>CM022303.1:131517908-132117908 GCA_011799875.1 Thinopyrum elongatum
ACGAGCCTCGTTAACGAATATCGGTGCCACACTTTGATTGATTTAGCGAGCCATTACTCAGCACGCTATAACGCACTATTTTTTTCCCAGTGTTTAATACCCATTTGGACCTGAGACGTCAGCAGGCACAAAGTCAGGGTGCACGGAGGCTAACAGTTCAGAGAACTATACTGTAATTTATCACGATAAATAATCTGAATATACGGTAGACGCTCCGAGAAAGATGGTACCTATCCTTCTGTGTTAAATTAAACGACAGTACAAAGCATCCGCTGGCAAAGATCAGAAATTGTAACTAAGTACAGCAGGAAGTGAGCCAGACAATTTTTCTAGATCAAATCAACACAAGGTTAGGTTCAGACTTGGGATCCGACGCTGGAACTGAATATGACTCAAGAGTGAATCAAGCTGTTATATTGATGGAATCAAGAAACTTTTACTTATGATGTTGTAAACTCCAGACTAAACAGCATCTCACAGAAAAGAATAGATTTGCTTCACTAGTGCAGATCATTTCAACATTGACAGGAGCCAAGGAACATAAACTCAAATGCTCTACTCTTCACTATAATGACAAGAGGAATAAAACATAAATTCCCTCCCATGCTTTACTGCCCATACAATTTCATATCTAAAATGCACAATAAGCTTCAACATAGAATACACATACAATATTTGTAAAAGAGGGCATCCACTAACAGCCCAACACAACAATCTGGACATCACAAACAGCAGTCATGGTACAAATAAATGGTAGCTCCGTAAATTTAAATAGCAAAGTCTGCTGCCCGTATGCTGCTACCAACCATAAACACATAGTATATGTTTACACAAGACAAGCAGCTAGCACTACTAAGTTAACTGGAACAGTTAGCCCCATAAAGTGAGGTTACAGAGCACACCCGACAACAAAAGAGAAGTAACACAACATCAGAAGGATCTAACCGGATAGCTGCTGATATTACAAGGGACCTATGATTCAACATTATCTGAAAGGTCGACAATGGAACTGCGATATGCAAGCCAGACTATCAGTTCCAATCTGCCAATTCCTCCGAGTACAAGGGAACATAAGGAAGATAGGGTCCCATGGAACCATTTCCAAGATCGCAGATGGACTGCACTTTTCCACTATCTATTTCATAAGACATGAGTTCTTTGTCATGCCCATAAACTAAGAAAATCATGTTTCGTTGCGGGTGGAGGGCGACAATGTGAAACTTGATTCCCCGATGGACATACTTCTCTCCAAATAGATCAAAAGGCCTAAAGCTGTGCTTCAAGACACACACTTCACTGCCGTAGTCCTCAAGAACCCAGATCAATAGTTTGTGACAATCATGATGATCAATATTTGCTAAATACAAACGCCCTTGAGACAGATCAGTGAACCCGACAGCAAGGTCTATTGTAGGGCCATACAGATTGCATGGAAGAGGAATAACCCTCCAAGTAGTTCCCTCCACATCCACTGCCACCACCACCGCAGACCAGATGTCAACAAAATGCAGAAAACCATTGCCAAAGGCACTTAAACTCGTTAACCTAGCGGGGAAGCCCCAACCGCTATCCTTGTGACTCCAGGCACCGGTTTCGGACGAGTAGATCTCAACCCCTATGACGTGGCCATCACTATCGTCAACATCGTCGTCTGTATCAGCCCCATCCTCCAGGAACTGGAACACATGGAAGTGCGAGGAGACAGAGTCGAACCCCAAGCGAGCTGTCTGCCACTTGCTGAAGAAGCGCGGCAACGGCAAGGCAACCCATTTCTCCGTGGCAGGATTGCACACGACGTAATCAAATGCCCGCGAATCAGCGGTCTCAAAGCGGCTGCAGAGGAGTAGGCCGTTGCAGCTGTCCAGGAGGTTGAACCTGTCACAGTCAGGCAGGAAGGGGAGCGAAGGGTGGATAGGAGGGCGGCCTCCAGCCGAGACATGGGTGAAATTGTCAATTTGTAAATAGTCAGGGCCGGGGCCGCGGCTCGAGTGGAGGAATCCGGCAAGGTCCTGGAGATGGTGCTGCGGCAGCGCCTTGCGGTGGTCGGGGTGGGAGATGATGCCGCGCCACCGCTTGGAGACGCACTTGAACCGGCACAGCGACTTGTACGGCACGCGCGACAGGATCTCGATGAGGAGGTCTTCCGTGAGCTTGTCCGCTGGATTCCGCCGCCTGCTGATGTCCTTGGAGCCGTCCGCCATCGCCGCGGGGAGAGGAGGCGGCCAATCTGCAAACGGGGGCGGAGGAGGAGAAGAGATTGGAGATCCATCAACACAGGTGAGGGAGCAGGAAGAAGGGAGGAAGAGAGGATCTACGACGAATGTGGCGTACGTACCAGACGAGAAGCGAGTGACGGCGAGAGAGCTCGTCTGAGGTGCTCCCGTCCCCGCCGGCGAGGCTTTGGGTGCGCGGCGGCGAGGTCAGGTGTGGCGTGGCACTGGAAGACGGGGGAAGTGATTGAGTGCTGCTGTGGCGTGCTGGGCTTTTATCTGGGCTGCACAGGCAGAGGATAGCGGTGTGTCCAGATTTCAGCCTGCATTTCAGCTGTTTTAGGAACATTCCTCAAAAAAAAAAAAACATCTTTAGCAGACCTCTTATATCGTGAACATTTAAAGTGAGTATAAAGGCCACGGAAAACGTGATTTAAAGGCTGGTGCGGGTTTTCGGCCTTGCGGAGTCTGTTCCGCCGCAGCCCGCGCCAGGGCTCAAACAAAAAAAAAGGTTAATTTGATAAATGCCACTCCAAATTTGGCGATTTCGAGAAATGCCACTGCAATTTTCAACCTTTGAAAAATGCCATTTCATGCCATTTACAGTGGCATTTTTCAAAGTATGCAGTGGCATTTTTCAAAGTTTGCAAAAAATGCAGTGGCATTTTTCAAAGTTTGGAAATTGTAGTGGCATTTTTATGAATCGCCATAACTGGAGTGGCATTTATCTAATTAACCCAAAAAATAAATTAGACAATTTGATCGCAATTCCGACAAATGGCTACAAATTATAACATAGTTTGCGTGGAAGTTAAAGATAGTTTTCATCCATGGCCCAAAAGAACCTCATGCAATAGCCACCACCATCTCCATGAACATCATCATCACTCTTCGTTGCCGCCACCGAAGCCACCACCCGTCGCCGCTTGCTTCCTTCTCTCCAAGATCTCCCTCCTTGCGATATCATGCCATTCTTTGGTGAGGTCGTCCATGTCATTGCGGTTCATCGTCATGATCTTGTTCTCCTCGGCAAGAAGCTTGGCCAAGGCCTTGTTCTCCTCGACAAGGGCTCTTCTCTCCTCAATGGCGGCCTTGCGCAACCCCTCTTGAGTAATTGCCACTTTTCTTACTTCTCTTGTGCCTTCTTGTGGTCCAACTCCTTCTTTGCCTCCAATGTCTTGGCCACCATCAACTCATTTGAATGCACCATGTCATCTATCTTGTCCCGCAAGCTTGATGCCTCCGCTTCCCTCTTGATCTTGTCGTTGACCTTCTTGTTTCCATCGGGCTTGTTCTTGTTTCTTGGGCCATCTCATCATCATCATCATCCAACTTGGTGAGTGAACCTCTCTCCGGTGGGGATTCTTTCTCAATCAACTTCCACTTCTCGATATTTTGAAGAATTTCCCAACAATGCTCCAGTGTAAATGACTTGCCATTGGAAGATTTCATGTCCTTGTACCTTCTTGCGCAATTTTGGGCTACAAAATGAAAACAATGTCAAAGTATGTCACATGCAACCACTCGCATGATCATTTGCACTACTTGGGAGGTGAAAGCAAAATCACATCTTCAACGGTACCACTTGGAGGTGCATTACGGACTTGCTCCAAGCAACCACTCCAACGGCTACAAATCGGCTTGATCACATCCCAACGACCTTGGAGTGACCTATAGGTGCGTGGCGTCCTTGAGGGATACCTTGCCATCATTCGGAAGAACTAGTCATCTATCCTTTGCCAATACCGCTTGACGGTTTAGTCGATGCCGGTGCATGCATCAAGAGACACAGATTCCCAAGCCTTGATCAAGATTCGATCTTCCAATTGCGTGTAGTTCTTCGATCTCGCGCGCACTTTTGCTTGCGCTTGGTCGAACCCCCCTCCCCAATCACCTCCACCACATCTTCTTCCTCACCGTGACCGTGCACACGAACATCCATCTCATTGTAGCCGTAATCACCGATCGGGGCTTGATCAATGTCGACGGCGTTGTCGTCCAACATGTGCACAAACTCGGCAGTCCAATCATGCAAATCGGCGCTACAATTTCGTTCCACAGGTCACGAACAATAGCAATGGCGAAAAGTAAAAACAACTAAAAGAAAATCAAAGTTTCATACCTTGCGCCCATTCCGTCGAACACCTCGGGGGCGGCGGCAGCAGTGTCGTTGGCGGGCATCCTCGGGGGAGCTCTTGGGGTGGTGATCAGAGGAGGAGGTGGCGCGGTGCTCGCGGGACCTTTTGTGGGCGCCTTCTTGCGTTTCACCCACGCCACCTTGCGTATCTTCACCGGCGGGGTAGGGACGGCCTGCACTGGATTCGCGGCGGTGGCGGTGGGCGGGCGTTCATTCCCGGCGGGGGCTGCGGGAGCGCCGCTCTAGACGACGATGTTGCCCTGGCGCTTGTGGGGATGGGCGGTGGAGGCTTGAACGGCGACGGGCGCGACATGGCCGGCGACGAGATTTGCTTGAGGGGTTGGCGCGTCCATGACTTCCACAGTGACGGGCGACGGCTGGGACGCGTCCATGGCGGCGCTACAGAGCCGGGGAAGGTGCTCCGGAGCGGGCGGAGGAAGAACAATGACGGCAGACGGAAGGGAAAGCGGGAACTGCCGCACGAAAATGTCCCTCTCGCTAAATCTCACTAGCAATAGGGGTTACCCTTGGGTCGGCCTCCCGCCCCGTGTTTCTAAAGGTTGAGGGGAAGAATTTGCCGCACCCCGCAAATTTTTTTAAAGGCCGCGGTCCAATACGGTATCTGTTCGGGCCACTTTTTCGCGCAAAACTATAAACTAGTGGTTATTTTATAGTTCGGCGTAATATAAGGGTCTGCTAGAGATGCTCTAAGAGCATTGCCTAAGAAAAGATATTTATTTGGCGCGTAGGCTGCTGAAATCACCGATAAAGAGTTATCCTTGTAAGGGTCACTCCTCATCTTCTCAAGCGCTCACGTATTGTATGTGCACCACTTGTCGTTATCTAAGAGTTTTCTTTCTTTCCGTCTTTTTTTATTCAAAATATTTTATCTCTTAAACCGTGTGTGCAAATACTGAACCGTTCTTGCCGTTGAATTTCTTGTGTCAAGTTCTTCAAAAGTAGATCTCATTTAATAGTTTTTGATGAACTTTTTCATAAAAAAATCGAAAATAAAAAATAAATAAAAAATAAATAAAAAATGAATTTAAAAAAAAAGAGGAAGAAAAAAAATCCGAATCCTAGAAGCATGGTTGGGTTTTTCAGCTTTTTTTCTGGCACAGACTATGCTTTTCTCTTTTTTTTTGGTGAAACACATACTATATTTTTCCCTTTTAAAGTTGAAGCCCAACTGTATTTATCGTAGAAGCACAAATTTGCTAATTGTATAAGTGCAGGCTGAGCTTCTGGCGATAACAAAGGTTGTGCTTCTGGAAGAAGCAAATATGTGTTTCCATAAGAAACACAACTGTGATTCTCATGGGAGCACAATATTTTTGGAGAAGCACAAATGTGCTTGAGTAACAAACAACATGTTTTCTTCAAAACATTGGAAAACCAGGCAAAAGCCAAAAAATAATCTAAAACC
Source organism: Thinopyrum elongatum (assembly GCA_011799875.1). NCBI lineage: Eukaryota > Viridiplantae > Streptophyta > Magnoliopsida > Poales > Poaceae > Thinopyrum > Thinopyrum elongatum. Next base: position 131,523,682 of record CM022303.1, read on the forward strand.
CGAAAACATGTACAGAAAAAAAATGAAATTCGAAGGGAACGCCCAACACACGACACATGGTGGTGGCTAGACATACCACTTGACGAGCTCCTAGACCACAAAAGTGACTCTTACGGGAACCCTCCAAAGTTGGTTAGTTGCTCCGGTAGGTCGCCGGATAGCAACAAACACGGACCCCTACGTTCGCTATGTTTCGTACTGGGCTGGCCCAAGTAGGCCTGAACCAGGTTTTTTTTCTCTTTTCTTTGGGTGTTTTCTTTTTTTTAATCTTTTTCTTTACTATTTTCTCCTTTTCCTTTTTCATTTTCTTTCTTTATTTTCCAGGCCTTTTCTTTTAATTTAATTTATTTTTTATTTCTTTTTAAATAAATCATTTGTTTTTTCCTTTATTGTTTTGACAACACATTTCAAATTCTTGAATATTTTTTGAAATTGTGAAATTTTGTTGAAATCATAAGTATTTTTTGAATTCATTAACATTTTTTTAAAAATATGATTTTTTAAACTTGAACATTTTTTAAATATGTAATTTTTTTTTTACAAATTTGCTAGCATTGTGTCAAATTGGTGAACATTTTGAAACTGTGAACATTTACGTGAACATGTGTTTCATACAGTTAGTCAATGATTTTTTAGGTGGGAATAATTTTCGAATTTTAGTAGTTATATTTGATTTTGAGACCAATTTTATAAAAAACATGATGTTTTAAAAAAATTTGCTATAGTTTAATTCAATATGTACCCAACATTTTTAATACCGATGTATCTTTAGTTACATTTTTTTGAAAATCAATGAATCTTTGTCAGTTCACAAACATTGTTTTTTTCAAAATCATCACCATTTTTAAAAGTGGGGGAGGAGTTTTTCGAAAGCCGAAAATTACTTTAGAGAAAGAATACAGAACCAGAAAAGAAAAAGAAAAAAATAGAAATACAAAACTACAGGGGTGTCTGATAGATAGCAGGACACCCCGATGTTCGTGATGTAAACAGAAAACAAAAGAGGGGTTTATACAAAATGTTCCTGATGTTATACAACATATACAAGGTGTATGAAAAAGTAGCACGCAAAAATTATGTTTTGGAAAAAGGTTGTACTCAATGATTTGAAAAAAGTTGAACAGTATAAAAAATGTTAGTGTATATATAAAATGTACAGCATGTGACTGCAAAAAGATAGAAATAAAAACATGTAGTTCTCCGACCCGTTTTTTTGGTGTGTGATAATAATTGTCATCGGTTTTTCTTTCCTTATTGTCCCTTATTAGTCTGTGTGTTACGCTTTCTCTCCCGAAGTTTCCAAACATACCCCGCTTTGAATATGCCTATCAGCATCCCTTGCCCTTTTTAGGTTTTTTGGTAACAACCTAGAGGTGTTGTCATTTGTCCATATCTGATAATGGTGCTTCACATCTTACCATGTGGAGTATGTGAACAGCATGACTAGTGAATAGGCCATACTCATTTTCACCTCTGCATTTCACCACTCAAGTGAATGGTGAATTTGCAGAATGTATTAAAAATACTGAATCCTTGAAACATTTTTCCAATATGCTGGACTCTTTCTTACTCTTATCGGAGTATCGGACTGAAGGTCCTGCAGATTTGAACTAGGAAAGGCAGGAAGTTTGAGTCAAGAAAGGGTGAATGCATTGATAGGATGGGAATTCAATATAGAGAGTAGCATGATAGTAGGTTCACCAAGATATGTGCTGTATAGGTTTTGACTCAGAATCCCTCGTAAATTCAAAAATGTGTTGCTAACATCTCCTGTGATTGCAGGCTCGCAAGTACTACCAACCGAGCAAGAGCCACCGGTCTGTGTCGGCGGTCATCCACGGCGAGAAGGTCCCCCTCTACGACGCGGGGGGCGGGTTCTCGCTGTTGAGCAACGATGCGACGGTGCCGCTGACGGTGGACTTCGAGTTTGTCTCCCGAGGGTATGTCATCGGCAAGCAGGTGCGGGTCACGCACAAGGTGCACGTGACGTGCCGCATCACCGTCGATGCCAAGAGGGCGAGGACCAGGATCCCCAAGAAGGCCTACGCCGTGTACAAGGCCTGAAGGACCGCCACCGGGTGGAGCCGCCGGTTGGTTTCCAGTCCCTGTTTCTGCAGGTGAAGCCTGTATTTACTGTTCTGCTGAAGAACAATAAACATGTACTAGCAATATATATAAGGAACTTGTTTGAGCTTCGGTTTTGTTTATATAAGTTACTCCTGTGCGGCGGTGGTTTTGCTAATGAGGAAGTGGTTGTACCTATGTGTGGTGTTAGGGTTGAGAGTTGGTTACAAGATAGTAGTAATGTCATCCTGTCTGCAACTTTGCATCTAGGTTGAGAGAGTAGGAATGGTTTTGTTGCATCATATTTCCAGAGAAACTCCATTTTTCAGGAAGTAAAGAGATCCATCCAGGTAGCTGGAAAGCAATATCATTGCCACATGGATAGATCAATGTGCTCATCAGTCTCTGTCCCGAAGATGGATTCTGGGTCTGCTCACCTCACTTGGAGAAGTTACATCATTCGACATCCGTCTTCGAGCCTTGTGTTTGCTCGTTCCCAAGCTTCCTCAACACTACGAAGATGGTCCAAACACCCGACCCCGTCGTGGAGATGAACGAACGGTTCGAATGCCTATCTAGGAGATGATCGAACGATCTGAATGCCTGTCGTGGAGATGATTGGACCAGCCATATTTTGATTGCTTGCCCTCGTACGATCCAGACGTACCTCGGATTTCTAACGTGTAGAATTCATTCTACAGTTACACCTGAACTCGCTATCTGCAAAGTCTGTTATTTAATAACCATTGGACCTGAGGCACCAGCAGGGACAAGGTCAGGGAGCATGGAGGCTAAAAATTCAGAGTGTTCTACTGTAATTATCCTGATAAATTATCTGAATATACTGTAGACGCATCTGAAAAGGATGGTACCTGCTATCCTGTGTTACATTAAACGACAGTTCAAAGCATCCGAAAAGACATTGCAACCAAGTACAGCAGGAAGTGAATCAGACAATTTTCTAGAATAAATCAACAAAAGTTTAGTTTCAGGCTTAGATCCAACACTGGAACTGAATATGACACGGAGGGAATCAAGCAATTTTATTGATGGAATCAACAAAAAATTACTTATGATGCTTTAAACTTCAGACAACATCTAACAGAAAAGAATAACTTTGCTTCACTAGTGCTGATCATTTCAACATTGACAGGAGCAAAGGATTTTTCAAAAAAAAAAAGACAGGAGCAAAGGAACATAAACTCCCATGCCCTATTGTTCACCAGTATGTCAATGGTAAGAAAAGATCTTACCACACTGACAAGAGGAATACTAGAAAAGATCTTGCCCATGTTTTACTGCACGTAAGATTACATAGTTTGAATGCACAAAAAGTCTCAACATAGAAGACAGATAGTACAATCATTGTAAAACAGGGCATGCGCCAACAGCCTAACACAACAATCTAGAAATCACAAACATCAATCATGATACAAATTAATGACAGCCCCCACAAAGTTAAACAGTAAATGCTGTTGCAGCATTTGCTGCTGGCAACCATACACATAGCTAGCGTCACTAAATTAACTGGAATAGATAGCCACATAAAGTGCAAAAAAGAGGTTAGAGAGTACACTCGGTAACAGAAGAGAAGTAACACAACATCAGAAAGATTTAACCAAATAGCTGCTGATATTACTTGGGACCTATGATTCACCATTATCTAAAAGGTCAACAATGGAACAGCAAAATGCGAGCCAGATTATCAGTGCCAATCTGCCAATGCCTCTGAGTACAAGGGGACATAAGGAAGATAGGGCTCCAGGGAATCATGTCCAAGATCATGGATGAACTGCACTTTCCCACTATCCATTTCATAAGACATCAGTACTTTGTCATGCCCATAAACCAAGAAAATTGTGTTTCGTTGTGGGTGGAGGGCGACAATATGGTACTCGTGTCCCAGCCGGACATTCTTCACTCCAAATAGATCCAAATACCTGACACTGTGCTCCAAGACCCACGCTTCACTGCCGTAGTCCTCGAGAACCCAGATCGACAGTTTATAAAGATCATGCTGATCACTATTTGCCAGATACAAACGCCCTTGAGACACGTCAATGAACCCGACATCAACATCTATTATGGGGGCGTCCTCATCGTCTGGCATAGGAATAGCCCTCCAAGTAGTTCCCTCCACGTCCACTGCCACCACCTCAGACTCGACGGCGACCAAATGCAGAAAACCATTGACAAAGACACTTTTAGAATCACTCACTATCCTAGGTAGGAAGTCCCAACCGATGTCCTTGTGTCTCCAGGCCCCGGTTTTGGACGAGTAGATATCAACCGCTCTGACGTACCCGTAACCATCGTCATCATCGTCATCTGTATCGGCATTTGCATCTGCAGCCCCATCCTCCACGAACTGGAACACATGGAAGTGCGAGGAGACGGCCGGGTCGAACCCCAAGCGAGCTGTCTGCATCTTGCTGAAGATGCCGGGCAAGGCAACCGATTTCTCCGTGGCAGGATTGCACACCACGTAATAAAATGCCCCCGCACCAAAGGTCTTGAAGCGGCGGCAGAGGAGTAGGCCGTTGCAGCTGTCCAGAAGGTGGAACTGATGACAGTCAGGCAGGAAGGGGAGTGAAGGGCAGATAGGAGCACGGCCTCCCGCCGAGACATGGGTGAAATTGTCAGTTGATAAATAGCCAGTGCTGGGGCCGCGACTCGAGTAGAGGAAGCCAGCGAGGTCATGGAGATGGTACTGCGGCAGCGCCTTGCGGTGGTCGGGGTGGGAGATGATGCCGTGCCACCGCTTGGAGACGCACTTGAACCGGCACAACGACCTGTACGGCACGCGCAACAGGATCTCCACGAGGAGGTCTTCAGTGAGCTTGTCCGCTGGATTCCACCGCCTGCTGATGTCCCTGGTGCCGTCTGCCATTGCCACGGAGAGAGGAGGCGGTCAATCTGCGAACGGGGGCGGAGGAGAGATTGGATCCATCGACATCGGTGAGGGGAGCAGGAACGAATGAAAAGTGGATCTACGGCGAATGTGGCGTACTTACCGGACAAGAAGCGAGTGACGGCGAGGTAGCCCGTCTAAGGTGCTCCCATCACCGCCGGCGAGGCTTTGGTTGCGCGGCGGCGAGGCGAGGTGAGGTGTAGCGTGGAACTGGAATACGGGGGAAGTGAATGAGGAGCTGCTGTGTTGGCCTTTTTTATCTGGGCTGTACAGGGAGAGGATAGCGGTGTGTCCAGTTTTCAGCCTGCACACAAACTGTTCTAAGAGCATTGCCTCAAAAAAAAATAACTGTTCTAAGAGAATCCCCAACATTGTGTGGCTCGTAACTAAAAACTCGTTTTCCAGATCCCGTAGCTTATGTTCGATACCCCACGCATCCAACATCGGGTGACTTCTACAAGGATTAAGGATGGCAATGGGTAGGGGATGGGACGGATAGAGCAATACCATACCCATACCCATGTAGTCAATGGGTACAAAATTCTATCCATTCCCGTACCCACGGGTATGAAACCTTACCCGTACCCATACCCGACGGTTACCCATACCCATTGGGTACTCAACGGGTAGATCAAATAGTACCCACGCATCCAACGTCGGGCGACTTCTACAACGATTAAGGATGGTAATGGGTAGGGGATGGGACGGATAGAGCAATACCATACCCATACCCATGTAGTCAATGGGTATAAAATTCTATCCATTCCCGTACCCACGGGTATGAAACCTTACCCGTACCCATACCCGACGGTTACCCATACCCATTGGGTACTCAACGGGTAGATCAAATAGTACACAAGTTATTCGTAATTTTACATTCATCTATAGCATATTTGACAAAAAACATTGATCTCAACTCAATAACATATAGACGAATACATGCCAGTTATCTCAATTCAAATCGAAAATTGGTGACAACTTTAGCATGGGTTCACAAGCACACGACATAACTTTAATATAGGAACAATGGTTAATCACGGGTAAGGTTCACATGTCAGTATAAACGGGTAGGGTATGGGTATATCCATGGGTAAAAGACTATACCCCTGCCCTACCCATGACTTAACGGGTAGGGTATGGATACTACCTGTGGGTATAAAATTATGCCCATACCCTGCCCATGCGGGTACGGTATCCGAGGATACCCGTACCCATGGGTAAAATTGCCATCCTTAACAGCGATTAGGGTTTTCGCTGGTCCGCCGCCGGCCGCCTCCTTGACGGCGGCGGGGTGGCCGGCGCCTCGCTGTCCGCCTGTCCCAGGTCGGCGTCGGAGCTGGTTTCTCTCTCTCCAGGAAGAGTTTGATGGTTGAAGAAGTTCACATGATGTAGGATCGGTCTTCTACTCTGTTCATGTTTTTGGTCGGATCAACACCTTGGTCGTGAGAGTTTGAGGCTTGGAGACGGTGTTGTTAACCTTCCTCGAAGGGTTTTCTGTCTCCAGAATTTGTCCTCCCCTAGTGATTGAAATCTGGTTTTCTGTCCTTCGGTGGCGCGGCCAACCGAGAGTGTTTTCTGTCCTCCGGCGGCGCTGCCGATCGAGAGTTTTTTTCTGTCCTCCGGTGACCGGGGCGTGATTTCGGCGGTCTCCGAGGGTACACCCCAAGACAGATCGGGAGCAATGAAAAACATTGGCATGGAATTGTGAAAGGATCTAGATGATGACTAGGGGGGGGGGTGAATAGGCGTTTTAAAACTTTTACGGATTTAGTTTTATCCTGATGTGGAATTAAACTAAACAGATACTTTTCAAGCACAAATCCTAAATATGCTAGGCTCAACTAAGTGCACCAATAACCTATTAAACAATATAGGCACTTAAGGAAACTAGCAAGCACAAATTATATCACAAAATATAAAAATGTAGGAACAAGCAATTCAACTAGCACAAGATATATCAATATGAACAAGTATGAATTGCAGAAAGTAAAGGGTGTGGGTATGAGATAACCACAAGTGCGCGGAGACGCGGATTTATCCCGAACTTCACACTCGTGAGAGTGCTAATCTCCGTTGGAGCGGTGCCGAAGCCAAAGCTCCGGGGCGTCACCAAGTAACTCAACGTATTCTCTGTGGTGCCCCGCCTGATTACCACTGTAGCCAGACGGTCGCCATGCATGCCAGCCCAGAAAATCACTCTGGCATGCGCGTTTACAACAAGTATCATGAACACACGCATTTCTATTAAAGGATATAAAGGTCTTACATGATAGTTACAAAGGGGTGGCAGCGGAAAAGCTCTATCTAAGGCATCATGGTCTTGGTGCGGCTCCAATTCATAGGGATCTGACTGGGTTACTCTCCTAGCCCGCGAACGCTCCGGCTCCTCGTCGACGGATCCTTATGTGAACCTGGCCACATTGAAGGCCGCTGAGTACTTTTGAATGTACTCGCAAGCAAACCAAACTAACATATACACCAAGCAATGCAATCCATGGCATTCAAGCATGTATTTGATATTAGAGTAACATTAATTATCATGGCATAGCATACCTATCTAGCAATATTAATCATCATGTTGTAACAGGATTATTTAGCAAGATAACTACTAGGATAAATACAGTAAAGCGAAGCATATTGAGTAGAACATGGCAAGTAAATAATTCATACTCCGACATTCTCACGATCCAATCCGATGTTGAACCAAATCCAATCCAAGTCTTTCGGTCATCTGACCCTCTCTTCCATAGCCATCCCATGGCTGACATACCATATTCCTGACAACATCTGATGTCTATGCAGGACAAGTTCTTCCACCATTATTATCATCATTACGGTTGACCATCTTGTAACACCCCATGTCATTAGCCATAATGATCACTTTTGATAATGACAAGTCAGCTAGATTAACAGTGCATAATCATCATTTGCATCATATTGCATTTCAACTCCTAGTTCAAACTTCAATTAAATTCAAAGTGGAAAATAAAAGTTGTTCAAATCAGAAACTAAAATGTTCATTAAATAACAAATATTCCAGAGGCAATTCTAAAATTATAACCAACATTCACTAAATTACTTAACTGACTCTAACATCAACAAAACAGAATTAAATTAATACCTTTTTGTTTAAATAAAATCCATGTGGAAACATTTGGACTCAAAACCTTTTTATATCACTGTTAAATATTGCACTTCCATTATATGGGCAAGTTCCATATTTTGTAAAAGTCATTTGGTTTAAAAAACAAAAGACAAAATAGAAATAAGAAAAGAAAACAGAAACAGAAAATAAGAGAAAAGAGAAAAGACCTAAAGCTACTGTGCACTCAGGCCTGTTGCTACAGCGCGGCCCAGCCCACTCCGCGCCATCCCCCACCTCCCGCACTGCTCACTGCCCCGCTGTCGAACACCCCGCGCGCGACGCGCGCACGCACCCGGCCCCCTCGCTCGCCGCTCGACAGCGCGCTCCCGCGCCCGCTGGTGGATAAGGGCCCCTCCCCGAACCCCTGGCGTCCCTCCCTTGCCACTCACTCTCCCTCTCTCCCCCGTTTCCCCACCGCACCGAACGCAGCCATGGCCGCGCCACCATAAACGACGCGGCCCCCGACCTCGTCTCGCCATTCCAAGCTGTCCGGCGGCTTCCCCGTGGTCGACTCCATCGTCCTGGTGCTCTTGGTCGTCTCGGGGAGTAACACGACGACCGCATCGAACTTCTTCCCCATCCCCGGCCACCGCAACCTCTCCGCCGCGATTCGTCGCCGGTTTGCAGCTACTAAGCCTGTCGCCGGCCTCCCTGAGCCGCCCGGTGAGCTCCGTTTCCCCTCCTTCCCCTTCTCCGCTCGCTGTAAAGCCTAGGTCACGCCGCCACCGTACCGTGTTCTGGCCGCCGCCATGGCCATGAGCACCGCGCTCCCAGAGCCGCTCGGCTCGTTCCAGCAGCACCGACGTGCTCCTGGCGAGCTGCAGAAGCCACCCCGCCCTTTTCTTTGCTCGTTAGCGCTACGTAGGCGCGCGCCCATTCCGGTCCAAATGCGACCGCCGCCAAAGCTCGACGTCGGCGTTGTTCCGGCCATCTCCGGCGCCTACTGAGGGCAACAATGCGCGCGCGACGATGGGCCGCGTCGAACGAGCCTAACCCCGGGTCCGGAAACCCACCGTAGCCGAATCCCGCGCCACGCCGGAGCTCGCCGCCGCGTTTTGAGCTCGCCGGAGTTACCCCGGCGCCGGCAGCCGACGTGGCGGCCACGTGGCATCGCCTGTGTCGCTGGCAGTTGTGCCCCGCGGGCCCCGTTGACCCCAGTCAACGCTGACTGGGCTGGCCCCTGTCTATGACATGTGGGTCCCGCCAAATAAACTAATTTAAATAAATAAATAAACTAATAATTAGTTAATTAAGTTAATTAGTAAACTAAACACTCACTGACCTGTAGGCCCCACCTACTAATTAGTTTAGTTAGATTAAATTAACCCTGTTTAGTTACCTCAGTCAATGACATGTGGGTCCCACTGGACCCACCTGTCAGGTTTGACCCCGGTCAGCCCCTGTTGACCTGCTGATGTCACACCTAGGTCATGCTGACGTCATCATTTACTATTCTGGATAATTTGAATTTAAATAAATAATTAAATTCAGAAAATGATTAAAACTTTAGAAAATCATATAAAATAAACCGTAACTCCGATGAAAATAATTTATATATGAAAGTCGCTCAGAATTTTGATACGAATCTGAATACGCCCTCCGTATTCCTGTTAGATGCCCCTAGCTAGATGAACATGGAACTTTTAGACCGATTTCAATAAATGAATAATGCCCAACTTTAATTAAATAAATCCGGATAAATTCCTAAATTAACTAACTCATTTAGTTAGGCAGTAGAACACCTCTGCATAGCATTTGGGCATGTCATACATATTGTTTGCATTTTTGCCGTGGATTTATTGTTTCTCTCCCCCTCCTTCTCTCTCGATAGACGCCGAGACCGACGATGTTGCAGCTGGGTACGACTACGCTACAGACGAGCAGCCCGTTGACGACCCCTCTTTCTTGCCAGAGCAACCAGGCAAGCCCCCCCTTGAGCATCCAGATATCGCCCATTCCATTTCTCCTGTTTGCATTAGATTTTGCTACTGTTAATGTTTGCTCCTATTCTGATGCATAGCCTGCTTTCGTAACCTGTTCATTGTTACCTTACCTGCCTATGATAAACTGTTTAGTATAGGTTGTTAGTGAACCATCAGTGACCCCCACCACCCTTCCCTTGTTGCCCCTGCTTGATCATCGACGACTCGATCAGTGTGATCGTCGACCAGAGACCGACACATCACTTCACCCCCTTAGTTGTACGACTCTGCATAGTTACTAACGAGTGCCGAGGGTGATACCTCGTAATGCACTCCTGATGAATACTCTGTAGTGTAGCTGTTCGGTCATGGTCATCGAGGGTGATTCCTCCTTCTCCACTTCCGATACGACCCTGTCGTGCAACCCTTCAGTGTGAACCTCGAGGGTGATGCCTCATACGTTCACCCTGATGATTTCGTCGAGTGGAATCCACCGAGGGTGATTCCTCGGGGTTTCCCCCTTGATGTTATGACCACACGGTTACCTTGACCTTTGTTACAGGCGGGTCGACCCTGGTGGGTACCCGCAGGGGATCTATGATGTCGGGTGTGCCGGAAGGGCACTCGAGTGTGATGTTATGGCGGAGCTTCAGAAACTCTGATTGTCTCTGCGTGTTACTAAATGAGCTTATTGGATTTGGGTGTTTGATCTGAGTGGGTCGACGTGCCCTATACGCACTACCACCACGCGGGATAATGGTTTATGGGGCCCTCTGCGATGTACGTTTCTCCCGAAAGCTCATCAGACGTCACGTTTCACCATGCGGGCTGATCGCCGGGAATGGGCTGGATACTTCACTGACGAGTTCAGTGTCACGCCTGCACCCCGGCCAGCCACGCAACGCGCAGGGTGCCCAGGGCGATGGCCCAAGATCTCTGGGTGCATAGGTTAGTCCGGCGTGCTGACCTCTCTGCTGAGCCTAGGTAGGGCGCTGCTTCGTGTTGATCTCCCGAGGCCGGGCATTACCCAGCAAGTGTGTCCGGCCAGAGGTGATCGAGCGTGTTGGGTAACAGTAGTGCACCCCTGCAGGGATGAATAATCTATCGATAGCCGGTCCTACAGTAAAGGACGCTCAGTTTGTATATCCTGATCTACTACTTGAACTGGATACTTGTTACTTAATTGAAGCTTCGGGATCGCTTTCTCGCAGGGAGTCGAGGAAGGATCTCTAGGCTTACTTCAACATGTTTGCTTAATAAAATGCTATTCTACTCTCTTCTATTGCTGCAAGATGGTGGTTCATGAAGGTGTTTGAAGATGCTAGTCTTCGATAGGACTAGGCCTTCTCTCTATTCTGGCATTTCTGTAGCCCAGTCCACATATACAGCCTTTCTCCTTTGATAATGTTGCATATGTAGTGTAGATCCTTGCTTGCTGAGTACTTCGGATGAGTACTCACGGTTGCTTTGTTACTTATTTTTCCCCATATTCTCCTACTTGATGATACATCAGACGATGGAGCCCCGGAGCCAGATGCCACCTCAGGAGCTTACTACCAGGAGGGTCCAGACGACACTTACTACTGGATCGAGCCAGCCGACCAGGAGTAGGATCGGAGGCTCCCAGGCAGGAGGCCTACGCCTTTCGATCTAGAGTCGTTGTTTGTGCTAGCCTTCTTAAGTCAAAACTTGTCTAACTATGTCTGTACTCAGATAAAATTTGTATGACTGACTTATGTATTCGGATCTTCGGATCCCTGGTCTGTAATATTGTGGATCTCCGTTTATTTGTGTTAGAGTTGTGTTGTGATATCTTCCCGTGAGTCCCTGTGCTTGATCGTGCATGTTTGCGTGTGTGATTAGTGCACGATTGAGTCGGGGGCATCACACATCTAGTGAGGTCTGGACGGGCTGTCCAATACCGTGGACGCGGCTATTCGAATAGATTTTACACTCTGCAGAGGTTGCGCACTTTACCCACACCATGGAGCACCTGACCTCGTGATCCCATTCGGGTGGACAAGGGTTGCTCCAATGAAACCAGCACAACCCGTGACTCCTCTACTGTACGACCGACAATCATAGCCTCCCAGGGTCATGTCCTGGGTGGCCCGTGTGTCAACTTGTGACACCTGCCATCGTCGTGGCCAAACAAACTGTCACAAACGGGGACCGCGCGCAAACAAACAACTAGGCTCACAAGGTTATCGCCGCCTACCGGGCCAGGGTAGCGCGCACGCATAACCATCCCTAGTTGGTGGTACCGATAAAAGAGCACGCGATCAGACTAAGTCAAGGCCGTCCCATACCGGCAAATGTGGTTGCACGGATAAGCCCGGACAGGTGACTCTGATCAACCGACTAGGTTTAGCTTTAGCAAGTACTTAACCGGCAGGTATATCCATCATGAATAACTTGACCTGGTGTTAACTATGTATGAGGTAACAACTACATAAACACAACAACCTATCTCCGTATAGCATCATAACAAGTCATTAACGCAGGAATGATAAACATGATCAAGTAATGTAAACGATGAATGCAAACTAACAGGAATTTAAATAGTTCTAGCACGGACATTATTATTAGGTTAAACATACAAGAATAACATAGAGCAATGCTTTAGGGCATATATCAGATGGTCAGCTTGCCTGAGATCGAAGAATACTCCGGGAAGAAGTGCGGAGAGTCCGCGGAGAAGATCGCCGGAAATTGTTCTCTCTCGGAGGGGGCTGATAGAGGGCAAGGGCAAAATGGTCATTTCCACTGTGTGACCACCTTGTGAAAATGATACCAAAAGAATGGGCTCAACGAGATGAAGATGCGAGTGTTGGTTTCACCTGATTTGGAGTTGCGAGGAAAAAGTTATAAGGGTTTTAAGTCTAGGGACCAATCTGTAAAACTTAAATTCACAGACATGCCCCTGGGGGCTGAACCGAAAGCACCTTCGGGCAGAGTACATTTTCTAGAAAAGAAAACGCAAACATACCCGCAGTATAAGGAAATATGCTTTCAGTGTTTTGAAAGCGCATTCAGAGGAGTGCGTCTCCACTTACGCTGACATGGCCAGCTGTGGTCGCCGACATGTGGGGCCGAGGGGTGGTGGGGCCTGCCTGGCTGGATCATCGTCTTCATCCCCTCGCTGTCCCCGCGTGGAACAGAGGAGGAGTAGGGGAGGGGTGCGGCCGGCGACGGGCTCGGCGGCTCCGGCCACCTCCGACCAGATGGAGGCCTCCGGCGAGCTCGCCGTGGAGGACCGCGACGAGGGAGGGCAGCAGAGATGGCGGGGAGTGGCCGGAGGGAGGAGTTGAAGCGGAGGCAGCACCGCGGCGGCTCCGACGAAGGGAGGGGCTCTGGTGGGGAAAAGGGTTCGGCGAGGGCACGGGAGGGCTCTCCGGCGTGCGGCGCTCCTCATGGGAAGCTCCACTGGCGCCGGGGTGAGCTGGGGAAGCGGCGGCGAGCCATGGCAGAGGGCGGCAGCCTCGGGCAACGACGAGGTTTTGGCGAGGGATTTGGCCGGGCGCGGGTGCAGGGGTGATCCAAAGGGAGAGGGGAGGAGGCTGAGGAGGTTGGGGATGCTCGGGGAGGGCTACGGACGGGGCTATTTATAGCCGGCCGAGGTGAGGAGATAGGGATGGCCGCTGTGGCGAGCTTATCGCCGCACTGGCGCTCCGGCGAGGTGGCGCGAGGGGAGCGGTGCCGACCTGACGAAGATCAGAGGGAGGGGACGGCTCGGGGAGCTCGAGAGGATTCGGGGAGGAAGACGACGACGGTCACGGGGGTGACAGTGCCGTGGCGGCGACTGCCATGGCGTGAGGAGGAAAGAGGAGGGGAGAAGGTGCTAGAGAGGGGCGCGTGGACGCCGCGGAGCCGTTCGGCATGCACGGACAAGCCAGGGCCTGCTGCATACGGCGATTCTAGCCGTTTCCAGCGTCTGTTGTCGCAGTGCGCGGCGGCTGCCGACTAAACCGGTGGTCCCCACCGGCACCACGTGGCCAACCTGCCCAGGAGTTGTCAAAGCATGTCTAGTCAACGTGGTGAGGCACAGGGAATGCATTTATGCACTCTTGGATGGAAACGGCGGCAAGAGATGACTGATGAGAGCTCACAAGTGTTCTGACCAGCAAGTGTTTGACATGTGGTGTGGCCACCACAGTGCTCACCTTGGCCTGATCTTGGGCAAGTGTTAATCATCCACTAAGGTGGACATTATGGCAAAGTTTCAACACAAATGGACCAGTATAGATGGTACTTCCTTTGTAACCATGCACTCTGGCCAGAAATGGAGATGAATTTACTGGGACAAAATGGCTAAATGGATTTGGCTCAAACTTGGTGGAGGGTGATGATTTGGACATATGAAGCCACTGTAAAAGTTTCATACCATTTGGGTACACCAAAATGGTACTTGCTTCACAGAGGTTCCAAATGGACAGAAACGTAGGAAAATTACTGTGGAAAAATGGCTAGATGGATTGAGCTGGTTTTTGGTTTCAATGAGTCATTTATCAATGTCAACCACCATGAAAAATTTCAGCTCAAATAGATCAAAGGTTCAAGCACTTCCTTTGCAAACTAGAAATCTGGACAGAATTTGCAAATGGATGCTGTGCTCAAACTTTGAACTATGGAACTTGGGTTTTGATGGAAATGCTGAATATATGGATTGGGTAAGCTCCACAATTTATTTGCGATTTTTCCTGGCTACCAAAATGGTAGTTCCTTTAGAAAGTGCCCAAAATGCAATATTGGCATTAAATAGGAAAATGCAATTTCCATTATTTAATTATGGCCAATATTTTCGTGAGAGCTCAATATGATCACAAAGAATATCTCCACTAGTTTTCATCAACTTTGGAGATGGATAGATATTTTCCTGGATTTAATTCCTTTAAACAGCAGAAAAAGGAATTAATTATAAATGAAAAATATTGCAAATGACTTGGCAATATTTTTGCATATCCAGGGTTTATAGATAAAGGATGATCATTGGGAAACATTTAGGAGGCAACAGGTCAAAGGAAATTGGGGTTCCTTTGCAACGGAAGGGTTTAGGGTTTCCCTTCCGGCAACTCGGAAGGTAGGGTTTCGACAACAAAATCCTGAGAGTAGATCTTGGGTGGCAGGGTTGGCTGGGGAGAGAATCTCTGGTTGGATAGGGAAGGCAAGGTTAAATGACCATCTTCATATACCCAAGAGCTAGAGAAATCCGATAACACCGAGAAAAAAGATGGGAGTCAAATCCCGCGAAGGAAAAAAAACAGGAGCGAAAACCAGGGTGTTACAAACCTACCCCCCTTAAGAAAATGTCGTCCTCGAGATTTCTGGGCTTACCTCCCGGTGAAGGGGGACTTACCTGTGTGCGACTTGGATCCATCAGCGGTCTTGTCTTTGTTGGTCCACTGACCTTTTAACTGCCTCTTCTGATGGACCATGTGTTGTCTCTGCACACAACTTTCCTTAAATCCTTCTCTTTCCTGTCAGGTGTACCTTTCGTCCGGATAGTGGTGTTGCTGGGTGGGGTAGCGAGTAATACCAACAAACAACTCGGTTTCCTTGGCCTGGAAGCAACTGCTTCGGGTTTTGTTGTGATACTTCGTATCCTGACAGTCATGGGCAAGACATCCTTTCTGGGTACCAGGCTTACGTGCTCGTATGGCCTCGAGTAAGTGGGGGTGGCTTTCTTTCTGCCATGTCAGAATGCTCAGTCTGGCTGTGGGTTCCATACGGATGTTTCCTTCTGTCTTAGGCATTCTGACTTTGTCTTTAGATGATCCACAATTCAAGGAACAACATGACCGAGCTATTGCTGCTATATCCTCAACTGAAATGTCGGGCATGATCACAAAGTAATCATAGACAGTAATCTCTTATTCCAATGATGTTATGATGTCTATGAGCTGTTGATACTAGCGTGCTTTGAGCCATTCTATTTGAATGTCTTGTTTCAAGCTCTGTCGCTTGCGGAGATGACGCTGTCATATATAGCCTTTGTAGTCCTTGCTATGACCACTGAGCTGAGCATAGTATAGCTATCATCCCGTGTATCTTTTGGAGTATAGCCTCTCATCTTGGTTGATGGCCCGTATTTAGGATTAGTATGGCATGCTGGCTGCATTGTTGTGGCCGTATATGCAAGAGTGTGACGAGAATTGGCAATACCTCTCTGTTCGTGGAGCTATATCTTATCGACCGACACGGAGGTTGTTTGTCCACCACTTCTTTGTTCTTGTGGATTCCTTTGATGGACCTGTCATGACCTGCCAACACGGCTCCTTGATTGTTTTCCCGGCTTGTCGGGCTTATTCTCACAACTTACTCTTGCATATCTCATAGGGATTGCCGTGCTCCTATCCTTCTTTGTAACATTGGGCCAATGTTTCTCTGAACACAGTCATTCCCGTGTATGAGTGGCTCGCATGAACTGATCCAGTGGACTGCATGCTCACAACATATCCAGGTGTAGGATAAATTCTTTCATAACCACTGAGTTCTGAGGCGGATGTGTGTCCAAACTAGTTCATGCTTCTGACAAGCTTGTTGTGGGCACAATGGCGTGTTGAAGAAGGCTGAATTCCTTACGCTCGAAGTTTCCACCAGGGTAGCATGCTGAAGATGGCTGGGTATCGTACCTTAAAAGCTTTTCCTCATGTTGCTTGCTGCGGAAGGTCGAGTGTCTCATGCCAGAAGTTTTTTCGCGGTAGCACGCTATGGAAGATGGGGGTGCTGTACCCCAGAAGCTTTCCTTCATATGGCTTGCTGCGGGAGGTCAGGTGCCTTGTGCTAGAAGTCTTCCGTGGTAGAACACTGTGGAAGATGGGAGTGCCGTATCCCAGAAGATTTTCTCACCAAGTGGCGTACCGAGGAAGATTGGCAGTCTGGTAGCTTGCGGAGCAAGGCTGGGTTCCTTATACCAGAGGCCTTTCGCTGCGTACGCAGTCGGATCTATGGCCGATTCTGGCTTCCTTCCGAAGTATCCGGAATTTTACTCATATCGGAGCCAAACTTGGTATAGGCCATACCATGTCTGAAGATATTTCGATGGTCACACACATTGCTTGTCTTCTGCTAGTCTGATCATTGCTGCTGTAAAGGCGGTACAACTGATGCAGAGCTCACATTGTTAATTAATTCGGAATACCTTTTGCATTCAAAATAAGTGTTGATAATAAGCAGTTGGTGGATCATTCCATTCGGTTCAGCTGAGCTTTCCAGCATGTGAAGTTCTCATTGATTCTAGGCAACCGTGAACGCATCCATATTTCTTGCAAACCTTGTTCACAGTGCCTGGAAATTTGTATATGTGCCAGTGAACTTCAAGGTTTACCTTGCAATTTGTATCAATGGACCGGAGTTTTGTTGTTGTTCTTGGCATATTCACATTCTTGAAACATGTCTTCGGTAGGTAATACATGGTTCTTGGATCCATTAAGAAAGACTCGGTTCACCTCACTGACTGAAATAATCCTTGTATCGTGAACGGAATAATTTGTCCTTACTGATATTCATTCTTGGTAACTCATCTAACTGCTCCTTAGGCGTGATCCGTTCTGAGGAAAACTCTCTCAGGTATATTCTGGCCTTGTCTGTTGCACATAGATTCTGCTTCTGACCCATTCTTCATTCTTGATAGACCCGGTGCTGCTATTCTGAATACTAGGCAGTTGGCTTGGCTTGACTCTTGCTGAATTTGGATTATTGGGTATTATCCAAGTTGTATGCTGATCTTCTTGACAGTACTTGCGGATGGATCCAGTCAGAGCGAAGAAACGGAACCGACAAAAGAAACAGAAATCGCGAAAACCAAGAAGCAAATAAAGCTCAAATGTTGCGGACCTTATATACGTGGCCGAAGATCCACTAGTATAACTAGCCTAGAGCACTCGATGCACCTCTAAGGATTTAGAAGTGAAACCACACAATGCTCCTAGTAGCACTGGTGTCAAGCTCCTACTACTTCCTTAGGGAACATCACACTCTCGACGCACGACCATAGCCAAAATGGCTTAGTCAACGATTCTAAGGTTGTCGGGGAGAGATAGAATTTATAGGCGTTTCCCAAAGGAAACTAGAGTTAAGAAGAGAAATGCCATGGTTAGCAAGCAGGGTAAGGATATCTGGTTTACCTAGGGGTTTCAGGGCTCACGGGTCGTTGCCTAGTGCGGATATTTCGTACTGGAGGCAAAGGCCACGAGAGTTGGGTCTGATGGAGCCAAAAACCTATGGGGTTGCCTTATGATCAATAGTAGCCGTGCCTGCTTGGCAAAGATGGCTGAAATCCATCTGGGCTTTCTACTAATCAAGAGGCACTGAAGTCTGGCTAGGGTAACCTATAGTCAGCCTGGCCGCTCTGATACCATCCGTTGTGGCGCCCCGCCTGATTACCACTGTAGCCAGACGGTCACCATGCATGACAGCCCAGGAAATCACTCTGGCATGCGCGTTTACAACAAGTATCATGAACACAGGCATTTCTATTAAAGGATATAAAGGTCTTACATGATAGTTACAAAGGGGTGGCAGTGGAAAAGCTCTATCTAAGGCAGCATGGTCTTGGTGCGGCTCCAATCCATAGGGATCTGGCTGGGTTACTCTCCTAGCCCGCGAACGCTCTGGCTCCTCGTCGAGGGACGACGGCTCCTTATGTGAACCTGGCCACATTGAAGGTCGCTAAGTACTTTTGAATGTACTCACAAGCAAACCAAACTAACATATACACCAAGCAATGCAATCCATGGCATTCAAGCATGTATTTGATATTAGAGTAATATTAATTATCATGGCATAGCATACCTATCTAGCAATATTAATCATCATGTTGTAACAGGATTATTTAGCAAGATAACTACTAGGATAAATACAATAAAGCGAAGCATATTGAGTAGAACATGGCAAGTAAATAATTCATACTCCGACATTCTCATGATCCAATCCGATGTTGAACCAAATCCAATCAAAGTCTTTCGGTCATCTGACCCTCTCTTCCATAGCCATCCCATGGCTAACATACCATATTCCTGACAACATCTGATGTCTATGCAGGACAAGTTCTTCCACCATTATTATCATCATTACGGTTGACCACCTAGTGATGTCTGGATGGGCTATCCAATACCGTGGACGCGGCTATTCGAATAGATTTTACACTCTGCAGAGGTTGCGCACTTTACCCACACCATGGAGCACTTGACCTCGTGATCCCATTCGGGTGGACCAGGGTTGCTCCAACGAAACCAGCCCAACCCGTGACTCCTCTACCGTACCACCGACAATCATACCCTCCCAGGGTCATGTCCTGGGTGGCCCCTGTGTCACCTCGTGACACCTGCCACCGTCGTGGCCAAACAAACTGTCCCAAATGGGGACCGCGTGCCAACAAACAACTGGACTCACAAGGTTATCGCCGCCTACCGGGCCAGGGTAGCGCGCATGCATAACTGTAACACCCTGGATTTTGCCCATTTTTTTTCCTTTTGATTTTGGTCTGGATTTTCTCTTCTGTGGCTTATTAGTCTTGCAACCTGGAGGGATCACCCTTCATTCTTCTTCCCGAGTGGCTTGCCAACCTCAAAACCATCCCAAGACCTTGTAATTTTCATCTTGGACCAATCCCAATATTCTTTTTCTTGGGAATATTCCTTTTTCTATTAAAGGAATAACCCTGTCTACCCTGAGTTGTGAAGCAACCCACATTTCCATCATTCCAAAGATTCCCAAATAATTCTAATAAATTGTTTGGGACATATGTTCCTCAAATATTTCAAAACCCTTCCTTGCCATGTTCAAAAATATTTCACAAATATTCCTTTTCTGATTCTGCCCTAGCTGCCAAGTTGAGAAGCAAGTACCTTTTATATTTGCTTTCTTGGTCTCAAACTTTTTGGACATTATTTCCTATCCATATCATTGCCACATGCCAAAATTCAACTTCATTTGGATATTACCCTTGGCTAATTTCCAAAGTTTTTGGTCAACAGGGAGCTTTGTGAAGCAAGTGCTAGCTAGGAGCATCCAAATGAGTTGAAATTTTGCAAGCATCTTCATATGCTCAAATAATGACTCTCCACCAAGTTTCAACCCTATAAAATCATATATGTGAGCATAGCATCAAATCTTGTCTTCTGGTTAGATTTTCACATTGTGAAGCAACTATATTTTCTACTGATCCATAATTGCTGAAAATTTACGAGAGCATTCTCCTACCCATATAATCTATCTCCACAAAATTTGGGCTCATTTCATCTTCCCAATAATTTCCTAATTTTTTTCTAAGATTCTGGTCAAAGAGGTTCATTGTGAAGAAAGTACCATTTTGGCTTGTCCAAATGGCATTAAATTTTTATGGCACTCTCATATGACCAAATCATGATGTTATACCAAATGTCAGCTCAAGTTGGTACTCCATGTGAGTGGCACATCAAGATTGAGTTTCTGGACCAGATTGGTCAGTTGCAAAGCAACTATATTAAATATTGGTCCATTTCTCTCCAAATTTCACAGAATCATAGTCCTTCCTACCCTAAACCTCCCAGACATCTCATTTTGACCTTATCACCTTCCTGTTCATCACAGAGGAGTGGTCAAGTTTGCTACAGCAAATTCAGATGATCACTCCCATCTAACCATAGTGACTTTCACCGAGCCATCACCTCCCTGAGACTATGCCTTGGAAGGACAACACTCTGGACATGACTTGGCACACCAGGATGCACCGCGTGCGCCAGTGCACGCGGTGACCACTCATTTGGCATGCCAGACAGCGCGCTCTGGTGATTAAAACGCTTGGTTCCATCCCTTCCCTCGCTCCCTCGCCACCTCTTCATGTCCAAGAGCTTCCCCTTGTCATCGCCTTCACTCTGGACCCATCTCCCCTTCCGGATTCCTCCTTGCTGCGCCGCGACGAATGCCACCGTACCTACTCTGTTCATCTATAGTCGCCGCCGTATACGGACGAGCTCGAGCATTCCGGAGCACGCCTGAACCCTCTCCGCTCCTCCGTGAAGCTTCCCGACGCCGAAACCCGACAGCCACGTCGCCTGCAACTCTAGTGCACGGCTAAGATCGTCGCCGTGGCTGTCCCTATGCACCTGCATCGCCGCGCCTATTTATAGGCTGCCCCGAGCCTTTCCGAGCTCACCATCGCCACCATCGTCCTCCTCTGGCCCCCCCAACCTCTCGCCCGAGCCCCGGAGCCTCTCCTCGCCTCCCACCACCGCCATGGCCGCCGGCCTCCTCCTCCTAAATTCACACAATGCCGACCTCCTCCCCTCCCCATTCCACCTCAAGTAGGTCCCTAGGGCTCCGGCGGAATTCCCCAGCTCCTCTCCTCGGCCGTCGGAGGCCCGCAGCACCGTGCCCGAACCTGGCCGAAGCCGCCGTTTGCCGTGGCTGTAGCCCCGCTCGCTCCCGTGCTCCCCGACGAGCGTGCTACCTCCGGCCAGATGCGCCGCTCCGCGCTGGTCGTTTCGGTGGCTGGAGCATCGCCGGAGGTGGCCGGTGGTGCCGGGACGACCGCCGGCGCCGAGCCCCTCCTCTGGCCCCGCGAGCGCGTGCGAGGAGGAAGAAGGCGAGCTCGCCAGGCGGGCCCCGCTCCCCTGGCCCCACCCGTTAGCCATAGAGGCAAAGTCAATGCGGGCCGCGCGGGAGTAAGTGGAGACGCATTTCTCCAAATGCGCTTTCAGAACGCTGAAAGCGTATTTTCTTCTACTGCGGCCAAGTTTACGTTTCCTCTTTCAGAAAACGTACTCTGCCCGAAGGCGCTTTCGGTTCTAGCCGCCAGGGGCTTGTCTGTAAATAAACTTTTTGCAGATTGGTCCCTGGACTTCAAACGGTTATAACTTTTCACCCGTAACTCCGATCGAGTTGAATCCAAAGCCCACTTCTTCGTCTCGTCGAGCCCGTTCTGTTGATATCATTTTCACTATGTGGTCCCACTGTGAACATGACCATTTTCCCCTTGTCCATAAACAGCCCCCTCCGAGAGAGAACTGTTTCCGGCAACTCCTTCCGCGGACTCTCCGCACTTCTTCCTGATGGTTCCTTCATCTCCAGGCAAGCCACAACTCTCATCTGCATAATCGCATTGCAATGTCATAGTTTAACTATTTACTTTAACAGCAAGTATGAGTTATTTGTGAAGTGGATTGGATTACACAATGCTCGAGTAAATTCTTGGATAGGTGACTACCATGTTGAGATTACCGTCAATGATTATTTTGGATTTCATCCGGCAGTTCGTGGAGATAAGTTAAGCATACTGGTTACCGGATTTCTAGCCAGATATTGTTTTGACTTGGATTGTTATGCTGTCGGAGTGTCTGTTATGGTGAAAAGATTATTCGGAGATAGGATACTTCATGGTTGATCCAGAGTCACCTGTCCGGACTTATCCGTGCAGCCACATTTGCCGGTATGGGACGGCCTTGACTTGGTCTGATCGCATGCTCTTTCATCGGTACCGCCCAACAGGGAAGGTTATGCGTGCGCGCTACCCTGGCCCGATAGGTGCCGATAACCTTGTGAGCCCAGTTGAGTTATATGGTACCAGGTCCCCGTTTGGGACAGTTTGTTGGCCACGACGGTGGCATGTGTCACGCGGTGACACAGGGGCCACCCAGGGCAGGACTCCGGGGGAGGATGATTGCCGGTGGTACGATGAGAGGGTCACGGGTTAGGCGGGTTTCGTTGGAGCAACGCTGGTCCACCCGAATGGGATCAGGAGGTTAGGTGCTCCATGGTGTGGGTAAAGTTCGCAACCTTTGCAGAGTGTAAAATCTATTCGAATAGCCGTGTCCACGATATTGGACAGTCTGTCTAGACCTCTTTAGGTGGTCAACCATAGTAGTGATAATAATGGAAGAACTCGTCGTAAGATCGGAAGTACTCGGTGGATCGTGAGTATTCCGAGGGTTGTGAGGCAACCCGGAAGAGAGTAAGTTTGCCAGACTTGTGGTGCAGATGGTATCAGGTATATGATATGTCAGCCATGGGATGGCAATGAGATGAGTGGTCGGATAACCACATGAATGGGATTGGACTTGGAACAGATTCGGATTGGATCCTGAGATTATTCGGAGTATGAATTAAACTACTTAATATGCTTTACCTTATTGCATCTACTTTGCTATGATGTTGTCTTGCCTTAATGCTGATGTTTGTGGTGAGCTTGCGAGTACATTCCAAGTACTCACCTGGCGTGTCATGCCAGTTTGCAGGTCATGCCAAGATTGCTTGCTTGTCGAGGATCCTGAGTTTGCGACCTAGGATACGCGTTCTAGCTAGAGTCCCTGCGGAGTGGAGTCCATCACCGTCGTCGCTGTTCTGCTGCCGAGAGAGTTACTCCGCTGTTAGCATAGAGCTACAACGGGCAGGCGTAGTGTCGCCGTGCTGATGTAATCCTCGTACCCTTTGTAACCATATCCATTGTAATGAAGAGCTGATTTGTTCTATGCCAACAGTGCCGTATTCCAGAGGACTTGTCCCTGGGCTGGAATATGGGGCGTTCCGGTCTTCTCTGAGCCGGGGTGCCATAGGCGTTGTTATCAGAGCAGGTCTGGCTATAGGACGCGCGGTCTAGGCACGAGCGTTAGTAACCGGTAGTATAGGATCCAGTTGGTTTGCTGCACTTGTTTGTTGCATTTGTTTGTGCATAGCATGCATATAGACTAGATATTTTATCACTAACGATGGATCTGGTGAGTGTAGGTGGCATCGGTTTTGATTCCCTACCTGCGCTCTCCAGTTTGCATATTTGTTCCTTGGTGTGGTGTCATCTTCGTCCTAGCGGAGTGATGCCAAGGTGCTTAGGGGTGTCGATCACTAGCAAGATTGATGCACTGGTACCACACCAATATATTCTCTTCAGCTACCCCTATCGTTTCGGTGATAGACAAGTTCTATCCCGGATCATGCCATTCCACTAGCCACTTCGGCAACCCTTACTGATCCTTGTTATCAGAAAAGGGCAATGCCTGCAAGCCTTTCTCTCCACCACTATCTCATTCCGCCACCTATTCTTTGGACGTGTACGGTTTTCTTCCGTACGCTTGATGATGATGTGGTCGTAACTTCTGTGTTTCGACCCCCGATCACCAAGTTCGTCCTCGCCACCGTGTCCGTCCAGATGGAACCAGTGTTAAGCCCGTATTTGGTGTAGCCTTGTTTACACCAATTTTCTTCCACACATGATTCACTTTCGTGCACATCGCCACAGCATGTTAGACCGTAATACCGGAGTTCTTGCGAGATTTGTGTGCTTAAGTAGGAATGCATATTATTGCTTTGAATAGTTGTAGAATGTGATATTGCTTGTGTGTGTGATATTGCTGCTTTGTGTGTTTTTGCTTAGTCCTTTCTTTTGCTTCTTTTTTTTGGGCCCTTGGTGTTACCTTATTTTCCCCTTATGGAAGTTGCTCACCGACCCTGAACCCAAAGAGTCAGTGAAGAGACAGTCATTTGGAAGCACAGCTCAGCAATATGAAATTTTCAGCAGACTGTGTTATATCGGGAATATCGGGCCTGAATACAAATGATATCATGGCTGGATTGGTTATCAGCATCAAGTATACATCAGTGCAATCTTCACAGCAGCAATGATCGAACCAGCAAGAAGGCAAATCGTGTATTTGATCCACAGTGCATTCTGTGCCAAAGGTATGATTCATATATACAAGGTTTGAGTCTGCTATGAGTATGATTTGAAACCTGCTATATTTTGAAAGCAAGCCAGAATGTGCTATGAACTTAGTGTTCAGCAAGAAGGATAGCCGAATACCCTGTATGCATAATAGTGAGCATTTTGGGACGCGGATGAGCCCTTGCCCGTTTTTCTTTGGTGATGGCACCACGCCTGTGTTCTGAGCTGTTTCCAGCCGTCCGGGGTGGATGCCGACTTTTATTTCTCTTGTCAGCAACTGGCCCATGTTCTGAGCTGCTTTTCGGCCGTCTCGGGCAGCTGTTGAATTTCTTTCCGTAGCAGTGACCCTATGCTCTGAGCTGTTCTTCGGCCGTCTTAGGGAACTGCTACTTTCTTCTTATCAACACCGTCTCATGCTCTGAGCTGCTTTTCAGCCGTCTTGAGTCGGGGTTGAGTTACTCCAGTAATGTCCCAGATCTGAGTTGTAATGACCGATCTGGTGGCTACTAGTTTATTTGCCGGTTTTATTCAAGGGTTCAGACGACCGTTACCCTACAACTACAACTTGTAAAGTAATATGCCTGCCGGAACATTGCACCTGACAACACCTATGGTCACACGGAGAATCAAGAACACATAAGGCCAAGTTCTTTCAGCAAAGGGTCCAGGCAAAGAGAACTATAATGAAAAAGCAAGGTTGTCCATATAGGTATGGTGATGGTACAAATACTCCGGATAGCCTGGCTCGGTACCAGTCACCATGGGTACACACCCACGGGGTCTATTCTATTTGCAAGGACCCCATATCGAGACAACCCGCCCAGCCAACCAGATATGCTTAGAATTGTCAGAAGAGGGCAACCAAGCTGGTCAGGTCAGCCGAAAGATTAACTCAGTAGTTCAAATTCAGCAACCGTGTCAAAGCATTGTAAGGCCTACCATCCATATGGAGATACCGACAGACTGAATAATCAGATGAATGAACAACAGTCTCGAAGCATGTGTCCTCATAGATGGGAATCAGTTAAAGACTAACCTACCATGAACAAGATTCTGCTGCCAGGACCACTGTCAGTCAAGTCTATGGATAATATCACCGTACACCTTTATGCTGGTCACGATAGGTGACAGTCAAATATTTGGTAGGAGCCTTATACCCAAGACAGTGAAGATACCCAAGATGACCCAGCAAACCGTGTGAGAAGTCAGATTCCGCCAGGAGAACGGTATGATTCACAGTACTGTTTTGAGCCTGGAGGACACACAGCCATTTGAAGTCACCCAATGCAATGAGTAAAAGATTTTGTGTCCACCAAGAGAATATGTTCACAACTCAGTAAACAGTCGTTCGCATTGGACCTCGTCACGACACGTCCATGAGGAACCACCCTCGGACTTACGAGCAGGGCACATGGTTTGGTCCGGATAATTTATTGCCCAGATAGGATAGTAGACATAAAAGGATTGAAGTCGGAGTAACATATGAGGCAAGATTTGCCAGAAAAAGGTTCTAGTAAAGCAAACCACCCCGAAGCAAGGCAGTCAGTCATATGAAATTCAGCGGGAACATTATACAAAGGTAAAAAGGAAACCCGAGCTGGAAACGGTTTCCTCAAGTGGAAATATTCATGTTTGATTCCTGAGCAACCAAATCTCGAGGACGAGATTTCTTTAAGGGGGGTAGGTTTGTAACACCCTGGATTTTGCCCATTTTTTCCTTTTGATTTTGGTCTGGATTTTCTTTTCTGTGGCTTATTAGTCTTGCAACCTGGAGGGATCACCCTTCATTCTTCTTCCCGAGTGGCTTGCCAACCTCAAAACCATCCCAAGACCTTGTAATTTTCATCTTGGACCAATCCCAATATTCTTTTTCTTGAGAATATTCCTTTTTCTATTAAAGGAATAACCCTGTCTGCCCTGAGTTGTGAAGCAACCGACAATTCCATCATTCCAAAGATTCCCAAATAATTCTAATAAATTTTTTGGAACATATATTCCTCAAATATGTCAAAACCCTTCCTTGCCATGTTCAAAAATATTTCACAAATATTCCTTTTCTGATTCTGCCCTAGCTGCCAAGTTGAGAAGCAAGTAACATTTATATTTTCTTTATTGGTCTCAAACTTTTTGGACATTCTTTACTATCCATATCATTGCCACATGCCAAAATTCAACTTCATTTGGATATTAAAACTCCCTTGGCTAATTTCCAAAGTTTCTGGTCAACTGGTTGCTTTGTGAAGCAAGTGCTAGCTAGGAGCATCCAAATGAGTTGAAATTTTGCAAGCATCTTCATATGCTCAAATAATGACTCTCCACCAAGTTTCGACCCTATCCAATCATCTATGGGAGCATAGCATCAAATCTTGGTTTCTGGTCAGATTTTCACATTGTGAAGCAACTATATTTTATACTGCTCCATAATTGCTGAAAATTTACCAGAGCATTCACCTACCCATATAACCTATCTCCACAAAATTTGGGCTCATTTCATCTTTGCAATAATTTCCTAGAATTTTTCTAAGATTCTGGTCACAGAGGTTCATTGCGAAGAAAGTACCATTTTGGCTTGTCCAAATGGCATTAAATTTTTATGGCACTCTCATATGACCAAATCATCATGTTATTCCAAATGTCTGCTCAAGTTGCTACTCCATGTGAGTGGCACATCAAGATTGAGTTTCTGGACTAGATTGGTCAGTTGCAAAGCAACTATATTAAATATTGGTCCAGTTCTCTCCAAATTTCACAGAATCATAGTCCTTCCTACCCTAAACCTCCCAGACATCTCATTTTGATCTTATCACCTTCCTGTTCATCACAGAGGAGTGGTCAAGTTTGCTACAGCAAACTTCAGATGATCACTCCCATCTAACCACAGTGACTTTCACCGAGCCATCACCTCCCTGAGACTGTGCCTTGGAAGGACAACACTCTGGACATGACTTGGCACACCAGGATGCATCGCGTGCGCCAGTGCACGCGGTGACCACGCGTTTGGCATGCCAGACAGCGCGCTCTAGTGATTAAACCACTCGGTTCCGTCCATTCCCTCGCTCCCTCGCCACCTCTTCATGTCCAGGAGCTTCCCCTCATCGTCGCCTTCGCTCTAGACCCATCTCCCCCTCCGGATCCCTCCTCGCCGTGCCGCGACGAACGCCGCCATACCTACTCTGTTCATCTACAGCCGCCGCCGTATAGGGACGAGCTCGAGCATTCCGGAGCACGCCTGAACCCTCTCCGCTCCTCCATGAAGCTTCCCGACACCGGAACCCGACAGCCACGTCGCCTGCAGCTCCAGTGCATGGCTAAGATTGTCACGGTGGCCGTCCCTATCCACCCGCGTCGCCGGGCCTATTTATAGGCTGCCCCGAGCCTTTCCGAGCTCACCATCGCCACCACCGTCCTCCTCTGGCCCTCCCCAACCTCTGGCCCAAGCCCCGGAGCCTCTCCTCGCCTCCCACCACCGCCATGGCCGCCGGCCTCCTCCTCCTAAATTCACACAACGCCGAGCTCCTCCCCTCCCCATTCCACCTCAAGTAGGTCCCTAGGGCTCCGGCGGAATTCCCCAGCTCCTCTCCTCGGCCGCCGGAGGCCCGCAGCACCGTGCCCGAACCTGGCCGAACCGCCGTCCGCCGTGGCCGTAGCCCCGCTCGCTCTCGTGCTCCTCGACGAGCATGCTACCTCCGGCCAGATGCGCCGCTCTGCGCTGGTCGTTTCGGTGGCCGGAGCGTCGCCGGAGGTGGCCGGTGGTGCCGGGACGGCCGCCGGCGCCGAGCCCCTCCTCTGGCCCCTCGAGCGCGTGCGAGGAGGAAGAAGGTGAGCTTGCCAGGCTGGCCCCACTCCCCTAGCCCCACCCGTCAGCCACAGAGGCAAAGTCAACGCAGGCCCGCGCGGGAGTAAGTGGAGACGCATTTCTCCGAATGCGCTTTCAGAACGCTGAAAGCGTATTTTCTTCTACTGCGGCCAAGTTTACGTTTCCTCTTTCAGAAAACGTACTCTGCCCGAAGGCGCTTTCGGTTCTAGCCACTAGGGGCTTGTCTGTAAATAATTTTTTTGCAGATTGGTCCCTAGACTTAAACGGTTATAACTTTTCACCCGTAACTCCGATCGAGGTGAATCCAAAGCCCACTTCTTCGTCTCGTCGAGCCCGTTCTGTTGATATCATTTTCACTATGTGGTCCCACTGTGAAAATGACCAGTTTGCCCTTGTCCGTAAACAGCCCCCTCCGAGAGAGAACTATTTCCGGCAACTCCTTTCACGGACTCTCCGCACTTCTTCCCGATGGTTCCTTCATCTCCAAGCAAGCCACAACTCTCATCTGCATAATCGCATTGCAATGTCATAGTTTAACTATTTACTTTAACAGCAAGTATGAGTTATTTGTGAAGTGGATTGGATTACACAATGCTCGAGTAAATTCTTGGATAGGTGACTACCATGTTGAGATTACCGTCTATGATTATTTTGGATGTCATCCGGCAGTTCATGGAGATAAGTTAAGCATACTGGTTACCGGATTTCTAGCCAGATATTGTTTTGACTTGGATTGTTATGATGTCGGAGTGTCAGTTATGATGAAAAGATTATTCAGAGATAGGATACTTCATGGTTGATCCAGAGTCACCTGTCCGGACTTATCCGTGCAGCCACATTTGCCGGTATGGGACGACCTTGACTTGGTCTGATCGCGTGCTCTTTCACCGGTACCACCCGACAGGGAAGGTTATGCGTGCGCGCTACCCTGGCCCGGTAGGCGGCGATAGCCTTGTGAGCCCAGTTGAGTTATATGGTACCAGGTCCCCGTTTGGGACGGTTTGTTGGACATGACGATGGAAGGTGTCACGCGGTGACACAGGGGCCACCCAGGGCAGGACTCTGAGGGAGGATGATTGCCGGTGGTACGATGAGAGGATCACGGGTCAGGCGGGTTTCGTTGGAGCAACGCTGGTCCACCTGAATGGGATCACGAGGTCAGGTGCTCCATGGTGTGGGTAAAGTGCGCAACCTCTGTAGAGTATAAAATCTATTTGAATAGCCGTGTCCACGGTATTGGACAGTCCGTCCAGACCTCTTTAGGTGGTCAACCATAGTAGTGATAATGATGGAAGAACTCGTCGTAAGATCGGAAGTACTCGGTGGATCGTGAGTATTCTGAGGGTTGTGAGGCAACCCGGAAGAGAGTAAGTTTGCCAGACTTGTGGTGCAGATGGTATCAGGTATATGATATGTCAGCCATGGGATGGCAATGAGATGAGTGGTCGGATGACCACATGATTGGGATTGGACTTGGAATAGATTCGGATTGGATCCAGAGATTATTCGGAGTATGAATTAAACTACTTAATATGCTTTACCTTATTGCATCTACTTTGCTATGATGTTGTCTTGCCTTAATGCTGATGTTTGTGGTGAGCTTGCGAGTACATTCCAAGTACTCACCTGGCGTGTCATGCCAGTTTGCAGGTCATGCCAAGATTGCTTGCCTGTCGAGGATCCTGTGTTTGCGACCTAGGATACGCGTTCTAGCCAGAGAACCTGCGGAGTGGAGTCCATCACCGCCGTCGCTGTTCTGCTGCCGAGAGAGTTACTCCGCTGTTAGCATAGAGCTACCTCGGGCAGGCGTAATGTCGCCGTGCCAATGTAATCCTCGTACCCTTTGTAACCATATCCATTGTAATAAAGAGCTGATTTGTTCTATGCCAACAGTGCCGTATTCCAGAGGACTTGTCCCTGGGCTGGAATACGGGGCGTTCCGGTCTTCTCTGAGCCGGGGTGCCACAATAACCTTCCCTAGTTGGTGGTACCGATAAAAGAGCACGCGATTAGACCAAGTCAAGGCCATCCCATACCGGCAAATGTGGTTGCACGGATAAGCCCGGACAGGTGACTCTGATCAACCGACTAGGTTTAGCTTTAGCAAGTACTTAACCGGCAGGTATATCCATCATGAATAACTTGACCTGGTGTTAACTATGTATGAGGTAACAACTGCATAAACACAACAACCTATCTCCGTATAGCATCATAACAAGTCACTAATGCAGGAATGATAAACATGATCAAGTAATGTAAACGATGAATGCAAACTAACAGGAATTTAAATAGTTCTAGCACGGACATTATTATTAGGTTAAACATACAAGAATAACATAGAGCAATGTTTTAGGGCATATATCAGATGGTCGGCTTGCCTGGGGTCGAAGAATACTCCGGGAAGAAGTGCGGAGAGTCCACGGAGAAGATAGCCAAAAACCGTTCTCTCTCAAAGGGGGCTGATAGAGGGCAAGGGCAAAATGGTCATTTCCACTATGTGACCACCTTGTGAAAATGATACCAAAAGAATGGGCTCGACGAGATGAAGATGTGAGCGTTGGTTTCACCTGATTTGGAGTTGCGAGGAAAAAGTTATAAGGGATTGAAGTCTAGGGACCAATCTATAAAACTTAAATTCACAGACAGGCCCCTGGGGGCTGAACCGAAAGCGCCTTCGGGTAGAGTACGTTTTCTGGAAAAGAAAACGCAAACATACCCGCAGTATAAGGAAATACGCATTTAGTGTTTTGAAAGCGCATTCAGAGGAGTGCGTCTCCACTTACGCTGACGTCGCAGGCTGTGGTCGCCGACATGTGGGGCCGAGTGGTGGCGGGGCCTGCCTGGCTGGATCGTCGTCTTCATCCTCTCGCTGTCCCCGCGTGGAACAGAGGAGGGGTAGGGGAGGGGTGCGGCCGGCGACGGGTTCAGCGGCTCCGGCCACCTCCGACCAGACGGAGGCCTCCGGCGAGCTCGCCGTGGAGGACCGCGATGAGGAAGGGCAGCAGAGATGGCGGGGAGTGGCCAGAGGGAGGAGTTGCAGTGGAGGCAGTACCGCGGCGGCTCCGGTAAAGGGAGGGGCTCTGGTGGGGAAAAGGGTTCGGCGAGGGCACGGGAGGGCTCTCCGGCATGCGGCGCTCCTCATGGGAAGCTCCACTGGCGCTGGGGCGAGCTGGGGAAGCGGCGGCAAGCCATGGCAGAGAGCGGCAGCCTTGGGCAACGGCGAGGTTCCGGCCAGGGATTCGGCCGGGCGCGGGTGCATGGGTGATCCAGAGGGAGAGGGGAGGAGGCTGAGGAGGTTGGGGATGCTCGGGGAGGGCTCCGAACGGGGCTATTTATAGCCGGCCAAGGCGAGGAGATAGGCATGGCCGCTGTGGCGAGCTTATCGCCGCACTGGCGCTCCGGCGAGGTGGCGCGAGGGGAGCGGTGCCGACCTGATGAAGATCAGAGGGAGGGGACGACTCGGGGAGCTCGAGAGGATTCGGGGAGGAAGACGACGACGGTCACGGGGGTGACAGTGCCGTGGCGGCGACTGCCGTGGCATGAGGAGGAGGAAAGAGGAGGGGAGAAGGTGCTGGAGAGGAGCGTGTGGACGCCGCGGAGCCGTTTGGCATGCACGGACAAGCCAGGGCCTGCTGCATACGGCGATTCTAGCCATTTTCGGCGTCTGTTGCCGCAGTGCGCGGCGGTTGCCGACTAAACCGGTGGTCACCACCGGCACCACGTGGCCAACCTGCCCAGGAGTTGTCAAAGCATGTCTAGTCGATGTGGTGAGGCACAGGGAATGCATTTATGCACTCTTGGATGGAAACGGAGGCAAGAGATGACTGATGAGAGCTCACAAGTGTTCTGACCAGCAAGTGTTTGACATGTGGTGTGGCCACCACAGTGCTCACCTTGGCTTGATCTTGGGCAAGGGTTAATGATCCACTAAGGTGGACATTATGCCAAAGTTTCAACACAAATGGACCAGTATAGATTGTACTTCCTTTGTAACCATGCACACTGGCCAGAAATGGAGATGAATTTACTGGGACAAAATGGCTAAATGGATTTGGCTCAAACTTGGTGGAGGGTGATGATTTGGACATATGAAGCCACTGTAAAAGTTTCATACCATTTGGGTCCACCAAAATGGTACTTGCTTCACAGAGGTTCCAAATGGACAGAAATTTGGAAAATTGCTGTGGAAGAATGGCTAGATGGATTGAGCTGGTTTTTGGTTTCAAGAGTCATTTATCAATGTCAACCACCATGACAAATTTCAGCTCAAATAGATCAAAGGTTCAAGCACTTCCTTTGCAAACTGGAAATCTGGACATAATTTGCAAATGGATGCTGTGCTCAAACTTTGAACTATGGAACTTGGGTTTTGATGGAAATGGTGAATATATGAATTGGGTAAGCTCCACAATTTATTTGGGATTTTTTTTGGGTACCAAAATGGTAGTTCCTTTAGAAAGTGCCCAAAATGCAATATTGGCATTAAATAGGAAAATGCAATTTCCATTATTTAATTATGGCCAATATTTTTGTGAGAGCTCAATATGATCACAAAGAATATCTCCACAAGTTTTCATCAACTTTATAGATGGATAGATATTTTCCTGGATTTAATTCCTTTAAACAGTAGAAAAAGGAATTAATTATAAATGAAAAATATTGCAAATGACTTGGCAATATTTTTGCATATCCAGGGTTTATAGATAAAGGATGATCACTGGGAAACGTTTAGGAGGCAAAAGGTCAAAGGAAATTGGGGTTCCTTTGCAACGGAAGAGTTTAGGGTTTCCCTTCCGGCAACTCGGAAGGTAGGGTTTCGACAGCAAAATCCTAAGAGTAGATCTTGGGTGGCAGGGTTGGCTGGGGAGAGAATCTCTGGTTGGATAGGGAAGGCAAGGTTAAATGACCATCTTCATATACCCAAGAGCTAGAGAAATCCGATAACACCGAGAAAAAAGACGGGAGTCAAATCCCGCGAAGGAAAAAAAACAGGAGCGAAAACCAGGGTGTTACATTCTCCCTTTTGAGTCACCCCCAAGAGATGAGCCTCGATTCACTCGGGGTTGGTGAGGGAGTCCTGGATTAGGGGGTCCTCGGGCGTCCGAGCTATGTGACATGGGCCGGACTGATGGGCTGTGAAGATACAAGATAGAAGACCTTCTCCCGTGTCCGGATGGGACTCTCCTTTGCGTGGATGGCAAGTTAGGCATTCGGATATGAAGATTCCTTTCTCTGTAAACCGACTCTGTACAACCCTAGGTTCCCTCAGTGTCTATATAAACCGGAGGGTTTAGTCCGTAGAGGCAATCACAATTCCCACAGGCTAGACATCTAGGGTTTAGCCATTACGATCTCGTGGTAGATCAACTCTTGTAACCCCTATACTCATCAAATACAATCAAGCAGGACATAGGGTTTTACCTCCATTAAGAGGGCTCGAACCTGGGTAAACATGGTGTCCCCTGTCTCCTGTTACCTTCGATCCTCAGACGCACAGTTCGGGACCCCCTACCCGAGATCGGCCGGTTTTGACACCGACATTGGTGCTTTCATTGAGAGTTCCACTGTGTCGTCAGCAGAAGGTTCGATGGCTCGTTCGATCATCAACAACGAAGCTGTTTCCGGGAAGAACTTCCTCCCCGGTCAACTTTTTGTGTACGGCGGCTTCGCTCTACGTGCCAACTCGATCAGCCGCCTTGAGCAGATCGACAGCTACGCCCCTGGTCATCAGATCAGTTTTGGGAATCTGAATTATGTCACCGATATCCGAGGAGACTTGATCTTCGAAGGATTCGCGGCTCCGACCACCGCTCTGGCCTTAGATCCGGAGCAAATCACTGGGTCCGGAGATGGGAGTTTGGAACCCACCGGACCCTCCGCAATCATGCAGCTTACTACCGGAGATCCAGAGGAGACCGCGTCATCGGCTAGCCCGGAGTCAAACCAGATTCCCTTTATCACCGGAGAGCCGGACTCGTCCCCGGACTCTAAATCCGAACTCTTAAGCTCCACGGCAAGTAAGCATGGCCTGGAGGCTTTCGCCTCACCCAGCGCCAAAGACTTTGGTCTCCCCGTCCAATCCTCGCCCTTAAGCGAGGCTCTGGACTTAATGCGATCCCTCGCCATTACAGAGGAATCACTTCTGAACTACGGCCAGCCCGGACTAGGGGCTGAGAGCGGGGAATTTTACATCCCACCCACCACCCACTTGATAGCCACTGTCGAAGACTTAACTGACATGCTCGATTATGCTTCCAAAGACATCGACGGTATGGACGACAATGCCGAAGCCGAACCAGGTCAAAACCCGCCTATCACCGGGCGTTGGACTGCCACTTCTACATACGACGTGTACATGGTGGATACACCCAAAGAGGACGACGATGGCAATCAGGATCCGATCAAGGACAAGCCCGTCGAAATTCCACCAAAGCGACGACCTCAACGACGCCATTCAAGATCGCGGCGAGGAAAGGAAAGTAATACCGGCACCGGAGATAATGACACTCCGGAGAATGCCGAAGACTCGGAGCACCCCATCGAGCCTGCCGTAGAACAGGATGACGGGGAAGGCGAACAAGTCAACCTAGACGAGCCGACCGAGAATGATGATTCGGAGGACAGTAACTATTTACCGGCCTCCGAGGAGGAAGTCAGCCTCGGCAATGAATATTTCATCGTGCCAGAGGAACCCCTCTAGCAAGAACGCTTTAGGCGACAGCTCATCGCAACAGCGAGGAGCCTAAAAAAGAAACAGCAACGGCTTCAGGCCGAAGAGGATACGCTCAACGATAGATGGACTAAAGTCCTAGCGGCCGAAGAATATGGCCTCGAGCGCCCAACAAAGAGCTACCCGAAGCGCAGGCTACTACCAGAATTTGACAACGAGGCCCTTGAGCCAATACCGCCAAGGTATAATCCTGCTGACGAGCCCGATCGACCACCACGCGGTCGGGACAGAGCGGCTACACACGCCGAACACCAGCCCGCGCCACCTCGCCATACAAGCAGGGGTGTAGCTGCTCCGGACTACACCTATGACCTACAACAGGAGCTGGACAATAGAGCCGGCCAGACCAGATCAATCTACGGATCAAGGGGACGTGCTCCAACAAGAGACGACGGCCGTCAAGCCTGGCGTGATAAGCACAACCTCAACCGGGCTGAAAACCGAATACGGATATCGTCCGAATTCCATCATGACGTTGCCCGATACAGAGGCGCCGCACACCCCTTGTGCTTTACCGATGAGGTAATGCGGCACCAATTTCCAGAAGGGTTTAAACCCGTAAACATCGAATCATACGATGGTACGACAGATCCCGTGGAATGGATTGAGGACTTTCTTCTCCACATACACATGGCCCGCGGCGACGATCTCCACGCCATCAAGTACCTCCCACTAAAATTAAAGGGACCGGCTCGGCACTGGCTAAACAGCCTCCCAGAAAACTCCATTGGCAGCTGGGAAGATTTGGAAGACGCCTTTAGAGACAACTTCCAAGGCACATATGTCCGGCCTCCAGACGCCGACGACCTTAGTCGTATAGTCCAGCAACCAGGAGAGTCAGCCCGGAAGCTCTGGACCAGGTTCCTAATTAAAAAGAACCAAATTGTTGACTGTCCGGACGCCGAAGCCCTCGCGACCTTTAAGCACAGCGTCCAGGACGAGTGGCTCACCCGACACCTCGGCCAAGAAAAACCGAAGTCCATGGCGGCCCTTACCGCACTCATGACCCGCTTTTGCGCGGGAGAAGATAGCTGGCTAGCCCGTCGAAGCAATAGCACCAGCGACCCTGGCACCTCCGAAGCCAGAGACGGCAACGGTAGGCCACGACACAACAAACACAAGCGTTGAAGCAACAATGCAGATATTGAAGATACGGCGGTCAACGCCGGATTCAGTGGCTCTAAACTCGGTCAACGGAAGAAGCCATTCAAAGGAAACAAAGATGGTCCATCCAGTCTGGACAGAATACTTGATCGACCTTGCCAGATCCACGGCACCACCGACAAGCCTGCCAATCATACCAATAGAAATTGTTGGGTTTTTAAACAGGCCGGTAAGCTAAACGCCGAACATAAGGGGAAAGGGTAGCCTAGCGAGGACGACGATGAAGAACCTCGCCCACCGAACACAGGGGGGCAGAAGAAATTTCCCCCCGAGGTAAAAATGGTGAGTATGATATACGTTACACATATTCCCAACAAGGAGCGCAATCGGGTGCTAAGGGACGTCTACGCCGTAGAGCTGGTCGCCCCAAAATTCAACCCATGGTCGGCTTGTCCGATCACCTTCGATCGAAAGGATCACCCGACCAGTATTCGTCATGGAGGTTCGGCAGCTTTGGTCCTCGATCCAATTATCGACGGATTCCACCTTACGCGAGTCCTCATGGACGGTGGTAGCAGCCTTAACCTGCTTTATCAGGACACTGTCCGCAAAATGGGTATTGATCCGTCAAGAATCAAGCCTACTAAAACCACCTTCAAAGGAGTAATACCCGGTGTAGAGGCCCGCTGCACGGGCTCAATCACATTGGAAGTAGTCTTCGGTTCACCGGACAACTTCCAAAGCGAAGACTTGATCTTCGATATCGTCCCCTTCCGCAATGGTTATCACGCACTGCTCGGACGTACTGCCTTCGCCCGCTTCAATGCAGTCTCACACTATGCTTACTTAAAGCTCAAGATGCCTGGACCACGAGGCGTTATAACAGTCAATGGAAATATGGAGCGCTCCCTCCGTACAGAGGAGCATACCGCGGCCATCACAGCCGAGGTGCAGGGTGGCCTCGCTAAGCCGAATACTACACTGGCAGTCAAGCCCCCGGACACGGCTAAACGAGTCCGGTCTACCCTCCAGAACGACAGTCCGGCTCATCCAGAGCTAGATTGGCAATTCGGCCTCCGTCAATGCCCCAGCCTGATAGCGGCATATGTACCGCGCGTACATAACTACGCGTTAAAAATACCATGGGCAAGGATGGAGGCATGCTAAACATAAGGTCCACGATACGGCTTGACCCTATCCGGACCTCCATATTGCTCCACCTCTTTTCTTCTTGTTCTTATTTTTCAGGTTCTTTACAACTTACATCAATTCCTGGTGGTAATAGGGGCCGCCTTCCAGGCCCCTTATGCAAACTCAATTATTGATCCTCTCAAAGGATCATACACCAAGGTGACAAGCAGCACAGACGTGCGGCAGAGTGTCCAAAGGATCTTTGAGGTCAAATTTTTTAATTTTAGGACCCGTATACAGCTTTCACTTGTCTTCGGCATGTAAAATAGCCGTGATGCTTATTGCATCTTCCGTACAAATATGTTTGATGTACCAATCAGACTATAATGGAAACAGTTTCGCCCAACCCTGTTTGGCATTGGCTTACTTTTTTTCTGTTTTTCCACTTCATGTCCGAATTGGCATATACACCTTGGTCTGACTTTAATTGCCAGGGGCTCTATATGTATCTTCAACAATAAAAAGTCCGAACACTCTCAGAGTGCACTTCGGCGTCCTGAATACTGCATTATATGCATCGGCTCCAAATCATGTCTTTGGTCAATAGTTGGGTTGCCCGGCTCCTGTGCTTGCTACCTTACGTTCAGTTTTCGGCTAAGGTAGTAAAGGGAGAACTACTGCGATTGTGTTTCTGGCTAGCCTGGTCAAGCACCTCAGTAGAGAGAGCCAAAAACTGACTGTCGTGATGTGGCGAGAGCTGGTCAGCAATTCGGCGACTTATTAAATCTTTAGTGATTTTCCCGTATTACACGAAGGACTGCCTTTTTTCAGTCACGCGTCTAAGGCATCTAAGTTCGATAGCCGCATACGCACCAGGGGCTACCTTACAGCCCCATTGTCAAACTCCTATGGCTAAGTGAGAGTGGTAAAGCCACATAGTCCGATTGCCTGGTTCGTCGCACTTACACCTCCTTTATGGACCAAGACGTTGGGTCAAGAGTGATTATGTGCTATTCCGAACACCCCCGTAGTATCTACGTGGGGGCTGAAGCCGACGACTGGCAAACTCTCAAAGATAAAACCGGCCACACAGGAGGAAAAATAATGTAAGATTACAGGCACAAATATATTACAAAGGCCTTGGTTTATAATACAATGTCTGGGCAGCTCGGATACATTTACTCGAACATAATATCCTTTGAGCATTGACCCTCAATCAAGTGGGCACCCTCAAGGACATCGTCAAAGTAGCGCTCCGGCTTGCGGTGGGCCTTGCCTCCGGGCGGGCCCTCAACCGCCACATCGGCTGCCTTCATCTTTGCGCAGTGCATTTTGACACGGGCAAAGGCCATCCGCGCACCTTCTATACACACTAAACGCTTCATAGCTTCAATTTGCGGCAAGGCGTCGCCGAGCCACTTGACCAGGCCAAAGTAGCTGCTTGGTATGGGTCCGGCCGGCCATAGCCGGACTATGATGTCCTTCATGGCCAAACCAGACATTCTATGCAGCTCCGCCAGCTGCATCATCTGGTTGTTTAGCAACGCTAGCCGCTCCGGCGCCAGGTACTGCGACCAGAAGAGCTTTTCCGTTGTGTTCCCCTCTTGGGCCCGGAAGTACTCTGCGGTGTCAGCTGCACTCCTTGGGAGATCCGCAAAGGCGTCTGGAGCACTCCACAGTCGATTTAGCAAAGTATATCTTTGACCGCCAAATATACTCTGTAAAAGAAAAGGCTTACCAGCCGCTATCTGTCCGGCCTGCTTGATCTCCTCGCGAGCCACTCGGGACTCGCCTCGCGCATCCTTTGCCTCTTGAAGAGCCTTGTTGAGTTCGGCCGCTTGGGCTTTATTACTCACCTCTAGGGCCTCACACTTGTTTGCGGCGTCTTGAAGTGCCTGCTCCACTTCGGTCACCCGCTCCTCATACTTGCGACGGGTCGCCTGCTCGGCCTCTAAATCCGTAGCCGCTTTATCAGCGGCCGCCTTGCTTGCCTCCGCCTCCTTCTTGGCTTCGGCAAGGGCACTCTTGAGGGTCTCGACCTCGGCCGCGCTGCCTATATTCATAAACATAGCAGCACATGAGCTTCAGCTCTGATTTTGTATTGCAAATTCGGCTCGTCAGGAGACGTTCAAAAGCATACCTTGGGCCTTGTCGGAGTAATGGGCCACGGGCAGCCTAACCCGGGTCCCTGAGCATTTCAAGACATTGGGCCGGCTGCGCCCCTCAAGCATCAAGGATGAAGCGCCGCCTTCTAGTGGCCGGCTGGCTCATGAGGCCGGATGCCAGAGGACGGCCAAGCACCGGAAGACGGCCCCAAGACGGGCCGACTCCTAGCAGGCGGCCTCCAGAGAGGCCGGCTCCTAGAACAGGCGGCCCGCGACGCCCTCAAAGTCTACGCCCCCATTAAGAAGACAAGACAGGATGTGGCTACAGTATAGCCCATTCCCCCATATCCAGGGCACGGCGCGGCCACAGTGCTCCGTACGGGCAGAGATCTCCCCACGACGTGGCACTGTGGCCACCCCACCCTTGACGTCATTCCTATCAGGCGAAGCCCTGTTCCCACGACGGCCTGTCGGTACAGCCTGCAGGCGGCAGGCCCTACTAGGTAGCGAGAGACTGGAGGGCGGCAGAGCCTGACCAGTCAGACCGGTGGGAGGCCAGCCTCTAGCAGGCAGCCCCTCCTCCCTCGAAGTCCGCGCACCATTAAACCAGAAAAGACATGACGTGGTTACACTGATCTTCCACCCGACGGCGGGACTGTAGCCACGCCCCCCGACCAAGCATGCGTCATCTGCATTACGGCTACAGCAACAAGCAACCGATGAGACCCGCAAGTGGCGGGAGCAGCCTGTCGGCTCCGAGCCAGACCAGTCGGCGGGCCCCAGGAGCTGACAGAGAAGCCGGCGGCCAGGGACGCTGACCGCCGGACCCTACACCCGGCCAGATGACTATTGTACCCCTGGGGGGTAGGCCTATATAAACCCCCCAGGGCACCCATGCAAAGGGTTCGGACCTGTGAAACCTAGACTCATTCAGAGTGAGGGGAGAGTCGGCTCTGCTCTCTTCTACCTC
This sequence comes from Thinopyrum elongatum, assembly GCA_011799875.1. Taxonomy (NCBI): domain Eukaryota; kingdom Viridiplantae; phylum Streptophyta; class Magnoliopsida; order Poales; family Poaceae; genus Thinopyrum; species Thinopyrum elongatum. The sequence continues at coordinate 131,564,216 of CM022303.1, forward strand.
TGGCATACAGCTCAAGGAGCACCTTGTACTCACTAGTGCCTTAGTGATCATGCGGAGACCCCGCAGAGTAGGACTAGGGGTGTTATCTCTTAGGAGAGCCCCGAACCTGGGTAAAGTACGCCGATGTTTGTGTCTACGCCTCATCCCGCTTTCAGGCACCGGCAATGTTCTACTAGCTCCCACCATGATAAGCCATCCTTTGGCGTATGTCGCATCCAACCCCCGACATTTGGCGCCCACCATCGGGCTAGGTGCACCACCGTCCGGAGACCTGTTCTGGACGGGAACCTTGTTCCTTCCTGGCGAGCACAGTCAGCCCGGCACGCCAGACGGCGCCTGCGCCGACGCGCTGCGCGGCGTGGAGGTCGTCTGCGCGGCAAGTTGCCTCGCCGATCTTGTTGGCGAGATTCGCCTTCCCGACAAGCCCGTATCTGACGCGGGAACAGATGACCCCGAGAGCCGCCTCGTCGGCCTCCTCGACCAGCTCCACGTCGACAGCGAGCCTACTGCAGACCTGGAGTCGGTTGGCTCCACCGACCCGATGCTTGTCGATTCCGACATGGCGTCGCTCGACACATTCCCCACCAGCGTGGTGGTCTACGACGAACCGCTCCATCGCGTGAACAGTGGCGGAGGCACCGTCACGGAGGTGCTTGTCATCGAGCATGGCGAGCACTCTGGCGGAGGTGGCCAGGATCCGCTGCAGGCGGCAATGCGGGACCTGTCCACGCCCATAGCACCCGGTGCGGACGGTGAAACGCTGGAAGCACGCCGTATCGCGCTTCTCGACAGCGCCAACAAGTTGCGGCCATGAGACGCCTCACAGAGGCTTACCACCGCGAGATCGACCGCGCCGTCTGCGGCACGCCGGCTGCTGGCGAGCCCAGCCGCGCGGGCACGGTCCGACAGCGTGGTGCAGCCATCGCCAGCATGTTGGGGGCCGACCGCCCAGTCTACGCCACGCCGATGGAGAACTTGCGCGGCCCAGGCGGCGGCAGAAGAACTGGACCGCCTGGAGGGCGACGAGCGTCGCTGCATGACGGAGCGCGTCCAACAGCTCATCGACGCGGCCGCCGCGCAGCAGGAAGCCGGCCGCCGCATGATGGAACCCGGCTTACAGGCCGGGAACCTTTCCCCTCGCCGAGAGCACGGCGCGACCTCCTGGACGCCAACAGACGGCGCCCGCGACGGGAGAGGCCCAGAGCCGGTTGCAAGCCGCAGCCGCACACGCATCTCCATCGAGCGCGACCAAGACGGCCGCCCACGAGCAGTGGAACGGCGGGACGGTCGTCCGCCTCCCCCGCGCAGGGAGAGACGCGTTTCCCCGCCACCTGTTGACCACCCGACACTCGGCGACCGCCTTGGCCGCCGAGAAGGAGTCGGGGAGAACGATGCCCGCCGCCGGATCGACCGCCTCAACCGGTCCCTGGCGCTAGAAGAAGAAGACGCATTGGGTCCGCCTTGCTTTGGCCCCCGCATCCATGACGAGCCCTTCCCCAAAGGGTTCACTCTCGCAAGAGATACGCCCAAGTACACCGGCTCTGTGAAGCCGGAAGACTGGCTGGTCGACTACTCCACGGCCGTCAGCATCGCAAACGGCAACAAGCGCATTGCCGTGAAGTATGTTCCGCTCATGCTCCAAGGCACTGCCCGGACATGGCTGAATAGCCTGAAGCCCCGCAGCATCAACAGCTGGGTTGATTTCACCGAGGCCTTCAACCGCAACTTCACCAGCACGTATAAGCGGCCACCCAAGCCTCGCCAGCTCTCCTTGTGCGTCCAAGGCCCCGACGAGTCGACTCGCGACTACCTCACGCGCTGGGCCGAGCTACGCAACTCCTGCGAAGGCGTGCACGAGGTGCAGGACATTGAGTATTTCACAGCCGGGTGCAGAGAAGGCACTCTGCTCAAGCACAAACTCCTCTGCGACGAGCCGGCCACCCTCGACGAGTTGCTGATCATAGCGGACAAGTACGCCACGGTAGACTCCTCCATGAAGGCGGAGATTCAAGTTGATGCATCCGGCAAAGTGGCTCCTCAAGCTCTTCGGACCCCGGCTGGTGACGCCAGTCGGCGGCAGCAGCAAAACGACAACAAGCGCAAGGCGCAACAACCGGCTTCTATAAGCTAGTAGGTGGCGACAGTCAAAGACCAGCAGCCGGAAGGACAGCCTCCTCCTAAGCGTCAGAAGGGCGGCAAGCCCAACTGGTTGCCTGCTTTCTCATACGAGCAGACTCTCGATGCACCCTGCAAGTTTCACAGCGGCGCGAAGCCGTCCAACCACACCACTCGGAAGTGCCACTGGCTCACCAGGATCGCCAAGGCTGACGGACTCCTGCCTCGTCCACCTGCTGGCCCGCCGCCTCCGCCGCCCCAGCAGCCGGCGGTTCAGCCAGTCGGAGCGATCCAAGACGAGTTCCCTGAAGAGCACGGAGCTTACGTCGTCTTCACCAGCGTGACTGACGACAGGCGCAGCCAGCGTCAACAGCGCCGGGAAGTGAACGTTGTCGCTTCTAAAGCTCCAGAATTCATGCACTGGTCGGAGAGGCCGATCAGTTGGAGCCGATCTGACCACCCGGAGGTGATGCCTGCTCTGGGTTCTTATGCCCTGGTGCTGGATGCCACCTTCGCCACGGAGAGGCGGGCTGCTCGTTTCTCCCGAGTGCTGATAGATGGCGGCAGCAGCATCAACATCCTCTACCGTGACACCATGGAGAAGTTGGACATCAAAGAGAAACAGCTCCAGCCCAGCCGGACTGTCTTCCATGGCATTGTGCCTGGCCTGTCCTGCTCGCCGATCGGCAAGATCAAGATAGATGTCCTTTTCGGAGAGAAGGATCACTTCCGCCGAGAGCCAATCTGGTTCGAGGTGGTTGATCTTGAAAGCCCCTACCACGCGTTGCTTGGCCGGCCCGCCCTGGCCAAGTTCATGGCGGTCCCCCACTACGCCTATCTCAAGATGAAGATGCCGAGCACCAAGGGCATCATCACCGTGGCTGGTGACTACCAGAAGTCTGTCGCCTGTGCCGCTGCCAGCAGTCGGCTGGCCGAGTCCCTCGTGATTGCTGCCGAGAGGAGGCTCCTTGACCGGGTTGTGGCAATGGCAGGCAAGCAGCCGGAAATTTCGCCAGAACCTAAGGAGCCAGAAGCTGAGGGCTCGTTCAAGCCGACGAAAGAAACAAAGAAGATACCCCTGGACCCGGAGCACCCAGAGAGGTACGCTGTCATTGGTGCAAACCTTGACAGCAAATAGGAAAGCGAGCTCGCCGATTTCCTCCGTGAGAATCGGGACATCTTTGCATGGTCTCCTAAAGACATGCCGGGTGTTCCGACGGATTTCGCCGAGCACAAGTTACATGTCCGACTTGGTGTCAAGCCAGTCAGGCAGCCCTTGCGTGGCCTGTCGGAAGAAAAGAGAGGAGTCATTGGAGAAGAAATAGCCCGGCTTCTAGCAGCGGGCTTCATTATGGAAGTATTCTTCCCAGAGTGGTTAGCCAACCCGGTCCTTGTGCTGAAAAAGAATAAGAAGTGGCGCATGTGTATTGATTATACCAGCCTCAACAAAGCTTGCCCCAAAGATCCATTTGCTTTGCCAAGAATTGACCAAGTGATAGACTCCACAGCCGGATGCGAGCTGTTGAGTTTTTTGGATGCATACTCAGGGTACCACCAGATCAAACTGAACCCAGCCGACAGGCTGAAGACCGCCTTCATCACACCATTCGGAGCCTTCTGCTACCTGACCATGACGTTCGGCTTGAGGAATGCCGGCGCCACGTTTCAGCGTTGCATGCAGAAGTGTCTCCTCAAGCAACTCGGCAAGAACGCCCATGTCTATCTGGACGATATTGTGGTGAAGGCGGAGAAGCGTGGCACCCTGCTAGAGGACCTTAAGGAAACCTTTGAAAACTTGCGTCGTTTTCAAATCAAGCTCAACCCGGAGAAATGTGTCTTTGGAGTACCAGCCGGCCAGCTCCTTGGTTTCCTGGTCTCAGAGCGCGGCATAGAGTGCAATCCTGTGAAGATCAAGGCCATTGAGAGGATGGAGGTGCCCACCCGACTGCTGGATGTGCAAAAATTCACCGGCTGCTTGGCATCCATCAGCCGTTTCATCAGTCGGCTGGGCGAGAAGGCTCTTCCTCTGTACCAGCTTATGAAGAAAACCACTTTTTTCGAGTGGAATGACAAGGCGGATGAAGCTTTTCTCCTGCTCAAAAAGGTGTTGACCACTCCGCCTGTCCTAGCGGCTCCAACTGCTAAGGAGCCGATGCTTCTCTACATCGCCGCCACCAGCCGGGTGGTCAGCACAGTCATAGTTGTGGAACGCAAAGAAGACGGCAAGGCACAGTCGGTCCAGAGACCGGTGTACTACTTGAGCGAGGTGTTGTCAGCCTCCAAGCAGAACTACCCCCACTATCAAAAGTTGTGTTATGGCGTGCATTTCGCCGCCAAGAAGCTGAAGCCATACTTCCAAGAGCATCCAATCACGGTTGTTTGCACCGCCCCGCTTGCGGAGATCATAGGCAGCAGAGATGCATCGGGCCGAGTGGCCATGTGGGCCATCGAGTTGGCCCCCTACACCATCTTCTACCAACCTCGCACTGCCATCAAATCCCAGGCGCTGGCCGACTTCCTCGTCGACTGGGCCGAGACCCAGTACCTGCCGCCAGCTCCAGACTCCACTCATTGGCGGATGCACTTCGATGGCTCGAAGATGCGCACCGGTCTGGGAGCCGACATCGTCCTCACCTCTCCCAAAGGCGACAAGCTCAGATACGCGCTGCAAATCCACTTTGCCGCCTCCAACAACGTGGCCGAGTACGAAGCACTCTTACACGGGCTCCGGCTTGCCAAGGAACTCGGCATTCGCCGGATCCTGTGCTACGGTGACTCCGACTTAGTGGTCCAGCAGTCGTCAGGCGACTGGGACGCCAAGGATGCAAACATGGCAAGCTACCGCTTCCTCGCCCAGCAACTCAGTGGATACTTTGAAGGGTGCGAGTTCCTCCATGTGCCGAGAAACGACAATGAGCAAGCCGATGCCTTGGCATGGATCGGCTCCACCCGGTAAGCAGTACCAGCCGGCGTCGCCCTGCAACGCCTCCTCAAGCCGTCTATCAGGCCGTCACCAGAATCAGACTCCATCTTCGTGCCGACTCCCCCCGAGGCAGCCGTCTCGGGGACTTCACCAAGCGGCCTGGGGACTGCAGCAGTCGCACCCGGCCCGGGGACTCCACAACCCGGCCCGGGGGCTGCAGCAGCCGTCTCGGGGACTTCACCAAGCGGCCCGGGGACTGCAGCAGTCGCACCCGGCCCGGGGACTCCACAACCCGGCCCGGGGGCCGCAGCAGTCGGCCCGAGGACTCCAACAACACAGCAAGACGCCGTTGGCTCCACCCCGCCGCCTCCCCTCCCAACCGCCCTCGTGCAAATAGCAGTTCTGGCAGTCGAAGAAATAGCAGCACCTTCATGGGCACATCCCGTCCTCAACTTTCTGGTGAACAAGGAGCTGCCGACTGATGAAATCTCGGCCCGACAAGTGCAACGTCGGGCAGGAGCATACACCATTGTTAACAGAGAACTTGTGAGGCGTAGTGTCACTGGCGTGTACCAGCGCTGTGTGGAGCCGGAGAAAGGCCAAGCAATCCTCAAAGATATCCACCAAGGCGAGTGTGGTCACCACGCGGCTTCAAGATCACTTGTTGCCAAAGCTTTCCGCCATGGTTTCTTCTGGCCAACTGCTCTAGAAGACGCCAAAGATTTGCTCCAGAAATGTAAGGGGTGTCAAAAGTTCTGCTCCAAGCCACATTCGCCGGCTTCTGCACTCAAGACCATCCACATTGCCTGCCCCTTTACCGTCTGGGGGCTGGACATGGTGGGACCATTCAAGACAGCGCACGGCGGCATGACTCATCTACTTGTCGCCGTGGATAAGTTCACCAAGTGGATAGAGGCCAAACCAATCAAGAAGTTGAATGGTCCGACCGCTGTGACTTTCATTGCAGACATCACCACCCGGTATGGCATACCACACAGCATCATCACCGATAACGACACAAACTTCGCCAAGGGTGCCTTGGCTCATTTTTGCGCGACGCAGGGCATCCGACTGGACTTAGCGTCCGTTGCCCATCCGCAGTCAAATGGCCAGGTGGAGCGAGCAAACGGCCTCATTTTGTCCGGCATCAAGCCCCGACTGATCGAGCCTCTGGAGCTTTCAGCTGGCTGTTGGCTCGATGAGCTGCCGGCCGTTCTCTGGAGCCTACATACAACTCCAACAAGTCAACCGGCTTCACGCCCTTCTTCCTCGTCTACGGTGCCGAAGCCGTCATCCCGACGGACATAGAATTCGACTCCCCTCGAGTCACCATGTACACTGAGGAGGAGGCAAAAGAAGCACGAGAAGACGGTGTCGATCTGCTGGAAGAGGGCCGGCTGTTGGCACTCAGCCGGTCCACCATCTACCAGCAGAATCTACGCCGGTACTACAATCGAAAGGTCAAGCCAAGATCTTTCCAAGAGGGAGACCTTGTGCTCCGGCTGATCCAGCGAACAGCCGGCCAGCACAAGCTCTCGGCACCTTGGGAAGGCCCCTTCATCATCAGCAAAGTTTTGGGCAACGACTCCTACTACCTGATCGATGCTCAGAAGCCCAGAGCACGCAAGAGAGACGACTTCGGCAAGGAGACAGAGCGTCCGTGGAACGCAAACCTCCTTCGAAGATTTTACAGTTGATACAGTATGTATCACGCTACTCTTTTGTATTAAGTACGAAGACTCCGGGTTCCCCGAGAAGAACTCGGGGGCTACCCTCTTTTATCTGCGTGATGAGTATTACGCCTATAAATGTGTCATTTCATTTTTCCGCCTGGCATCGGGTTCGACCAGTCGGCCCGGGGGCTCGCCGCCTTGTACTATGTGGTGCTTCCTGCAGCCGGACAAGTAATGCGTTGGCGCCTCAACTTTCTCCTGCCAAAGCCACCGTTCGCAGAGCGACTGTCCGGTGGGCAGGGGTTAAAGGCAGAAAAGGTGTCCGCATGAAAATTGGCTAAGGACCCAAAGCATGCACATAGTTCAGGCCGGTTTCCACCTTGTTGACCGGCTGCGGAGCAGCCGTGCGGCCGGGTTCTACTTATCTTACTAACGCTCTAGTCGGCTAAGTACTTGCTCTCCCGAAAATAGCTAAGTACTTGACCCAGCCGCAGTCCGCAGAGCGGCTGTTTGGCTGGCAAGACAGCAGCCAAGGGAGGGCGGCAAAGGAAAAAAAGCCAAGGAGCAGAAAGCAAGGAAAGTCAGAGCTCGGCAAGAGCGCAACTTATGTAGAAGAATATCTACATGTCAATAGGCCCTTGGCCAGCATTCAACAGAGTTTGAAATACACCCCGTGGGTGGAATTGTGCGAATTTAACAAAGTTTGTCGAGACTGATAAAACAGGAGAAATAAAAGACAAGTCGGCGGCCTAGGGAGCAACAGAGGGGTCCGACTGGTTGGCGGAGTCGGTAGTGCCGATTGGTGGAGCGGACGGCTGGTCAGTCTCTGCTTGGTCGCCTCCAGCAGCAGTCAGCGCACTCGAGCGTGGCTCGTTGTTTGAGGCACGATCAAGCGGAGACTGGTCGTCCGCCCCGACCTCCGGCATATCTTCTTCGCTCTCCTCGTCCTCCTCACCTTCCCCCTTGTCGCTGGAGTCGATCATCTCGGCCGAGTCTTCGTCGTCCTCCGGGTTCAGCCCGAACCACTCCGGCGGCGCCTCGGCACCGTCCTCAGCCAGCTCGGGAACAAAGATGTTGGTGTTGGTGTACTCGGCGATCGCCGCTGCCCGTCTGACAAGATCGCGCTCCACTGCCACCAGCTCCTCTTGGGCCTCCTGCCAAAACGTGGTCAGCTGGGCTAGACTTAGCCCAGGGTATCACACCTTGACGAATTCCAAGGCCCGGCGCGCGCCAGCCCGGGCTGAGGAACCCTTCCAAGCCTCAAGTCGGCCGGCCGCCATCTCCAGCCAGTCGGCAGTCCGACTGGGAGTGCGCGGAGCCGGCATGTCCGGCCAAAGGGCGGAGACCGCTTGGGCCCCGACACGCTGAAGACGGCGCAGCATCCGATGAGCCGGCCAAAGGCGGGCCTGGATGCTGAGGAGCTGTTCGCTAAGAGCCCGGGGGGCGTTGGCAGCGATCTGCACGCCTTCCGCTCTCTATGATAAGCCTCAATAGCCTAGTTGGCGGCGTCAGAGTGGCCAGGAAAGAAATCTGCTCAGGAAGAAAGCAAAGAAATTAGAAATCAGAAGTCAGAAGCTAGACGCCGGCTTGATCGGCAATCGGCAGCTCAAAGAAAGAAAAAGAAGAAAGCTTACCATCAACTATGTCTTCAATCCTGCCGAAGCCGGATTTCAGCAGCGCCTCCCTGTCAGCCCAGGCGGAGCATTCGGTCTCGAACTCGGCAAGGAGACTAGACTCTTTTACCTCCGCCTCCTTCTGGGCCTTCTGGAGAAGCTCCGCCAGCTTCGTCAGTTGCTTGGCCAGTCGGTCACGCTCTTGGGCCAGCTCGTTGCACTCTGCCTCCTTGGCGCACAACGCGGCGTTGGCCTCACCCAGCTGCTGCTGCAAAGTAGCGTTGGCCTCTGCAAGAGCAGAGGAAGGAAAAAAATATCAACCATCAACAAAAAAGAGGTACGGCTGCCAAAGAGATCCGGCCCGACTGCTCAGCAGTCAGCCCGAATCTCGGGGGCTACAGCCCACGGGTGCGCTGGCGCGCCCCCGCAGAGAAAGAAAACGAAGACTTACTCCGGCTTTCTGACAAGTCGGCGGTCCGCCGGTCCAGCTCTCGGACGTTGGAGTTGAAGGTGATCGCGCGAAGGTTATGATAGTCCTATAATGAAGATAGCAGATAAAGTTAGCACTCGGAGCTTGCCAATTAAAGTTCCGAGCCGCCTGCTCAGCAGCCGGCCCGAAACTCGGGGGCTACACCCAGTGGGTGCGCTGGCGCGCCCCCACAGAGAGAATACAAGAATCAAAGACGAAGAAATAAAGGACGTACCCGAATGGCCGCTCGCGAATCCAAGAACGCACTGTTGCACTGTCAAAGAGCGGTGGCCTCAGCCCGGAGTTTGGCCTGGACGTCTAGGATCGCCTGGTTTAAGGCGCCGGTCCCGCCTCCGCGCACCCACTCGGCGGGCGCAGGGCTGGTGGCTTCGGCATCTGGGACGGACGAGCTCGCAGCGCCGGCTTCTAGCGGTCGCGGCGCCGAAGCCGCCTTCGCGCCTCGGTGGCGCGATGGTGTGCGGGCCTCAGGAATTGGGCCCGTCACTACCTCGTTTCCGGTTGGCGGCACCGGCGGGGCAGTCGGCTGTTTGTCCCGCGCTCCTCCAGACGGCGGCGACGGAGGCACAACTACCTCCGGCATGACGACATCGCTGCCTTCTCTCCCCATGACCGGCTGTTCGACGCCGGCTCCCCCAGTCGGCGCCGTAAACTCTGGTGGTGGCGGCGTGAAGCTCAAGGGAGTGACGAGCAGCGGCGCCTGATAGCGCGCGGCTCCTTCACCCAGCCTCTTCTCCGCGGCATCGGCTTCAGCTTCCGCCAGCCTCTTCAACGCGGCGGCTTCCGCCCTGTCCGCCTCTGCCTTCTCCATGCGGGCGGCTTCCTGCTCCTCGCGCGCCTCCCGCGCGTTTTGTTCCCGCGCCTCCCGGAGGTCGGCTGCTGGGTCGATTCGCCGGGTGGTGGTAGAGGTCTCCACCGACCCGATGATGGAGGCGGCGGCCGACCTCTCAAGGGGGAGCGGAGCCCTAAGTCAAGGAAAATAAAGCAAAGAAGCTCAGACGGAACCAACAAGAACAGAAAGCACAAGGAAAAGACACTTACGCCGACACCATAGGAGGCACCTTCGGAAGCTTCTGGAACTTGGTCGCCTTTGCGGCGGCCTCCTTCCGCTTAGTCGCCGCGGCCGGGTTCTTGGCCTTCTTCGGCACGCTACCGAACAGGATGGCGCCTTGTTTGCGCTTGCGCGTACCGCCTCGAGCAGCCGGCCCGGCAGAAGGGCCCACGTCCGCCCTGTCAGCGCCTCGCGCATGGCGCGGCTCGTCCTCCTCGTCATCATCGTCGGGCTAAGTCTCAAGGCCGCTTCCTTCTTCGGAGCCGCCTGCTACGTCGCCGCCACCCGCGGCGTCGTCTTCAAGGGCGGCCGCCCCCAAGTCAGGGTCGTCCACGTCGCTCACTTCCCGGTCCGGCTGATAGCCTTCACCCGGCCCCACCACGGCGGCCGCCGCCGGAGCAGGCGGCGGGTCGGCGCGGGAGTATGGCCGCTTGCCGAACCGCCAGGACCCTTCCGACAGCTTGAGGTCGGAGATCTCGTTCACCATACGGGCAACTTCGGCAGCCGGCATGTCCCTCGTGCACATCCGGCTCGGGTCACGGTGCCCGCTCATCCGACAGATCAGATGAGGCCGGCCTTGGAGCGGGAGAACCCGGCGCTCGACAAAGGCGACCAGTAGGTCGGACGCCTTGAGGCCTTCTACGCCCGTCAGCACCCGGAGCCGGTTGATGGCGGCGGTGGCGTTGGCCGACAAGGGTCTCGGCTTGTAGCCCTAGTTGGCCCGAGGCTCGGCCGGAGGGCCGACTTCATAGGGCGGCAAGTTGATGAAGTCGATTGCCGGGTCGACGTTCTCCACGTAAAAATATGATTTCTGCCATAGTTTGACCGATTGTGACAGCTTGATGGTGGGGAAGGCATTCTTCCCCGACGGACGGCGCACCGCGACGAAGGCACCGCACTGGGCCGCCTTCTCCCTGGCAGAGGTGCCCAGTTTGGTGTAGAAGAATGCTCCCCACAACTCGATGGTGGGGAGGATGCCAAGATAGCCCTCGCACAATGTGACGAAGGCGGACAGCAGCGTCACGGTGTTGGGCGTCAGATGATGCGGCTGAAGATGGTAGAAGTCGAGGAAGGAACGGAGGAATCCACTCGCCGGCAGGCCGAAGCCGCGGAGGAAGTGCGAGCGGAAGATGAACCGCTCGCCTCCTTGCGGCGCCGGCGAAATCTCCCTCTCCGGCGGCACGCACACCTTGACGAAGCCCGCGCCGGGCAGCCGCCGTGTGGCACGAAGGAAGGCAAGGTGATCCTCGATCACGACCGAGCCATCCTAGTCCCCTCCCTTCTCGCGCGCCATGGGGACCGAGCTAGACGGAGAAATGACGCTGCGGCGGAGGCGAGGGCCGCGGCGGAGCAAGAGGCTTGGGGCGAAGGGGACCGACAGCGGCTAGCTGCGGCGGCGCCTCGGCGGAGCGCGGAGGTGCGGCGGCAGCAAGGAAAGGAGAAGGACGAAAATGGCGAAGGGAGAGGAGGGCGCGAGTGCTCCGCCGCTCCCCCTCCTCCCCCTACTTATAGCCCCTAGGCTACGAAGCCAAGGGGGCGGGGCGTGGGATCGTGGGATTAACTGCACCCACGACCCCACGGCCCCACGGTTATCACGCGGGTTACTGCGCGATGACCCCACACGGAATCGCGACCGTCTACCTCGGCCGCAGCGGATCCGCCCGCGCGCCGAGGCCTAGTAGTGGTGGGCCCGGCCTGCTGCCACATCCCATCACGCGCGTGGCTGGCGGGCTAGCCCGGCTAGCTGGCGCCGCGTGGCGTGCTTGCTGCGGGCGGCGCGCCTAGAGGCTCGACCGGCCCGCCACCTGGTTCCCGCCTCAGCGTTTTGAAGTTATCAGACGAGGCCGCCTGGTCATGACCGACTCCCAGCAGGCGGCACACCAGGAGGCGGACGAAGCATTCAGCAAGAGCATTCGGAGAAGGAAGCTGCTGAGACCTCTCGACTTATCGGCCACGACGCCTCACCAGCTTCGGGGACTACTGTCGGAGTAATGGGCCACGGGTAGCCTAACCCGGGTCCCTGAGCATTTCAAGACATTGGGCCGGCTGCACCCCTCAAGCATCAAGGATGAAGCGCCGCCTTCTGGTGGCCAGCTGGCTCATGAGGCCGGATGCCAGAGGATGGCCAAGCACCGGAAGACGGCCCCAAGACGGGCCGACTCCTAGCAGGCGGCCTCCAGAGAGGCCGGCTCCTAGAACAGGTGGCCCACGACGCCCTCAAGGTCTACGCCCCCATTAAGAAGACAAGGCAGGATGTGGCTACAGTATAGCCCATTCCCCCATATCCAGGGCACGGCGCGGCCACAGTGCTCCGTACGGGCAGAGATCTCCCCACGATGTGGCACTGTGGCCACCCCACCCTTGACGTCATTCCTATCAGGCGAAGCCCTGTTCCCACGATGGCCTGTCGGTATGGCCTGCAGGCGGCAGGCCCTACCAGGCAGCGAGAGACTGGAGGGCGGCAGAGCCTGACCAGTCGGACCGGTGGGAGGCCGACCTCTAGCAGGCGGCCCCTCCTCCCTCGAAGTCCGCGCGCCATTAAACCAGAAAAGACACGATGTGGCTACAGTGATCTCCCACCCGACGGCGGGACTGTAGCCACGCCCCCCTGACCAAGCATGCGTCATCTGCATTACGACTACAACAACAAGCAGCCGATGAGACCCGCAAGTGGCGGGAGCGGCCTGTCGGCTCCGAGCCAGACCAGTCGGCGGGGCCCACCAGGCGGCGGGCCCCAGCAGCTGACAGAGAAGCCGGCGGCCAGGGACGCTGACCGCCGGACCCTACACCTGGCCAGATGACTATTGTACCCCTGGGGGGTAGGCCTATATAAACCCCCAGGGCAGCCATGCAAAGGGTTCGAACCTGTGAAACCTAGACTCATTCAGAGTGAGGGGAGAGTCGGCTCTGCTCTCTTCTACCTCTGGCATACAGCTCAAGGAGCACCTTGTACTCACTAGTGCCTTAGTGATCATGCGGAGACCCCGCAGAGCAGGACTAGGGGTGTTATCTCCTAGGAGAGCCCCGAACCTGGGTAAAGTATGCCGGCGTTCATGTCTACGCCTCATCCCGCTTCCAGGCACCGGCGACGTTCTACTAGCTCCCACCATGATAAGCCATCCTTTGGCGTATGTCGCATCGAACCCCCGACAGGCCTCATCGAACCGCTTGTTGATACGGTCGATTTCATCATCAGCCAGCTTCAGTTTCCGCTGGAGTTCGGAAACTTCAGCGTCCTTGGCTGAAGCCACTAACAGTGAAGCCTGTTCATCAAAATAAATAAGTATGTTATCTCCGGCGAATTTTTGATCCTCTGTCCGCCCTCTTTCTTCCAAAGAGCCGAACAGAGTCTCAGGGGCTACTATCTATATACAGGCATCCTTTTTATATATGAAAAGCGACTACAGATATTACATCACATACCTCAAAGCCTGTTAGCAAGCTAGTAAACGCTTTGTTCAGTCCGCTTTTGGCGGACTGAACCTTTTCAACCACCATACCCATTAAGGCACGGTGTTCATCCGTGACGGAAGCACGTCAAAGTGCTTCCCGCAAGGTGTCCGGTGCCTCCGGATTGATGGAGGATGCCGGTGGAGTCGACACTCCCCCCTCACTCGAAGGGGGCTGCTCGCTCAAGCCCGGAGCCGTGTGGGTCTCCGGAGCAGTATTCGGCTGGGGGCCGGACTGGTTAGGGCCCCCGCTGTCAGTCTCCATGGGGATTATGACCCCCATGTTTCCGGCAGCCGAGGCATTACCTTCTGGCGCCGTTTCAGCGGCCTTCCGCACCTCTCCGTGGCCTAGAGAGGTCCTTTGAGACAACACCTCGATGTTATCCGTGGCATGTGGCGGGGAGGCTTGCGGAGGCGACTCGCTCTCCATCATGTCTGGCGCCAAAGAATTCCCCGAAGACAGTGATTGTTGGGGGAGGTCATGGGCCGGACTAAAAATTATAGATATGTCACCCTACAATTCATAAAAAGCCGGATACATACAGTATCTTTGAATACTTACGATTCGGCCAGGGGCTTCGGCCTGGGGTGCCACTCGGGGATGGCCTCGGTGTCTGATTCCGAATTGTCGGAAAGGGTGATCTTCCCCTTTTTGGACGCCTCCGCCTCTAGGTCCGCAGTAGCCCCCCTTTTTCTTCTTTCCCTCCTTAAGGGGAGAATTGCTCTCCTCCTCTTCCTCTTCGTCTTCATCTCCCTCATGGGAGGAGAGAGCTTCGGTATCTTCGGACGCTATGTCCGAAGTACCTTTACGGCGAAGGCCACTCCTGGCCTCCTTGCCCTTCTTCTTGGCCTTCTTCTCCGGCGCCTGGTACGGCGCCGGAACCAGCATCTTCGTCAGAAGAGGAATAGCTGGGTCTTCGGGTAGCGGAGCCAGACACCAAATCCGCTCCGCCTTCTTCGTCCAGTCCTGAAGGATAAGAGGAAGGTTTAGCATACTCCAAGGATCTACAAGTTGAGGATCTTTTTATCTAAGCAACTTACTGGAGAAGCCGGATGAGCGCGGTCGAGGCCGAGGTCCTTGGTCGTTTTCGGCCACGACTTCTGGGCCTTGAAAAGTAGCTTCCATATATCTTCGTGCGTTGTGCCAAAGAACCGCTGCAAGGTTCGGGGACTGGCCGGATCAAACTCCCACATTTGGAGAGTCCGGCGTTGGCAGGGGAGAATCCAGCGAAAAAGCATCACCTGAATCACGTTGGCCAGACTGGTGTTCTTTTCTATCATGCTCTTGACATGCTTCTACAGCGTCATCACCTCATCAGACGATGCCCAATCCAGGCCCTTGTTAATCCATGATGCAAGCCGCATTGGAGGACCGGATTTGAACTCAGGAGTGGCGGCCCACGTGGCGTCACGGGGCTCCGTGATGTAGAACCACTCCTGTTGCCATCCCTTCACGGTCTCTACAAAGGTCCCCTTTGGCCAGGTGACATTGGGGAGCTTGCTCACCATGGCGCCGCCGCACTCCGCGTGTTGGCCCTCGACCACTTTCGGCTTCACGTTGAAGACCTTGAGCCATAGGCCGAAGTGAGGGGGGATTCGGAGGAATGCCTCACACATGAAGATAAACGCCGAGATGTTGAGGAAAGAATTCGGGGCTAGATCGTGGAAATCTAGCCCGTATAGAACATGAGCCCACGGATGAAAGGGTGTAGCGGAAACCCTAGCCCGCGAAGGAAGTGAGGGATAAATACTACCCTCTCATTAGGCTCCAGGGTGGGGATGATCTGCTTTTTGGCAGGGAGCCGGTGGGCGATTTCCACGGCTAAATACGCCACTTCCCGGAGTTCCTTGATGTTTCCCTCCGTGACGGAGGAGGCCATCCACTTGCCCTGTGCTCCAGATCCGGACATGGTTGGAGTGTTTGCTGGGGATGGAAAAGATTGAAGCTCGGGTGCTGGAGCTCGAGGGTGGATGGGCTGGGGAGGAAGAAGGCGTGGGGTGAAAGATGGATCCTTATCTTCTTATAAAAGGCAGTGAATATTGACTGTCTCCCCACGAGCCTTAAAACTCACCTATTCCCAAGGGGTCGTGCGGACGGCATGGTTGGATTACCCAAACCCGTATTAATGAGAATCCCGCAATAAGGGGACAAGATCTCTGCTTCGACAAGATGTGTCAATGAGAACCGCGCCTCGAAGCGCAAAGCGGGAGGCTGCAAAACGGTTCGAAATGATAATAAAGGCCAGAACATAACATCTCGTCGGAAAAGCTATCAGTAGACATGACTTGTTTTTGAGTATTTTGCCCTTGTGGTTCAGGGTTGTAACTATTATACAGAGCCGGATATAGTTCTTTTGATCAACTACTTTGAAGTATTTGGAGGAGGAACCCGCCTTGCAATGCCGAAGACAATCTGCGTGCCGGACACATCGTCATTGAAGCCTGGTTCAGGGGCTACTGAGGGAGTCCTGGATTAGGGGGTCCCCGGGCGTCCGAGCTATGTGACATGGGCCGGACTGATGGGCTGTGAAGATACAAGATAGAAGACCTTCTCCCGTGTCCGGATGGGACTCTCCTTTGCATGGATGGCAAGTTAGGCGTTCGGATATGAAGATTCCTTTCTCTGTAAACCGACTCTGTACAACCCTAGGTTCCCCCGGTGTCTATATAAACTGGAGGGTTTAGTCCGTAGAGGCAATCACAATTCCCACAGGGTAGACATCTAGGGTTTAGCCATTACGATCTCGTGGTAGATCAACTCTTGTAACCCCTATACTCATCAAATACAATCAAGCAGGACGTAGGGTTTTACCTCCATTAAGAGGGCCCGAACCTGGGTAAACATGGTGTCCCCTGTCTCCTGTTACCTTCGATCCTCAGACGCACAGTTCGGGACCACCTACCCGAGATCGGCCGGTTTTGACACCGACAGTTGGTCTTGAAGGCGACCACCGCACCTTTACAAACTTCTCAGGAGCACACCACAAACACGGAAGCTTCCAGAGGAACTTAACCACCTAGGCCACTTCACACCCTTCCCCGGAGCACAACACAAAAGGAAGCTTCTGGAGGAACTTTGGCCACCTAGGCCTCTTCACAAACTTCTCAATATATCACCAAACCGTCTAGGAGGCGGAAGCCTCCAAGAGTAATAAACTCATGGGCTCACACTCGACCAAATCGATGCGGGGAGCTCAAACCAATGCACCAAATGCAAAGCAAGGTCAAGAAAAGAATGCTCAACTCACTCTCTCAATCTCACAAGATGCAACTCAAGAAAGTGGGAGATTGAAGAGAGGGGATATGATGGAGGAAATCAACAAATGACCCCAAAATCCATCTAAAATCCCCCTTCATATAGAGGGGGATTGGAGTTTGGGAGAGGTGGTATGATGCTCAAAATGATGTTTAGAAAGTGTATGAACAACCCCCAAACTGGAGGGGAGGAAGGGCTCTTTTATAGCCAACCCCCAAAACTAGCCGTTTGGGCTCGAACGGACACTTCCTGGACACCCCGTGCCAACAGGGGTTGAGACCACATGCCCACGGGGTCCCGTGCACATGGTATAAGCCCGTGGGCACGGGGGCCCTTTTCCCATGGGGTACCCAGAACAACCTGTAGCAGCACACTAAAACATGTACAACTTCGGCATACGAAATCCGAATTCGATGACCTTGGGCTCATTTTAAAGCTATGGAAAAGCCCAAGGTCCTCACATAGAGAACCATCCCAAGATCATCAAGAAAGAATGATGCAAATCATGAAAATATTTGAGGTCTCTACATGCGACGTGATCAAGCTATTCGCCCGAAAGTCCCTCTTGATAGTACGGCTATCAAACCTATAATCTAGTCTCCCTCCAAGCACCATGACACTGGCAAAGCTAGGACAACCTAGCTTTTCACATTCCACTTGAGCTTGATGATGACTTTAATGCTTGCCTCAAGTTGGAA
Source organism: Thinopyrum elongatum (assembly GCA_011799875.1). NCBI lineage: Eukaryota > Viridiplantae > Streptophyta > Magnoliopsida > Poales > Poaceae > Thinopyrum > Thinopyrum elongatum. The sequence continues at coordinate 131,581,481 of CM022303.1, forward strand.
TCATTTTCTTGTCCACAATCACTTGGTGAAGATACTCGAAATGCTTCCTCATATTGCAATGAGGGAAGCCTTAACTTACGGCCATCTTCACATGCACATTATCATGATGTGGACCGCAAGCTTCAAAGCATATAGCCTTTGGCTTCTCATCTTGCACTTAGACTCCTCGAACCCGATGACCATCACCACTTGATGTCATCCACACATAGGCTACTTGAAATCTTTCCTTTTGATGCAAGCCCATGTGGAACACCTAACCCAAATAGACATAACAAACACATAGTATGGGTTAGGTAACAAAGCACAATTCACAGTTACTTACGATGCCACTAGATCACTTGATCCCACGTCGTACAAAGATTTCACTTTGTAAGTTGACCATCCAGATAATCTTCGAGCTTCATCTTGGTCAACCAACATCTTTACTTCATGTCCCATCTTGGTTTCTTGAAAGCCACAATGAACTCTTCATTTCCCTTCATTGCTTGAAGAAAGAGATCACCAAATACTCTTTCATGACCATATCAAGTTTCACTATGAATATCATATTGGTCATCATTTGCTCTTGTAAAAACTCCATCATAATCTCTTGAGAGGCACAATGAATTCTTCACTCTAGCTGTTTGCTTCAAGACATGATCAACCGAGACCCAACTAATGAGCTTACCATGATCTTGTCTTGAAGCCATATCTTGAATCATTCTATTTGATTTTTCTCTCAAGCTCCTAATTCTTATAAGCCCACATATGTCAATCTTTGAGTTCCTCTAACGAACTCCACCTTGCACATATTTGGTTAGACATTAAAATCAATCTTGATGGCTTCAACAGAAATGCCCAAAGACCAATTTGAAACCTCACTTGATATGGGACTTCGAGAGCCAAACCCTAGGCCCCGTGTGCACGGGGGTCAGGGACCCCGTGCACACTGGGTATCCAGAGAGTTGACACTTGACCCCATGCGCACGGGGGCCAGGAGGCCCGTGCGCACGGGGTATCTAGAGAGGGATGATACGTCTCCAACGTATCTATAATTTTTGATTGTTCCATGCTGTTATATTATCATTCTTGGATGTTTTACAATCATTTTGTAGCAACTTTATACCATTTTTTGGGACTAACCTATTGACATAGTGCCCAGTGCCAGTTGCTGTTTTTTGCTTGTTTTTTGCTTCGCAGGCAATCAATACCAAACAGAGTCCAAACGCAGCGAAACTTTTTGGTGATTTTTTCTGGACCAGAAGACACAAGTTGGTCCAAGAAAGTACCTGAGGGGGGCTCCGAGGGGAGCACAACCCACCAGGGCGCGCCTCGGGGCCCAAGCGCGCCCAGGTGGGTTGTGCCCACCTCGGCCACCTCCTGCACCGCCTCTTTGCTCTATAAATGCCCCAATATTCCAGAAACCCTAGGGGAGTCGACAAAAATCAATTCCAGCAGCCGCAAGTTCCAGAAACCACAGATCCAATCTAGACACCATCAGGGAGGGGTTCATCATCCTCATTGGTGCCTCTCCGATGATGCGTGAGTAGTTCATTGTAGACCTACGGGTCCATAGGCAGTAGCTAGATGGCTTCCTCTCTCTCTTTTGATTATCAATACAATGGTCTCTTGGAGATCTATTTGATGTAACTCTTTTTGCGGTGTGTTTGTTGGGATCCGATGAACTTTGAGTTTATGATCAGATCTATGTTTTTATCCATGAAAGTTATTTGAGTCTTTTGATCTCTTATATGCATGATTACTTATAGCCTCGTATTTCTTCTTCGAATCTTTGGTTTAGTTAGGCCAACTAGATCGATTTTTTCTTGCCATGGGAAGAGATGCTTTGTGATGGGTTCGATCTTATGGTGCTTGATCCCAGTGACAGAAGGGGAACCGACACGTATGTAATGTTGCTATTAAGGATAACAAGATGGGGTCTATTTCTACATAAATAGATCTTGTCTACATCATGTCATCGTTCTTATTGCATTACTCCGTTTCTCCATGAACTTAATACACTAGATGCATGCTGGATAGCGGTCGATGTGTGGAGTAATAGTAGTAGATGCAGGCAGGAGTCGGTCTACTAATCTTGGATGTGATGCCTATATAATGATCATTGCCTGGATATCATCATAATTATTTGAAGTTCTATCAATTGCCCAACAGTAATTTGTTTACCCACCGTATGCTATTTTTCTCGAGAGAAGCCACTAGTGAAATCTACATCCCCCGGGTCTATTTTCTCATCATATATTGTTAGATCTATTTTGCTATTTTCCTTTTTATTTATTTGCCACTTTTATTTTCAGATCTATATTTCTAAAAACCCAAAAATATTTTGCTTCACTTTATTTTATCCGTGATCTATTTATCCAATCTACTACAATTTATCTCATGCCTGTTTGCCAATTTCTGGCGCCGTTACCCGAAAGGGATTGACAACCCCTTTAACATGTCGGGTTGCAAGTATTTGTTCTTTGTGTGCAGGTGCTATTTACGTAGTGTTGCTTGGTTCTCCTACTGGTTCGATAACCTTGGTCTCATCACTGAGGGAAATAACTACCATTGCTGTGCTGCATCATCCCTTCCTCTTTGGGGAAATACCGACGTAGTTCAAGCCAACATCAAAAGGAATTTCTAGCGCCGTTGCCGGGGAGACATCATCAACATCTACCAGGTTCCTAATCACAAATCTCATCCCCTTGCAATTTACATTATTTGCCATTTGCCTCTCATTTTCCTCTCCCCCACTTCACAAAAATTTGCCGTTTTATTCGCCCTCTTTTTCGCTCGCCGTTTTCTCGTCAGATCTGTTTATGAGTGTGATCTTGCTTGTCCACTTTAACACTATGTCTAGCACGACCCCTCCTCTATCCCCAGATTTTGAAGTTCTATACTTCAAGCAGAGACAAGGAGAAAATTTGAAAGATGCTTGGTATAGACTAATGGAATCTTATCATATTAGCAATCTTAAAGGAGATGCAAGGGTTTTGCTTCGGAACTTTTATATAGGATTAGCCTTGCATCATAGACAACTTTTGGATTTTGCTGCTAAAGGAAATTTTATTGAACTTGATGCTAATACTACTTATGAAATCTTAGAGGGAATTTTGGGAATTCCACCAACCAAAAAGGGGATTAGCTTTACTCAAGAAGGAGTTCAAATTTTAGACAAGTTGAGTGATTTGCATAAACATATGGTCGAGTTGCAAAAATATAATGAACCCCTCAAACATATTAGTGTAAATCTCAATCGCATGAATACTTTGATTACCCTTTGCAATAAGCGGTTGGATATTTTGGATCTCAAGATGGTTTCTTTTCCTGAGAATTTAGGGAAGCGCAAAGCGCCTCCCGGGTTTGAGAAAGCCCTTACAAAAGTTGCCAAAACTATGAATGACAACACTTAGATCTATGCATTATGCCTAGCTAAGGGCGTAAAACGATAGCGCTTGTTGGGAGGCAACCCAATGAATAAAATTTATTTTTGTCTTTTTCTTTTTGTTTTTGAGTGTTTGCACAATTATGCTACTGTTATGACTATGTTTTTTTGTGTTTTAATTAGTGTTTGTGCCAAGTAAAGCCTTTGGGATAGCTTTGGTGATAGTTGATTTGATCTTGTTGGAAAACAGAAACTTTTGCATGCAGAATTTTTTTTTAGAAAATTCACAGAGGTGACAAAAAATTCTGAAGTTTTTACACAAGATTTATATACAAATTGCCTCTGTTGCCTTTGTTTTCAGATTTTTTGGAGTTACAGAAGTATGAGAACAATTCGCATCTTTACAGACTGTTCTGTTTTTGACAGATTCTATTTTCTTTGCATTGTGTGCTTATTTTGATGAATCTATGATTTTTATCGGGGGGTATGAGCCATGGTAAAGTTAGAATACAGTAGATATAATGCAAGAACAAAATTTGAATGGGTTTTCTACAGTACTTAAAGTAAAGATTGGTTTTCTTATACTAACGGATCTCACGAAGATTTTGTTGAGTTTTGTGTGATTGAAGTTTTCAAGTTTTGGGTGAGATCACGATGGATGAAGGAATAAAGAGTAAGAAGAGCCTAAGCTTGGGGATGCCCTATGGCACCCCAAGACATTATCCAAAGAGAAGCAAGCAACTAAGCTTGGGGATGCCCGAGTGGCATCCCCTCTTTCTTCTAACGACCATCGGTATTTTACTTGGAGCTATATTTTTATTCGTCACATATCATGAGTTTTGCTTGGAGCGTCTTGTATGATATGAGTCTTTGCTTGTTTTTCTTTTTATTTTTAGTCATGAATCCTTGCTGGACACACCTATTTGAGAGAGCCAAAACTACACTGGTACAGCGAGGTGCTATACAAACGATTTTTAACCCCTTTCCGCGACGGCATTTGGAACCGTCGCCAAGTGAGTGTGGGCGATAGGGGGGGTCCTTCCCACACGACCCGGAAACCGTCGGGGATAGGGAGCCAAGATGCATATACAGTACTCCTACTCATTTGTGCTCACATTGCCATCGCAGTCAGTATTCTGTAGTGCTACGTTTACGATGCGCGGTCCATCACAAACGGTTCACTATTATAGAACATGTATGATAAGCAGACAATTACACACATTCGCTTTTCCGAAACCGTATGCGATAACTAATTAAGAAGATTAGCTAATCGTCATATGAGTGTCGGACAGGATAACAAAACGTCGGACCATCGTGTTGGAAATATGCCCTAGAGGCAATAATAAAATGGTTATTATTATATTTTCTTGTTCATGATAATTGTCTATTGTTCATGCTATACTTGTATTAACCGGAAACCATAATACATGTGTGAATACATAGACCACAGCATGTCCCTAGTGAGCCTCTAGTTGACTAGCTCGTTGATCAATAGATGGTTGTGGTTTCCTGACCATGGACATTGGCTGTCGTTGATAACAGGATCACATCATTAGGAGAATGATGTGATGGACAAGACCCAATCCTAAGCATAGCACAAGATCGTGTAGTTCGTTTGCTAGAGCATTTCTAATGTCAAGTATCATTTCCTTAGACCATGAGATTGTGCAACTCCCGGATACCGTAGGAATGCTTTGGTGTATCAAATGTCACAACGTAACTGGGTGACTATAAAGGTGCACTACAGGTATCTCCGAAAGTGTCTGTTGGGTTGGCACGAATCGAGACTGGGATTTGTCACTCCGTGTGACGGAGAGGTATCTCTGGGCCCACTCGGTAATACATCATCATAATGAGCTCAATGTGACTAAGGAGTTAGTCACGGGATCATGTGTTACGGAACGAGTAAAGAGACTTGCCGGTAACGAGATTGAACAAGGTATAGGGATACCGACGATCAAATCTCGGGCAAGTAACATACCGATGGACAAAGGGAATTGTATACGGGATTAATTGGATCCCCGACATCATGGTTCATCCGATGAGATCATCGTGGAACATGTGGGAGACAATATGGGTATCCAGATCCCGCTATTGGTTATTGGCCGGATTGGTGTCTCGGCCATGTCTGCATGGTTCCCGAACCCGTAGGGTCTACACACTTAAGGTTCGGTGACGCTAGAGTTGTAATGGGAATTGTATGTGGTTACCGAAAGTTGTTCGGAGTCCTGGATGAGATCCCGGATGTCACGAAGAGTTCCGGAATGGTCCGGAGGTAAAGATTTATATATGGGAAGTCCTATTTTGGCCACCAGAAAATGTTCGGGATTTTTCGGTATTGTATCGGGAAGGTTCTAGAAGGTTCCGGAGTGGGGCCCACCTACATGGGGGGACCCACATGAACGTGGGTAGTGGGGGCAAGGCCCCACACCCCTGGTCAAGGCGCACCAAGATCCCCCCTGGTCTAGGCGCACCAAGATCCCCCCTGGTCTAGGCGCACCAAGATCCCCCCTTAGAAGGAATAAGATCATATCCCGAAGGGATAAGATCAAGATCCCTAAAAAGGGGGGATAACAATCGGTGGGGAAGGGAAAGGATGGGATTTCTTTCCTCCCACCTTTGCCAACGCCCCAATGGACTTGGAGGGCAAGAAACCAGCCCCCTCCACCCCCTATATATAGTGGGGAGGTGCATGGGTGCTGCACCCCTTGCCCCAGGCGCAGCCCTCCCCCCTCCTACTCCTCCTCCGTAGTGCTTAGCGAAGCTCTGCCGGAGAACCACAAGCTCCACCGCCACCACGCCGTCATGCTGCCGGAGCTCTCCCTCAACTTCTCCTCTCCCCTTGCTGGATCAAGAAGGAGGAGACATCCTCGGGCTGTACGTGTGTTGAACGCGGAGGCGCCATCCATTCGGCGCTTGAATCGGATCTTCCGCGATTTGAATCGCCGCGAGTACGACTCCATCAACCGCATTCTTGTAACGCTTCCCCTTAGCGATCTTCAAGGGTATGAAGATGCACTCCCTCTCACTTGTTGCTAGCATCTCCTAGATTGATCTTGGTGACACGTAGGAAAATTTTGAATTATTACTACGTTCCCCAACAGTGGCATCATGAGCTAGGTCTATGCGTAGATTCTATGCACGAGTAGAACACAAGTAGTTGTGGGCGATGATTTGTTCAATTTGCTTCCCGTTACTAGTCCTATCTTGATCCAGCAGCATTGTGGGATGAAGCGGCCCGGACCGACCTTACACGTATGCTTACGTGAGACAGGTTCCACCGACTGACATGCACTTGTTGCATAAGGTGGCTAGCGGGTGTCTGTCTCTCCCACTTTAGTCAGATCGGATTCGATGAAGAGGGTCCTTATGAAGGGTAAATAGCAATTTTCATATCACCGTTGTGGCTTTTGCGTAGGTAAGAAACGTTCTTGCTAGAAACCCATAGCAGCCACGTAAAACATGCAACAACAATTAGAGGACGTCTAACTTGTTTTTGCAGGGTATGCTATGTGATGTGATATGGCCAAAAGGATGTGATGAATTATATATGTGATGTATGAGATTGATCATGTTCTTGTAATAGGAATCACGACTTGCATGTCGATGAATATGACAACCGGCAGGAGCCATAGGAGTTGTCTTAATTTATTGTATGACCTGCGTGTCAGTGAAAACGCCATGTAATTACTTTACTTTATTGCTAACCGTTAGCCATAGTAGTAGAAGTAATAGTTGGCGAGACAACTTCATGAAGACACGATGATGGAGATCATGATGTTGGAGATCATGGTGTCATGCCGGTGACGATGGTGATCATGCCGCGCCTCGAAGATGGAGATCAAAAGCGCAAGATGATATTGGCCATATCATGTCACTTTATGATTTGCATGTGATGTTTATCATGTTTACATCTTATTTGCTTAGAACGACGGTAGCATAAATAAGATGATCCCTCACTAAAAATTTCAAGAAATGTGTTCCCCCTAAGTGTGCACTGTTGCGAAGGTTCGTTGTTTCGAAGCACCACGTGATGATCGGGTGTGATAGATTCTAACGTTCGCATACAACGGGTGTAAGCCAGATTTACACATGTGAAACACTTAGGTTGACTTGACAAGCCTAGCAAGTACAGACATGGCCTCGGAACACGAGAGACCGAAAGGTCGAACATGAGTCGTATAGTAGATGCGATCAACATGGAGATGTTCACCGTTGATGACTATTCCGTCTCACGTGATGATCGGACACGGCCTAGTCGATTCGAATCATGTATCACTTAGGTGACTAGAGGGATGTCTATCTGAGTGGGAGTTCATTAAATAATTTGATCAGATGAACTTAATTATCATGAACTTAGTCTAAAATTGTCTTTACAATCTATCTTGTAGATCCAATGGCCCACGCTAATGTTGCCCTCAACTTCAACGTGTTCCTAGAGAAAACCAAGCTGAAAGATGATGGTAGCAACTATACGGACTGGGTCCGTAACTTGAGGATCATCCTCATAGCTGCCAAGAAAGCATATGTCCTTGAAGCATCGCTAGGTGACGCACCCATTTTCCCAGCAGATCAAGATGTTATGAATGCCTGGCAGTCGCGTAGTGATGATTACTCCCTGGTTCAGTGCGGTATGCTTTACAGCTTAGAACTGGGGCTCCAAAAGCGTTTTGAGCAACACAGAGCATATGAGATGTTCCAAGAGCTGAAAATGGTTTTCCAAGCTCATGCCCGGGTCAAGAGATATGAAGTCTCCGACAAGTTCTACAGTTGTAAGATGGAGGAAAACAGCTCTGTCAGCGAGCATATACTCAAAATGTCTGGGTTGCACAACTGCTTGTCTCAGCTGGGAGTTAATCTTCCAGATGACTCGGTCATTGACAGGATCCTCCAGTCGCTTCCACCTAGCTACAAGAGCTTTGTGATGAACTACAATATGCAAGGGATGGAGAAGTCCATTCCTGAGTTATATTCAATGCTAAAATCAGCGGAGGTGGAGATCATAAAGGAACATCAAGTGTTGATGGTGAATAAGACCACTAGTTTCAAGAAAGGCAAGGGTAAGAAGAACTTCAAGAAGGACGACAAGGGAGTTGCCGCGCCCGGTAAGTCAGTTGCTGGGAAGAAGCCAAAGAATGGACCCAAGCCTGAGACTGATTGCTTTTATTGCAAGGGAAATGGTCACTGGAAGCGGAACTGCCCCATGTACTTAGCGGATAAGAAGGCCGGCAACGCCAAAGGTATATATGATATACATGTTATTGATGTGTACCTTACCAGCGCTCGTAGTAGCTCCTGGGTATTTGATACCGGTGCGGTTGCTCACATTTGTAACTCAAAACAGGAGCTGCGGAATAAGCAGAGACTGGCGAAGGACGAGGTGACGATGCATGTCGGGAATGGTTCCAAGGTCGATGTGATCGCCGTCGGCACGCTACCTCTACATTTACCTTCAGGATTAGTTTTAAACCTCAATAATTGTTATTTAGTGCCAGCTTTGAGCATGAACATTGTATCTGGATCTCGTTTAATGTGAGATGGCTACTCATTTAAATCCGAGAATAATGGTTGTTCTATTTATATGAGAGATATGTTTTATGGTCATGCCCCGCTGGTCAATGGTTTATTTTTATTGAATCTCGAACGTGATGTTACACATATTCATAGTGTGAATGCCAAAAGATGTAAGGTTGATAATGATAGTTCCACATACTTGTGGCACTGCCGCCTTGGTCACATTGGTGTCAAACGCATGAAGAAACTCCATGCAGATGGACTTTTGGAGTCTCTTGATTATGAATCATTTGACACGTGCGAACCATGCCTCATGGGCAAAATGACCAAGACTTCGTTCTCCGAAACAATGGAGCGAGCAACCAACTTGTTGGAAATAATACATACTGATGTATGCGGTCCAATGAGCGTTGAGGCTCGCGGTGGCTATCGTTATGTTCTCACCCTCACTGATGACTTAAGTAGATATGGGTATGTCTACTTAATGAAACACAAGTCTGAGACCTTTGAAAAGTTCAAGGCATTTCAGAGCGAGGTAGAGAATCAACGTGACAGGAAAATAAAGTTCTTACGATCGGATCGTGGAGGAGAATACTTGAGTCAAGAGTTTGGCACACACTTAAGGAAATGTGGAATTGTTTCACAAGTCACGCTGCCTGGAACACCTCAGTGTAATGGTGTGTCCGAACGTCGTAATCGCACTCTATTGGATATGGTGCGATCTATGATGTCTCTTACCGATCTACCGCTATCATTTTGGGGTTATGCTTTAGAGACTGCCGCATTCACTTTAAATAGGGCACTGTCTAAATCCGTTGAGACGACACCGTATGAATTATGGTTTGGGAAGAAACCTAAGCTGTCATTTCTGAAAGTTTGGGGATGCGATGCTTATGTCAAGAAACTTCAACCTGAAAAGCTCGAACCCAAATCGGAAAAATGCGTCTTCATAGGATACCCTAAGGAAACTAATGGGTATACCTTCTACCTCAGATCCGAAGACAAGATCTTTGTTGCCAAGAATGGATCCTTTCTGGAGAAAGAGTTTCTCTCGAAAGAAGTAAGTGGGAGGAAAGTAGAACTTGACAAGGTACCCCCTCTTGAACCGGAGAGTAGCGCAGCTCAGGAAGATGTTTCTGTGGTGCCTGCACCGACTAGAGAGGAAGTTAATGATGATGATCATGAAACTTCGGGTCAAGTTGCTACTGAACTTCATAGGTCCACGAGGACACGTTCCGCACCAGAGTGGTACGGCAACCCTGTCCTGGAAATCATGTTGTTAGACAACAGTGAACCTTCGAACTATGAAGAAGCGATGGCGGGCCCAGATTCTAACAAATGGCTTGAAGCCATGAAATCCGAGATAGGATCCATGTATGAAAACAAAGTATGGACTTTGACGAACTTGCCTGATGATCGGCAAGCCATAGAGAATAAGTGGATCTTTAAGAAGAAGACTGACACGGATGGTAATGTGACCGTCTATAAGGCTCGGCTTGTCGCTAAGGGTTATCGACAAGTTCAAGGGGTTGACTACGATGAGACCGTCTCACCCGTAGCGAAGCTAAAGTCCGTCCGAATCATGTTAGCAATTGCCGCATTCTATGATTATGAGATCTAGAAAATGGACGTCAAAACGACATTCCTTAATGGTTTCCTTAAGGAAGAATTGTATATGATGCAGCCGGAAGGTTTTGTCGATCCTAAGAATGCTGACAAAGTATGCAAGCTCCAACGCTCCATCTATGGGCTGGTGCAAGCATCTCGGAGTTGGAACATTTGCTTTGATGAAATGATCAAAGCGTTTGGGTTTATACAGACTTATGGAGAAGCCTGCATTTACAAGAAAGTGAGTGGGAGCTCTGTAGCATTTCTCATATTATATGTGGATGACATACTGTTGATGGGAAATGATATAGAACTTTTGGAAAGCATAAAGGCCTACTTGAATAAGTGTTTTTCAATGAAGGACCTTGGAGAAGCTGCTTACATATTAGGTATCAAGATCTATAGAGATAGATCAAGACGCCTCATTGGTCTTTCACAGAGCACATACCCATGGCAAACATACCATATTCCTGACAACATCTGATGTCTATGCAGGACAAGTTCTTCCACCATTATTATCATCATTACGGTTGACCACCTAGTGATGTCTGGACGGGCTGTCCAATACCGTGGACGCGGCTATTCGAATAGATTTTACACTCTGCAGAGGTTGCGCACTTTACCCACACCATGGAGCACCTGACCTCGTGATCCCATTTGGGTGGACCAGGGTTGCTCCAATGAAACCAGCCCAACCCGTGACTCCTCTACCGTACCACCGACAATCATACCCTCCCAGGGTCATGTCCTGGGTGGCCCCTGTGTCACCTCGTGACACCTGCCACCGTCGTGGCCAAACAAATTGTCCCAAACAGGGACCGCGTGCAAACAAACAACTGGACTCACAAGGTTATCGCCGCCTACCGGGCCAGGGTAGCGCGCATGCATAACTGTAACACCCTGGATTTTGCCCATTTTTTTCCTTTTGATTTTGGTCTGGATTTTCTCTTCTGTGGCTTATTAGTCTTGCAACCTGGAGGGATCACCCTTCATTCTTCTTCCCGAGTGGCTTGCCAACCTCAAAACCATCCCAAGACCTTGTAATTTTCATCTTGGACCAATCCCAATATTCTTTTTCTTGGGAATATTCCTTTTTCTATTAAAGGAATAACCCTGTTTGCCCTGAGTTGTGAAGCAACCCACATTTCCATCATTCCAAAGATTCCCAAATAATTCTAATAAATTCTTTGCTACATATCTTCCTCAAATATTTCAAAACCCTTCCTTGCCATGTTCAAAAATATTTCACAAATATTCCTTTTCTGATTCTGCCCTAGCTACCAAGTTGAGAAGCAAGTACCTTTTATATTTGCTTTCTTGGTCTCAAACTTTTTGGACGTTCTTTCCTATCCATATCATTGCCACATGCCAAAATTCAACTTCATTTGGATATTAAAACTCCCTTGGCTAATTTCCAAAGTTTTTGGTCAACTGGGAGCTTTGTGAAGCAAGTGCTAGCTAGGAGCATCCAAATGCGTTGAAATTTTGCAAGCATCTTCATATGCTCAAATAATGACTCTCCACCAAGTTTCAACCCTATAAAATCATCTACGTGAGCATAGCATCAAATCTTGGCTTCTGGTCAGATTTTCACATTGTGAAGCAACTATATTTTATACTGCTCCATAATTGCTGAAAATTTACGAGAGCATTCTCCTACCCATATAACCTATCTCCACAAAATTTGGGCTCATTTCATCTTCCCAATAATTTCCTAATTTTTTTCTAAGATTCTGGTCAAAGAGGTTCATTGTGAAGAAAGTACCATTTTAGCTTGTCCAAATGGCAATAAATTTTTATGGCACTCTCATATGACCAAATCATCATGTTATACCAAATGTCAGCTCAAGTTGCTACTCCATGTGAGTGGCACATCAAGATTGAGTTTCTGGACCAGATTGGTCAGTTGCAAAGCAACTATATTAAATATTGGTCCATTTCTCTCCAAATTTCACAGAATCATAGTCCTTCCTACCCTAAACCTCCCAGACATCTCATTTTGACCTTATCACCTTCCTGTTCATCACAGAGGAGTGGTCAAGTTTGCTACAGCAAATTCAGATGATCACTCCCATCTAACCATAGTGACTGTCACCGAGCCATCACCTCCCTGAGACTATGCCTTGGAAGGACAACACTCTGGACATGACTTGGCACACCAGGATGCACCGCGTGCGCCAGTGCACGCGGTGACCACGTGTTTGGCATGCCAGACAGCGCGCTCTGGTGATTAAACCGCTCGGTTCCGTCCATTCCCTTGCTCCCTCGCCACCTCTTCATGTCCAAGAGCTTCCCCTCGTCGTCGCCTTCGCTCTAGACCCATCTCCCCTTCCGGATTGCTCCTTGCCGCGCCGCGACGAACGCCGCCGTACCTACTCTGTTCATCTACAGCCGCCGCCGTATACGGACGAGCTCGAGCCTTCCGGAGCACGCATGAACCCTCTCCGCTCCTCCATGAAGCTTCCCAACGCCGAAACCCGACAGCCACGTCGCCTGCAGCTCTAGTGCACGGCTAAGATCGTCGCCGTGGCCGTCCCTATCCACCTGCGTCGCCGCGCCTATTTATAGGCTGCCCCGAGCCTTTCCGAGCTCACCATCGCCACCACCGTCCTCCTCTGGCCCTCCCCAACCTCTCGCCCGAGCCCCGGAGCCTCTCCTCGCCTCCCACCACCGCCATGGCCGTCGGCCTCCTCCTCCTCAATTCACACAACGCCGAGCTCCTCCCCTCCCCATTCCACCTCAAGTAGGTCCCTAGGGCTCCGACGGAATTCCCCAGCTCCTCTCCTCGGCCGCCGGAGGCCCGCAGCACCATGCCCGAACCTAGCCGAAGCCGCCGTTCACTCCCATGATCCACGACGAGCGTGCTACCTCCGGCCAGATGCGCCGCTCCGCGCTGGTCGTTTCGGTGGCCGGAGCGTCGCCGGAGGTGGCCGGTGGTGCCGGGACGACCGCCGGCGCCGAGCCCCTCCTCTGGCCCCGCGAGCGCGCGCGTGTAGGAAGAAGGCGAGCTCGCCAGGCGTGCCACGCTCCCCTGGCCCCACCCGTTAGCCACAGAGGCAAAGTCAACGCGGGCTGCGCGGGAGTAAGTGGAGACGCATTTCTCCGAATGCGCTTTCAGAACACTGAAAGCATATTTTCTTCTAATGCGGCCAAGTTTACTTTTCCTCTTTCAGAAAACGTACTCTGCCCGAAGGCGCTTTCGGTTCTAGCCACCAGGGGCTTGTCTGTAAATAAACTTTTTGCAGATTAGTCCCTGGACTTCAAACGGTTATAACTTTTCACCCGTAACTCCGATCGAGGTGAATCCAAAGCCCACTTCTTTGTCTCGTCGAGCCCGTTCTGTTGATATCATTTTCACTATGTGGTCCCACTGTGAAAATGACCATTTTTCCCTTGTCCATAAACAGCCCCCTCCGAGAGAGAACTATTTCCGGCAACTCCTTCCGCGGAGTCTCCGCACTTCTTCCTGATGGTTCCTTCATCTCCAGGCAAGCCACAACTCTCATCTGCATAATCGCATTGCAATGTCATAGTTTAACTATTTACTTTAATAGCAAGTATGAGTTATTCGTGACGTGGATTGGATTACACAATGCTCGAGTAAATTCTTGGATAGGTGACTACCATGTTGAGATTACCGTCTATGATTATTTTGGATTTCATCCGGCAGTTCGTGGAGATAAGTTAAGCATACTGGTTACCGGATTTCTAGCCAGATATTGTTTTGACTTGGATTGTTATGATGTCGGAGTGTCAGTTATGATGAAAAGATTATTCGGAGATAGGATACTTCATGGTTGATCCAGAGTCACCTGTCCGGACTTATCCGTGCAGCCACATTTGCCGGTATGGGACGGCCTTGACTTGGCCTGATCGCATGCTCTTTCACCGGTACCGCCCGACAGGGAAGGTTATGCGTGCGCGCTACCCTGGCCCGGTAGGCGGCGATAACGTTGTGAGCCCAGTTGAGTTATATGGTACCAGGTCCCCGTTTGGGACAGTTTGTTGGCCACGACGGTGGCAGGTGTCACGCGGTGACACAGGGGCCACCCAGGGCAGGACTCCGGGGGAGGATGATTGCTGGTGGTACGATGAGAGGGTCACGGGTCAGGCGGGTTTCGTTGGAGCAACGCTGGTCCACCCAAATGGGATCACGAGGTTAGGTGCTCCATGGTGTGGGTAAAGTGCGCAACCTCTGCAGAGTGTAAAATCTATTCGAATAGCCGTGTCCACGATATTGGACAGTCCGTCCAGACCTCTTTAGGTGGTCAACCATAGTAGTGATAATGATGGAAGAACTCGTCGTAAGATCGGAAGTACTCGGTGGATCGTGAGTATTCTGAGGGTTGTGAGGCAACCCAGAAGAGAGTAAGTTTGCCAGACTTGTGGTGCAGATGGTATCAGATATATGATATGTCAGCCATGGGATGGCAATGAGATGAGTGGTCGGATGACCACATGAATGGGATTGGAGTTGGAACAGATTCGGATTGGATCCTGACATTATTTGGAGTATGAATTAAACTACTTAATATGCTTTACCTTATTGCATCTACTTTGCTATGATGTTGTCTTGCCTTAATGCTGATGTTTGTGGTGAGCTTGCGAGTACATTCCAAGTACTCACCTGGCGTGTCATGCCAGTTTGCAGGTCATGCCAAGATTGCTTGCTTGTCGAGGATCCTGAGTTTGCGACCTAGGATACGCATTCTAGACAGAGTCCCTGCGGAGTGGAGTCCATCACCGTCGTCGCTGTTCTGCTGCCGAGAGAGTTACTCCGCTGTTAGCATAGAGCTACCCCGGGCAGGCGTAGTGTCGCCGTGCCGATGTAATCCTCGTACCCTTTGTAACCATATCCATTGTAATAAAGAGCTGATTTGTTCTATGCCAACAGTGCCGTATTCCAGAGGACTTGTCCTTGGGCTGGAATATGGGGCGTTCCGGTCTTTTCTGAGCCGGGGTGCCATAGGCATTGGTATCAGAGCAGGTCTGGCTATAGGACGCGTGGTCTAGGCACGAGCGTTAGTAACTGGTAGTATATGATCCAGTTGGTTTGCTGCACTTGTTTGTTGCATTTATTTGTGCATAGCATGCATATAGACTAGTTATTTTATCACTAATGATGGATCTGGTGAGTGTAGGTGGCATCGGTTTCGATTCCCTACCTGCGCTCTCCAGTTTGCATATTTGTTCCTTGGTGTGGTGTCATCTTCGTCCTAGCGGAGTGATGCCAAGGTGCTTAGGGGTGTCGATCACTAGCAAGATTGATGCACCGGTACCACACCAATATATTCTCTTCAGCTACCCCTATCGTTTTGGTGATAGACAAGTTCTATCCCGGATCGTGCCATTCCACTAGCCACTTTGGCAACCCTTATTGATCCTCGTTATCAGAAAAGGGCAATGCCTGCAAGCCTTTCTCTCCACCACTATCTCATTCCGCCACCTATTCTTTGGACGTGTACGGTTTTCTTCCGTACGCTTGATGATGATGTGGTCGTAACTTCTGTGTTTTGACCCCCGATCACCAAGTTCGTCCTCACCACCGTGTCCGTCCAGATGGAACCGGTGTTAAGCCCGTATTTGGTGTAGCCTTGTTTACACCAATTTTCTTCCACACATGATTCACTTTCGTGCACATCGCCACAGCATGTTAGACCGTAATACCGGAGTTCTTGCGAGATTTGTGTGCTTAAGTAGGAAAGCATATTATTGCTTTGAATAGTTGTAGAATGTGATATTGCTTGTGTGTGTGATATTGCTGCTTTGTGTGTTTTTGCTTAGTTGTTTCTTTTGCTTCTTTTTTTTGGGCCCTTGGTGTTACCTTATTTTCCCCTTATGGAAGTTGCTCACCGACCCTGAACACAAAGAGTTAGTGAAGAGACAGTCATTTGGAAGCACAACTCAGCAATATGAAATTTTCAGCAGACTGTGTTATATCGGGAATATCGGGCCTGAATACAAATGATATCATGGCTGGATTGGTTATCAGCATCAAGTATACATCAGTGCAATCTTCACAGCAGCAATGATCGAACCAGCAAGAAGGCAAACCGTGTATATGATCCACAGTGCATTCTGTGCCAAAGGTATGATTCATATATACAAGGTTTGAGTCTGCTATGAGTATGATTTGAAACCTGCTTTATTTCGAAAGGAAGCCAGAATGTGCTATGAACTTAGTGTTCAGCAAGAAGGATAGCCGAATACCCTGTATGCATAATAGTGAGCTGTTTGGGACGCGGATGAACCCTTGCCCATTTTTCTTTGGTGACGGCACCACGCCTGTGTTCTGAGCTGTTTCCAGCCATCCGGGGTGGATGCCGACTTTTATTTCTCTTGTCAGCAACTGGCCCGTGTTCTGAGCTGCTTTTCGGCCGTCTTGGGCAGCTGTTGAATTTCTTTCCGTAGCAGTGACCCTATGCTCTGAGCTGTTCTTCGGCCGTCTTAGGGAACTGCTACTTTCTTCTTATCAACACCGTCTCATGCTCTGAGCTGCTTTTCAGCCGTCTTGAGTCGGGGTTGAGTTACTCCAGTAATGTCCCAGATCTGAGTTGTAAAGACCGATCTGGTGGCTACTGGTTTATTTGCCGGTTTTATCCAAGGCTTCAGACGATCGTTACCCTACAGCTACAACTTGTGTAGTAATATGCCTGCCGGAACATTGCACCTGACAACACCTATGGTCACACGGAGAATCAAGAACACATAAGGCCAAGTTCTTTCAGCAAAGGGTCCAGGCAAAGAGAACTATAATGAAAAAGCAAGGTTGCCCATATAGGTATGGTGATGGTACAAATAATCCGGACAACTTGGCTCGGTACCAGTCACCATGGGTACACACCCACGGGGTCTATTCTATTTGCAAGGACCCCATATCGAGACAACCCGCCCAGCCAACCAGATATGCTCAGAATTGTCAGAAGAGGGCAACCAAGCTGGTCAGGTCAGCCGAAAGATTAACTTAGTAGTTCAAATTCAGCAACCGTGTCAAAGCATTGTACGGCCTACCATCCATATGGAGATACCGACAGACTGAATAATCAGATGAATGAACAACAGTCTCGAAGCATGTGTCCTCACAGATGGGAATCAGTTAAAGACTAACCTGCCATGAACAAGATTCTGCTGCCAGGACCACTGTCAGTTAAGTCTATGGATAATATCACCGTACACCTTTATGCTGGTCACGACAGGTGACAGTCAAATATTTTGTAGGAGCCTTATACCCAAGACAATGAAGATACCCAAGATGACCTAGCAAACCGTGCGAGAAGTCAGATTCTGCCAGGAGAATGGTATGATTCACAGTACTGTTTTGAGCCTGGAGGACACACAACCATTTGAAGTCACCCAATGCAATGAGTAAAAGATTTTGTGTCCACCAAGAGAATATGTTCACAACTCAGTAAACAGTCGTTCGTATTGGACCTCGTCACGACACGTCCATGAGGAACCACCCTTGGATTTACGAGCAGGGCACATGGTTTGGTCCGGATAATTTATTGCCCAGATAGGATAGTAGACATAAAAGGATTGAAGTCGGAGTAACATATGAGGCAAGAGTTGCCAGAAAAAGGTTCCAGTAAAGCAACCCACCCCGAAGCAAGGCAGCCAGTCATATGAAATTCAGCGGGAACATTATACAAAGGTAAAAAGGAAACCCGAGTTGGAAATGGTTTCCTCAAGTGGAAATATTCATGTTTGATCCCTGAGCAACCAAATCTCGAGGACCAAATTTCTTTAAGGGGGGTAGGTTTGTAACACCCTGGATTTTGCCTATTTTTTTTCCTTTTGATTTTGGTCTGGATTTTCTTTTCGGTGGCTTATTAGTCTTGCAACCTAGAGGGATCACCCTTCATTCTTCTTCCCGAGTGGCTTGCCAACCTCAAAACCAACCCAAGACCTTGTAATTTTCATCTTGGACCAATCCCAATATTCTTTTTCTTGAGAATATTCCCTTTTCTATTAAAGGAATAACCTTGTCTGCCCTGAGTTGTGAAGCAACCCACATTTCCATCATTCCAAAGATTCCCAAATAATTCTAATAAATTTTTTGGGACATATATTCCTCAAATATGTCAAAACCCTTCCTTGCCATGTTCAAAAATATTTCACAAATATTCCTTTTCTGATTCTGCCCTAGCTGCCAAGTTGAGAAGCAAGTACCTTTTGTATTTTCTTTCTTGGTCTCAAACTTTTTGCACATTCTTTACTATCCATATCATTGCCACATGCCAAAATTCAACTTCATTTGGATATTAAAACTCCCTTGGCTAATTTCCAAAGTTTCTGGTCAACTAGGAGCTTTGTGAAGCAAGTGCTAGCTAGGAGCATCCAAATGAGTTGAAATTTTGCAAGTTTCAACCCTATCCAATCATCTATGTGAGCATAGCATCAAATCTTGGTTTCTGGTCAGATTTTCACATTGTGAAGCAACTATATTTTATACTGCTCCATAATTGCTGAAAATTTACCAGAGCATTCTCCTACCCATATAACCTATCTCCACAAAATTTGGGCTCAGTTCATCTTCCCAATAATTTCCTAGAATTTTTCTAAGATTCTGGTCACAGAGGTTCATTGCGAAGAAAGTACCATTTTGGCTTGTCCAAATGGCATTAAATTTTTATGGCACTCTCATATGACCAAATCATCATGTTATTCCAAATGTCAGCTCAAGTTGCTACTCCATGTGAGTGGCACATCAAGATTGAGTTTCTGGACCAGATTGGTCAGTTGCAAAGCAACTATATTAAATATTGGTCCATTTTTCTCTCCAAATTTCACAGAATCATAGTCCTTCCTACCCTAAACCTCCCAGACATCTCATTTTGACCTTATCACCTTCCTGTTCATCACAGAGGAGTGGTCAAGTTTGCTACAGCAAATTCAGATGATCACTCCCATCTAACCACAGTGACTTTCACCGAGCCATCACCTCCCTGAGACTATGCCTTGGAAGGACAACACTCTGGACATGACTTGGCACACCAGGATGCACCGCGTGCGCCAGTGCACGCGGTGACCACGCGTTTGGCATGCCAGACAGCGCGCTCTGGTGATTAAACCGCTCGGTTCCGTCCATTCCCTCGCCCCCTCGCCACCTCTTCATGTCCAGGAGCTTCCCGTCATCGTCGCCTTCGCTCTAGACCCATCTCCCCCTCTGGATCCCTCCTCGCCGCGCTGCGATGAACGCCGCCGTACCTACTCTGTTCATCTACAGCCGCCGCCGTATACGGACGAGCTCGAGCCTTCCGGAGCATGCCTGAACCCTCTCCGCTCCTCCATGAAGCTTCCCGACACCGGAACCCGACAGCCACGTTGCCTGCAGCTCCAGTGCACGGCTAAGATCATTGCGGTGGCCGTCCCTATCCACCCGCGTCGCCGCGCCTATTTATAGGCTGCCCCGAGCCTTTCCGAGCTCACCATCGCCACCACCGTCCTCCTCTGGCCCTCCCCAACCTCTCGCCCAAGCCCCGGAGCCTCTCCTCGCCTCCCACCACCACCATGGCTGCCGACCTCCTCCTCCTAAATTCACACAACGCCGAGCTCCTCCCCTCCCCATTCCACCTCAAGTAGGTCCCTAGGGCTCCGGCGGAATTCCCCAGCTCCTCTCCTCGGCCGCCGGAGGCCCGCAGCACTGTGCCCGAACCTGGCCGAAGCCGCCATCCGCCGTGGCCGTAGCCCCGCTCGCTCCCGTGCTCCCCGACGAGCGTGCTACCTCCGGCCAGATGCACCGCTCCGCGCTAGTTGTTTCGGTGGCCGGAGCGTCGCCGGAGGTGGCCGGTGGTGCCGGGACGGCCGCCGGCGCCGAGGCCCTCCTCTGGCCCCGCAAGCGCGCGCGAGGAGGAAGAAGGCGAGCTCGCCAGGCGGGCCCCACTCCCCTGGCCCCACCCGTCAGCCACAGAGGCAAAGTCAACGCGGGCCCGCGCGGGAGTAAGTGGAGACGCATTTCTCCGAATGCGCTTTCAGAATGCTGAAAGCGTATTTTCTTCTACTGCGGCCAAGTTTATGTTTCCTCTTTCAGAAAACGTACTCTGCCCGAAGGCGCTTTCGGTTCTAGCCACCAGGGGCTTGTCTGTAAATAATTTTTTTGCAGATTGGTCCCTGGACTTCAAACGGTTATAACTTTTCACCCGTAACTCTGATCGAGGTGAATCCAAAGCCCACTTCTTCGTCTCGTCGAGCCCGTTCTTTTGATATCATTTTCACTATGTGGTCCCACTGTGAAAATGACCATTTTGCCCTTGTCCGTAAACAGCCCCCTCTGAGAGAGAACTATTACCGGCAACTCCTTCCGCGGACTCTCCGCACTTCTTCCCCATGGTTGCTTCATCTCCAGGCAAGCCACAACTCTCATCTGCATAATCGCATTGCAATGTCATAGTTTAACTATTTACTTTAACAGCAAGTATGAGTTATTCGTGAAGTGGATTGGATTACACAATGCTCGAGTAAATTCTTGGATAGGTGACTACCATGTTGAGATTACCGTCTATGATTATTTTGGATTTCATCCGGCAGTTCATGGAGATAAGTTAAGCATACTGGTTACCGGATTTCTAGCCAGATATTGTTTTGACTTGGATTGTTATGCTGTCGGAGTGTCAGTTATGATGAAAAGATTATTCGGAGATAGGATACTTCATGGTTGATCCAGAGTCACCTGTCCGGACTTATCCGTGCAGCCACATTTGCCGGTATGGGACGGCCTTGACTTGGTCTGATCGCGTGCTCTTTCACCGGTACCACCCGACAGGGAAGGTTATGCGTGCGCGCTACCCTGGCCCGGTAGGCGGCGATAACCTTGTGAGCCCATTTTAGTTATATGGTACCAGGTCCCCGTTTGGGACAGTTTGTTGGCCACGACGATGGCAGGTGTCACGCGATGATACAGGGGCCACCCAGGGCAGGACTCCGAGGGAGGATGATTGCCGGTGGTACGATGAGAGGATCACGGGTCAGGCGGGTTTCGTTGGAGCAACGCTGGTCCACCTGAATGGGATCAAGAGGTCAGGTGCTACATGGTGTGGGTAAAGTGCGCAACCTCTGCAGAGTGTAAAATCTATTCGAATAGCCGTGTCCACGGTATTTGACAGTCCGTCCAGACCTCTTTAGGTGGTCAACCGTAGTAGTGATAATGATGGAAGAACTCGTCGTAAGATCGGAAGTACTCGGTGGATCATGAGTATTCTGAGGGTTGTGAGGCAACCCGGAAGAGAGTAAGTTTGCCAGACTTGTGGTGCAGATGGTATCAGGTATATGATATGTCAGCCATGGGATGGCAATGAGATGAGTGGTCGGATGACCACATGATTGGGATTGGACTTGGAACAGATTCGGATTGGATCCTGAGATTATTCGGAGTATGAATTAAACTACTTAATATGCTTTACCTTATTGCATATACTTTGCTATGATGTTGTCTTGCCTTAATGCTGATGTTTGTGGTGAGCTTGCGAGTACATTTCAAGTACTCACCTGGCGTGTCATGCCAGTTTGCAGGTCATGCCAAGATTGCTGGCTTGTCGAGGATCCTGAGTTTGCGACCGAGGATACACGTTCTAGCCAGAGTCCCTGCGGAGTGGAGTCCATCACCGCCGTCGCTGTTCCGCTGCCGAGAGAGTTACTCTGTTGTTAGCATAGAGCTACACCAGGCAGGCGTAGTGTCGCCGTGCCGATGTAATCCTCATACCCTTTGTAACCATATCCATTGTAAAAAAGAGCTTATTTGTTCTATGCCAAGAGTGCCGTATTCCAGAGGACTTGTCCCTGGGCTGGAATACGGGGCGTTCCGGTCTTCTCTGAGACGGGGTGCCACAATAACCTTCCCTAGTTGGTGGTACCGATAAAAGAGCACGCGATCAGACCAAGTCAAGGCCATCCCATACCGGCAAATGTGGTTGCACGGATAAGCCCGGACAGGTGACTCTGATCAACCGACTAGGTTTAGCTTTAGCAAGTACTTAACCGGCAGGTATATCCATCATGAATAAGTTGACCTGGTGTTAACTATGTATGAGGTAACAACTGTATAAACACAACAACCTATCTCCGTATAGCATCATAACAAGTCACTAACGCAGGAATGATAAACATGATCAAGTAATGTAAACGATGAATGCAAACTAACAGGAATTTAAATAGTTCTAGCACGGACATTATTATTAGGTTAAACATACAAAAATAACATAGAGCAATGTTTTAGGGCATATATTAGATGGTCGGCTTGCCTGGGGTCGAAGAATACTCCGGGAAGAAGTGCGGAGAGTCCGCGGAGAAGATAGCCGAAAACCGTTCTCTCTCGAAGGGGGCTGATAGAGGGCAAGGGCAAAATGGTCATTTCCACTGTGTGACCACCTTGTGAAAATGATACCAAAAGAATGGGCTCAACGAGATGAAGATGTGAGCGTTGATTTCACCTGATTTGGAGTTGCGAGGAAAAAGTTATAAGGGTTTGAAGTCTAGGGACCAATCTATAAAACTTAAATTCACAGACAGGCCCCTGGGGGCTGAACCGAAAGCGCCTTCGGGCAGAGTACGTTTTCTGGAAAATAAAATGCAAACATACCCGCAGTATAAGGAAATACGCTTTTAGTGTTTTGAAAGCGCATTCAGAGGAGTGCCTCTCCACTTACGCTGACATGGCGGGCTGTGGTCGCCGACATGTGGGGCCGAGGGGTGGTGGGGCCTGCCTGGCTGGATCGTTGTCTTCATCCCCTCGCTATCCCCGCGTGGAACAGAGGAGGGGTAGGGGAGGAGTGCGGCCGGCGACGGGCTCGGCGGCTCCGGCAACCTCCGACCAGACGGAGGCCTCCGGCGAGCTCGCCGTGGAGGACCGCGACGAGCGAGGGCAGCAGAGATGGCGGGGAGTGGCCAGAGGGAGGAGTTGCAGCGGAGGCAGTACTGCGGCGGCTCCGGTGAAGGGAGGGGCTCTGGTGGGGAAAAGGGTTCGGCGAGGGCACGGGAGGGCTCTCCGGCGTGCGGCGCTCTCGTGGGAAGCTCCACTGGCGCCGGGGCGAGCTGGGAAGCGGCGGCGTGCCATGGCAGAGGGCGGCGGCCTCGGGCAACGGCGAGGTTCCGGCGAGGGATTCGGCCGGGCGCGGGTGCATGGGTGATCCAGAGGGAGAGGGGAGGAGGCTGAGGAGGTTGGGGATGCTCGGGGAGGGCTCCGAACGGGGCTATTTATAGCCGGCCGAGGCGAGGAGATAGGCATGGCCGCTGTGGCGAGCTTATTGCCGCACTGGCACTCCAGCGAGGTGGCGCGAGGGGAGCGGTGCCGACCTGACGAAGATCAGAGGGAGGGGATGGCTCGGGGAGCTCGAGAGGATTCGGGGAGGAAGACGACGACGATCACGGGGGTGACAGTGCCGTGGCGGCGACTGCCGTGGCATGAGGAGGAGGAAAGAGGAGGGTAGAAGGTGCTGGAGAGGGGCGTGTGGACGCCGCGGACCCATTTGGCATGCACGGACAAGCCAGGGCCTGCTGCATACGGTGATTCTAGCCGTTTCCGGCATCTGTTGCCGCAGTGCGCGGCGGTTGCCGACTAAACCTGCGGTCACCACCGGCACCACGTGGCCAACCTGCCCAGGAGTTGTCAAAGCATGTCTAGTCGACGTGGTGAGGCACAGGGAATGCATTTATGCACTCTTGGATGGAAACGGAGGCAAGTGATGACTGATGAGAGCTCACAAGTGTTCTGACCAGCAAGTGTTTGACATGTGTTGTGGCCACCACAGTGCTCACCTTGGCTTGATCTTGGGCAAGGGTTAATGATCCACTAAGGTGGACATTATGCCAAAGTTTCAACACAAATGGACCAGTATAGATTGTACTTCCTTTGTAACCATGCACTCTGGCCAGAAATGGAGATGAATTTACTAGGACAAAATGGCTAAATGGATTTGGCTCAAACTTGGTGGAGGGTGATGATTTGGACATATGAAGCCACTGTAAAAGTTTCATACCATTTGGGTACACCAAAATGGTACTTGCTTCACAGAGGTTCCAAATGGACAGAAACATAGGAAAATTGCTGTGGAAGAATGGCTAGATGGATTGAGCTGGTTTTTGGTTTCAATGAGTCATTTATCAATGTCAACCACCATGAAAAATTTCAGCTCAAATAGATCAAAGGTTCAAGCACTTCCTTTGCAAACTGGAAATCTGGACATAATTTGCAAATGGATGCTGTGCTCAAACTTTGAACTATGGAACTTGGGTTTTGATGGAAATGGTGAATATATGAATTTGGTAAGCTCCACAATTTATTTGGGATTTTTTCTAGCTACCAAAATGGTAGTTCCTTTAGAAAGTGCCCAAAATGCAATATTGGCATTAAATAGGAAAATGCAATTTCCATTATTTAATTATGGCCAATATTTTTGTGAGAGCTCAATATGATCACAAAGAATATCTCCACAAGTTTTCATCAACTTTGGAGATGGATAGATATTTTCCTGGATTTAATTCCTTTAAATAGCAGAAAAATGAATTAATTATAAATGAAAATATTGCAAATGACTTGGCAATATTTTTGCATATCCACGGTTTATAGATAAAGGATGATCACTGGGAAACATTTAAGAGGCAACATGTCAAAGGAAATTGGGGTTCCTTTGCAACGGAAGAGTTTAGGGTTTCCCTTCCGGCAACTCGGAAGGTAGGGTTTCGACAGCAAAATCCTGAGAGTAGATCTTGGGTGGCAGGGTTGGCTGGGGAGAGAATCTCTGGTTGGATAGGGAAGGCAAGGTTAAATGATCATCTTCATATACCCAAGAGCTAGAGAAATCCGATAACACCAAGAAAAAAGACGGGAGTCAAATCCCACGAAGAAAAAAAAACAGGAGCAAAAACCAGGGTGTTACATTCTCCCTTTCGAGTCACCCCCAAGAGATGAGCCTCGATTCACTTGGGATTGGTGAGGGAGTCCTGGATTAGGGGTCCCCGGGCGTCCGAGCTATGTGACATGGGCCGGACTGATGGGCTGTGAAGATACAAGATAGAAGACCTTCTCCCATGTCCGAATGGGACTCTCCTTTGCGTGGATGGCAAGTTAGGCGTTCGGATATGAAGATTCCTTTCTCTGTAAACCGACTCTGTACAACCCTAGGTTCCCCCGGTTTCTATATAAACCGGAGGGTTTAGTCCGTAGAGGCAATCACAATTCCCACAGGCTAGACATCTAGGGTTTAGCCATTATGATCTCGTGGTAGATCAACTCTTGTAACCCCTATACTCATAAAATACAATCAAGCAGGACGTAGGGTTTTACCTCCATTATGAGGGCCCGAACCTGGGTAAACATGGTGTCACCTGTCTCCTGTTACCTTCGATCCTCAGACGCACAGTTCGGGACCCTCTACCCGAGATCGGCCGGTTTTGACACCGACATTGGTGCTTTCATTGAGAGTTCCACTGTGTCATCAGCAGAAGGTTCGATGGCTCGTTCGATCATCAACAACGATGCTGTTTCCGAGGAGAACTTCCTCCCCGGTCAACTTTTTGTGTTCGGCGGCTTCGCTCTGCGTGCCAACTTGATCGGCCGCCTTGAGCAGATCGACAACTATGCCCCTGGTCATCAGATCAGTTTTGGGAATCTGAATTATGTCACCGATATCCGAGGAGACTTGATCTTCGAAGGTCACCGCTCTGGCCTTATATCCAGAGCAAATCACTGGGTCCGGAGATGGGAGTTTGGAACCCGCCGGACCCTCCGCAATCATGGAGCTTACTACCGGAGATCCAGAGGAGACCGCGTCATCGGCTAGCCCGGAGTCAAACCGGATTCCCTTTATCACCGGAGAGCCGGACTCGTCCCCGGACTCTAAATCCGAACTCTTAAGCTCCACGGCAAGTAAGCATGGCCAGGAGGCTTTCGCCTCACCCAGCGCCAAAGACTTTGGTCTCCCCGTCCAATCCTCGCCCTTAAGCGATGCTCTGGACTTAATGCGATCCCTCGCCATTACAGAGGAATCACTTCCGAACTACGCCCAGCCCGGACTAGGGGCTGAGAGCTGGGAATTTTACGTCCCACCCACCACCCACTTGATAGCCACTGTTGAAGACTTAACCGACATGCTCGATTACGCTTGCGAAGACATCGACGGTATGGACGACAATGCCAGAGCTGAACCAGCTCAAAACCCGCCTATCACCGGGCGTTGGACTGCCACTTCTACATACGACATGTACATGGTGGATACACCCAAAGAGGACGAGGATGGCAATCAGGATCCGATCGAGGACAAGCCCGTTGAAGTTCCACCAAAGCGACGACGTCAACGACGCCGTTCAAGATCACGGCGAGGAAAGGAAAGTAATACCGGCACCAGAGATAATGACACTCCGGAGAATGCCGAAGACTCGGAGCACCCCATCAAGCCTGCCGTAGAACAGGATGACGGGGAAGACGGAGAAGTCAACCTAGACGAGCCGACCGAGAATGATGATTCGGAGGACAATAACTATTTACCGGCCTCTGAGGAGGAAGTCAGCCTCGGCAACGAATATTTCATCATGCCAGAGGAACCCATCTAGCAAGAACGCTTTAGGCGACAGCTCATCGCAACAGCGAGGAGCCTAAAAAAGAAACAGCAACGGCTTCAGGCCGAAGAGGATACGCTCAATGATAGATGGACTAAAGTCCTAGCGGCCGAAGAATACGGCCTCGAGCGCCCAACAAAGAGCCACCCGAAGCGCAGGCTACTACCACAATTTGACAACGAGGCCCTTGAGCCAATACTGCCAAGGTATAATCCTGCTGACGAACCCGACCGACCACCACGCGGTCGGGACAGAGTGGCTACACACGCCGAACACCAGCCCGCGCCACCTCGCCGTACAAGCAGGGGGGTAGCTGCTCCCGACTACAGCTATGACCTATGACAGGAGCTGGACAATAGAGCCGGCCAGACCAGATCAATCTACGGATCAAGGGGACGTGCTCCAACAAGAGATAACGGCCGTCAAGCCTGGCGTGATAAGCACAACCTCAGCCGGCCTGAAAGCCGAATACGAATATCGTCCGAATTCCATCATGACGTTGCCCGATACAGAGGCGCCGCACACCCCTTGTGCTTTACCGATGAGGTAATGCAGCACCAATTTCCAGAAGGGTTTAAACCCGTAAACATCGAATCATACGATGGAACGACAGATCCCGCGATATGGATTGATGCCTTTCTTCTCCACATACACATGACCCGCGGCGACGATCTCCACGCCATCTAGTACCTCCCACTAAAATTAAAGGGACCGGCTCGGCATTGGCTAAACAGCCTCCCAGAAAACTCCATTGGCAGCTGGGAAGATTTGGAAGACGCCTTTAGAGACAACTTCCAAGGCACATATGTCCGGCCTCCAGACGCCGACGACCTTAGTCATATAGTCCAGCAACCCGGAGAGTCAGCCCGGAAGCTCTGGACCAGGTTCCTAATTAAAAAGAACCAAATTGTCGACTGTCCGGACGCTGAAGCCCTCGCGGCCTTTAAGCACAGCGTCCGGGACGAGTGGCTCGCCCGACACCTCGGCCAAGAAAAACCGAAGTCCATGGCGGCCCTTACCGCACTCATGACCCGCTTTTGCATGGGAGAAGATAGCTGGCTAGCCCGTCGAAGCAATAGCACCAGCGACCCTGGCACCTCCGAAGCCAGAGACGGCAACGGTAGGCCACGACGCAACAAACATAAGCGTCGAAGGAACAATGCAGATACTGAAGATACGGCGGTCAACGCCGGATTCAGTGGCTCTAAACCCGGTCAACGGAAGAAGCCATTCAAAGGAAACAAAGATGGTCCATCCAGTTTGGACAGAATACTTGATCGACCTTGCTAGATCCACGGCACCCCCGACAAGCCTGCCAATCATACCAACAGAAATTGTTGGGTTTTTAAATAGGCCGGTAAGCTAGACGCCGAACATAAGGGGAAAGGGTCGCCCAGCGAGGACGACGATGAAGAACCTCGCCCACCGAACACAGGGGGGCAGAAGAAATTTCCCCCCGAGGTAAAAACGGTGAGTATGATATACGTTACACATATTCCCAAGAAGGAGTGCAAACGGGCGCTAAGGGACGTCTACGCCGTAGAGCCGGTCGCCCCAAAATTCAACCCATGGTCGGCTTGTCCGATCACCTTCGATCGAAAGGATCACCCGACTAGTATCCGTCATGGAGGTTCGGCAGCTTTGGTCCTCGATCCAATTATCAACGGATTCCACCTTACGTGAGTCCTCATGGACGGTGGTAGCAGCCTTAACCTGCTTTATCAGGACACTGTCCGCAAAATGGGTATTGATCCGTCAAGAATCAAGCCTACTAAAACCACCTTCAAAGGAGTAATACCCGGTGTAGAGGCCCGCTGCACGGCCTCAATCACATTGGAAGTAGTCTTCGGTTCGCCGGACAACTTCCGAAGCGAAGACTTGATCTTCGATATCGTCCCCTTCCTCAGTGGTTATCATGCACTGCTCGGACGTACTGCCTTCGCCCGCTTCAATGCAGTCCCGCATTATGCTTACTTAAAGCTCAAGATGCTTGGACCACGAGGCGTTATAACAGTCAATGAAAACATGGAGCGCTCCCTCCGTACAGAGGAGCATACCGCGGCCATCGCAGCCGAGGTGCAGGGTGGCCTCGCTAAGCCGAATACTACACTGGCAGTCAAGCCCCTGGACACGGCTAAACGAGTCCGGTCTACCCTGCAGAACGACAGTCCGGCTCATCCAGAGCTAGATTAGCAATTCGGCCTCCGTCAATGCCCCAGCCTGATAGCGGCATACGTACCGCGCGTACATAACTACGCGTTAAAAATACCATGGGCAAGGACGACGGCATGCTAAACATAAGGTCCACGATACGGCTTGACCCTATCCGGACCTCCATATTGCTCCACCTCTTTTCTTCTTGTTTTTATTTTTTAGGTTCTTTCCAACTTACATCAATTCCTGGTGGTAATAGGGGCCGCCTTCCAGGCCCCTTATGCAAACTCAATTATTGATCCTCTCAAAGGATCATACAACAAGGTGACAAGCGGCGCAGATGTGCGACAGAGTGTCCAAAGGATCTTCGAGATCAAATTTTTAATTTTTGGACCCTTATACAGCTTTCCCTTTTCTTCGGCATGTAAAATAGCCATGATGCTTATCGCATCTTCCGTACAAATACGTTTGACGTACCAATCAGACTATAATGGAAACAGTTTCGCCCAACCCTGTTGGGCATTGGCTTATTTTTTCTGTTTTTCCACTTCACGTCCGAATTGGCATATACACCTTGGTCCGACTTTAATCGCCAGGGGCTCTATATGTATCTTCAACAATAAAAAGTCCGAACACTCTCAGAGTGCATTTCGGCGTCCCGAATACTGCATTATATGCATCGGCTCCAAATCACGTCTTTGGTCAATAGTTGGGTTGCCCGGCTCCTGTTCTTGCTACCTTACGTTCCGTTTTCGGCTAAGGTAGTAAAGGGAGAACTACTGCGATTGTGTTTCCGGCTAGCCTGGTCAAGTACCTCAGTAGAGAAAGCCGAAAACTGACTGTCGTGATGCGGCGAGAGCTGGTCAGCAATTCGGCGACTTATTAAATCTTTAGCAATTTTTTCCCGTATTACAAGAAGGACTGGCTTTTTTCAGTCACGCGTCTAAGGCATCTAAGTTTGATAGCCGCATACGCACCAGGGGCTATGTTACAGCCCCATTGTCAAACTCCTATGGCTAAGTGAGAGTGGTAAAGCCACATAGTCCGATTGCCTGGTTCGCCGCACTGACACCTCCTTTACGGACCAAGACGTTGGGTCAAGCGTGATTATGTGCTATTCCGAACACCCCCGTAGTATCTACGTGGGGGCTGAAGCCGATGACTGGCAAACTCTCAAAGATAAAACCGGCCGCACAGGAGGAAAAATAATGTAAGATTACAGGCACAAATATATTACAAAGGCCTTGGTTTATAATACAATGTCTGGGCAGCTCGGATACATTTAGTCGAACATGATATCCTTTGAGCATTGACCCTCTATCAAGCGGGCACCCTCAAGGACATCGTCAAAGTAGCGCTCCGGCTTGCGGTGGGCCTTGCCTCCGGGCGGGCCCTCAACCGCCACATCGGCTGCCTTCATCTTTGCCCAGTGCATTTTGACACGGGCAAAGGCCATCCGCGCACCTTCTATACACACTGAACGCTTCATAGCTTCAATTCGCGGCAAGGCATCGCCGAGCCGCTTGACCAGGCCAAAGTAGCTGCTTGGTATGGGTCCGGCCGGCCATAGCCGGACTATGATGTCCTTCATGGCCAAACTAGACATTCTATGCAGCTCCGCCAGCTGCATCATCGTGTTGTTTAGTAGCGCTGGCCGCTTCGGCGCCAGGTACTGCGACCAGAAGAGCTTTTCCGTCGTGTTCCCCTCTTGGGCCCGGAAGTACTCTGCGGCGTCAGCTGCACTCCTTGGGAGATCTGCAAAGGCGTCTGGAGCACTCCATAGTCGATTTAGCAAAGTATATCTTCGACCGCCAAATATACTCTGTAAAAGAAAAGGCTTACCAGCCGCTATCTGTCCGGCCTGCTTGATCTCCTCGCGAGCCGCTCGGGACTCGCCCCGCGCATCCTTTGCCTCTTGAAGAGCCTTGTTGAGTTTGGCCGCTTGGGCTTTATTACTCACCTCTAGGGCCTCACACTTGTTGGCGGCGTCTTGAAGCACCTGCTCCACTTTGGTCACCCGCTCCTCATACTTGCGACGGGTCGCCTGCTCGGCCTCTAAATCCGCAGCCGCTTTATCAGCGGCCGCTTTGCTTGCCTCCGCCTCCTTCTTGGCTTTGGCAAGGGCACTCTTGAGGGTCTCGACCTCGGCCGCACTGCCTATATTCATAAACATAGCAGCACATGAGCTTCAGCTCTGATTCTGTATTGGAAATTCGGCTCGTCAGGAGATGTTCAAAGCATACCTTGGGCCTCATCGAACCGCTTGTTGATACGGTCAATTTCATCATCAGCCAGCTTCAGTTTCCGCCGGAGTTCGGAAACTTTAGCGTCCTTGGCTGAAGCCGCTAACAGTGAAGCCTGTTCATCAAAATAGATAAGTACGTTATCTCCGGCGAATTTTTGATCCTTTGTCCACCCTCTTTCTTCCAAAGAGCCGAACAGAGTCTCAGGGGATACTATCTATATACAGGCATCCTTTTTATATATGAAAAGCGAGTACAGATATTACATCACATACCTCAAAACCTGTTAGCAGGCTAGTAAACGCTTCGTTCAGTCCGCTTTTGGTGGACTGAACCTTTTCAACCACCATACCCATTAAGGCACGGTGTTCATCCGCGATGGAAGCACGTCGAAGTGCTTCCCTCAAGGTGTCCGGCGCCTCCGGATTGATGGAGGACGCCGGTGGAGTCGGCACTCCCCCCTCTTTCGAAGGGGGCTGCTCGCTCAAGCCCGGAGCCGTGTGGGTCTCCGGAGCAGTATTCGGCTGGGGGCCGAACTGGTTAGGGCCCCCGCCATCAGTCTCCATGGGGATTACGCCCCCATGTTTCCGGCAGCCGAGGCATTACCTTCTGGCACCGTTTCAGCGGCCTTCCGCCCCTCTCCTTGGCCTGGAGAGGTCCTTTGAGACAACACCTCGGTGTTATCCGTGGCATGTGGCGGGGAGGCTTGCGGAGGCGACTCGCTCTCCATCATGTCTGGCGCCAAAGAATTCCCCGAAGACAGTGATTGTTGGGGGAGGTCATGGGCCGGACTGAAAATTATAGATATGTCACCCTACAATTCAGAAAAAGCCAGATACATACAGTATCTTTGAATACTTACGATTTGGCCAGGGGCTTAGGCCTGGGGTGCCACTCGGGGACGGCCTCGGTGTCTAATTCCGAATCGTCCGAAAGGGTGATCTTCCCCTTTTTGGACGCCTCCGCCTCTAGGTCCGCAGTAGCCCCCCTTTTTCTTCTTTCCCCCCTTAAGGGGAGAATTGCTCTCCTCCTCTTCCTCTTCATCTTCATCTCCCTCATGGGAGGAGAGAGCTTCGGCATCTTCGGACGCTATGTCCGAAGTACCTTTACAGCGAAGGCCACTCCTGGCCTCCTTGCCCTTCTTCTTGGCCTTCTTCTCCGGCGCCTGGTACGGCGCCGGAACCAACATCTTCGTCAGAAGAGGAATAGCTGGGTCTTCAGGCAGCGGAGCCGGACACCAAATCTGCTCCGCCTTCTTCGTCCAGCCCTGAAGGATAAGAGGAAGGTTTAGCATACTCTGTGAATCTACAAGTTGAGGATCTTTTTATCTGAGCAACTTACTGGAGAAGCCGGATGAGCGCGGTCGAGGCCGAGGTCCTCGGTCGTTTTCGGCCACGAGTTCTGGGCATTGAAAAGCAGCTTCCATATATCTTCGTGCGTTGTGCCGAAGAACCGCTGCAAGGTTCGGGGACTGGCTGGATCAAACTCCCACATTTGGAGAGTCCGGCGTTGGCAGGGGAGAATCCGGCGAAAAAGCATCACCTGAATCACGTTGGCAAGACTGGTGTTCTTTTCTATCATGCTCTTAACACGCTTCTGCAGCGTCATCACCTCATCAGACGATGCCCAATCCAGGCCCTTGTTAATCCATGATGCAAGCCGCATTGGAGGGCCGGATTTGAACTCAGGAGTGGCGGCCCACGTGGTGTCACGGGGCTCCGTGATGTAGAACCACTCCTGTTGCCATCCCTTCACGGTCTCTACGAAGGTCCCCTTTGGCCAGGTGACATTGGGGAGCTTGCTCACCATGGTGCCGCCGCACTCCGCGTGTTGACCCTCGACCACTTTCGGCTTCATGTTGAAGACCTTGAGCCATAGGCCGAAGTGAGGGGGGATTCGGAGGAACGCCTCACACACGACGATAAATGCCGGGATATTGAGGAAACAATTTGGGGCTAGATCATGGAAATCTAGCCCGTAATAGAACATGAGCCCGCGGACAAAAGGGTGTAGCGGAAACCCTAGACCGCGAAGGAAGTGAGGGATAAATACTACCCTCTCATTAGGCTCCGGGGTTGGGATGATCTGCTTTTTGGCAGGGAGCCGGTGGTCGATTTCCGCGGCTAAATACCCCGCTTCCCGGAGTTCCTTGATGTTTCCCTCCATGACGGAGGAGGCCATCCACTTGCCCTGTGCTCTAGATCCGGACATGGCTGGAGTGTTTGCTGGGGACGGAAAAGATTGAAGCTCGGGCGCTGGAGCTCAAGGGTGGATGGGTTGGGGAGGAAGAAGGCGTGGGGTAAAAGATGGATCCTTATCTTCTTATAACGGCAGTGAATATTGAGTGTCTCCCCACGAGACTTAAAACTCACCTATTCCCGAGGGGTCGTGCGAACGGCACGGTTGGATTACCCAAACCCGTATTAATGAGAATCCCGCAATAAGGGGACACGATCTCTGCTTCGACAAGACGTGTCAATGAGAACTGCGCCTCGAAGCGCAAAGCGGGAGGCTGCAAAACGGTTCGAAATGATAATAAAGGCCAGAACATAATGTCTCGCCGGAAAAGCTGTCAGTAGACGTGACTTGTTTTGTTTGAGTATTTTGCCCTTGTGGTTCAGGGTTGTAACTATTATACAGAGCCGGATATAGTTCTTTTGATCAACTACTTTGAAGTATTCGGAGGAGGAACCTGCCTTGCAATGCCGAAGACAATCTGCGTGCCGGACACATCGTCATTGAAGCCTAGTTCAGGGGCTACTGAGGGAGTCCTGGATTAGGGGGTCCCCGGGCGTCCGAGCTATGTGACATGGGCCGGACTGATGGGCTGTGAAGATACAAGATAGAAGACCTTCTCCCGTGTCCGGATGGGACTCTCCTTTGCGTGGATGGCAAGTTAGGCGTTCGGATATGAAGATTCCTTTCTCTGTAAACTGACTCTATACAACCATAGGTTCCCCCGGTGTCTATATAAACCGGAGGGTTTAGTCCGTAGAGGCATTCACAATTCCCACAGGCTAGACATCTAGGGTTTAGCCATTACGATCTTGTGGTAGATCAACTCTTGTAACCCCTATACTCATCAAATACAATCAAGCAGGACGTAGGGTTTTACCTCCATTAAGAGGGCCCAAACCTGGGTAAACATGGTGTCCCCTGTCTCCTGTTACCTTCGATCCTCAGACGCACAGTTCGGGACCCCCTTCCCGAGATCGGCCAGTTTTGACACCGATAGTTGGTCTTGAAGGCGACCACCACACCTTTACAAACTTCTCAGGAGCACACCACAAACACGGAAGCTTCCGGAGGAACTTAACCACCTAGGCCACTTCACACCCTTCCCCGGAGCACAACACAAAAGGAAGCTTCTGGAGGAACTTTGGCCACCTAGGCCTCTTCACAAACTTCTCAATATATCACCAAACCGTCTAGGAGGCGGAAGCCTCCAAGAGTAATAAACTCATGGGATCACACTCAACCAAATCGATGTGGGGAGCTCAAACCAATGCACCAAATGCAAAGCAAGGTCAAGAAAAGAATGCTCAACTCACTCTCTCAATCTCACAAGATGCAACTCAAGAAAGTGGGAGATTGAAGAGAGGGGATATGATGGAGGAAATCAACAAATGACCCCAAAATCCATCTAAAATCCCCCTTCATATAGAGGGGGATTGGAGTTTGGGAGAGGTGGTATGATGCTCAAAATGATGTTTAGAAAGTGTATGAACAACCCCCAAACTGGAGGGGAGGAAGGGCTCTTTTATAGCCAACCCCCAAAACTAGCCGTTTGGGCTCGAACGGACACTTCCTGGACACCCCGTGCCAACAGGGGTTGAGACCACATGCCCACGGGGTCCCGTGCACATGGTATAAGCCCGTGGGCACGGGGGCCCTTTTCCCATGGGGTACCCAGAACAACCTGTAGCAGCACACTAAAACATGTACAACTTCGGCATACGAAATCCGAATTCGATGACCTTGGGCTCATTTTAAAGCTATGGAAAAGCCCAAGGTCCTCACATAGAGAACCATCCCAAGATCATCAAGAAAGAATGATGCAAATCATGAAAATATTTGAGGTCTCTACATGCGACGTGATCAAGCTATTCGCCCGAAAGTCTCTCTTGATAGTACGGCAATCAAACCTATAATTTGGTCTCCCTCCAAGCACCATGAGACTGGCAAAACTAGGACAACCTAGCTTTTCATATTCCACTTGAGCTTGATGATGACTTTAATGCTTGCCTCAAGTTGGAATCATTTTCTTGTCCACAATCACTTGGTGAAGATACTCGAAATGCTTCCTCATATTGCAATGAGGGAAGCCTTAACTTCAGGCCATCTTCACATGCACATTATCATGATGTGGACCGCAAGCTTCAAAGCATATAGCCTCTGGCTTCTCATCTTGCACTTAGACTCCTCGAACCCGATGACCATCACCACTTGATGTCATCCACACATAGGCTACTTGAAATCTTTCCTTTTGATGCAAGCCCATGTGGAACACCTAACCCAAATAGACATAACAAACACATAGTATGGGTTAGGTAACAAAGCACAATTCACAGTTACTTACGATGCCACTAGATCACTTGATTCCACATGGTACAAACATTTCACTTTGTAAGTTGACCATCCAGATAATCTTCGAGCTTCATCTTGGTCAACCAACATCTTTACTTCATGTCCCATCTTGGTTTCTTGAAAGCCACAATGAACTCTTCATTTCCCTTCATTGCTTCAAGAAAGAGATCACCAAATACTCTTTCATTACCATATCAAGTTTCACTATGAATATCATATTGGTCATCATTTGCTCTTGTAAAAACTCCATCATAATCTCTTGAGAGGCACAATGAATTCTTCACTCTAGCTGTTTGCTTCAAGACTTGATCAACCGAGACCCAACTAATGAGCTTACCATGATCCTGTCTTGAAGCCATAGCTTGAATCATTCTCTTTGATTTTTCTCTCAAGCTCCTAATTCTTATAAGCCCACATATGTCAATCTTTGAGTTCCTCTAACGAACTCCACCTTGAACATATTTGGTTAGACATTAAAATCAATCTCGATGGCTTCAACAAAAATGCCCAAAGACCAACTTGAAACCTCACTTGATATGGGACTTTGAGAGCCAAACCCTAGGCCCCGTGTGGACGGGGGTCAGGGACCCCGTGCACACTGGGTATCCAGAGAGTTGACGCTTGACCCCGTGAGCACGGGGGCCAGGAGGCCCGTGCGCACGGGGTATCTAGAGAGGGATGATACATCTCCAACGTATCTATAATTTTTGATTGTTCCATGCTGTTATATTATCATTCTTGGATGTTTTACAATCATTTTATAGCAACTTTATACCATTTTTTGGGACTAACCTATTGACATAGTGCCCAGTGCCAGTTGCTGTTTTTTGCTTGTTTTTTGCTTCGCAGGAAATCAATACCAAACGGAGTCCAAACACAGCGAAACTTTATGGTGATTTTTTCTGGACCAGAAGACACAAGTTGGTCCAAGAAAGTACCTGAGGGGGGCTCCGAGGGGAACACAACCCACCAGGGCGCGCCTGGGGGCCCAGGCGCTCCCAGGTGGGTTGTGCCCACCTCGGCCACCTCCTGCACCGCCTCTTTGCTCTATAAATACTCCAATATTCCAGAAACCCTAGGGGAGTCGACGAAAGTCAATTCCAGCCGCCGCAAGTTCCAGAAACCACAGATCCAATCTAGACACCATCACAGAGGGGTTCATCATCCTCATTGGTGCCTCTCCGATGATGCGTGAGTAGTTCATTGTAGACCTACGGGTCCGTAGGCAGTAGCTAGATGGCTTCCTCTCTCTCTGTTGATTCTCAATACAATGGTCTCTTGGAGATCTATTTGATGTAACTCTTTTTGCGGTGTGTTTGTTGGGATCCGATGAACTTTGAGTTTATGATCAGATCTATGTTTTTATCCATGAAAGTTATTTGAGTCTTTTGATCTCTTATATGCATGATTACTTATAGCCTCGTATTTCTTCTTCGAATCTTTGGTTTAGTTAGGCCAACTAGATCGATTTTTCTTGCCATGGGAAGAGATGCTTTGTGATGGGTTCGATCTTATGGTGCTTGATCCCAGTGACAGAAGGGGAACCGACACGTATGTATTGTTGCTATTAAGGATAACAAGATGGGATCTATTTCTACATAAATAGATCTTGTCTACATCATGTCATCGTTCTTATTGCATTACTCCGTTTCTCCATGAACTTAATACACTAGATGCATGCTGGATAGCAGTCGATGTGTGGAGTAATAGTAGTAGATGCAGGCAGGAGTCGGTCTACTAATCTTGGATGTGATGCCTATATAATGATCATTGCCTGGATATCGTCATAATTATTTGAAGTTCTATCAATTGCCCAACAGTAATTTGTTTACCCACCGTATGCTATTTTTCTCGAGAGAAGCCACTAGTGAAATCTACATCCCCCGGGTCTATTTTCTCATCATATATTTTTAGATCTATTTTGCTATTTTCCTTTTTATTTATTTGCCACTTTTATTTTCAGATCTATATTTCTAAAAACCCAAAAATATTTTGCTTCACTTTATTTTATCCGTGATCTATTTATCCAATCTACAACAATTTATCTCATGCCCGTTTGCCAATTTCTGGCGCCGTTACCCGAAAGGGATTGACAACCCGTTTAACATGTCGGGTTGCAAGTATTTGTTCTTTGTGTGCAGGTGCTATTTACGTAGTGTTGCTTGGTTCTCCTACTGGTTCGATAACCTTGGTCTCATCACTGAGGGAAATACCTACTGTTGTTGTGCTGCATCATCCCTTCCTCTTTGGGGAAATACCGACGTAGTTCAAGCCAACATCAAAAGGAATTTCTAGCGCCGTTGCCGGGGAGACATCATCAACATCTACCAGGTTCCTAATCACAAATCTCATCCCCTTGCAATTTACATTATTTGCCATTTGCCTCTCGTTTTCCTCTCCCCCACTTCACAAAAATTTGCCGTTTTATTCGCCCTCTTTTTCGTTCGCCGTTTCCTCGTCAGATCTGTTTATGAGTGTGATCTTGCTTGTCCACTTTAACACTATGTCTAGCACGACCCCTCCTCTATCCCCAGATTTTGAAGTTCTATACTTCAAGCAGAGACAAGGAGAAAATTTGAATGATGCTTGGTATAGACTAATGGAATCTTATCGTATTAGCAATCTTAAAGGAGACGCAAGGGTTTTGCTTTGGAACTTTTATATAGGATTAGCCTTGCATCATAGACAACTTTTGGATTTTGCTGCTAAAGGAAATTTTATTGAACTTGATGCTAATACTGCTTATGAAATCTTAGAGGGAATTTTGTGAATTCCACAAACCAAAAAGGGGATTAGCTTTACTCAAGGAGTTCAAATTTTAGACAAGTTGAGTGATTTGCATAAACATATGGTCCAGTTGCAAAAATATAATGAACCCCTCAAACATATTAGTGTAAATCTCAATCGCATGAATACTTTGATTACCCTTTGCAATAAGCTGTTGTATATTTTGGATCTCAAGATGGTTTCTTTTCCTGAGAATTTAGGGAAGCGCAAAGAGCCTCCCGGGTTTGAGAAAGCCCTTACAAAAGTTGCAAAAACTACGAATGACAACACTTAGATCTATGCATTATGCCTAGCTAAGGGCGTAAAACGATAGCGCTTGTTGGGAGGCAACCCAATGAATAAAATTTATTTTTGTATTTTTCTTTCTGTTTTTGAGTGTTTGCACAATTATGCTACTGTTATGATTGTGTTTTAATTAGTGTTTGTGCCAAGTAAAGCCTTTGGGATTGCTTTGGTGATAGTTGATTTGATCTTGTTGGAAAACAGAAACTTTTGCATCCAGAAAAAACAATTTTGAAAATTCACAGAGGTGACAAAAAATTCTGAAGTTTTTACACAAGATTTATATACAAATTTCCTCTGTTGTCCTATGTTTTCAGATTTTTTGGAGTTACAGAAGTATGAGAACAATTAGCATCTTTACAGACTGTTCTGTTTTTGACAGATTCTGTTTTCTTTGCATTGTGTGCTTATTTTGATGAATCTATGGTTTTTATCGTGGGGTATGAGCCATGGTAAAGTTAGAATACAGTAGATATAATGCAAGAACAAAATTTGAATGGGTTTTCTACAGTACTTAAAGTAAAGATTGGTTTTCTTATACTAACGGATCTCATGAAGATTTTGTTGAGTTTTGTGTGATTGAAGTTTTCAAGTTTTGGGTGAGATCATGATGGATGAAGGAATAAGGAGTAAGAAGAGCCTAAGCTTGGGGATTCCCTATGGCACCCCAAGCCATTATCCAAAGAGAAGCAAGCAACTAAGCTTGGGGATGCCCGAGTGGCATCCCCTCTTTCTTCTAACGGCCATCGGTATTTTACTTGGAACTATTATTTTATTCGTCACATATCATGAGTTTTGCTTGGAGCGTCTTGTATGATATGAGTCTTTGCTTGTTTTGCTTTTTATTTTTAGTCATGAATCCTTGCTGGACACACCTATTTGAGAGAGCCAAAATTACACTGGTACAGCGAGTTGCTATACAAACGATTTTTAACCCCTTTCCGCGACGGCATTTGGAACCGTCGCCAAGTGAGTGTGGGCGATAGGGGGGGGTCCTTCCCACACGACCCAGAAACCGTCGGGGATAGGGAGCCAAGATGCATATACAGTACTCCTACTCGTTTGTGCTCACATTGCCATCGCAGTCGGTATTCTGTGGTGCTACGTTTACGATGCGCGGCCCATCACAAACGGTTCACTATTATAGAACATGTATGATAAGCAGACAATCACACACATTTGCTTTTCCCAAACCGTATGCGATAACTAATTTAGAAGATTAGCTAATCATCATATGAGTGTCGGACAGGATTATGAAACATCGGACCGTCGTGTTGGAAATATGCCCTAGAGGCAATAATAAAATGGTTATTATTATATTTCCTTGTTCATGATAATTGTCTATAGTTCATGCTATAATTGTATTAACCGGAAACCGTAATACATGTGTGAATACATAGACCACAGCATGTCCCTAGTGAGCCTCTAGTTGACTAGCTCATTGATCAATAGATGGTTGTGGATTCCTGACCATGGACATTGGATGTCGTTGATAACGGGATCACATCATTAGGAGAATGATGTGATGGACAAGACCCAATCCTAAGCATAGCACAAGATCATGTAGTTCGTTTGCTAGAGCTTTTCTAATGTCAAGTATCATTTCCTTAGACCATGAGATTGTGCAACTCCCGGATACCGTAGGAATGCTTTGGGTGTATCAAATGTCACAACGTAACTGGGTGACTATAAAGGTGCACTACAGGTATCTCCGAAAGTGTCTGTTGGGTTGGCACGAATCGAGACTGGGATTTGTCACTCCGTGTGACGGAGAGGTATCTTTGGGCCCACTCGGTAATACATCATCATAATGAGCTCAATGTGACTAAGGAGTTAGTCACGGGATCATGTGTTACAGAACGAGTAAAGAGACTTGCCGATAACGAGATTGAACAACGTATAGGGATACCGACGATCGAATCTCGGGCAAGTAACATACCGATGGACAAAGGGAATTGTATACGGGATTAATTGGATCCCCGACATCGTGGTTCATCCGATGAGATCATCGTGGAACATGTGGGAGCCAATATGGGTATCCAGATCCCGCTATTGGTTATTGGCCGGAGAGGTG
This sequence comes from Thinopyrum elongatum, assembly GCA_011799875.1. Taxonomy (NCBI): domain Eukaryota; kingdom Viridiplantae; phylum Streptophyta; class Magnoliopsida; order Poales; family Poaceae; genus Thinopyrum; species Thinopyrum elongatum. Next base: position 131,622,645 of record CM022303.1, read on the forward strand.
TCTCGGCCATGTCTGCTTGGTTCCCGAACCCGTAGGGTCTACACACTTAAGGTTCGGTGACGCTAGAGTTGTAATGGGAATTGTATGTGGTTACCGAAAGTTGTTCGGAGCCCCGGATGAGATCCCGAACGTCACGAGGAGTTCCGGAATGGTCCGGAGGTAAAGATTTATATATGGGAAGTCCTATTTTGGCCACCGGAAAATGTTCGGGATTTTTCGGTATTGTATCGGGAAGGTTCTAGAAGGTTTCGGAGTGGGGCCCACCTGCATGGGGGGACCCACATGAATGTGGGTAGTGGGGGCAAGGCCCCACACCCCTGGTCAAGGCGCACCAAGATGCCCCCTTAGAAGGAATAAGATCATATCCCGAAGGGATAAGATCAAGATCCCTAAAAAGAGGGGATAACAATCGGTGGGGAAGGGAAAGGATGGGATTTCTTTCCTCCCACATTTGCCAACGCCTCAATGGACTTGGAGGGCAAGAAACCAGCCCCCTCCACCCCCTATATATAGTGGGGAGGTGCATGGGAGCTGCACCCCTTGCCCCTGGTGCAGCCCTCCCCCCTCCTACTCCTCCTTCTCCGTAGTGCTTAGCGAAGCTCTGCCGGAGAACCATGAGCTCCACCGCCACCACGCCGTCATGCTGCCGGAGCTCTCCCTCAACTTCTCCTCTCCCCTTGCTGGATCAAGAAGGAGGAGACGTCCTCGGGCTGTACGTGTGTTGAACGCAGAGGCGCCGTCCGTTCGGCGCTTGAATTGGATCTTCCGCGATTTGAATCGCCGCGAGTACGACTCCATCAACCGCGTTCTTGTAATGCTTCCGCTTAGCGATCTTCAAGGGTATGAAGATGCACTCCCTCTCACTTGTTGCTAGCATCTCCTAGATTGATCTTGGTGACATGTAGGAAATTTTTGAATTATTACTACGTTCCCAACAGTGGCATCATGAGCTAGGTCTATGCGTAGATTCTATGCACGAGTAGAACACAAGTAGTTGTGGGCGATGATTTGTTCAATTTGCTTACCGTTACTAGTCCTATCTTGATCCAGCAGCATTGTGGGATGAAGCGGCCCGGACCGACCTTACACGTACGCTTACGTGAGACAGGTTCCACTGACTGAAATGCAATTGTTGCATAAGGTGGCTAGCGGGTGTCTGTCTCTCCCACTTTAGTCGGATCGGATTCGATGAAGAGGGTCCTTATGAAGGGTAAATAGCAATTGGCATATCACCGTTGTGGCTTTTGCGTAGGTAAGAAACGTTCTTGCTAGAAACCCATAGCAGCCACGTAAAACATGCAACAACAATTAGAGGACGTCTAACTTGTTTTTGCAGGGTATGCTATGTGATGTTATATGGCCAAAAGGATGTGATGAATTATATATGTGATGTATGAGATTGATCATGTTCTTGTAATAGGAATCACGACTTGCATGTCGATGAGTATGACAACCGGCAGGAGCCATAGGAGTTGTCTTAATTTATTGTATGACCTGCGTGTCAGTGAAAACGCCATGTAATTACTTTACTTTATTGCTAACCGTTAGCCATAGTAGTAGAAGTAATAGTTGGCGAGACAACTTCATGAAGACACGATGATGGAGATCATGATGTTGGAGATCATGGTGTCATGCCGGTGACGATGGTGATCATGCCGCGCCTCGAAGATGGAGATCAAAAGCGCAAAATGATATTGGCCATATCATGTCACTTTATGATTTGCATGTGATGTTTATCATGTTTACATCTTATTTGCTTAGAACGACGGTAGCATAAATAAGATGATCCCTCACTAAAAATTTCAAGAAATGTGTTCCCCCTAAGTGTGCACCATTGCGAAGGTTCGTTGTTTCGAAGCACGACATGATGATCGGGTGTGATAGATTCTAACATTCGCATACAACGGGTGTAAGCCAGATTTACACATGCGAAACACTTAGGTTGACTTAACGATCCTAGCATGTACAGACATGGCCTCGGAACACGAGAGACCGAAAGGTCGAACATGAGTCGTATAGTAGATGCGATCAACATGGAGATGTTCACCGTTGATGACTAGTCCGTCTCACATGATGATCGGACATGGCCTAGTCGATTCAGATCATGTATCACTTAGATGACTAGAGGGATGTCTATCTGAGTGGGAATTCATTAAATAATTTGATCAGATGAACTTAATTATCATGAACTTAGTCTAAAATTGTCTTTACAATCTATCTTGTAGATCCAATGGCCCACGCTAATGTTGCCCTCAACTTCAACGCGTTCCTAGAGAAAACCAAGCTGAAAGACGATGGTAGCAATTATACGGACTGGGTCCGTAACTTGAGGATCATCCTCATAGTTGCCAAGAAAGCATATGTCCTTGAAGCACCACTAGGTGACACACCCATTTTCTCAGCAACTCAAGACGTTATGAACGCCTGGCAGTCGCGTAGTGATGATTACTCCCTGGTTTAGTGCTGTATGCGTTACAGCTTAGAACTGGGGCTCCAAAAGCGTTTTGAGAACACGGAGCATATGAGATGTTCCAAGAGCTAAAAATGGTTTTCCAAGCTCATGCCCGGGTCGAGAGATATGAAGTCTCCGACAAGTTCTACAGTTGTAAGATGGAGGAAAACAGCTCTGTCAGCGAGCATATACTCAAAATGTCTGGGTTGCACAACCGCTTGTCTCAGCTGGGAGTTAATCTTCCAGATGACTCGGTCATTGACAGGATGCTCTAGTCGCTTCCACCTAGCTACAAGAGCTTTGTGATGAACTACAATATGCAAGGGATGGAGAAGTCCATTCCTGAGTTATATTCAATGCTGAAATCAGCGGAGGTGGAGATCAAAAAGGAACATCAAGTGTTGACGGTGAATAAGACCACTAGTTTCAAGAAAGGCAAGGGTAAGAAGAACTTCAAGAAGGACGACAAGGGACTTGACGCGCCCGGTAAGTCAGTTGCTGGGAAGAAGCCAAAGAATGGACCCAAGCCTGAGACTGAGTGCTTTTATTGCAAGGGAAATGGTCACTGGAAGCGGAACTGCCCCAAGTACTTGGCGGATAAGAAGGCCGACAATGCCAAAGGTATATATGATATACATGTTATTGATGTGTACCTTACCAGCGCTCGTAGTAGCTCCTGGGTATTTGATACCGGTGCGGTTGCTCACATTTGTAACTCAAAACAGGAGCTGCGGAATAAGCGGAGACTGGCGAAGGACGAGGTGACGATGCGTGTCGGGAATGGTTCCAAGGTCGATGTGATCGCCGTCGGCACGCTACCTCTACATTTACCTTCGGGATTAGTTTTAAACCTCAATAATTGTTATTTAGTGCCAGCTTTGAGCATGAACATTGTATCTTGATCTCGTTTAATGCGAGATGGCTACTCATTTAAATCCGAGAATAATGGTTGTTCTATTTATATGAGAGATATGTTTTATGGTCATGCCCCGCTGGTCAATTGTTTATTTTTATTGAATCTCGAATGTGATGTTACACATATTCATAGTGTGAATGCCAAAAGATGTAAGGTTGATAATGATAGTCCCACATACTTGTGGCACTGCCACCTTGGTCACATTGGTGTCAAACGCATGAAGAAACTCCATGCAGATGGACTTTTGGAGTCTCTTGATTATGAATCATTTGACACGTGCGAACCATGCCTCATGGGCAAAATGACCAAGACTCCGTTCTCCGGAACAATGGAGCGAGCAACCAACTTGTTGGAAATAATACATACTGATGTATGCGGTCCAATGAGCGTTGAGGCTCGCGGTGGCTATCGTTATGTTCTCACCCTCACTGATGACTTAAGTAGATATGGGTATGTTTACTTAATGAAACACAAGTCTGAGACCTTTGAAAAGTTCAAGGCATTTCAGAGCGAGGTAGAGAATCAACGTGATAGGAAAATAAAGTTCTTACGATCAGATCGTGAAGGAGAATACTTGAGTCATGAGTTTGGCACACACTTAAGGAAATGTGGAATTGTTTCACAACTCACGCCGCCTGGAACACCTCAGCATAATTGTGTGTCCGAATGTCGTAATCGCACTCTATTGGATATGGTGCGATCTATGATGTCTCTTATCGATCTACCGCTATCATTTTGGGGTTATGCTTTAGAGACTTCCGCATTCACTTTAAATAGGGCACCGTCTAAATCCGTTGAGACGACACCGTATGAATTTTGGTTTGGGAAGAAACCTAAGCTGTCGTTTCTGAAAGTTTGGGGATGCGATGCTTATGTCAAGAAACTTCAACCTGAAAAGCTCGAACCCAAATCGAAAAAATGCGTCTTCATAGGATACCCTAAGGAAACTATTGGGTATACCTTCTACCTTAGATCCGAAGGCAAGATCTTTGTTGCCAAGAATGGATCCTTTCTGGAGAAAGAGTTTCTCTCGAAAGAAGTAAGTGGGAGGAAAGTAGAACTTGACGAGGTACCCCCTCTTGAACCGAAGAGTAGCGCAGCTCAGCAAGATGTTTCTGTGGTGCCTGCACCGACTAGAGAGGAAGTTAATGATGATGATCATGAAACTTCGGGTCAAGTTGCTACTGAACTTCGTAGGTCCACGAGGACACGTTCCGCACCAGAGTGGTACGGCAACCCTGTCCTGGAAATCATGTTGTTAGACAATAGTGAACCTTCAAACTATGAAGAAGCGATGGCGGGCCCAGATTCTAATAAATGGCTTGAAGCCATGAAATCCGAGATAGGATCCATGTATGAAAACAAAGTATGGACTTTGACGGACTTGGCCGATGATCGGCAAGCCATAGAGAATAAGTGGATCTTTAAGAAGAAGACTGACACGGATGGTAACGTGACCGTCTATAAGGCTCGGCTTGTCGCTAAGGGTTATCGACAAGTTCAAGGGGTTGACTACGATGAGACTGTCTCACCCGTAGCGAAGCTGAAGCCCGTCCAAATCATGTTAGCAATTGCCGCATTCTATGATTATGAGATCTGGCAAATGGACGTCAAAACGGCATTCCTTAATGGTTTCCTTAAGGAAGAATTGTATATGATGCAGCCGGACGGTTTTGTCGATCGTAAGAATGGTGACAAAGTATGCAAGCTCCAGCGCTCCATCTATGGGCTGGTGCAAGCATCTCGGAGTTGGAACATTCGCTTTGATGAAATGATCAAAGCGTTTGGGTTTATACAGACTTATGGAGAAGCTTGCATTTACAAGAAAGTGAGTGGGAGCTCTGTAGCATTTCTCATATTATATGTGGATGACATACTGTTGATGGGAAATGATATAGAACTTTTGGAAAGCATAAAGGCCTACTTGAATAAGTGTTTTTTAATGAAGGACCTTGGTGAAGCTGCTTACATATTAGGCATCAAGATTTATAGGGATAGATCGAGACGCCTCATTGGTCTTTCACAGAGCACATACCTTGACAAGACATTGAAGAAGTTCAATATGGATCAGTCCAAGAAGGGGTTCTTGCCTATATTGCAAGGTGTGAGATTGAGCGCAGCTCAACGCCCGACCTCGGCAGAAGAAAGAGAAAAGATGAGTGTCATCCCCTATGCCTCAGCCATAGGCTCTATTATGTATGCCATGCTGTGTACCAGACCTGATGTGAACCTTGCCATAAGTTTGGTAGGGAGGTACCAAAGTGATCCCGGAATGGAACACTGGACAGTGGTCAAGAATATCATGAAGTACCTGAAAAGGACTAAGGATATGTTTCTCGTTTATGGAGGTGCCGAAGAGCTCGTCGTAAAGGGTTACGTCGATGCTAGCTTTGACACAGATCTGGATGACTCCAAGTCACAAACCGGATACGTGTACATTTTGAATGGTTGGGCAGTCAGCTGGTGCAGTTGTAAGCAAAGCGTCGTGGCGGGATCTACATGTGAAGCGGAGTACATAGCTGCTTCGGAAGCAGCTCAGGAAGGAGTCTGGATGAAGGAGTTTATCACCGACCTAGGAGTGATTCCCAATGCGTCGGGCCCGATGACTCTCTTCTCTGACAGCACTGGAGCTATTGCCATTGCCAAGGAGCCCAGGTTTCACAGGAAGACCAAGCACATCAAGCGCCGCTTCAACTCCATTCGTGAATATATTCAAGATGGAGACATAGATATTTGTAAAGTACATACAGATCTGAATGTCGCAGATCTGTTGACTAAACCTCTTCCACGAGCAAAACATGATCAGCACCAGAACTCTATGGGTGTTCGATTCATCACAATGTAACTAGATTATTGACTGTAGTGCAAGTGGGAGACTGTTGGAAATATGCCCTAGAGGCAATAATAAAATGGTTATTATTATATTTCCTTGTTCATGATAATTGTCTATTGTTCATGCTATAATTGTATTAACCGGAAACCGTAATACATGTGAGAATACATAGACCACAGCATGTCCCTAGTGAGCCTCTAGTTGACTAGCTCGTTGATCAATAGATGGTTGTGGTTTCCTGACCATGGATATTGGATGTCGTTGATAACGGGATCACATCATTAGGAGAATGAAGTGATGTACAAGACCCAATCCTAAGCATAGCACAAGATCGTGTAGTTCGTTTGCTAGAGCTTTTCTAATGTCAAGTATCATTTCCTTAGACCATGAGATTATGCAACTCCCGGATACCGTAGGAATGCTTTGGGTGTATCAAATGTCACAACGTAACTAGGTGACTATAAAGGTGCACTACAGGTATCTCCGAAAGTGTCTGTTGGGTTGGCACGAATCGAGACTGGGATTTGTCACTCCGTGTGACGAAGAGGTATCTCTGGGCCCACTCGGTAATACATCATCATAATGAGCTCAATGTGACTAAGGAGTTAGTCACGGGATCATGTGTTACAGAACGAGTAAAGAGACTTGCCGATAACGAGATTGAACAAGGTATAGGGATACTGACGATCGAATCTCGGGCAAGTAACATACCGATGGACAAAGGGAATTGTATACGGGATAAATTGGATCCCCGACATCGTGGTTCATCCGATGAGATCATCGTGGAACATGTGGGAGCCAATATGGGTATCCAGATCCCGCTATTGGTTATTGGCCGGAGAGGTGTCTCGGTCATGTCTGCATGGTTCCCGAACCTGTAGGGTCTACACACTTAAGGTTCGGTGACGCTAGAGTTGTAATGGGAATTGTATGTGGTTACCAAAAGTTGTTCGGAGTCTCGGATGAGATCCCGGACATCATGAGGAGTTCCAGAATGGTCCAGAGGTAAAGATTTATATATGGAAGTCCTATTTTGGCCACCGGAAAATGTTTGGGATTTTTCGGTATTGTACGGGGAAGGTTCTAGAAGGTTCCGGAGTGGGGCCCACCTGCATGGGGGGACCCATATGAACGTGGGTAGTGGGGGCAAGTCCCCACACCCCTGGTCAAGGTGCACCAAGATCCCCCCTTAGAAGGAATAAGATCATATCCCGAAGGGATAAGATCAAGATCCCTAAAAAGGGGGGATAACAATCGGTGGGGAAGGGAAAGGATGGGATTTCTTTCCTCCCACCTTTGCCAACGCCCCAATGGACTTGGAGGGCAAGAAATCAGCCACCTCCACCCCTATATATAGTGGGGAGGTGCATGGGAGCTGCACCCCTTGCCCCTGGCGCAGCCCTCCCCCCTCCTACTCCTCCTCCTCCGTAGTGCTTAGCGAAGCTCTGTCGGAGAACCACGAGCTCCACCGCCACCATGCCGTCGTGCTGCCGGAGCTCTCCCTCAACTTCTCCTCTCCCCTTGCTAGATCAAGAAGGAGGAGACGTCCCCGGGCTGTACGTGTGTTGAACGCAGAGGCGCCGCCCGTTCGGCGCTTGAATCGGATCTTCCGCGATTTGAATCGCCGCGAGTACGACTCCATCAACCGCGTTCTTGTAACCCTTCCGCTTAGCGATCTTCAAGGGTATGAAGATGCACTCCCTCTCACTTGTTGCTAGCATCTCCTAGATTGATCTTGGTGACACGTAGGAAATTTCTGAATTATTACTATGTTCCCCAACATGTCATAACATCGTCGTACACGACAACTATCGCACACGCTATTCTGTGGTGCAATATTTACGATGCATACTTCATCAAAAATAGTTCATGGTTGTGAATCATGTACGATAAGGCAACTATCACAAATGTTTAGTTTTCCAGCACCGTTTGTGATATTTTTTGACATCGCACACACTTTGTAAACGGCAACTGTGTGCATGCTTGCACACGTTTCCTCTCTATGAACCCTGTCGGATTATGGTGTATATCGCAAACGTTTGTGTTTTATCAACTGTGTGTGCCGTTACGACCTGGAGAGCATAATTTCACCGTAATTTAATTGTTGCTATTTCAAATTGTACCGGATTTGAATTTGAATTTGAATGTATGTTATAGCTTTATTCATATCCATCAGGTTCAAACAACCAATGCATTATTCGATTCATAGGTACATATGTTCAAGAATTACATAAGATCTAAATAAAGAATGATGAACCACAGTTGTATACTTGTACTATTAAAGACGGTAAAGAAAGAGGCGAAATACATTCTGGTTGCTGAACAAGGTGAAGCGGAATGCCCATATTGTGCCCACTTCCATGCAGAAGGCACGCACGACTATAGTCCAACCCCTTGTGATGGCCGACCGCCCATCCTTCACGGTCTTCATGTAAACATCTAGATAATCATCGTGTTCTGTTAGAAATACTTTAACCTTTGCATGCCCACCAATCATGTAGTTTGAGACGTAATCTTGAGTAAACTGCTTTGGGAACCACTGCAAAGGAAAAATATTCAGACATTGTCATCTAACACAACTCATTATGGGCAGTAAAAAGAAGGCTGCAGAATTCTTACTTACCATCCTGCAGTTCGCTGTTGTCTTGGATAAAGTGTAAACAAATAGTTTAATTGCCATCTTTTGACCCATTTTACTAACAATCTTTATCAGCTTCCTCACTTGATGCTGGTTCATCGATATCTCATTTCCCCATATGCAGAAAGGGTCGAAGCGCGGATCTTTACTAATGACATATGTACCTAAAAGCACCTAGAAGCTAAACAGCAATTGCACAATGATATAGTACAACACTCTTTTATAATATCTTATAACATCCAATATACTCACATATTAGATGAATTAACATCTTATATTATGGGTCGGAAGGAGTTTATTGCATTCTTACAAATTATCGGCTGATTAACTGCTGCTGTATCCATGGGTTAGAGTTAGTTTGTGCTAGTTAGGGCTCAAATAGCCCTAAAGTATATCCAAACACGAGGGCTAGTTTGAGCTAGTTGTATCTAACCCACCCAAAAAAATATCCAACCCAAGAGGTGCTAATTGGAGCTAGTTCTCCTAGTGCATTTATTGTCAATCTAACCCTGTCATCCAAACACCTCTTTGGATGGAGTTACTTCGGGGTTAGTCATGAGCTAGAAACTAACTCTAACCTCTAGCTAAGTTGAGTATCCAAACAGGGTTGTGTTGTTGTTGTTGTTGTTGCTGCTGCTGCTCTTCTACTTATATCTAGACATCATCAGAACATTAAGGTAACACTCTTCCTTGTTGCTATGTAGCATAGGATTGCATATTTAGACATTAAGTACAGTGCATGTTGCTATGTAGCCTCAGATATATTACATATGTCCCTAGTTAACCTAACGATAAATGGGTTACAGATATATTCAGTTAAAAGTCCGATTCATCGATTAGTCCCTTATCAGCCCCAGGCCTATATGGTACCAGCTACCGATATCTTGAACAGTGAGTATATATAAGCCATGGGATGAAACTAACCTCGATGGAAAACAACAGTCGTTCCCAAAATTGTCCTGTATAGGAGGCATGTTAAGCACAACATGCTAAACATCAACCAAAATTATCCATGGCAGACAAAATAATCTCCAAAAGATAGCTTCAGTGTGCAGGTTTAAGCACGCTAGTAAAGCAAAACAAGTGGAAAGGTGTGTTAACTGGAACAGGCCTAACATTTAACAACAAGCAAACATAGTCATTCAAACTGGTATTGTGCCGGTCTAAGTACACTGGTTATTGTTAAATAAAAATGGAAAGGCATGTTAACTACAAGATGCAGCAACCAAATGTAGTCATTCATAGTGGTATTGTTGAAACTGGTATTGATGAAATTGAACTGCACAGTTCATACTTGCACATATAGAACATCACGTTGTGAATAACTGGAATAAACAAGGCATACTACGAACAACCAAAGATAGCATTTGAAACTGGACATATGCTAACTACAAACAACCGAACAATCAAAAAACTTTAAAAGAGGCATATGCTAGCTATAACAGGCTTAACAGCAAGCAAATATATGCATTCCTATCGGTATGTTTAAAACTGGATTGATGAAATGTACTGCACAGTAAATAATTGCACATATAGAGCATCACATTGTGAACAACTAAAATAAACAAGGCATACTGCAAACAACCAAATATAGCAATTAAAACTAGACATATTCTCACTGCACTACAAAAGGGACTCGACAAAACAAATCATGGGTTTCCCCCTGTGAAGAGGCACGGCAAAACAAATCATGGGTTTCCTCACTAGTCATAGATGGGCTCGTTCCCGTGGGAAGAGCACGGACCCTGGATGCGCTCCATGTTGTCGCTGATGGGCTCCTTCCCCTTGGAAGAGCACGGTTGTAGGGTGCCCTCCCTGATGTGGCAGACGGGCTCTTTCCCCTTGGAAGAGCAGATGGGCTCTTTCCCCTTGGAAGAGCCGGAGAGGGTGCCCTCCTCGTGGTCGCCATCGATGAGCTCTGACTTGGAAGCTGTGGATCCCAAGCCAGCGTCGCAGAACATGTCCTTCAGAAATGACAAAAGGGGCTCGATGGCGACGTAGTATGGCAAATTCTTGACAGCAAGCCAGAGAAGATCAGCGGTGGGGCCATGGATGAGATCGACGGCGGTTGAACACGAGGGGTTGGGGGTGGGCCACTTAACCTGTGACATATCCCACCTCAGGCCGTCGCTGTCGATGACCTTGATGTCGTAGCTGGCGTCCGCGACATACCCGCATACTCTAGCCCGCTGATTGAGTGCCTGTGGCCAGTAATGGTCGTCATCTTCCTCGGCGACGTCGGGCGAAGAGACCGCGATACACCACTTTTGGGCCAGTCGCTCCTCGAGCTCCACGGGAAGCATAGCCGGGCTTAGGCTATGACGCTCTGGAGTGGGGGATGGGGATGGGGATCTGTGGGAAAGGGGGCATTTGGCAGGCGTCATCTAAGAAACTTAGGGTGGCCTGGGTATGGAGATCGGTGGGTAAGTGATACGTCTCCAACGTATCTATAGATCGGTGGGTAAGTGATACATCTCCAACGTATCTATAATTTTTGATTGTTCCATGCTGTTATATTATCATTCTTGGATGTTTTACAATCATTTTATATCATTTTTTGGTACTAACCTATTGACATAGTGCCCAGTGCCAGTAGTTGTTTTCTGCATGTTTTTTACATCGTAAGAAATCAATACCAAACGGAGTCCAAACGCAGCGAAACTTTTTGTGATTATTTTTTGACCAGAAGACATCCAGTGGGCCGGAGAAGCACATGGGGGGTGCTCCGAGGGGAGCACAACCTACCAGGGCGCGCCTGGAGGCCCAGGCGTGCCCAGGTGGGTTGTGCCCACCTCGTGGGCCTCCCGCACCGCCTCTTTGCTCTATAAATACCCCAATATTCTAGAAACCCTAAGGGAGTTGACGAAAATCAATTCCAGCCGCTACAAGTTCCAGAACCACCAGATCCTATCTAGACACCATCACGGAGGGGTTCATCATCCTCATTGGTGCCTCTCTGATGATGCGTGAGTAGTTCATTGTAGACCTTCGGGTCCGTAGTTAGTAGCTAGATGGCTTTCTCTCTCTCGTTTGATTCTCAATACAATGGTCTCTTGGAGATCCATATGATGTAACTCTTTTTTGCGGTGTGTTTGTTGGGATCCGATGAACTTTGAGTGTATGATCAGATCTATCTTTTTATCCATGAAAGTTATTTGAGTCTTCTTTAATCTCTTATATGCATGATTGCTTATAGCCTCGTATTTCTTCTCCGATATTTGTGTTTTGTTTGGCCAACTTGATCTATTTATCTTGCAATGGGAAGAGGTGCTTTGTGATGGGTTCGATCTTACGGTGCTTGATCCCAGTGACAGAAAGGGAAACGACATGTATGTATCGTTGCCATTAAGGATAACAAGATGGGGTCTATTTCTACATAAATAGATCTTGTCTACATCATGTCATCATTCTTATTGCATTACTCCGTTTCTCCATGAACTTAATACACTAGATGCATGCTGAATAGCGGTCGATGTGTGGAGTAATAGTAGTAGATGCAGGCAGGAGTCGGTCTACTAATCTTGGACATGATGCCTATATAATGATCATTGCCTGGATATTGTCATGAGTATTTGAAGTTCTATCAATTGCCCAACAGTAATTTGTTTCCACCGTTTGCTATTTTTCTCGAGAGAAGCCACTAGTGAAAACTACGGCCCCCGGGTCTCTTTTTTAATATATTTGCCTTCAAGATCTATTTTGCTATTCGCTCTTTTATTTATTTGCAACTTTTATTTTCAGATCTATTTATCCAAACACCCAAAAATACCTCGCTGAATTTTATTTGCTTTTATTTGCATCTTTCAATCTACTACAATTTTATCTATCTCGTTACCCGGAAGGGATTGACAACCCCTTTAACACGCCGGGTTGCAAGTATTTGTTCTTTGTGTGCAGGAGCTGTTTACGTGGTGTTGCGTGGTTCTCCTACTGGTTCGATAACCTTGGTCTCATCACTGAGGGAAATACCTACCGTCACTGTGCTGCATCATCCCTCCGTCTCTGGGGAAAAACCGACGTAGTTCTAGCAGACATCAGTAAGCTACACGGGCAAACTGGCAGATGTTGACAATGGAGGCCTTGCGGCGGCGGCGGGGACCTTGCTAGGGTTTCGAGTGAGGGAGGGTGTGTGTGTGTGTGTGTGTGCGCGCGCGCGCCCGAGGAGGTTTTGGTGTGTGTGTGTGTGTGTGTGTGTGTGTGTGTGGAGGGGGGTGTGTTTGAGGAAATGACGCGGGTACTAAATTTTTTACTACGTGGGAGTCAAACGCGGGAGTGAAATCCTAAGGCTATTGAAATTTTTGATGATGGTGCATCACACACGGTCCAGAGATAACAACCATGTGTTATGAAACAGAAAAACCCTCAAGGCAGGCATATATTTTCGAGGGATGCAGGCGGGATTTGGAACAAGAAACATCACACACGGTTAAAACATAATAACTATGTGTTATCAAACAGAAAAAAGCTGCAGGCGGGTAGATATTTTTGAGAGGGGGAGCCTCGTGGAGCCCAATGTACTGTGCGGATGTGCGTGACAGGGGCACCGGCGTGGCACACGATTAGTTTGAGTGAACCATGTCTGTTGCGTCATCCGACTTGTCTAATGTTCATAAATTTGGCGAAAAATGATGCGGGAGAGGGTCAAAACACGAACACACTTGCATGTGGACCAAATTTATGTATGAAAAGGGTGGTTTGATGTTCAAATACCAAATGCAACTTCGATGTGGCACCTATCTCGCAAAGCGCACGGTATTGCTTGCCCCCCTCGTGTCGGCACGAAGGGAATACTAAGCTATGAATGCATGCCCCCCCAACCGAGGTTCACCTAGCAAAGTGCGAAGTAGCAGCCCCCCCACACACCCACTTTCAGTCGGCAGGCCAGAGAGGCATCTCACCAAGATGGATCATAAAACGGAACAAGAATAATCCACCTTGGTCGTACAACCTCTCTCTTGTTGTTGGTCAAAGTGATGGCCGTCCATGCGACCCCGGAGATGGGCTAGCTTGCCAATAATCACGCAAGTAGCTAGTCCTCGAAGACAACCACTGCATGCGTGTGGCCCAAACATATGTATGGAGAGGTGTGTTTTTGAATACACAATGGAACAACTTTGATGTGGCACCGTGCTTTCGAACTAGAAATCCCCACACTAAGTGAGGGTTAGGTTGACGATGCATATGTATGTCACACCACACTTCAAGCCGACGATGGGGATTCATGCATGCATGCGTGCATAGTATATGTGCTCAAACTTAATTAGGTCTGAATCTCACCATGACTTATACTATGATAACACGAACCAAAGGAAGAATCCGCCATGGTAACCTATCTTGTTGTCGGTCAAGGTGATCATGGATGTCCACGCGGGCCCATGAATATATAGGCTTGTCGCCGATAACCACGCGAGGGAGTGTACCGTTCGAAGACAACCACTACATGCATATGTATGGAGGTGATGCATGCATGCATGTTTGAATACCATTTCACAACATTGATGTGGCGCATGCGTCGAAAATCGTACAGTCCCCACACAGAGCGAGATCGGTTCATGACGTGTCGTTGTACTAGCCAATTCGACTCGATGGGAGGGATTCATGCGTACACATGCATGTATGTGTGCTCAAACTGTATCATGTCATCCCAGAGCATGACCTATATATACCGTATTACAAACAAAAAAAATAATCCCATCCTAAGTCAAATTAACCTCTCTTGTTGTCAGGCAAAAAGTAGTGATGGACCAAGCGGGCCCATAGATGGAAAGCATCGATATCGCTCATAACCGCTTAAGTGGGTGCGAGAGGACAACCACCATCACTTTGCATGTGGGCCAAACATATGTTGAATACCCAAAATGCACAACTTTGATGTGCCACATGCCTCAAAAACCGTAAAGCCCCCACACAGAGCGAGGTTCATGAAGTGTACTACATATGATGGCCCCCTTCCCCCTCTTCGACGCATACTATATGCTCCTACCGTAATACAACCCAAAAAGAATCCTCCTCGATGGTGAAATTAATTAACCTCTCCCGATGTAGTTCAAAGTGATGCATGCATTGACGATGGTCTTGTGGGCCCACAGATGGAAGCGTCACACATGAGTGTCCTATTTAGGATAACCACCGCCTGCATGCATGTGGCCCAAAGAGGTGTTGTGTGATGTTTGAATAGCCAATTTCACAACTTTGATGTGGCACGTGCCTCGGAAACCAAAAAGTCCCGACACTGAGTGAGGTGTACTTGTTCACGGACGCATACGTATAGTATATATGCTAGTCCCCTCCCACCTCTTCGACGCGTACTATATATATACTCCCACGATAACACAAACAAAAAAGATTCTACCTTGCTGGTCAAATTAACCTCACTGCCGGCTGTTCGTCAAAGGGATGGACGATGACCTCGCGGGCCCACAGAAAGCGTCACACGCGAGTATCGAGTGTCATGTAGGACAACCATCGACTGCATGTGGCCAAAACATGTATGTATGAAAGGGTTGTGTAATATTTTAAATAATGAATTCACGACTCTGATGTGGCACCTGCCTAACAAAACGACCAACCCACACGGTGGCTCACTACTCGTAGTGTTCTGCGAGCCACCCGCCACCCCCCAGACGCACACACCCACACCCACACCGCGAATCCACCGCAACTACGATGCATGTTAAATTATCCTGTGGTGAACATATGTTACTAAAGGAGGGACGTTTTAATTTCGAAAAAAAAACAGAGGCCATTAAGATGTTTTAGTACATTGATTGATTTTCTACGGGTATAATGTGCAAAAATCAAATTTGAGCTACATGCACACATGACAGTGCACCTAAATGGATTGCAAAAACACATGTGTCTCACTGGGTGCATATTTACTCCCCGTGCAAGAAATTTCAAACATTGAGAATCTTGATTTTTAAATTCTAGTACATCCAAAACTTATTTGAAGTTCATGAAACTTATCGTGTTGTCATATGGACACTAATACAAAGTGGCATTGTACTTTCTTTTGTCAAATTTGAGACCAGTTTTGATGTAATCTTTATCTAATTACAAGCGGGAGATTATTAATAATTGGGAACCAATATCCCAAATGGATTATTTATTCGAACCATGAGCATTAGACCAACAATGGATACGTGCCATGCTTCGGTTAAGCAATAAAGCGGCAACATTAATCATCCAAATAGAAAAACAATATACGTGCCGCCACGCGACCCGTGTGCCGTGCGAGCAGGTGTGAGTTGATGGGACGCATGCGAGTAGTCCGCCATGCAGGCAGACCGGGAGGCATGCGTGCAGGTGTGTGAATTGACGGAGGCGTGCTCGCTGCACAGTGTCATCGGGAGGCCTGCGAGTAGCTGTGTGAAACGACGGTAGGCATGCCAGCAGTCCGGTGCGCATGCTCACCAGGAGGCGAGCCAGCGGTTTGACCGCCGCCCGCCTCTCTCCCACTACTCCATATTAATGGTGCGGCCGCTCATTAATGGTGCGCCCGAGCAGCCGCAGCCCCCATCCTCGCCACACACACAATCCTCTCTCTCCACTTGCATCTTCGACGCCGCTCTCTGTCCTCAAAGCTGTCAGTGTATGAGGATGCCGCTGAAGCGCCCCATCGGAGGGAGTGGCGACGCCAGGGCTGATGAAGCACCGGAGCACGGCGTGGAGATGGAGACAGAGGTTGCCGTCACCGTCGGCGAGTTATCGATGCACCCTGACGTCGTCGACGGCGTCGAGCTTCCACAGCCGGAGGCAGAGTTCCACACCAACTCTAATGACGCAGCGACAACTCCGACGACCACTCCAGCGACAACTCCGACGACGACGGACAACTGGTTAGTCATCTATACCCATTTATGTGTCAAATAGATCCTAGGGTTTCTCTGGTTACTCCTGCCTCCCCCTTTTTGGAATAGAAACCCTATGGTTATGTTCTCCCAATCCATGAAATCTGAGTAAGTTTCGTTAGATCCGTGTAGTGTATTGATTGTTTGAATGGTACAAGTGATAAGTGATTAGTTGTTTCATCTGTGCAAATGATTTCTGCTAGTAATCCGACTAGGGTTAGTGTTCATGCTAATAATTCCTAGCCAGGAATTGACAATTGATTTTGAATGACCTACATATATGTTTGTGCCATTATTTTCTTCAAGATTGGTCTGTACATAGACGACTGTGCTTAAAAATCAAACCATAATCTCTGGATATGTATAAAAAAATAGCCACAAATTCCTAATCCTACTTCACGACATGTAAACATTGATTTGATGCCAAATTTGTTTTACTATTTGTATAGGTGCTGTCTGACGATGTGGACAGTGAGGATGAAGATGTCCAGAGGAGGTACAAGAGGCAAATCCTGAGGGAGCTTTATGCGGGAATGCATAACAGGCCTATTAGGACCTGGGATGACGGCTATCAATGCCCATTTTGCAACCACAAGCTTCATGACACGTATCAAAGTGTTCTGGCGCATGCAAGAGGACGGGCCGTTGGCTCCTTCAAGCAGAAGTATTCTCGCAGGGTGGCGCACGGCGCGTACGCCGAGTACCTGGAGAAGCTTCAGGATCGTGCCGGCATGTGAGATGAAATGTGGGATCGAACTATGTATGCTTGAGTATGCTTAATGACGGTTGAACTATGTACTTATGGTTGAACTATGCTTGTGTACGTGTACGCTTATTATCTATGTCTGAGTATATTTAATCTATGTTTACTTATGTCTAACTGTGGGATATGGATGCAATCAGTTCGGTTGATGGAACCTACCTCCGTCCTCGTTTATTGGTCCCCTTTGTAATTTGTGTTAAATTTTGACCAAAGATTTAACTGACAAAATGTTAGTGCATGTCAGAAAAAATTATATCGTTGGATGCGTATTTGAACATAGTGTTCAATGATATAATTTGGTGACATGCATAAACATTTCTTAGTTAAATATTTGGTCAAAATTTGGTACAAATTACAAAGGGGACCAATAAACCAGGACGGAGGTAGTACGTCAATCACACACGGTTCCCAAAATTGGAACCGTGTGCAATGACTTTCATTTTGCCTGTTGCGTCAATCACACATTGTTGGCTCTAGCAAACCGTTGCCTCCGAAATTCTTTGTGGGACAGAAAACCCTCACCACCCAATTCAAAAAAGAAAAAAGAAAACCCTCACCATCCCCACGTCACAAAAACCCTCACCCCGCCCGCCACCCCCTCCGGTCCCCATTCACACCTACACAAACTCCTCCGCGTCTATGCATGGCACCGCCTATCGTGGCGGTAACCACTTAGCTCGACGCCTGCCGCCGCCGCCAGGCTGCCAAACCCCACCGCATTTCGCCACTTCCGCTTGCCGCCGCCTATCGCCATCGACTTTCTCAACGTTGCTCGCGGTCGACCCAGCTCCGCTCGGTTGGGGAATCCGCCATACTGAGGGTTCTTTCTCATGGACAACAATGTAACTAATTTAATGAGATATTATCTCATCTCTTATCCCAGTTCATCTGCCTCCTTTAATCACCCGGCCGAAATCGTCGTGAATTCATTTTTATTTGAGCTGATTTGAGGGTTTTCTTTTATTCATAGAGTGTACAGTGTGCGGACACATCAGGACTTTGCGGCCTCCGCCAGACATTCCATCTCACCGTACTAGATGACTTGAGGATGCGCGCGGTATGTTCAATCTCACCCTAAATTGGTTGGCATGGCCTACTTTCCTGAACATATACTAAATATTGCTACATTTGGATAAAAGGTGCCACATGCACCATATACGTCAAAGGGAATTTTTCCCCTCTTCTTTCTATATTAGGCAAATTAATGATGTATTGTTCTTTCGATTACTCTCATATTTCCATGACATCATCTTTACCCTATCTGTTTAATTATAGATTTTTGTCCTTCGATTTCAACTGCTATACAGTTCTTTCAATTTGGGCCCATATTTGCATGTTACCATATTTTCTTTAACAATCCTACCATTTTCTGCAGCGCGTCCCTTGCTATGCAACAGAATCTATAGTGCACAATCTTTCCCTTTACATAAATCAAGACTGCAGGGATGTCATACTGAACACAAACCATGGATTTACAATCGTTGCTACCGTAAGACTTGATGAACGTGGTGACTCCTATTTTGGCACTGGACTTTGGAAAGAAATTTCTAAGTTTTATGTACTGAAAGCTGGCACTAAAATTGCACTGCACATAAAAGAGCCTGGTCATGAGATATATGCTAACTTCCCTGACGATATCATCCATCCAGACTTTGTTCGAAGTAAGTTTTCTTTTCAAGTATCTGCATGTTGACTTACCCAGCAATATCAAATGAATTGTGTAGTATTTAAGCAACCAATTGTTATTCCATTTTCTTACTATATTCCTACGTAATAACTTCTAGTTACCAATATACTTTTCTATTGCCCTGTTTTAACTAAATATTCCCTGTACTCCCACTTCTATCAGAAAGCGCCGCTGACAAGGAGACTCCGGAGGTGGAGAACGGCGCTGCCAACAAGCGGAGGTGGGGTGAGCAAGAACCGCAAGCGACTCCAGCATGCCTAGACTTCATCAGCAGCCTCCCCGATGATATGTTGACAATCATCATCTCCCTCCTCCCAATCAAATATGGGGCGCGGACAACCGTCCTTTCCTGGTGGTGGCGCCCCCTATGGAACTCCACCCCTCTCGACCTCATCGACACCCACGAGCTCTGCCATGGCTATCGCAAAAGCTTGGATGCGTTCTCCAAGATCCTCGGCAGTCACCTTGGCCCAACCAGAGGCCTTAGAATGGGCAAGTTCCGTTCCAACGGCAAGGACCAAGCAAAGCTTGACGACTGGTTCCGATCCCCCGCCCTAGATCAGCTCGAGGAGCTCACTTTTGACGAGTGCCTACTCCGTGGCTGTACTGCACTCGAGTACCTTCATCTTCAGGCGATCAATGGGTTGAGTAGCTTCCACATCACCTTCACGACTCTCCGGACTATTTATGTGTGTTGCTGGTGCGGCAAGAAGACATCACAAGATATGTACCATGGTATGGTCATTGAGGACACACCTGCACTTGAGAGATTACTTGTAGTTGATCAAGAAGGTCCAACAAGAATCAATGTCATTTATGCGCTGAAATTGACAGTGGTGGGCTACTCGGCTGACAAATACTCCGAACTTGTTATTGGATCCACACCCGTTCAGGTACAACAGCCGCCTTCTACCTCTCCTTCTACAAATTAACATTATTTCTAATTTTGAAGATGTATGTTCGTCTGTCATCTAGAAAATGATTCTGACAAGCTTAACCCCGAAACTGCGCACAGTGAAGGTCTTGGCACTAGAATCTATCGGCCCTAACCTGGAGCAAGTTGTCATATGGTTACAATCCATAAGCATTTCTCCTTTGGATTAATCTGTACTAGTTTTCTTAGGGAACTTTTCATCCACTCCAACCTCTTGTGAAGAAGGCTACATTTTTCTAGATTGTAATCAAATGCCCATGTTAATCATGTGAGATCAAAGATGGCATGTTAGTGCATTTTACAAATCCTGCAAACCAAATAGGCCTGTAGTAGTGTTCAAAACTGCATGTAGGCACTAACACGTTTTCTTCTTTTGCAAATAAGATTAGGCCCAGTGGTGGATAATGTGATACAATATAACAATTACGTCGACTACCTAGATCTACATCTCTCAGAAATTACTTTGAACTCCTACCGAGGGACCTTACAGGAGATTATATTTGCCAGGTTCTTTGTTGTCAGAGCAAGGGTGCTAAAGGTAATGAGGTTTGCCCTACATTTATTTCGCAAAAAATGAATGGTTTGTTGATCATCGCCGGCGGCTGCGGCAGAATGGAATAGGCTCCGAAAATGCTGAATTTCATTTTGGAACTTTAGATGACAGAGTAATCGGAAGTCATCGTGTCAACCCCATACATGACTTCTTAGTGGCTGACCCCTTTGCAAAAATTATGAGGTTTCGAAACCAGACTTAGAAGTGGTAATATTAGTTTGAACCTCTCTGATATCCATGTTCAGTGGATCAGCGCGAGCGTTTGCAGCTGATGAGCTGAATTTCATTTCTAATATCAGTTTGAACCATGTAATCTTCGAATTTGAGCCATATAACTCTGGAATTTGAACCTTGTAATATTTCGAGCTTTTGTGGTACAATCATTGAAATGGCATCATATGAGACTCGTATATTGGTAGCACTATTTTGACCTTAACATGCAATGGTCTTAGATTTTATTAACCATTCTCGAATCTGTTTACCTTGTCGATCTCATAGCACACGATCTGTATAGCTAACTCGACTGCGATCTTCGACATTATTGCACACAGTTGGTTTCTTCAACCGTGTGCCCTGTAGAGCGCATAATTAATTATCGCACTCGAGTGTCCATCATCACCCTTCTGTGTAACTTTGACCTCATCGCCCATGGGTAAACTTATGACCGAAGTCATTCCACACACTTTATTTTTACAAAGCCTTTTGCCAATAAACGCCCATGATTTGTCCCTCTTCTAGCCGACGCATGGCCAAACTCGCCGGGCGGGAAGCTTGCGCGGTAGTGCGGGAACAGGCTCACCGATGATACATTTGGCTTCTTCGAGCCCACACATGGTCAAATGAAACGCGTGCGGTACGGTGTTTTCAAGCGTGCACTAGAATCCTCCGCTATGAACGTCATGACAAGATGTGATGATTATAGGCCGGCCGACCCGCATTTATTACAGCGGCCATTTAACCCTTGTGTCTCTTCAACCTTTCGATCGTGCCCCACCATTGCAAGAAGCACACCCACCACGACGAATTCTTAGAGGGTATCCTCCACGGCTCCAATGGCGCTCCGAGCGACTGCCGACGACGAGCAGCAGTTCACCATGCATGCCGTGGTGGACACCCACAGTAGGTTCACAGAGCTCTCGGTGGTGTACACCAACAACCCAGTCTGGGTGGAGCACTCCATCCACATCATGGAGCTGTTGCTTGCCGAGGAGAAGTACAAGTTGGTCGGGTTCGACCTCGAGTACACCCGCGCTCGTGCTGGGTCTCGTCTACCACTACTGCCTGGCCACAAGGCCTTGCGAGCGCTTCGCCAGGTTTGTCAACAACCCCCGCTACATGTTCGCTACGGTGGACATCACCAACGATGTAAAGGTGCTCAAGAATTCGGGCATCGCCTGCCAGAATCTTATCGACATCCAGGGCCAATACAAGATCTAGGGCAGCAAGGAGCATGAGAAGGACTCACTGGTTCACCTCGCCGAGGCCATCATCGACCCCAACTACAGAGACATGAAGGATTCCTGCAACAAGGACAAGCATGCCTGGCACTCGGCCTGGATGGAGAAACTCGACAAAGCTCACGCCGTGTACACGGCCAAGGAGGCGTACACGAGCTACGACATGTACAGGCGGATCGTTGACATGAGGAAGTGCCTCCTTCCCCAAAACGGCCAGGGATCCAGCCGGAAGCAGAGCAATGGCAAGCGTCGTCGCAACAATAAGTAGACAATTAGATCCTCATTTCTCCTAGTTTAGTATGCATGTAATTGCTTACTTTGGTGTGTGGAAATGTTATGTGTGTAGTCACTTGTGTAATTGTATGCTTAATTTGGTTTTGCAATGCTGTCTTTTTAAGTATATATGTTGATGCTCTGTAGACAGAGCAAATCACATCGCACACGAACTAAACAATGGAACCCGTCGGTGATGATTTGATCAATCACTGACAATTGTATACCAACAATCGTTTGCTCACAACAAACACGGCTTGTTAACAGGAATCGTCTGTGTTGTTATCGGTCTTCCCACACGTTTCCGATTACAGACCTCTTTGCCGCGTATCACACACATCTTGTTAAGTTGAACCGTTTCTCTTCTCTTGGCTTAACGCAAACAGTTCATCCGAGTGAACTGTATGCCGTATATCGCAGACACCTTGATCTGGCTGACCGTTTCTTTTGTGTTACCTAATCATAAACAGTTCATCCGAGTGAACCGTATGCTGTATATCGCACACACCTTCATCTGGCTGCCCGTTTCTGTTCTTCTGCCTCATCGCAAACAGTTCATTGAACTGAACCGTATGCCCCTCATCGCACACGCAACTAAATTCTGAACCGTGTTTGATGCATCCGTCATCGCAAACGTTTTGCATCTTTTTTGACGGTTTTTTAACATCACCGTTTGCGATTATTGCATCGCACACAGTTTTGTCGAAGGGTCTCTGATCGTAGTGTCGCGTTAGCAGCATCCTGCAGTAGTGTTATGCTATGACTTGTTAGAATTGCTCTCTATGCTTCACTTAAATCTTTATGAGCTATGGAAATGCTCTAGTGCTTCACTTATATCTTTTTGAGCACGGTGTGCTTTAGTATTTTTGAAGAAATGCTCTCATGCTTCACTTAGATTTATTTGAGAGTTAGTAAATTTTTTAAGAAATTCTCTCTTGCTTCACTTAAATTATTTTGAGAGAAGAAAATTTTTATGCTCATGTTCTTCACTTAGATTTGTTTGAGCTATCAAAAGCAACACATTAAGCTAGAACCAAAGTAATAGATATTCAAGAGGGATATAATAAAAACTTTCATGAAGATCATTGGACAAAATAAACTTGATTCCTTGTAATAGTTTTGTGATATGTTGATATAATATGTGAGTCATGTTGATGAGTAATTATGCTTTAGTAAGAATATTGGTGTTAAGGTTTGTGATTCCCTATGCAAGCATGAAAGTCAATAGTTATGCAATGAAATTACATCCTACTTGTGGTGCATTATTCGGTGTTAGTTATGCTTAATGCTCGCTTATGAGATTTTTCGTTTCTTGGTTGGATGCTTCTCAATCTTTTGCTAGCCTTCATTTGCACTAAGTATGATCACTACTTGTGCATCCAAAATCCTTAAACCAGTTTTGTCATATGAGTCCACTATACCTACCTATATGCGGTATTTCCGTGCCGTTCTAAGCAAATTTGTATGTGCCATCTCTAATTTCAAAATAAATTTCTCTTTTGTGTGCTCGTACCGCTCATGAAACGGTAGGGGGTGGCTGATATATTTCCATGCTAGATGTGTTATTCTCAAGATGAGTGTTTATTCACTTGTCATTGCACGAGAGTACGACAAAGGTATTAGGGATGCCCAGTCCCGAAATAAAAAATGAATTTACTTTATGTTGTGAAATAATAAATTCCTTGGAAAGTGTTGGTATGGAGGGCACCCATTGTAACACCCCTGTGTAATAAAGCATTGTGCTCTTATGCTAATCATGCCAAGTCAACATCATTTGCAATGCTTGATCATGGTGTTTAAACAACTCAATTCAAATTCCTCTCTGAAAACAATTCAAATTCAAGTGCAAAATAAAGTTGCCCAAAACTTGCTAGAAAAATGTTCATCATTTGACAAAAAATCCATAACAATTATTTGTTAAGGAACACAACATCACTCTTGTGCAAAGGTGAGCACTAGCAATTAGAACAACACCAATTCAGCATTTTTAAATGCTATCCCATTTTTGAAAAAAATTCAAATGAATTCCAAACTTGCCCAAACTTTTTGTGGCGCTGTCTAAAAACACCAGGGAATTAATGGGACACTTTCCATATTTTTCCTAAGTGATTAGGATGCCCCAAATAATCTTTTGTCTCTCTCTGTTTATTAGTTAAAACAAAAACAGAAAAGATAACGGGCAGAAATACTTACCTGGCCTCTGGGCCGCGGCAACAGTGGCAAGCCCAGCCCACCACCGCGCTCGTCCCCTATCTCGCGCGCTGTCGGCCGCCCGCGCGGACACGCCGACGACGCCGCACGCGTCGGGCATCCGCCGGCGAATGGAGGTGGATAAGGACCCCTCCGGCCCCTCTCTCTCTCTCTGTCTCCCGTCACAACCCTAGCCCCATTTTCCCCTCCCCCTCGCTCCTCTCATAGATCTGAAGCTGTCCCGACGCTGCCGTCGCCGCGCCGCCTCACCGCCGTGGCCACTGGCCTCCCCACGGTCAGCCAAGGCGCCCAGGAGGACCGCCACCGATGTCCATGATGGCTCCGCCCCTCGGCTTGAGCCGGGGAGCACTGCCCCGCCGGATCACGCTCTTCTTCCCGCTACAGCCACCGGAGCTCCTCCGACTCGATCCGCTCGTCCCTGCGCTCCTAAGCCTCCGATGAGCCTCCTTGCGCTCCTACGTAAGCTCCACCTCCTCCCTCTCCTCCATTCAAGCTCAGGTTCGAGCTCTAACCACTGCCGCCGTTGCGCCCGAGCTATGCTCCACCGCATCGCTCGTTGTTGTTGGTTTAGTCGCCGTCGAGCTCATCTGAGCTCGGCCTCGTGCTCAGCGCATCCGTGCGGTTCCAACGAGACCAGCCGCTTGCCCTGCCATGCCCTACGTCACCGATTCGCGAAACGGCCAAACTCCGGCGGCCGCCATTGTGCTCGCTGCGCTCCGCTCCGGCCACCCCACGGCCAGCCACCGCCATCGTTCGACGTGCGGTGGAACGCACATTCGAACGAGCTAAGCCGCACCCCCTCCCGTGCCCTATACGCGATTTCTGGCGAAGTCCGGCGAGCTCCGCCGTTGTTTTGGTCGTCGGCGTCGAGTCGCCGGTCGACGCCGACGTGGCTCGGACAGGCCTACCACTGTGTGGCTGACGCTGGGACCCATGGGTCCGAGTTGACTGGGCACCCGTGGGCCACTGATATGCGGGCCCCGCGTTAATTAAGTGAATTCAAAATAAAATTAAAACATTAATTAAATTATTTAGTCTAATAACTCACTGACTACTGGGGCCCACCCACTAATTAACCTAATTAGTTTAGACTAACCCCTCTGTTAGTGCCACAGTCACTGACATGTGGGTCCCGCTGGACCCACAGGTCAGGTTTGACTCTGGTCAGCGGACTGTTGACCGCTGACGTCACCTCTACGTCATGCTGATGTCACCTTTTACTATTCTGGATAATGTTGATTTAAATAAATAAAATAAATTCCAGAAATTCTTTAAAACTTAGAAAAATCATATAAATTAAGCCGTAGCTCGGATCGAAAAACTTTCTACATGAAAGTTGCTCAGAATGACGAGACGAATCCAACCGTGCCATCTGTTTCTGTGTCGGGATCCTCTACAGAGGTGAACCCGTGACTTTTAGCCTATTTCTGGTAGATGAATAGTGCATATATACCGGTTAATAAATCCAACTTTAATCCTAAAATTACTAATATGATTTAGACATGTCTTTAGGCAACCCTGCACTGCATGTTAGCATAGCATGCTCTGTGTTGCATATGTTTGCTATGTATTTATTTGTTACCTCCCCCTCTTCTCTCTCGGTAGACCCCGACTACGATGTAGTCCCCGAGGCCGACGCAGCTCCGGAGACCGACGACACCGTTGATGACCTTGCCTTTGCCGCCGAGCAACCAGGCAAGCACCCCCCTTTGAACATGCCTATATCGCCTATTCTTTCTCCCTCCTGCTTGCGTTAGAATTTGCTACTGCTTTGAGTTATCCTATTCTGATGCATAGCCTGTTTATTGTAACCTGCTATTGTTACCTTACCTGCTTATCCTAAACTGCTTAGTATAGGCTGGATAGAGACCCCAGTGACCCCACTTGTCCCGGTTGCCCCGCTGGATCATCGGAAGACTCGACGACCAGGTCCCAGCACCGCACATCACCCCCCTTAGTTGTACGACACTGCAGTGTTACTATCGAGTGCCGAGGGTGATACCTCGTTTAGCACTTCTAATGTTAACTCTGTAGAGTAGCTATTCGGTCGTGGTCATCGAGGGTGATTCCTCCTTCACCACTTCCGATAACGACGCTGTCGTGCAACACCTCAAGTGTGAACCCATCGAGGGTGATTCCTCCGAGTTCACCTTGACGAATACATCGAGTAGGAATCCAACGAGGATGATACCTCGGATTCCCTGATGTTATGGACACACGGATACTTGGACTTTACAATTGTTACTTGGAAAGATGGGTCGACCCTGAGGGGTACCCGTGAGTGATGTGGAGTCGGGTTGACCTGGAGGGTACCCGAGAGATAAATACGAGGTGTGGCCAGGCATTCTTGGCCCTTGCCGCAAGTCCTCGAGACGGGGCGACGGGGTCACATCGATCGTGAGTCTCTGCTTGTTACCGCACTACCAAAACACTAACGATTTGGATATTTGATCCGAGTAGGCCTCTGGCCTGATAGCACTAACCATCACGTGGGAATAGTTATGGGCACTCTGCATCGTGGCATCAGCCGAAAGCTCTGTCAGACGTCCA
This sequence comes from Thinopyrum elongatum, assembly GCA_011799875.1. Lineage (NCBI taxonomy): Eukaryota > Viridiplantae > Streptophyta > Magnoliopsida > Poales > Poaceae > Thinopyrum > Thinopyrum elongatum. The sequence goes on from CM022303.1 coordinate 131,649,762, forward strand.
GTTCAGCATGGTGGGCCTGTCGGGCCAGTGCCATCCATGATGAGGTGGTGCTTGTCCCGGCTCGTCGCACAACGACCCGGAGTGCACAGGGCGATGGCCCAAGACCCCTGAGTGCTTAGGTTGTAGACCGGCAGGGACCTCTCTGCTGAGCTGTAGGTAGGGCTGCGGTGTGTCGTTTGGCCGAGGCCGGGCATGACCCAGAAAAGTGTGTCCGGCCGGAGTTAAGCGAGCGCGGTGGGTAAGTTGGTGCACCCCTACAGGGAAGAACTAATCTATGCATAGCCGGATCCTCTGTAACGGATGCTCGGAGTTGTATCCCGATCGATACAACTAGAACTGGATAGAAATGGATACTAGGGCTCTAGGATTGCATTCTCGCAGGGAGTCGAGAAAGGATCTCTGGCCGAGGTTGATACTTTTTACTGCTACTACTTTATACTGTACTAATCTACATTCTTCTAATACTGCAAAACCGCTGAAGATGCTAGTCTTCGATAGGACTAGGCCTTCTCTCTATTCTGGCATTTCTGCAGCCCGGTCCACATATACAACCTTTCTTTGATAATGTTGCATATGTAGTGTAGATCCTTGCTTGCTGAGTACTCCGGATGAGTGCTCACGGTTGATTTTCTTCCTCTTTTTCCCCATACCCGTTTGATGCAACCAGATGACGGAGTCCCTGGGCCAGCTGCCCCACCGACGACTACTACTACCACCCCGAGGGTGGTTACTACTACGAGCTTGCCGACGACCTGGAGTAGGATCAGAGGGTCCCAGGCAGGAGGCCTGCACCTTTTCAATCATAGTGTTTTCTTTTGCCTCGCCTTTTAAAGCCCTATTTACTTTATCTTTTATATCTGTACTCAGATATCTGATGCTTCCACTGACGCTTGTATGCGAGCTTATGTATTCGAGCCCTTGAGACCCCTGGCTTGTAATATAAAGCTTGTATGACCTTATTTATGTTTTAGAGTTGTGTTGTGATTCCTTCAAGTGAGTCCTTAGGCTTGATCGTGTGCATTTGTGTGTATTAGTGCACGATTAAGCCAGGGGCATCACACCGTGGATACAGCTAGCCATGGAAAGTGAAAGTATGGTGGAAAAAGGAATAAACTTTATTTTCTGTTTGGGAACCGCCTATGATATATCTAGCATGGAAAGTATTGGGAACTACTCGATCGTTTTCGTTGACAGGAAAAGCATGCCACCCAAAATGTTTTATCTCTACTTTTTTTTTGCTTTGAGCTATGGCACCTCTACAAATCCCTACTTCCCTCTGTGAATGGGCCTTTCTTTTATTTTATGCAATTTTTATTTTGAGTCTCCATCTTCTCTTATAAAGCACCAACTAAGGGGCACTATTATCGTACTTGAGCATTGGGTGTAGCTAATATGCGAGTGTGTTTCATGAATGGATCAATGATTGAGCATAATGGGCTAGGGATAACTTGCTTTAGTGTTGATATTTTGAAAGACATGGTTGCTTGTTGATATGCTTGAGTATTGAAATCTTCATGTCAAAACTAGACTATTGCCTTGAATCATATAAAAGTCCAAATGTCCATGCTACAAAGAAAAGAATATGTGATGAACATGTTAGGCAGCATTCCACATCAAAAATTCTATTTTTATCATTTACCTACTCGAGGACGAGCAGGAATTAAGCTTGGGGATGTTGATATGTCTCCAACGTATCTATAATTTTTGATTGTTCCATGCTGTTATATTATCATTCTTGGATGTTTTACAATCATTTTATAGCAACTTTATACCATTTTTGGGACTAACCTATTGACATAGTGCCTAGTGCCAGTTGCTGTTTTTTGCTTGTTTTTTACTTCGCAGGAAATCAATACCAAACGGAGTCCAAACGCAGCAAAACTTTTTGGTGATTTTTTCTGGACCAGAGGACACAAGTTGGGCCAAGAAAGTACCTGAGGGGGGCTCCGAGGGGAGCACAACCCACCAGGGCGCGCCTGGGGGCCCAGGCGCGCCCAGGTGGGTTGTGCCCACCTCGGCCACCTCCCGCACCGCCTCTTTGCTCTATCAATACCCCAATATTCCAGAAACCCTACGGGAGTCGAGGAAAATCAATTCCAGCCGCCACAAGTTCCAGAAACCACAGATCCAATCTAGGCACCATCACGGAGGGGTTCATCATCCTCATTGGTGCCTCTCCGATGATGCGTGAGTAGTTCATTGTAGACCTACGGGTCCGTAGGCAGTAGCTAGATGGCTTCCTCTCTCTCTTTTGATTCTCAATACAATGGTCTCTTGGAGATCTATTTGATGTAACTCTTTTTGCGGTGTGTTTGTTGGGATCCGATGAACTTTGAGTTTATGATCAGATCTATGTTTTTATCCATGAAAGTTATTTGAGTCTTTTGATCTCTTATATGCATGATTACTTATAGCCTCGTATTTCTTCTTCGAATCTTTGGTTTAGTTAGGCCAACTAGATCGATTTTTCTTGCCATGGGAAGAGGTGCTTTGTGATGGGTTCGATCTTACGGTGCTTGATCCCAGTGACAGAAGGGGAACCGACACGTATGTATCGTTGCTATTAAGGATAACAAGATGGGGTGTATTTCTACATAAATAGATCTTATCTACATCATGTCATTGTTCTTATTGCATTACTCCGTTTCTCCATGAACTCAATACACTAGATGCATGCTGGATAGCGGTCGATGTGTCGAGTAATAGTAGTAGATGTAGGCAGGAGTCGGTCTACTAATCTTGGACGTGATGCCTATTTAATGATCATTGCCTGGATATCGTCATAATTATTTGGAGTTCTATCAATTGCCCAACAGTAATTTGTTTACCCACCGTATGCTATTTTTCTCGAGAGAAGCCACTAGTGAAATCTACGGCCCCCGGGTCTATTTTCTCATCATATATTTTTAGATCTATTTTGCTATTTGCCTTTTTATTTATTTGCCACTTTTATTTTCAGATCTATATTTCTAAAAACCCAAAAAAATTTGCTTCACTTTATTTTATTCACGATCTATTTATCCAATCTACTACAATTTATCTCATGTCCGTTTGCCAATTTCTGGCGCCGTTACCCGAAAAGGATTGACAACCCCTTTAACACGTCGGGTTGCAAGTATTTGTTCTTTGTGTGCAGGTGCTGTTTACATAGTGTTGCTTGGTTCTCCTACTGGTTCGATAACCTTGGTCTCATCACTGAGGGAAATACCTACCGTTGCTGTGCTGCATCATCCCTTCCTCTTTGGGGAAATACCGACGTAGTTCAAGTCAACATCAAGGGATACCATGAGGACTTCTTCAGATGTTTTGATGGAATTCTTCACAAAACAATCCAATGCACTTCAAGCATCACTATGGAACATATCTTCATATAAGATTCAATGCACATGATGTTCCATAGGAATTGTCAATTAGTACAAAAGCTTAGAGCAAATATATATTCATATATATGGACTTCATCCTTGATTCCATCTAATATCCTTGATGCACCATCTATGGACAATCCCTTCAAATATATCTCAATGAAAACATTAGTCCATAGAGATTGTCATTAATTACCAAAACCATACTTCGGGGCTACATGTCCTTTCAATCTCCCCCATTTTGGTAATTGATGACAATCTCAATAAGAGGGTTTGTATAATGAATTTCAAACAAGTATGCAATCTATCCAAGAATAATTTGTATACTTGAGGTGGTTTTGATAGCCTCAAATATCACAAAGATAGTTGATGTTACCAAAAGCGGTTGCACTAGCATCAAAATACTACATAAGAATTTGATGCTAGTAGAACCACACTATATAGAGCAAACTCCCCCACAATATATGCATGTGAAAGAACTTGATGGATTTTTCTCTATATACACATCCATGCAACAAGCAAACAGAACAAATGTAGATATGCATGAATGATAAGAACCATCCCACTTCTCCTAAACCCTCTAAACTTCTCCCCCATTGGCAACAAGTGCCAAAATGGAAGAAAAGTCCGGACATCCAATATAGTATGAGTTCCTCCTTAATTTGTGCATTTCTCATATGTGAGTGGAATCAAATGCACATACCCACACTAGTGCAGAAAAGCCTAGCTATGGCGTGGTAAAAATGGCCTTGCTGGCATGGACACACGACGCCACCAATATGGCGCCATTGTTAAAAAATAGTGGCGATGTTGGTGCCTATGTCAGCAGTATTATATGTGTTGCTGACGTGCCACATTGGCAACGCCACCACTATATTTACTCACCTAGCGGCGCGCAATGTAATTTGCACATCACGAACGTTTTGTGCAGCCAATTTTTTTCGGCACCATGTAACATTTAGCATTTCACATTAAAACTAAGCACATATATAACATTACACAGTAGAACAGTACCAGATAACAGAACATTATGAGTTAATAATTAAGTGACAATCTCACAAATAGTACATAGTAGATCTCACAAACATTACCAGTTAATAGGACATTATGAGTTAAAACAGTAGTAGATAGCGATAATAAGTAGTTCATTTAGCATCTATGACCCCGCCACACACATACTTCTAAATGAGGTCGATGACGATCATCATCCTCAAGTCATGGCGCCGGGTGTTCCTGATGATGACTAAGATGGCCTGTCCAACTTTGAGATTCTTGCCAGCAAGGAAGTTGTTCCACCCCGCGGCGCTAAAGACAGTGCGACCGTCCATGTCCACTGCGTAAGCACAGTTGGTGATGGAGCCCCTTGCGGTAAGCCATAGTCCAGCGATGCCTGCTTCATCTGGCTCGATGTCACAGCTCTCACTTAGCCTCTTAGGTAATTTCTGAAGAAAAAAACATATATGATAAATGAGCATGTCACATTCCTGAAGGAAATATGCTCTAGAGGCAATAATAAAGTTGTTATTTTATATTTCCTTATTCATGATAAAGGTTTGTTATTCATGCTAGAATTGTATTGACAGGAAACTTAAATACATGTGTGGATACATAAACAAATACCGTGTCCCTAGTGAGCCTCTACTAGACTAGCTCGTTGATCAAAAGATGGTTAAGGTTTCCTAACCGTAGACATGAGTTGTCATTTGATAACGGGATCACATCATTAGGAGAATGATGTGATGGACAAGACCCATCCGTTAGCTTAGCATATGATCGTTCAGTTTTATTGCTACTACTTTGTTAATGTCAAATACATGTTCCTTCGACCATGAGATCATGCAACTCCCGGATACCGGAGGAATGCATTGTGTGCTATCAAACGTCACAACGTAACCGGGTGATTATAAAGATGCTCTACAGGTATCTTCGAGGGTGTCTATTGAGTTGTCATGGATCGAGATTGGGATTTGTCACTCCGTGTATCGGAGAGGTATCTCTGGCCCCTCTCGGTAATACACATCATAAGAAGCTTGCAAGCAAAGTAACTATGGAGTTAGTTACGAGATGATGTATTACAGAACGAGTAAAGAGACTTGCCAGTAACGAGATTGAACTAGGTATAGAGATACCGACGATCGAATCTCAGGCAAGTAGCATACCGACAGACAAAGGGAATTAAGTATGTTGTCATAAGGTTCGACCGATAAAGATCTTCGTAGAATATATAGGAACCAATATGGGCATCCAGGTTCCGCTATTGGTTATTGACCAGAGAGGTGTCTCAGTTATGTCTACATAGTTCTCGAACCCGTAGGGTCCGCACGCTTAACGTTCGTTGACGATATAGTATTGTATGAGTTATGTGAGTTGATGACCGAATGTTGTTCGGAGTCCCGGATGAGATCACAGACATGACGAGGAGCTTAGAAATGGTCCGAAGGTAAAGATTGATATATAGGATGATAGTATTTGGTCACCGGAAAGGTTTTGGAAGTACCGGGTATTTTATCGGAGTGTCGAAAGGGGTTCCGGGAGGCCACCGGTAAGCGGTGGGCCTTATGGGCCAAAGGGGGGAGGCACACCAGCCCACAAGGGGGCTGGTGCGCCCCTCCACCCCTTGCCCACGCACCAAAGAGGGAGGGAAGGAAGGGGGAGGCGCCCCAAAGGCAACCAACCCCCCTTTCCTTCCCCCCATGCACAAATATGGAAGGGGGGTTTCGGCCAGGGCAGGCGCCCTAGGGCAGCCGCCGGCCACTTGGGGTGCCCTAGGGGCTGCCTCCCCTCCCCCTCCACCTATATATATATGAGAGGAGGGAGAGGGGCAACACACACCACGCTTCCCTAGCCGTGTGCGGGCCCCCTCTCCCTCTAGTTCGTCCTCGGTCATATTTTCGTAGTGCTTGGCGAAGCCCTGCAGAGATAGTTGCATCAGCACCGTCACCACACCGTCGTGCTACCGGAACTCATCTACTACTTTGCCCGTCTTGCTGGATCAAGAAGGTGAGGACGTCATCGAGCTAAACATGTGCCGAACGCGGAGGTGCCGTACGTTCGGTACTTGATCGGGCGGATCGTGAAGGTGTACGACTACATCAACCACGTTGACGAACGCTTCTGCTAAACGGTCTATGAGGGTACGTAGACACACTCTCCCCTCTCGTTGCTATGCATCTCCATGGATAGATCTTGCGTGCGCGTCGAATTTTTTTGTTTTCCATGCAACGTTTCCCAACAGTGGCATCCGAGCCAGGTCTATGCATAGATGATTGATACGTCCATTTTGCATCATGTTTTCCTACTGTTATTTATAATGTTTTTATGTATAATAATGCCTTTTGGGGTATTTCTAATGCCGTTTCTCTCATATTATGCAAGGTTTACATAAAGAGGGAGAATACCAGCAACTGGAATTCTGGACCTGAAAAAACTACGTCAGAGTTACCTATTCTGAAAATCTCCAAATGAGCTGAAAATTTACGGAGAATTATTTTGGAATATATGAAGAATATGGGAGCAAATAACTACCAGAGGGGGCCCACCAGGTGGGCATAACCCACCTGGGCATGCCAGGGAGCCCAGGCGCGCCCTGGTGGGTTGTGCCCTCCTCGGCCCACCTTCGGTGCCCCTCTTCTGGTATATAAGCCATTTTGACCTAGAAAAAGATAAGAGGAGGACTTTTGGGACGAAGCGCCGCTGTCTCGAGGCGGAACTTGGGCAAGAGCACTTTTGCCCTCCGGTGGAGCGATTCCGCCAGGGGAACTTCCCTCCCGGAGGGGGAAATCATCGTCATCATCATCACCAACAACTCTCCCATATTTGGGAGGGCCATCTCCATCAACATCTTCAACAGCACCATCTCCTCTCAAACCCTAGTTCATCTCTTATGTTCAATCTTTGTACCGGAACCTTAGATTGGTACTTGTGGGTGACTAGTAGTGTTGATTACATCTTGTAGTTGATTACTATATGGTTTATTTGGTGGAAGATTATATGTTCGGATCCATTATGCTATTTAATACCCCTCTAATCTTGAGCATGATTATTATTTGTGAGTAGTTACTTTTGTTCTTGAGGTCACGGGAGAAGTCATGTTGCAAGTAATCATGTGAACTTGATATGTGTTCGATATTTTGATGGTATGTATGTTGTGATTCCCTTAGTGGTGTCATGTGAACATCGACTACATGGCACTTCACCATATTTGGGCCTAAGGGAATGCATTGTGGAGTAGTTATTAGATGATGGGTTGCTAGAGTGATAGAAGCTTAAACCCTAGTTTATGCGCTACTTCGTAAGGGACTGATTTGGATCTAAAAGTTTAATGCTATGGTTAGATTTTATCTTAATACTTTTCTCGTAGTTGCGGATGCTTGCGAGGGGGTTAATCATAAGTAGGAGGTTTGTTCAAGTAAGAATAGCACCTAAGCACTGGTCCACCCACATATAAAATTATCAAAGTAGCGAACACGAATCAAACCAACATGATGAAAGTGATATGATGAAATTCCCTCTGTACCCTCAAGAACGCTTTGCTTATCATAAGAGACCGTTTTGTCCTGTCCTTTGCTACAAAAGGACTGGGCTACCTTGCTGCACTTTATCTACCATTACCGTTACTTGCTCGTTACAAATTATCTTGCTATCAAACTACTTGTTAACGACTATTTCAGTGCTTGCAGAAAATACCTTGCTGAAAACCACTTGTCATTTCCTTCTGCTCCTCGTTGGGTTCGACACTCTTACTTATCAAAAGGACTACAATTGATCCCCTATACTTGTGGGTCATCAAGGCTCTTTTCTGGCGCCGTTGCCGGGGAGTGAAGCACTCTTGGTAAGGGAAAATTATTATTACGTGCTGAAATTTATTGTCACTTATTACTATGGAGAAGCATCCTTTGAGGGGTTTGTTCGGGGTGTCTTCACCTCGACCGGAACCACAATTAGTTGCCCCTCAACCTACTGCACCTACTGAAAATATTGGTTATGAAATTCCTTGAGTATGATAGACCAATTGCTAGCTAATCTTTATGCAGGAGATGGAACTGAACATCCTGATATGCACTTGATATATGTGGATGAAATTTGTGGATTATTTAAGCTTGCAGGTTTTCCCAGAGATGAAGCTAAGAAGAAGGTTTTCCCTTTATCTTTGAAGGGAAAAACATTGGCATGGTATAGGCTATGCAATGATATTGGATCTTGGAATTGGAATCGATTGAAATTGGAATTTCACCAAATTTTTTATCCTATGCATCTAGTTCATCGTGATCGGAATTATATATATAATTTTTGGCGTCGTGAAGGAGTGAAACGTCTCCAACGTATCTATAATTTTTGATTGTTCCATGCTATTATATTATCCATCTTGGATGTTTTATATGCATTTATATGCTATTTTATATTATTTTTGGGACTAACCTATTAACCTAGAGCCCAGTGCCAGTTTCTGTTTTTTCCTTGTTTTTGAGTTTTACAGAAAAGGAATACCAAACGGAGTCCAAACGAGATGAAACTTTACGATGATTTTTTATGGACCAGAAGAAGCCCACGGAGTATCGGAGATGGACCAGAGGAGCCACGAGGCATCCACAAGGGTGGAGGGCGTGCCCCCCTAGGGCACGCCCCCTACCTTGCTGCTGCCTCGTGGACCCCCCCCCCCCGACTTGAAACCGACGCCAAAAATTCCTATAAATCCAGAAACCCCCAGAAAGAAACCTAGATCGGAAGTTCCGCCGCCGCAAGCCGCTGTAGCCACGAAAAACCCATCGGGACCCTGTTTCGGCACCCTGCCGGAGAGGGGGAATCATCACCGGAGGCCATCTTCATCATCCCAGCGGTCTCCATGACGAGGAGGGAGTAGTTCACCCTCGGGGCTGAGGGTATGTACCAGTAGCTATGTGTGTGATCTCTCTCTCTCTCTTGTGTTCTTGATTTGGCACGATCTTGATGTACCGCGAGCTTTGTTATTATAGTTGGATCATATGGTGTTTCTTCCCTCTCTATCTCTTGTTGTGATGAATTGAGTCTTGCTCTTTGAGGTTTCATTATGTTGGATTGAGTATTGGATTTGAGAACACTTGATGTATGTCTTGCGATGGGATATCTGTGGTGACAATGGGATATTCTATTGATTCACTTGATGTATGTTTTGGCACTCAACTCGCGGATTCCCGAGGTGACATTGGGGTAATCTATGCATAGGGGTTGATGCACGTTTTCGTCCTACGTTCTCCGATAGGAACTTTGGAGTGATTCTTTGTTGCACGTTGAGGGATTGTTATATGATCCGATTATGTTATCATTGTTGAGAGAACTTGCACTAGTGAAAGTATGAACCCTAGGCCTTGTTTCCAAGCATTGCAATACCATTTTTGCTCCATTTTACTACTAGCTACCTTGCTGTTTTTATATTTTTAGATTACAAAAATCTATATCTACTATCCATATTACACTTGTATCACCATCTCTTCGCCGAATTAGTGCACCTATACAATTTACCATTGTATTGGGTGTGTTGGGGACACAAGAGACTCTTTGTTATTTGGTTGCAGGGTTGTTTGAGAGAGACCATCTTCATCCTACGCCTCCCACTGATTGATAAACCTTAGGTCACCCACTTGAGGGAAATTTGCTACTGTCCTACAAAACTCTGCGCTTGGAGGCCCAACACGAGTCTACAAGAAGAAGGTTGTGTAGTAGACATCAAGCTCTTTTCTGGCGCCGTTGCCGGGGAGGTAAGTGCTTGAAGGTATATCTTTAGATCTTGCAATCAAATCTTTTAGTTTCTTGTTTTATCACTAGTTTAGTCTATAAAAGAAAACTACAAAAAAAATGGAATTGAGGTTGCCTCATATGCTTCATCTTTATAATGTCTTTCGTGAAAATGATGGAAAGGAAAATTGTGCTCAAGTGTTAGAAGAAGAATGCAATAAAATGTTTGGCGCTAAATCTTTGAATGATGAGCATGATTGCAATGTTGTTAGTATGAATTCTTTGAATATCCATGATGCTAGTGATATGCAAAGCCATAAGCTTGGGGATGCTATGTTTGATGAAGATGATATTTTTAGTCCCCCAAGTTTTGATGTGCAAATTTATTATGATGATAGCATGCCTCCTATTTATGATGATTATGTTGATGAAAGTGGGTTTGGAATAGTGTCAACTCTAGGTAATGATCCCACTATTTTGGAGGGTGTTGAATCTTATAATATTTATGAAAGTGGATTTGGAGAGGTCATGATTTTATTTAGTGATGAATCCACTATTTCGGAAGAGGTTTCAATTGATTATGACAACAAAGTTGCTATCTATGATGATTATTGTGATGACATGTATGCTATAAAGAATAATGATAACCATGAAACTTGTCATCATGATTTTAATTTTCAATTGGATTATGCCTCACATGATAGTTATGTTGTTGAGTTTGCTCCCACTGCTATTCATGAGAATAAATTTGCTTACGTGGAGAGTAATAAAATTTCTATGCTTGTGCATCATGAAAACAATGTTGTATGTGATAGTTATATTGTTGAATTCATTCATGATGCTACTGAATATTATTATGATAGAGGGACATATGCTTTTACATATTGCAATAATATCAAGTTTCCTCTCTATGTGTTGAAAATCTTGAAGTTATGCTTGTTTTGCCTTCCTATGCTAGTTGATTCTTGCTCCCATAAATTGTTTGCTCACAAAATCCCTATGCATAGGAAGTGGGTTAGACTTAAATGTACTAGTCATATGCTTCATGATGCTCTCTTTGTGTTTCAATTCTTTACTTTTATGCGAGCATCATTGAAATCATCATGCCTAGCTTAAAAGGCATTAAAGAAAAGCGCTTGTTGGAAGACAACCCAATATTTATACCTAATGTTTTTGGTGTTTTCACATGATTAATCTACTGTAGTAATCATGTTTTGTAGTTTTTGTTTCAATAAAGTGCCAAGTAAAGCCTTTGGGATAGTGTGGTGGATAGTTGATTTGATTCTGTGCAAAAACAGAAACTTTTGTGTCCAGTAACAGAATTGTTAAAATTCACTGGAGTGCGGAAAAAACTTTATACGTTTTCCTAATTTTTTACAGAGTATTTATATACAAATTTTATACGTTTTCCTAATTTTTTAGAATATTTGGAGTAACATAAGTATGATTTCAATTCAGATCTTTACAGACTGATCTGTTTTTGACAGATTCTGTTTTCGATGCATAGTTTGCTTGTTTTCTAGTTTCTATGGCTTATATTGCTCAATATAAATTATAGAAATGATACGGTACAGTAGGAATCATCTGATAAAAAATTTGAATCTTGTCTTGACAGTACCAAAGTGAATGATTTGTTTTATCATAGTAACCCATCTGACAAAGTTCCGTTAAGTTTTGTGTGATTGAAGTTTTCAAGTTTTGGGTGAGATATCGATATGAGGAGAATAAGGAGTGACAAGACCCTAAGCTTGGGGATGCCCAAAGCACCCCAAGGTAATATTCAAGGAATATCCAAGCAACTAAGCTTGGGGATGCCCCGAAAGGCATCCACTCTTTCGTCTTCAACATTATCGGTAACCCTACTTGGAGCTATATTTTTATTCGTCACATGATATGATTTTTGCTTGGAGCATCATTTTATTTTATTAATATTTGCTGGTTTGTATTTAGAGTAATGTTTTGCATATTTTATTTCAATAAAAGTGTCAAGTATAGTCTTTACCATGCTTATTTTGCACGTCTATATGTTGCTGTTTTGAAAACAGAAAGTTTTCTATCATTGTATGAATTCTTATGGAAAGTCAGAACATGATAAAATCTTGAAATTTTTAAAAAATTAGTAAAAACAAATTTTATACAGTGTGTTAATTTTTCAGAATTTTTGGAGTTAGGTAAGTATGAGTACAATTTCACTCTTTACAGACTGTCCTGTTTTGACAGATTGCTGTTATGTTTGCATTGTTTGCATATGTTTGCTTGTTTAATGATTCTATTTGAGGATAGAAGTATTAAATATGCAGAGGCATTTAGTATACAATGTTAAATAATAATTTTAGTGATTTTATACAGTAGAGAATGATAAGATTTTGCATTTGATTTATACCAACTTATCTCACGAGTTCTTGTTGAGTTTTGTGTGGATGAAGTTTTTTTTTAGATTTAGGGAAACCGTGATATAAAAGGAATTAAGGAGACACAAAAGCTCAAGCTTGGGGATGCCCAAGGCATCCCTAGTTAATATTTCAAGAAGCCTCAAGCATCTAAGCTTGGGGATGCCCTGGTTGGCATCCCACCTTTCTTCATCAAGAATTATCGGTTAGTATCGGTTGAGCCTAAGTTTTTGCTTCTTCACATGATGTGTGCTATTTTTAGAATGTCATTTTTTTGTTTTTCTTGCTGTTTTAATAAAATACTTAAGATCTGAAATTCTTAGATGAGAGAGTCTTCACCTAGTTACTTAATTTTCAACTACTTATTGATCTTCACTTATATCTTTTTGGAGTAGTCAGTTGCTCTAGTGCTTCACTTATATCTTTTTAGAGCACGGTGGTGGTTTTTAGTTTGAAGAAATTGATGAACTCTCATGCTTCACTTACATTATTTTGAGAGTCTCTAAACAACATGGTAATTTTCTTAGGTTATGAATTTAGTCCTAATATGATGGGCATCCAAGAGGGATATAATAAAAACTTTCATATAAAGAGCATTGAATAAGATGAGAAGTTTGATTCCTTGCATTTGTTTTGAGATATAAAGATGGTGATATTAGAGTCATGCTAGTGAGTAATTGTGGATTGGTAGAAATACTTGTGTTAAAGTTTGTGATTCCCGTAGCATGCACGTATGGTGAACCGTTATGTGATGAAGTCGGAGCATGATTTATTTATTGATTGTCTTCCTTATGAGTGGCGGTCGGGGACGAGTGATGGTCTTTTCCTACCAATCTATCCCCCTAGGAGCACGCGTGTAGTACTTCGTTTCGATAGCTAATAGACTTTTGCAATAAGTATGTGAGTTCTTCATGACTAATGTTGAGTCCATGGATTATACGCACTCTCACCCTTCCACCATTGCTAGCCTCTCTAGTACCGCGCAACTTTCGCCGGTGCCTTACACCCACCATATACCTTCCTCAAAACAGCCACCATACCTACCTATTATGGAATTTCCATAGCCATTCCGAGATATATTGCCATGCAACTTCCACCGTTCCGTTTATTATGACACGCTTCATCATTGTCATATCGCTTTGCATGATCATGTAGTTGACATCGTATTTGTGGCAAAGCCACCATTCATATTTTTTATACATGTCTCTCTTGATCATTGCACATCCCGGTACACCACTAGAGGCATTCATATAGAGTCATATTTTTGTTCTAAGTATCGAGTTGTAATTCTTGAGTTGTAAGTAAATAAAAGTGTGATGATCATCATTATTAGAGCATTGTCCCATGTGAGGAAAGGATGATGGAGACTATGATTCCCCCACAAGTCGGGATGAGACTACGGACAAAAAAAAGAACAAAAAAAAAGAGAGGCCAAAGAGCCCAAAAAAAAAAAGAGAGAATAGAGAGAAGGGGCAATGCTACTATCCTTTTTACCACACTTGTGCTTCAAAGTAGCACCATGATCTTCATGATAGAGAGTCTCCCATATTGTCACTTTCATATACTAGTGGGAAATTTTCATTATAGAACTTGGCTTGTATATTCCAATGATGGGCTTCCTCAAATTTCCCTAGGTCTTCGTGAGCAAGCGAGTTGGATGCACACCCACTTAGTTTCTTTTGAGCTTTCATACACGTATAGCTCTAGTGCATCCGTTGCATGGCAATCCCTACTCACTCACATTGATATCTATTGATGGGCATCTCCATACCCTGTTGATACGCCTAGTTGATGTGAGACTATCTCCTTCTTTTGTCTTCTCCACAACCACCATATTCTATTCAAATTATAGTGCTATATCCATGGCTCACGCTCATGTATTGCGTGAAAGTTGAAAAAGTTTGAGAACATCAAAAGTATGAAACAATTGCTTGGCTTGTCATCGGGGTTGTGCATGATTTAATACTTTGTGTGATGAAGATGGAGCATAGCCAGACTATATGATTTTGTAGGGATAACTTTCTTTGGCCATGTTATTTTGAGAAGACATGATTGCTTTATTAGTATGCTTGAAGTATTATTGTTTTTATGTCAATATTAAACTTTTGTTTTGAATCTTATGGATCTGAATATTCTTGCCACAATAAAGAAGATTACACGGATAAATATGTTAGGAAGCATTCCACATGAAAATTTCTGTTTTTATCATTTACCTACTCGAGGACGAGCATGAATTAAGCTTGGGGATGCTTGATACATCTCCAATGTATCTATAATTTTTTATTGTTCCATGCTATTATATTATCCATCTTGGATGTTTTATATGCATTTATATGCTATTTTATATTATTTTTGGGACTAACCTATTAACCTAGAGCCCAGTGCCAGTTTCTGTTATTTTCCTTGTTTTTGAGTTTTACAGAAAAGGAATACCAAACGGAGTCCAAACGAGCTGAAACTTTACGACGATTTTTTATGGACCATAAGAAGCCCACGGAGTATCGAAGATGGACCAGAGGAGCCACGAGGCATCCACAAGGGTGGAGGGCGCGCCCCCCTACCTTGTCGCTGCCTCGTGGACCCCCCTGACTTGAAACCGACGCAAAAAATTCCTATAAATCCAGAAACCCCCAGAAAAAAACCTAGATCAGAAGTTCCGCCTCCGCAAGCCTCTATAGCCATGAAAACCCATCGGGATCCTGTTCCGGCACCCTTCCGGAGAGGGGGAATCATCACCGGAGGCCATCTTCACCATCCCGGCGGTATCCATGACGAGGAGGGAGTAGTTCACCCTCGGGGCTGAGGGTATGTACCAGTAGCTATCTGTTTGATCTCTCTCTCTCTCTCCCTCTCTCGTGTTCTTGATTTGGCACGATCTTGATGTAACACGAGCTTTGTTATTATAGTTGGATCATATGGTGTTTCATTCCTCTTTATCTCTTGTTGTGATGTATTGAGTCTTGCTCTTTGAGGTTTCGTTATGTTGGATTGAGTATTGGATTTGAGAACACTTGATGTATGTCTTGCGATGGGATGTCTGTGGTGACAATGGGATGTTCTATTGATTCACTTGATGTATGTTTTGGCACTCAACTCGCGGATTCCCGAGGAGACATTGGGGTAATCTATGCATCGGGGCTGATGCACGTTTTCATCCTATGTTCTCCGATAGGAACTTTGGAGTGATTCTTTGTTACACGTTGAGGGATTGTTATATGATCCGATTATGTTATCATTGTTGAGAGAAATTGCACTAGTGAAAGTATGAACCCTAGGCCTTGTTTCCAAGCATTGCAATGCCGTTTTTGCTCCGTTTTACTACTAGTTACCTTGCTGTTTTTATATTTTCAGATTACAAAAATCTATATCTACTATCCATATTACACTTGTATCACCATCTCTTCGCCGAACTAGTGCACCTATACAATTTACCATTGTATTGGGTGTGTTGGGGACACAAGAGACTCTTTGTTATTTGGTTGCAGGGTTGTTTGAGAGAGACCATCTTCATCCTATGCCTCCCACGGATTGATAAACCTTAGGTCATCCACTTGAGGGAAATTTGCTACTTTCCTACAAGACTCTGCGCTTGGAGGCCCAACACGAGTCTACAAGAAGAAGGTTGCGTAGTAGACATCAAGGAGAAAGTATCGCTCTAGCTTGGGGGAGGCTTAAGTCAATGTTATATTCATGCCCCAATCATGAGCTCTCAAGAGAAATTATTATTCAAAAATTTTATGCTCGGCTTTCTCATGATGATCGATCCATGCTCGATACTTCTTGTACTAGTTCTTTTATGAAGAAGACTATTGAATTCAGGTGGGATCTTTTAGAAAGAATTAAACGCAACTCTGAAGATTGGGAACTAGAGGAAGGTAAAGAGTCAGGTATTAAGCTTGGATTTGATTGTGTTAAATCTTTTATGAATACCGATGCTTTTCACAAGTTTAGCACTAAATATGGACTTGACTCCGTGATAGTAGCCTTCTTTTGTGAATCATTTGCTACTCATGTTGATCTCCCTAAGGAGAAGTGGTTTAAATATCACCCACCTATTAAAGAAGAAATTAAAGAACCTGACATAGCTAAAGATGAAACTATTATTTATAATGTTGATCCAGTTGTGCCTACTGCTTAAATTGAAAAACCACCTTTCCCTGTTAGGATAAAGGAACACGCTAAGGTTTCAACTGTGGTTCGCAAAAGTAATATTAGAGCACCTAAACCTGCTGAACAAATTAAAGTACAACCTAGTGTTGCTATGGTTAAAGATCCCTTGGTAGAAAATATTGATGGGCATGTTATTTACTTCTGTGATGAAGCTGCTAGAATTGCCAAACCCGATGAAAAAGATAAACATAGACCTGTTGTTGGCATGCCTGTTGTCTCAGTTAAAATAGGAGATCATTGTTATCATGGTTTATGTGATTTAGGTGCTAACATGAGTGCTATTCCTTTAACCTTATACCAAGAAATTATGAATGACATAGCACCTGCTGAAATAGAAGACATAGATGTTACTATTAAACTTGCTAATAGAGACACCATCACACCACTTGGGATTGTTAGAGATGTTGAAGTCTTGTGTGGGAAAATAAACTACCCTACTGATTTTCTAGTTCTTGGATCCCCACAAGATGACTTCTGTCCCATTATCTTTGGTAGACCTGTCTTGAACACTGTCAATGCTAAAATAGATTGTAAAAAACAAACTGTCAGTGTTAGCTTTGGTGATGAATCTCATGAGTTTAATTTATCCAAGTTTAATAGACAACCTCACAAGAAAGAATTACCTAGTAAGGATGAAAGAATTGGTATTGCTTCTATTGCCATGCCTCCTACTGATCCACTAGAACAATATTTGCTAGACCATGAAAATGATATACATATGCATGAAAGAAATGAGATAGATAAGATTTTCTTTGAACAACGACCTCTGCTTAAACATAATTTACCTATTGAAACTCTAGGAGGTCCTCCTCCACCTAAAGGTGATCCTGTTTTTCAATTGAAACAATTGCCTGACACTTTGAAATATGCTTATCTTGATGAGAAAAAGATATATCCTGTTATTATTAGTGCTAACCTTTCAGAACATGAAGAAGAGAGATTATTGAAAGTTCTGAAGAAGCACCGAGCTGCTATTGGATATACTCTTGATGATCTTAAGGGCATTAGTCCCACTCTCTGTCAGCACAAGATTAATAAGGAACCTTATGCTAAACCCGTTGTTGATCATCAACGGCATTTCAATCCTAAGATGAAAGAAGTGGTAAGAACTGAAATATTAAAGCTTCTGAAAGCAGGTATAATCTACCCCATAGCTGATAGTAGATGGGTGAGTCCCGTTCATTGTGTCCCTAAGAAAGGAGGTATTACCGTTGTACCCAATGATAAAAATGAACTCATTCCACAAAGAATTGTTACTGGCTATAGAATGGTTATTGATTTCAGAAAATTAAATAAAGCAACTAGAAAAGATCATTACCCCTTGCCTTTTATTGATCAAATGTTAGAAAGATTATCAAAACACACACACTTTTGCTTCCTTGATGGATATTTTGGTTTTTCTCAAATACATGTTTCACAGCCTGATCAAGAGAAAACCACCTTTAATTGTCCTTTTGGAACTTATGCTTATAGACGTATGCCTTTTGGTTTATGCAATGCACCTGCTACCTTTAAAAGATGTATGACTGCTATATTCTCTGATTTTTGTGAAAAGATTCTTGAGGTTTTCATGGATGATTTTTTCTGTATATGGATCTTCTTTTGATGATTGCTTAAGCAACCTTGATCGAGTTTTGCACAGATGTGAGCAAACTAATCTTGTCTTGAATTGGGAGAAGTGCCACTTTATGGTTAATGAAAGTATTGTCTTGGGACATAAAATTTCTGAACAAGGTATTGAGGTGGATAAAGCTAAAGTTGATGCAATTGAGAAAATGCCATGTCCTAAAGATATTAAAGGAATTCGTAGTTTCCTCGGTCATGCTGGTTTCTATAGGAGGTTTATTAAAGACTTCTCTAAAATTTCTAGGCCTCTTACAAATCTTTTACAAAAGGATGTTCCATTTGTTTTTCATGATGATTGTGTAGAAGCCTTTGAAACACTTAAGATAGCCTTAACTTCTGCACCTATTGTTCAACCACCTGATTGGAACTTGCCTTTTGAAATTATGTGTGATGCTAGTGATTATGCTGTTGGTGCTGTTCTAGGACAAAGAGTTGATAAGAAACTAAATGTTATTCATTTTGCTAGCAAAACTTTAGACAGTGCCCAAAGAAATTATGACACTACTAAAAAAGAATTTTTAGCAGTTCTGTTTGCTTGTGACAAATTCAGATCTTATATTGTTGATTCTAAAGTTATTGTTCACACTGATCATGCTGCTATTAAATATCTTATGGAAAATAAAGATGCTAAACCTAGACTCATTAGGTGGGTTCTCTTGCTACAAGAATTTGATTTTACATATTATTGATAGAAAAGGAGCTGAGAATCCCGTAGCTGATAACTTATCTAGGTTAGATAATATCCTTGATGACCCACTACCCATTGATGATAGCTTCCCTGATGAACAATTAGCTGCAATAAATGTTTCTCATAATACTCCTTGGTATGCTGACTATGCTAATTATATCGTTGCTAAATACATACCACCTAGTTTCACATACCAACAAAAGAAAAAGTTCTTCTATGATTTAAGACATTACTTTTGGGATGACCCACATCTTTATAAAGAAGGAGTAGATGGTATTATTAGACATTGTGTACCTGAGTATGAACAGGAACAAATCCTACAGAAATGTCACTCCGAAGCTTATGGAGGGCATCATGCAGGAGATAGAACTACGCACAAGATATTGCAATCTGGTTTTTATTGGCCTACTCTCTTCAAGGATGCCCGTAAGTTTGTTTTATCTTGTGATGAATGTCAACGAATTGGTAATATTGGTAAGCGTCAAGAAATGCCTATGAATTATTCACTTGCTGTTGAACCATTTGATGTTTGGGGTTTTAATTATATGGGACCTTTCCCTTCCTCTAATGGGTATACACATATTTTGGTTGCTGTTGATTATGTTACTAAGTGGGTAGAAGCTATTCCAACTAGTAGTGCTGATCATAACACTTCCATTAAAATGCTTAAAGAAGTTATTTTCCCAAGGTTTGGAGTCCCTAGATATTTAATGACTGATGGTGGTTCACACTTTATTCATGGTGTTTTCCGTAAAATGCTTGCTAAATATGATGTTAACCATATACTTGCATCACCCTATCATCCTCAATCTAGTGGTCAAGTTGAACTTAGCAGTAGGGAAATAAAACTAATATTACAGAAAACTGTTAATAGGTCCTGAAAGAATTGTTTTAAGAAATTGGATGATGCACTTTGGGCCTACCGAAGAGCATATAAAAATCCTATGGGTATGTCTCCCTATAAAATGGTTTATGGAAAAGCTTGTCATTTGCCTCTTGAGTTAGAACATAAAGCATATTGGGCAATTAAAGAACTCAACTATGATTTCAAACTTGCCGGTGAAAAGAGGTTATTTGATATTAGCTCACTAGATGAATGGAGAACCCAAGCTTATGAAAATGCCAAGTTATTTAAAGAAAAAGTTAAAAGATGGCATGACAAGAGAATACAAAAATGAGAATTCAAAGTTGGAGAATATGTTCTATTGTACAACACTCATTTCAGATTCTTTGCAGGAAAACTTCTCTCTAAATGGGAAGGACCATACATCATCGAAGAGGTTAACCGCTCTGGAACTATCAAAATAAATAATGCCGAAGGTACTAACCTGAAGGTGGTCAATGGGCAAAGAATTAAACACTATATCTCAGGTACGCCTATTAATGTTGAAAGCAATATTATTCAAACTATGACACATGAGGAACACATAAAGGAGACCTTCCGGAACACTCTAGAATAAAAAAAAAAGAGGAGGTACGTGATACGGTAAGTAAACGAACTCCGAAAAATCAGCAAAAATATTTTCTATTAGTTTTGGAATATATTAAAAATTAGCAAAATAAGAAACAACCAGGAAGGCACCCGAGGAGGCCACAAGACACCAGGGCGCGCCAGGGCCCCCTGGCACGCCCAGGTGGGTTGTGCCCACCTCGGGAACCTTCCCGACTCCGTTTTCCTCCCGTTTGCTTGTTTCCCAAGATAAAAAATCTTTATATACCCCCCGAACGTATTGACCACCGTATCACGGAGAAATCTTCTGTTCTTCTTTCTTGCTGTTTTCTGACAGATCTAGATCGCCATGGCCGCTTCAAGCTCCTCCAAGGACAAGTTCTTCGAGAACGTCATCAACCCGTATCTGCAGGAGGTGGTGCAGCACCCGCAAGCCATTGAGATGCGTGAGAAGGTGCTCCACATCCGGGACATCCAGGGGCCCAAGGGGACGGGGACCGTGGATGCTCGGCTCAAAGCTATGGAGGAGGAGGTCTTCAAGTGCAAGGGGATGGTGGAACGTGGACTCAATGCCAATCACCTCATGATCGTGGATTACACCCGTGATCTCAAGGTGGATGCCAAATCCATGAAGGACATCGTCTTCACCTTCAACGAGCAAATCAACTTTCTGCAAAATCAAATCTATGATCTCCAAAACCAAGTCTTTGAATATAAGGCAAGGTTTAAAGGTATGAGTTTGGCTTCTAGTTGCAGGACTCGCGAGACTCGCTCCTCCTCTTATGATGGTGAGCCATTGACATGGAAACCGGAAGATAAGATCGCTACTACCTCATCACCACCACCACTTTCTTCATCGCCAAAGGAGGCTTGAGTTCATGGTATGGACACTCCCCTTGGCTTGTGCCAAGCTTGGGGGAGGTGTCCCAGTATAGTATCACCACCACTATCTTTGCTTTCATCTATTTTAGTTCGATCTTTAGTTTTCTTATGATCTAGTTGAATAAAAGTTTAGTTCGATCCTTTCTTTTCGAGTGTTTGCTTAGTGATCTATCAATCGATGTAATCGTGTTCAAGATATATAATAAAGAGTAGTTTGAGTTTTGTTTCTTTACTTTAATGTTTCAATAAAGGAAATGAAAATAAATGAAAAAGATCATATGCTAATCTTATGGTAAGTAATGACATCACATAAGGAAAAGTATAAGTAGTAAAATTTGTTGGAGATTGACAAACATAGCATTAGTCAATGATGCAACTCATGAAAGAATTAATAAGGGAAGAGAAGATTCACATGCAAATACACTATCTTGGACATCTTTTATGATTGTGAGCCCCCATTAAATATTTTGTGTCAAAATAGTTGATGTTGGACAAGGAAGACAACGTAATGATTTATGTTTGTTCATATTCACATAGAAGTTATATTGTCATAGATCCTTTAACATGTGGTGCTTGTTCAATATCTTTTCTAGCCAAAAATTCCGTACTAAGTAGAGATACTACTTGTGCATCCAAAACCCTGAACCCAAATCTTATTTTGAGAGTCCACCATACCTACCTATGGATTGAGTAAGATCCTTCAAGTAAGTTGTCATCGGTGCAATAAGGCAATAAAAATTGCTTCTAAATGTGTTGGATCATTTAGTGTAAGAGAAAATTGAGCGTTGTACGAACTTGTGATGGCAAAATAATAAAAGCGACGGACTGCATAATAAAGGTTGCTATCATAAGGGGCAATATAACATGACATTATTTTGCATTAATGGATTTGGCATACAAACAAATAAGCACATGACAACCTCTGCTTCCCTCTGTGAAGGTCCTATCTTTTACTTTTATGCATTTACTTTTATGAAGAGTCAAAGTTTTCTTCCCTATTCCTTTTTATTTTCTCTCTTTGCAAGCATCATGTGGTGAGGAAAGATCTAGGCACACATATCCAGTTGGATATGAGTAGGCATGAGTTATTATTGTTGACATCACCCTTGAGGTGAATACGTTTGGAGGCGAAACTATAAGCCCCTATCTTTCTATGTGTCCGGTTGAGACTTTTTGTTCATGGCTATGCTGTGAGTGTTAGCAATCATAGAAGATTAAATGATGGTTGAGTATGTGGACTTTCCTAAAGGCTCCGATACGTGACCCTTCCTGAAAATATGATGAATTGTAGTTGCAAAGTTGACTGAGAACATAATTTGTTGGTTTTCAATAAGGTTTATGCTTTATACTTCAATGTTGTGATGAATTGTTACTTGTTCATCATAAGTTATATGATAAAAGTTATGTGATAAAAGTTATTTGATAAAGTTTTATGTTAAAGTTCTTTGTTTTTATAATAATATGCATGATGCTTCTATGTCCGTATTTTGTTTTTATCGACACCTTTCTCTCTAAGCATGTGGACATGTTTTTCGATTTCGGTTTTCGCTTGAGGACAAGTGAGGTCTAAGCTTGGGGGAGTTGATACGTCCATTTTGCATCATGTTTTCCTACTGTTATTTATAATGTTTTTATGCATAATAAGGCCTTTTGGAGTATTTCTAATGCCTTTTCTCTCATATTATGCAAGGTTTACACAAAGAGGGAGAATACCGGTAGCTGGAATTCTGGACCTGAAAAAGCTACATCAGAGTTACCTATTCTGCACATCTCCAAATGAGCTAAAAATTTATGGAGAATTATTTTAGAATATATGAAGAATATTGGAGCAAATAACTACCAGAGGGGGCCCACCAGGTGGGCACAACCCACCTAGGCGCGCCCTGGTGGCTTGTGCCCTCCTCAGCCCACCTCCAGTGCCCCTCTTCTGGTATATAAGCCATTTTGACCTAGAAAAAAAAATCAAGAGGAGGAATTTTGAGATGAAGCGCCGTCGTCTCGAGGCGGAACTTGGTCAGGAGCACTTTTGCCTTCCGGCAGAGCGATTTCGCCGGGGGAACTTCCCTCCCGGAGGGGGAAATCATCACCATCACCAACAACTCTCCCATCTTTGGGAGGGCCATCTCCATCAACATCTTCAAAAGCACCATCTCCTCTCAAACCCTAGTTCATCTCTTGTGTTCAATCTTTGTACCGGAACCTTAGATTGGTACTTGTGGGTGACTAGTAGTGTTGATTACATCTTGTAGTTGATTAGTATATGGTTTATTTGGTGGAATATTATATGTTCAGATCCATTATGCTATTTAATACCCCTCTGATCTTGAGCATGATTATTATTTGTGAGTAGTTACTTTTGTTCTTGAGGTCACGAGAGAAGTCATGTTGCAAGTAATCATGTGAACTTGATATGTGTTCGATATTTTGATGGTATGTATGTTGTGATTCCCTTAGTGGTGTCATGTGAATGTTGACTACATGGCACTTCACCATATTTGGGCCTAAGGGAATGCATTGTGGAGTAGTTATTAGATGATGGGTTACTAGAGTGATAGAAGCTTAAACCCTAGTTTATGGGCTACTTCGTAAGGGACTAATTTGGATCCAAAAGTTTAATGCTATGGTTAGATTTTATCTTAATACTTTTCTCGTAGTTGCGGATGCTTGCGAGGGGGTTAATCATAAGTAGTAGGTTTGTTCAAGTAAGAACAACACCTAAGCACCGGTCCACCCACATATCAAATTATCAAAGTAGCGAACACGAATCAAACCAACATGATGAAATTCCCGTGTACCCTCAAGAACGCTTTGCTTATCATAAGAGACCGTTTTGGCCTATCCTTTGTCACAAAAGGATTGGGTTACCTTGCTGCACTTTATTTACCGTTACCGTTACTTGCTCGTTACAAATTATCTTGCTATCAAACTACTTGCTAATGACTATTTCAGTGCTTGCAGAAAATACCTTGCTGAAAACCACTTGTCATTTCCTTTTGCTCCTCGTTGGGTTCGACACTCTTACTTATCTAAAGGACTACGATTGATCCCCTATACTTGTGGGTCATCAATGATATGCACGAGTAGAACACAAAGAGTTGTGGGCGTTGATAGTCATACTGCTTACCACCAACGTCTTATTTTGATTCGGTGGTATTGTGGGATGAAGCGGCCTAGACCAACCTTACATGTCCACGCACATGAGACCGGTTCCACCAACTGACATGCAACTTGTTTTGCATAAAGGTGGCTGGCGGGTGTCTGTTTCTCCTACTTTAGTTGAATCGAATTTGATTATGACCGGTCCTTGAAGAAGGTTAAAACATCAAACTTGATAAATCACCGTTGTGGTTTTTGCGTAGTTAAGAATGGTTCTTGCTAGAAGCCCGTAGCAGCCACATAAAACTTGCAACAATAAAGTAGAGGACGTCTAACTTGTTTTTGCAGGGCATGCTGTGATGTGATATGGTCAAGACGTGATGTGATATATGTTGTTGTATGAGATGATCATGTTTTGTAATATCGACAACCGGCAGGAGCCTTAGGGTTGTCTCTTAATTATTGTATGAAATGCAAATGCCATGTAATTGCTTTACTTTGTCGCTATGCGTTAGCAATAGTTGTAGAAGCAATAGTTGGCGAGACGACCTCGACGCAACGATGGAGATCAAGGTGTCGAGCCGGTGACGATGGAGATCATGACGATGCTTTGGAGACGGAGATCAAAAGCACACGATGATGATGGCCATATCATGTCACATATTTTGATTGCATGTGATGTTTATCCTTTATGCATCTTATTTTGCTTAGAACAGCGGTAGCATTATAAGATGATCCATTCACTAAATTTCAAGATAAAAGTTTTCTCCCTGAGTATGCACCGTTGCCAAAGTTCGTCGTTTCAAAGCACCTCGTGATGATCAGGTGTCATAGACTCTACGTTCACATACAACGGGTGTAAGACAGTTTTGCGCATGCAGAATACTTGCGTTATACTTGACGAGCCTAGCATGTACACACATGGTCTCGAAACATTGGAGACCGAAAGGTCGAACATGAGTCATATAGTAGATATGATCAACATAGAGATGTTCACCATTGATGACTACCCCATCTCACGTGATGATCGGACATGGGTTAGTTGATTTGGATCATGTATCACTTAGATAACTTGAGGGATGTTAATTTAAGTGGGAGTTCATTAGTAATTTGATTAATTGAACTTAATTTATCATGAACTTAGTCTTAATAGTTTTTGCATATCTATGTTGTAGATCAATAGCTCGCGATATAGCTCCCCTATTTTTGATATGTTCCTAGCGAAAACTAAGTTGAAAGATGATGGTAGCAATAATGTGGACTGGGTCCGTTATCTGAGGATTATCCTCATTGCTGCACAGAAGAATTATGTCCTTGATGCACTGCTAGGTGACAGACCTGTTGCAGGAGCTGATGCAGACGTTATGAATGTTTTGGCAAGCTCGATATGATGACTACTTGATAGTTTAGTGCGCCATGCTTTACGGCTTAGAATCGGGGCTTGAAAGATGTTTTGAACGCCATGGAACATATGAGATGTTCCAAGAGCTAAAATTGGTATTTCAGGCTCATGCCCGTGTTGAGAGGTATTAGACCTCTGACAAGTACTTTGCCTATAAGATGGAGGAGAATAGCTCAGCCAGTGAGCACGTGCTCAGAATGTCTGGGTACTACAATCGCTTGAATCAAGTGGGAGTTAATCTTCCAGATAAGATAGTGATTGACAAATTTCTCCAGTCACTATCACCAAGCTACTAGAGCTTCTTGATGAACTATAATATACAAGGAATGACTAAAACGATTTCCGAGCTCTTCGTGATGCTGAAATCGGCGGAAGTAGAAATCAAGAAGGAGCATCAAGTGTTGATGGTTAACAAGACCACTAGTTTCAAGAAAAAGGGCAAGGGAAAGAAAGGGAACTTCAAAAGGAATGGCAAGCAAGTTGCCGCTCCCGTGAAGAAGCCCAAAGCTGGACCCAAGCCTAAAACTGAGTGCTTCTACTGCAAAGGAAATGATCACTGGAAGCGGAACTGCCCCAAATACTTGGCGGACAAGAAGGATGGCAAAGTGAACAAAGGAATATTTGATATACATGTTATTGATATGTACCTTACTAGTGTTCATAGTAGCCCCTGGGTATTTTGAATCCTGTTCAGTTGCTAAGATTAGTAACTCGAAACAGGAGTTGCAGAATAAATAGAGACTAGTTAAGGGCGATGTGACGATGTGTGTTGGAAGTGATTCCAAGGTTGATACGATCACCATCGCACACTCCCTCTACCTTCGGGATTAGTGTTGAACCTACATAAATGTTATTTTGTGTTTGTATTAAGCATGAATATGATTAGATCATGTTTATTGCAATGGTTATTCATTTAAGTCAGAGAATAATTGTTGTTCTATTTACATGAATAAAACCTTCTATGGTCATACACCCAATGTGAATGGTTTATTGAATCTCGATCATAGTGATACACATATTCATAATATTGATGCCAAAAATGCAAAGTTGATAATGATAGTGCAACATACTTGTGGCACTGCCGTTTAGGTCATATCGGTGTAAAGCGCATGAAGAAACTCCATGCGGATGGACTTTTGGAATCACTTAATTAAGAATCATTTGATACTTGCGAACCATGCCTCATGGGCAAGATGACTAAAACTCCGTTCTATGGAACAATGGAGCGAGCTAATGACTTATTGAAAATAATACATACCGATGTATGCGGTCCGATGAGTGTTGAAGCATGCGGCGGGTATCGTTATTTTCTCACCTTCACAGATGATTTGAGTAGGTATGAGTATATCTACTTGATGAAACGCAAGTCTGAAACGTTTGAAAAGTTCAAAGAATTTTAGAGTGAAGTATAGAATCATCGTAACAAGAAAATAAAGTTTCTACGATCTGATCCCGGAGGCAAATATTTGAGTTACGAGTTTGGCCTTCATTTAAAACAATGTGGAATAGTTTCACAACTCACGCCACCTGAAACACCACAGCGTAATGGTGTGTCCGAACGTCGTAACCGTACTTTATTAGATATGGTACATTCTATGATGTCTCTTACCGATTTGCCACTATCGTTTTGGGGTTACGCATTAGAGACAGCCGCATTCACGTTAAATAGGGCACCATCTAAATCCATTGAGATGACACCGTATGAACTATGGTTTGGCAAGAAGCCTAAGCTGTCATTTCTTAAAAGTTTGGGGATGCGACGCTTATGTCAAAAGGCTTCAGCCTGATAAGCTCGAACCCAAAGCAGAGAAGTGCATCTTCATGGGATACCTGAAAAAACTATTGCGTATACCTTCTACCACAGATCTGAAGGAAAATCTTTGTTGTTAAGAATGGGTCCTTTCTAGAGAAGGAGTTTCTCTCGAAAGAAGTGAGTGGAAGGAAAGTAGAACTTGATGAGGTAGTTGTACCTTCTCTCGAATTGGAAAGTAGTACATCAAAGAAAGACGTTCCCGTGATACCTACACCAACGAGAGAGGAAGCAAATGATGATGATCATGAAACTTCAGATCAAGTTACTACTGAACCTCATAGGTCGACCAGAACATGTTCTGCACCAGAGTGGTACGAAAATCCTATCCTGGAAGTCATGTTGTTGGACAACAGCGAACCTACGAACTATGAAGAAACTATGATGAGCCCAGATTCCGAAAAATGGCTTGAGGCCATGAAATCTGAGATAGGATCCATGTATGAGAACAAAGTGTGGACTTTGGTGGATTTGCCCGATGATCGGCAAGCCATTGAGAATAAGTGGATCTTCAAGAGGAAGACGGACGCTGATGGTAATATCACTGTCTACAAAGCTCGACTTGTCGCAAAAGGTTTTCGACAAATTCAAGGGGTTGAATACGATGAGACTTTATCACCCGCAGCGATGCTTAAGTCTGTCGGAAGCATGTTAGCAATTGCCACATTTTATGATTATGAAATCTGGCAAATGGACGTCAAAACTGCATTCCTTAATGGATTTATTAAAGAAGAGTTGTATATGATGCAACCAGAAGGTTTTGTCGATCCTAAGGGTACTAACAAAGTATGCAAGCTCCAGCGATCCATCTATGGACTGGTGCAAGCATCTCGGAGTTGGAATATACGCTTTGATGACGTGATCAAAGCATATGGTTTTATACAGACTTACGGGGAAGCCTGTATTTACAAGAAAGTGAGTGGGAGGTCTGTAGCATTTCTGATATTATATGTGGATGACATATTGTTGATTGGAAATGATATAGAATTTCTGGATAGCATAAAAGGATACTTGAATAAGAATTTTTCAATGAAAGACCTCGGTGAAGCTGCTTACCTATTAGGCATCAAGATCTATAGGGATAGATCGAGACGCTTAATAGGACTTTCACAAAGTACATACCTTGGCAAAGTTTTGAAGAAGTTCAAAATAGATCAGTCAAAGAAAGAGTTCTTGCCTGTGTTGCAAGGTGTGAAGTTGAGTAAGACTCAAAGCCCGACCACGGCTGAAGATAGAGAGAGAATGAAAGTCATTCCCTATGCCTTAGCCATATGTTCTATAAAGTAAGCCATGCTGTGTACAAGACCTATTGTGAACCTTGCCATGAGTTTGGCAAGGGGGTACAATAGTGGTCCAGGAGTAGATCACTGGACAGCTGTCAAAATTATCCTTAGTTACCTAAGAGGACTAAGGAAATATTTCTCGGTTATGGAGGTGATAAAGAGTTCGTCGTAAAGGGTTACGTCTATGCAAGCTTTGACACCAATTCGGATGACTCCGAGTCTCAATCTGGATACGTATTTGTAACACCCCATGTCATTAGCCACAGTAATCACTTTTGATAATGACAAGTCAGCATGATTAACAGTGCCAAATCATCATTTGCATCATATTGCATTTCAACTCCTAACTCAAATTCAAATTTAAATCAAAGTGGAAAATAAAAGTTGTTCAAACACAGAAACTAAAATGCTCAATAAATAACAAATATTCCAGAGGCAATTCTAAAATTGTAACCAACATTTAATAAACAAATTAGGTGACTCAAACACCCTCTATCAGTGGCTGAAAACAATATTTAATAGCCTTTTATTTAATCAAAATTAAATATGAAATTATGTTTTGCCCAAACTAGTTTTTGGTGTTAGGGTATAATGCACTGCTAATTATGGACTAGGTCACACTTTTTACAAAATGCATTTAGTGCCCAAACGATTAACAAAATAGAAAAGAAAAGAAAAACAGAGAAAGAGAAAAGGAGAAAAAGGAAAAGGCCCACTGTGCTGGGCCTCGAGTGCACAGTGCCGGCCCAGCCCACCTGGCGCCGTCCCCCACCTCCCGCACTGCTCCTCGCCCTCGCTGTCGAACGCGCACGCGCGCGCACCGGCCCCCCTCGTCCCCGATTGACAGCGGCCACCCGCGCGCCGCGGACGCCTATAAGCGCCCATCCCCAACCCCGCGGACGAACCATAGCTACTCCACTCGCCCTCTCCCTTGCTCCCCCGTCGCAGCCGAACGCCGCCGCCGCCATGGACGCCGGCTAGCCGCGGCCACAGCCCACCTCTTGCCTCCGTCGCCTGTCCAGAAGCTCCGCCACGACGAGCCCGTCCTCCTCGACCACAATCCCGAGCCCCGGGAGCTCTGCAACACCGGCCTGCTTCGCCTTCTTCCCCTACGGCCGCCGACGATCGCCGCTTCGATTCGCGCCGCCCCGAGCTCCTCCGTTCTTCCCCGGGCCTTCTCTGCAACGCCGGTGAGCCCCTGCGCCGAACGCGCCCTCCCCTGCCCCCTCTAGCCGCCCATAGCGCTCGCTCCACCGTAGCTCGAGCCCACCGCCGCGGACCTCGTCGCCGGCGTCGTTCTGGTGACCTTTTGGTCATTTGCTCGCGCCCGTCTTGCTCGCGCGTGCACGTAGGCCTCGCCCCACTCTCTGGATTGCCCGAACTCGCACCGTAGACCCATCTCCGTCGCACGCCCGAACCACCCCGCCGCCGGCGAGCTCGTGCCGCTCTACTGCGGCCACCCAGCACCCCGCACCGCCACTGTTCGACGCGCGACGCCGAGCCGCGTCGAACACAAGCAACCGCGCCGCGAATAGCCCCCTGTGTGCAAAACCCGAGCCGAGCCCGACGCGCGCCGCCGCGTTTGGCTCACCGGAGCTAACACCGGCGCGTCGCCGGCCAGCGCTGACCTGGCCTGGGTGGGCCCTGCCCAGTGCCACTGACCCCAGGGCCCCAGTTGACCTATTGACCAAGTCAACTGCTGACGTGGCCGCCCCTGTCTCACTCACATGCGGGCCCCACCTAATAAACGAATTTAAATAAATAAATAAACTACTAATTAGTTAATTAAGTTAATTAGTAAAACTAACAGACACTGACTGCTGGGCCCCACCTACTAATTAGTTTAGTTAAATTAAATTAACCCTGGTTAATTAGCTGGGTCACTGACATGTGGGTCCCACTAGACCCACATGTCAGGTTTGACCCTGGTCAGCACCTGTTGACCTGCTGACATCACACCTCGGTCATGCTGACATCATCATTCACTATTCTAGATAATTGGAATTTAAATAAATAATTAAATTTAGAAAATGATTAAAACTTTAGAAAATCATATAAATTAAACCGTAACTTCGATAAAAATAATTTATATATGAAAGTCGCTCAGAATTTTCGATACGAATCTGAATATGCCCTCTGTATTCCTATCAGATGCCCCTAGCTAGATGAACATGGAACTTTTAGACCGATTTTGATAAATGAATAGTGCCTAACTTTAATTAAATAAATCCGAATAAATTCCTAAATTAATTAAATCATTTAGTTAGGCAGTAGAACCCCCGACATAGCATTTAGGCATGTCATACATATTGTTTGCATTATTGCCGTGAATTTATTGTTTCTCTCCCCCTCCTTCTCTCTCGATAGACGCCGAGACCGAGGACGTTGCCGCTGGGTACGACTACACTACAGACGAGCAGCCCGTTGACGACCCCTCTTTCTTGCCAGAGCAACCAGGCAAGCCCCCCCTTGAGCATCCAGATATCGCCCATTCCATTTCTCCTGCTTGCATTAGATTTTCCTACTGTTAATGTTTGCTCCTATTCTGATGCATAGCCTGCTTTCGTAACCTGTTCATTGTTACCTTACCTGCCTATGTTAAACTGCTTAGTATAGGTTGGTAGTGAACCATCAGTGACCCCCCACCACCTTACCCTTGCTGCCCCTGCTTGATCATCGATGACTCGATCAATGCGATCGTCGACCAGAGACCGACACATCACTTCACCCCCCTTAGTTGAACGACTCTGCATAGTTACTATTGAGTGCCGAGGGTGATACCTCGTAACGCACTCCTGATGAATACTCTGCAATGTAGCTGTTTGGTCGCGGTCATCGAGGGTGATTCCTCCTTCTCCAGTTCCGATACAACTCTGTCATGCAACCCCTCAGTGTGAACCTCGAGGGTGATGCCTCATACGTTCACCCTGATGATTTCATCGAGTGGAATCCTCCGAGGGTGATTCCTCGGGTTTCCCCCTTGATGTTATGACCACATGGTTACCTTGACCTTTGATACAGGCGGGTCGACCCTGGTGGGTACCCGCTGGGGATCTATGATGTCGGGTGTGCCGAAAGGGCACTCGAGTGTGATATTGTGGCGGAGCATTAGAGACTCTGATTACCTCCGCGTGATACTAAATGAGCCTATTGGATTTGGGTTTGTGATCTGAGTGGGTCGACGTGCCCTATACGCACTACCACCATGCGAGATAATGGTTATGGGGCCCTCTGTGATGTACGTTTCTCCCGAAAGCTCATCAGACGTCACGATTCACCGTGCGGGCTGATTGCCGGGATTGGGCTGGATACTTCACTGACAAGTTCAGTGTCGCGCCTGCACCCCGGCCAGCCACGCAACGCGCAGGGTGCCCAGGGCGATGGCCCAAGACCTCTGGGTGCATAGGTTAGTCCGGTGTGCTGACCTCTCTGCTGAGCCTAGGTAGGGCGCTGCTTCGTGTTGATCTACCAAGGCCAGGCATTACCCAGCAAGTGTGTCCGGCCAGAGGTGATCGAGCGTGTTGGGTAACAGTAGTGCACCCCTGCAGGGATGAATAATCTATCGATAGCCGGTCCTACGGTAAAGGACGCTCAGTTTGTGTATCCCGATCTACTACTGGAACTGGATACTTGCTACTTAATTGAAGCTTTGGGATCGCTTTCTCGCTGGGAGTCGAGGAAGGACCTCTAGGCTTGCTTCAACATGTTTGCTAAATAAAATGCTATTCTACTCTCTTCTATTGCTGCAAGATGATGGCTTCGTGATGATGCTAGTCTTCGATAGGACTAGGCTTTCTCTCTATTCTGGCATTTCTGCAACCCAGTCCACATATACAGCCTTCTCCTTTCATAATGTTGCATATGTAGTGTAGATCCTTGCTTGCTGAGTACTTCGGATGAGTACTCACGGTTGCTTTGTTACTTCTTTTTCCCCATATTCCCCTACTTGATGATACATCAGACGATGGAGCCCCGGAGCCAGATGCCACCTCAGGAGCTTACTACCAGGAGGGTCCAGACGGCACTTATTACTGAATCGAGCCAGCCGACCAAGAGTAGGATCGGAGGCTCCCATGTAGGAGGCCTTCGCCTTTCGATCTAGAGTCGTTGTTTGTGCTAGCCTTCTTAAGGCAAAACCTGTCTAACTATGTCTGTACTCAGATAATATTTGTATGACTGACTTATGTATTCGGATCTTCGGATCCCTGGTCTGTAATATTGTGGACCTCCGTTTAAATTGTGTTAGAGTTGTGTTGTGATATCTTCCCGTGAGTCCCTGTGCTTGATCATACATGTTTGCGTGTATGATTAGTGTACGATTGAGTCGAGGGCGCCACAAGTTGGTATCAGAGCCGACTCCCTGTAGGAATCCCCCTTCCAATTCCTTGGCCGAAGTTGAGTCTAGAAACCGAAAAACTAATTTACTAACTTGGCTGTGTGGCTTTCGGGCCCACGTCGCCAACTGGGTGGTATTAGGATCTTTTATTCCTCGTCTATACTCTGGGACTCTGATCTCTCTTCTACTCAGGTTAAATAAATTTTACTAACGCCGACACTTAGGATCTCGTTAATTCCATCTACCCGGAGAGCTGGATATCTGTGCGATTTCCCTGTCATCGATCTGATTAATCTGATAATTATTTTCCTTTCCATTGTTTTGTTTAACCTTTCTCTCCGAGTTGTGTTAAACTTCTCATTGTTGTTTGACAAACCTGAATTTCCTCTGTTTCAGATGGATCGTTTGTTTCCACCGCGTCCTATGACACAGCTTGTGCTTCGCACTTGGGCTCGTGATGCCCATGGGTTTCCAGCTGTCCTGATCGCCCTCTTGACCAGACTTGGCTACCGCTGGTACCCCGAGTACATGGTCTACGAGGATTACCATGAGTTCAACCAGGAGCAGTACCATGCTGATGTTCGTATCTATGATCAACAAAATGACTCAGACACTGAGCTGCACCTTTTCCACGGTATCGGCGTGACGATTGAGATGGCAGTCCATGATGCCGCCTACTCTGCTGTCGCACGTCTCCGAGGAGAGTTCAGCGATGTCTTGGATGACTCTGAGTTCCGATACATTCCTTATGCCCCTGCTGGAGATGCCACTGGATACTACATAGCTATCTGTGCCCCGTACGAGCCTCGTCGCTATGACCCGCGCGTTCTGATTCAGTGCACTCAGGCTCTGGATCGCACTGTTCAGGCTCTTGCCGTCGAGTTGGTTGCCACTCGAGCACGTCTCTACGATGCTATGACGCAGTTGCTACCCGCTGTTCATGCAGGGATACACCCTGAGCACATCCTTTATCCGCGCAGGACTCAGATGTATGCTGGTATTGATTGGCCTGCTGTTGGAGGTCACACACCTACACGTGGACCTCTTCTTACAGCTCAAGACCGGGTTCTGCATCAGAGTGCACATGGAGCGCAAGATCCTAGCGCGACGAACATTCGTCGTCCGCACTCGCAGTTACCCCGTTACAGTGGTTTTCCCCGACGTTGATGTAGCCTTTGCTATGTCTCGTTGTGTACTTCCTTACCGCGTGCCTGCGTGCCGCCTAGAATGTCTAGTTCTAAATTTGCGCCGTTATGCTGTCCGCATGTACCCGACTCTGTGTATGGATTTGTATGTCTTGATTGACTACTGTTATGTATCTGTTACACTGCTTAATTGTTGTCGAGTTACATCATGCTTGTCGCTAAACACTCGCCATTGCTTTTACTAAACTACCCCCTGTTGATACTTAGCAGGATGGTTAGACCAGGTGGTCGTGGTCGTGGTGCCCCTGAACGCCCACCACCGCCAGACTATATGGCAGCTATGATGCAACAATTCGAGCTCAACCGCCAGTTCATGACTGGGATCATGGCTCAGTTTCCGCATCAGAACAACCAGAACCAGAACCCTCCTTCAATAACTCTGCCAGAGTTTATGCGGCTTAACCCCACTCACTCCTGCAACTCTGACAAGCCACTGGATGCTGATGACTGGCTCCACGACATCACTCATGAGATGGAGTCTGCTAATGTCGCCCCTGCCAACTTTGTCACCTTCGTGTCCTTTTTCTTAAAGGGGCCCACTGCTCAATGGTGGGACACACACAAGCGTACACTGCCGGCCGGAATAGTCATTACCTGGTATGAGTTCCAGGCTGCTTTCCGTGCCCGTTATATCCCTCAGGCAATTATGGAACGGATGAAGACCCAGTTCCGCAACCTCACTCAGGGCAACAAGACTATCGAAGCTTATCAGCGGGAATTTCTTGACCTCTCCAGATATGCTGAAGAAGACATCGCCACAGATGCCCGTAGACAAGAGAAGTTCTGTAATGGACTCCACCCAGACCTCGAGCTTGCCCTTGCTGCTCAAGACTTCAACGACTTTTCTACTCTTGTGAACAAGGCTATTCTGGTTGAGACTGCTCAGATGAAGCATAAGGACTCGCAGAAGCGCCATCGTGATGCTGGCTCATCTTCGAGCTCAGCACAGAAGCGTCGAGTCTGGATTCCCAACAATGTGTTCCGTCCAAATGCCCCTGCGTCAAAGAACAACTATGCTGCACCACGTCTGCCTCCTCCACCACCGAGGCAGCCAAGAGCTCAAGCTATTCAACACAATGCTCCTCTTCGTCCTGAAGATGGTCTGTGCTTCAAGTGCCGCAAACAAGGTCACCTTGCTAAAGACTGCCGCCAGACTCAGAATCAGTTGGCTTTTCCTCGTACTGGCCGTGGCAATAGTCGTGGCAACAATCAGGCCCGCAACTATAATACTGGGTCTGCTGCACATGGTCGTGGACACGCTTACAAGATTGATATTGAAGAAGTCCAGGATCAACCTGCTAACGGGATCACATCATTAGGAGAATGATGTGATGGATAGACCCAACCGTAAGCTTAGCATCCAATCATTTAGTTATTTGCCACAGCTTTCTTCATGTCAAGTATCGGTTCCTTAGACCATGGGATCATGCCACTCCCCGATACCGGAGGAATACTTTGTGTGGTATCAAACATCACTTTGTAACTGGGTTATCATAAAGGTGCTCTACAAGTATTTCCAAAGGTGGTTGTTGGGTTGCATGGATCGAGACTGGGATTTGTCGCTCTGTGTGGCGGAGAGATATCTTTGGGCCCTCTCGGTAATACAACATCACAAGAAGTTTGGAAGCATGTGACTAATGAGTTTAGTCATGGGATCTTGTATTACGGAACAAGTAAAGAGACTTGCCGTTAACGAGATTGAACTAGGTATGGAGATATCGATCATCGAATCTCGGGAAAGTAACATATCGCTGGACAAAAGGAATTGCATATGGGATTAACTGAATCCTTGACATCATGGTTCAATCGATAAAGATCTTCGTTGAATATGTGGGAATCAATATGGTTATCCAGGTCCCGCTATTGATTATTGATCAAAGAGGAGTCTCGGTCATGTCTAGATGATTTTTGAACCTGTAGGGTCGCACGCTTAATGTTCGGTAGCACTAGGGTAGTATCGAGATATTAATAGTGGAATGTCTGAAGTTTTTTCGGAGTCCCGGATGGGATCAGGGACATCACGAGGAGCCCCGGAATGGTCCGGAGGTAAAGATTCATATATGAAAAGTTGTTTTCGCGGTTCTGGAAAAAGTTTGGGGTTTTTCGGTATTGCACCGGGAAGGTTCTAGAAGGTTCCGAAGTGGGGACCACCTGAATGGGGGGCCCACATGAAAGTGGGCAGTGGGTAAAGTCCCCACACCCATGGTCTAGGCGCACCAAGATCCTCCCTTAAAAGGAATAGTATCATATCCCGAAGGGATAAGACCAGGATCCCTAAAAAGGTGGGATAACGATCAGTGGGGAAGGAAAGGAGCGATTTCCTTCGTACCCACTTGGCCAACGACCCTAGGGGCTTGGAGGGCAAGCCACCAGCCCCCTCCATGCCTATATAATGGTTGGGAGGCGTTGGGGACAGCAACCCTTCCGCGCTTGCCCCGTCTCCCTCCCGTTACTCCTCCTCCATGTTCCGTAAGTGCTTGGCGAAGCCCTGCCGGAATTCCACTGCCACCACTACCACCACACCATCGTGTTGGTTCAGAGCTCATCTACCTCCTCTCCCTCACTTGCTGGATCAAGAAGGAGAGGACACCGCCGAGCCGTACGTGTGCTAAACTCGGAGGTGCCGTTCGTTCGGCACTAGATCGGATTGGATCGCGATTGGATCGTGATGAGTACGACTACATCAACAGCGTTACGACGCTAATGCTTTCGGTCTACAAGGGTATGTAGACACACTCCCCTCTTGTTGCTTTGCATCTCCTAGATTAGATCTTGGGTGTTCGTTGGAATTTTTTTGATTTTCATGCAACGTTCCCCATCAGATCACCCCCTCCCGGAAGGCCAGGAGCTCAGCCATGAAATGATCAAACACCCCCAGGAGGGGTTTGCTCCAAGCTCCTAGAAAATCTAGATGAGATCGGACTAACCCGCCTGCATCTCCCATCCATAATTCAGAGTTGATAGACCCATCTATGTTGATAGTGATCCAACCAGGCTCAGGTGGTCTCCAATACTGGTTCGCTAGTGATTTATTCCGGCTCGGTGGCATCTCCAAAATAGACAAAGATTCATGCACCCATTTAATAGCATGCACAGGATCATAGCCGCCTTGATCATGTGTCCACCTATTACGAGAAGACCAAATAGTGTACATAATGGTGATAAACTTGCATCTATCACTCTCAGAGAACATATGCTCCAACAAGATACCTCTTGCCCAAGTCAGTGGGTGCAGCCACGACAGGTGAAGGCCAAATCACCGCCTTGCTGCAACCCAAAAGCTTTTTGCATGCATGCAAGTTATGAGTGCATGCAACAAATCCTCGTCCATGGCCTGACATACATCACATCAGGCCAAAGTTTTA
The DNA here is from genome assembly GCA_011799875.1 of Thinopyrum elongatum. Taxonomy (NCBI): domain Eukaryota; kingdom Viridiplantae; phylum Streptophyta; class Magnoliopsida; order Poales; family Poaceae; genus Thinopyrum; species Thinopyrum elongatum. Next base: position 131,687,538 of record CM022303.1, read on the forward strand.
ATGTGTCTGTACCTTAGAGTGACTGAGTCTGGTAAGATACCACGAAGCACTCTCCATCAGAAAACTCGCACTTTAGGAACCACATTAAGTTTCCAGAGTGCATTCCACAACTGTTTATTTGCTGATGAAGTTTCCATGACCGTCCCTTCCTCTAGAGCTCTATGCTCGTTACGAGTCACCAGAGAACGATACGCAGATTTCACAGTGTAGATGCCTGACTTTTCCAACGCCCATGCAAGGGTGTCATTGCCTCCCGCCGGATTAAGGGGTATATTAAGTATTGCTTCAACATCCGGTTGGAGGAAGTTATCTCGAATAATTTGCACATCCTAGTTACCAGTATATTCATCAATAAGCTCCAAAACTCTAGTGAGATGGGCAACACCTAATCATCCCATAGGCTTGAGTGTAATCATATTGGGGATCCTGCTGTCAGTCCATGTCTCAATCGTGGATCCGTCCCCTACACGATGAATTAGGCCAATGTTAAGAGCCTTCCTCCCAGCCACAATAGCCCGCCAAGTAGCAGAAGCACATGCAGGCACCATCACATGGACAAAATATGTAGCCGGAAAATATTTCCCTTGGGACTCTCGAGCACAGGGATTCCGGATGGGTCAACAAACGCCATCCTTGTTTACCAAGCATAGCCAGATTAATGAGTTCCAAGTGTCGAAATCCCATGCCACCTTTGATCTTTGGTGTAGCAAGTTTCTCCCAAGAGATCTAGCGATTGCTTATCCAAAGAACTTCCCCACCAATACTTGGCCATGCAAGAAGTCAGACTCTTGCATACCTTTTTTGTCAGCAAAAAAGCAACTCATGTTGTATGTTGGAATGGCCTGAACAATAGATTACAAAAGCATTTCCCTTGTTGCACATGCTAGAGTCCTCTCTGACCAACCCAGCATTTTGCTTACGTTTCTCTCATTAATATGCACAAAAGTACCACTTGTAATTCAGCCAATAACCATCGGGAGACCCAAGTAACGTTCAGAGAACGCTTCCACTGAAATACCAAGAGTTTGCTTCAGGGACTCGCGAAGGGGCAATGTACTATTGCCACTAAAATAAATTGATCTCTTTTCCCGGTTCACTGCTTGACCAGAACAATCATCATAGACCCGAAGAATATCAGTGAGTCTATCTGCACTTGGGATTTTTGCAGTGAGAAAGATCAAACTGACATCAACGAATAGGAGATGATTAACCCAAGGTGCATGAATATTAACCCGAATGCATCTATCAATGTGTGGACCACCATAATTATTTAGCAAAGAAGTAAGGCCCTGGGCACATAAGAGGAACAAATATGGTGGTATTGGATCCCCCTGTCGGAGACCTATTGATGGAGTAAAGTACAGGAAAAAGCTCACCATTAACCTTTATCGTGAACCTGACGGAGGTCACACAATTCTTCACTATCCGGATGAAACGATCATTGAAACCAAGTTTAGAGAGCATAGTTTCAAGATAATGCCATTCCACTCGATCGTAGGCCTTAAGCATGTCCAATTTGACTGCACAACATGAGTTCTTGCCTTTTTTTCCGCCTCTTGATCACATGTATACTTTCGTAAGCGACGAGAACATTGTCTGTAACTGAACAACCTGGGACAAAAGCACTTTGCTCTTCCCCGATCACCTCATCCAGAATATTTCTGACACGATTTGCAATAGCTTTCACCGCAATTTTATATAGAACATGACAAAGAGCAATCGGTCTAAACCGGGATATTTTCTAAGGATTATGAACCTTAGGGATTAGCGTATTGCCGTATCATTCAGCCCCATAGGTAGTTCTCCACCATTCAAAAGAAATTCAACACAACCTTGGTGATATCCTCTCCTAGAACATCCCAATGCCGTTGGTAGAATCCTGTTGTAAACCTGTCAACGCCCGGGGCCTTTGACGGTGCCATATCGAACAAAGCTTTTTTGACTTCCTTGGCTACATAATCTTTCTCAAGTAACTCATTCATGACATCAGTAATACGAGACTCAACACAATCAAGCAGTTCATGCATGGGTCTGAAGTCTGAACCCCTGGGTCTGATATAACATGTGATAGAAACTACTGATTTCTGACTTTACTTCCTCTGGCTCAACACAGACCTGCCCATTTGCCTTTTCTAGGGAAATAATGCGGTCAATTATTTTCCTATGGGCCGCCTGCGCTTGGAATAACCCGTGTTTCGGTCACCCTCCCGAAGCCACCACGAACGTTGTTTACACCAAACTTCCTCCTGCCGGAGTGCCTCACATAACTGTGTCGCTGGTCGCTACGGCGAGTATTTAACCAAAAACTACCACAATTGACGGAAACGTGATGAAAAACTACCACTTTACGATTTTGTGCGGAAAACTACCACTTTTCTCCTAATCCGTGGCAAAAAACTACCAACTCGCCAAACCGCTCGCTTCGCCCACGCTAAGCACCAAACTGACCGGCCGGTCCCACGAATCAGTTGCCACCATGGCCAACGGATGCCCGACGCGTGTTAACGGCCGTTAACGCCGCGTCTGCGGTCGGAACGGCGGCTGTCGGTCGGGTGCGGGTCAAGATCTGATCCGTTCCCCTCTCGCTTCACTCTCTCCCTCCTCTCCCTCTCTCTGACCTAGGTGGTGGCCGCCATGTCGTCGGTGATTCTGGAGGGGGGCGGCAGCGATATGGGTGGTGGCGACGGCGGCGGCGACGCCGGCGGCGGTGGCACAAGTTTGGACGCTGTGGGCTCAGTCGATAACTGGTTGGGGAGCACCAGTTTCTCGACGCAGGCAGGCTCGCAGCAGCCGGAGGCACCGCTCGCCCAGTCATCGCCGGCGCCTGGATGTTCTATGGGTTGCAGGTATGGAAATATCTCTTGCTTAAATGAACATGTTTTCTTCAATCTGGCAAATTAGTAAGATGTGTTTGTTTCTGTTTGTTGAACATGTGTAGTAAACTGTATTGCACTTGTAGTTCTGTCAATTTCAATTCAATTCATGAGTACTTATTTGTGCAGTTTGGCTGACCAAAAGTGGGACATATGGTTTCATTTCGAAGGAAGAAACCCTGTGAAAAGGGGTATATATGAGACAGATATTTCTTTTCTTACTCTACAATCACTCATTGCTAGTGAAGGGTATGGGGAGAGTGATTACATGTATTATGTGAAGGAGGAGGAAATTGGATCTGAAAGAGTAAAGTATTTAGGTAATGAAGCTAGTGTTCATGAAATGTTGGAGTTTTATCATCATGTCAAGGTTGTGAACATAAGGGTTGTGAGAGATGTTGAACCTGCAAGTAGTACACAGGCTAATGAGAATTACATGAACACTCAAGAGAGCTGCTGTGTGAAAAAGATAGTGGAGCAATCTGAGCTTCAGAATCAGATAAATGATAGAAAGGCTCAGCTTGAGAGGAGCAGGATTCAAAGAGAGGCAGATTTGAACCACTTTGAAGGAGACACTGAAGTGTCTGAATTTTGTTTTGATGATTCAGTTCATTCAGATGGGAGTGCTGAAGCTGTTCAAATGGAAATAGAGTGTGCCTCTGAAGAGGATAGAGCATTGGAAACTACTGCTATTGTGAAACACGTGATGAATCCTGGTCCAACTAGCAGATGTCACAATGAGGTAGAGAAAAAACGCTTTGAAGATTGGTTTCCTGAAGCAGATGATTTTTGTTTTGCTGGTGATGTAGGCATAAGTGATGAGGAAGAAGAAGATGAAGTTGAACTACCATACCTCCTGAAGAAGCCAAAGAGTAATAAGAAAAAGATGAAGGATAGGGTATATTTTGACCCCTCAATTCCCAATTCACATTTACTGTTGTGCAAGAGCTTGTGTTTTGACAGTGTTTACCAGTTTAGAGAAGCATTAAGGGATTTTCATATAAGGACTTTCAGGTCTTTTCACTACCACAGGAACTCCCCAACAAGAATTATTGTTTGGTGTTCACAGAGAGAGCATGGATGTGAATTTTACATGTGTGCCTCCAGGATAGCTCATGAAAGAACTTCTTGCATTAAGAAGTGTAACATGGAGCACACTTGTCCAGCATCAGCAGAGAACACAAAGGTTACTACTAAGTGGCTTTCCAAAGCAGTTGAGCCTTCTCTTAGAGCAGATCCTAGAGCTCCTGTGGATGCACTTATTAAAAACAGCAAAGTCAATTTTTCTGTTGATGTATCAAAGAGTGTGGCCTATAGGGCAAGGAGGAAGGCTCTTAAGGTTGTGCAAGGTGACCAGAAGGAGCAGTACTATAGACTGAGGGACTACCTACAAGCAGTTATTGATACAAACCCTGGTAGCAGGTGTATAGTTACAACATTTGAGGACCCAGAAAACACTGCACCAACTCCTAGATTTAAGTACATGTTCTACTGCTTGCATGCATCAAAGGAAGGATTTCTTAATGGTTGCTGGCCCTTTATAGGTAAATGTACAACTGCATTTTCTTCAAAATATCTTGTTGAGAAAATTATGGTAGCTAATTTGGGTATGGATGCAGGGCTTGATGGTTGCTTCATCAAGCTAACCACTGGACAGCAAATTCTTGCAGCCACAGGAAGAGATGGCAACAACAACATCTACCCCATAGCCTTTGGTGTGGTTGATAAGGAAGATTCTGATAGTTGGACATGGTTCCTAACCCAGCTAAGATGTTGCATTGGAAGTGGAAGCAAATTTGGAACCTACACCATTATTTCTGACAGGCAAAAGGTATGCACCCTATCTTTGCCAGTACTTCAGAAATATTGATATTACTGGCTTAATTTCTTTTTGTTCATGACCATAGTTATTAATTTATAAACAGGGTCTTCTTAAGGCTATAAATGAGGTGTTCCCTGATTCCCCTCAGAGATGCTGCCTCAGGCACATATATGCAAATTTTCAGTCAGCTGGTTTCAGAGGAGCAGAACTAAAGAAGCTAGTAGGTCAGGCTATCTACTCATTCACCAAACATGGCCATGAATTAGCAATGGCAGAGCTGAAAGCAGAGTGAGAGGATGCCTGGAAGTGGCTTAAGAAAATTCCAAAGGAGACTTGGTGTAGGTCTGCAATGGATTATAATTGCAAAACTGATCTTGTTGTGAACAACCTTAGTGAGGTTTTCAACAAAATGATCCTTGATGTTAGGGCCAAACCAATTAGGACAATGTTTGAAGGAATTAGGACTAAGCAGATGATCAAAAGGCAGAAGACTAGGGAAAAGACAGAGACCAGCAGGTGGATGATCACACCCAACTATTCAGAGAAACTGGAGGAGAATAAGAAGTATGCCAAATTTTGTGAGGCACATAGGGCTGGTCCTGACATTTGGCAAGTGTCAAGTGGTGAAAATCAGTACTGTGTGAACATAGCTACTAAATCATGTTACTGCAGGAGGTGGGACATGACAGGTGTGACATGCAGTCATGCAATAGCAGCAATGAGCAAGCTTCACATGCACCTAGAGGACTATGTGCATGAATTTTTCAAAAAACCACTATATATTGAAGCATACAAAGACATTGTGCACCCTGTCCCTGGTCCTGAATTTTGGCCTGACACACATACTCAGGATATTGAGCCACCAGTGTTCAAAGAAAAACCAGGCAAGAAACAGACAGCTAGGAGGAAGGGCCAGTTTGAGGTGCCTGCACCAAAGGACACAAGCAGGATGGGAACAATTACATGCAGCAATTGTGGTCTACAAGGCCATAGATATACAAACTGTGGGAAAGCTCTGAAACCAATCTTGAGATGAGAAAGAACTTACATCAGGTCATTTGAAAATCCATAGATATCTCTACAAGGCCATAGATATTTCATCTAGAATTACTAACTGTTTTAATTTTGTCATGCAGGAGAATAGAGAAATTTTCAGGGGTTCATCTAGTGCTACACATGTACCTCCACAACCACCACATCAACACCAAAGTTCACACATCCCAGCCTCATCTGCTCTACCTCCTAAAGCAACGAGGAACAGAAAAACAGCAGCAGCTAAGAGAGGTTCAGCATCAACAGTTTCAGCAGGACCAGCCAAGTCTTCACCAGCACCTCCAAGAGGATCAGGATCAACAAGAGCTCCAAGAGGATTCAATGCACCCAGAACATCCACTGGAGAACCTGGGATATTAACAAGCAAGAGGAAGAGGAAACCTACTAGCAAGTTTGCAGCCCATTTCAGTGCAAGTGGAAATCATTGAAACTCTGTTCTGCTACTTCAATGTTGAGTGTATGCTACTAAGTTTCTGTTGTGCTACTTGAATGTTGATTGTATGCTACTAAGTTTGTGTTCTGGTACTTGAATGGTTAAATTCAGACTTGTGAACTTGAATGTTGAATATATGGTACTGAATTTGTGATAGTGGCAAGTGCATGTTTATATTTGTTTTAATTTGTTTTTGCTACTTGGCACTTCTACAGTTCAGAAAATTTTTGTATTTGTTTTTGCTACTTGGCATATCTACAGCTCATAAAAAACCAGAATTTTTTTTAATAAAAAATAATAAAAAATTGTTTGGCCTGGGGCTCGAACCCAGGACCAGGGGGTGTAACCATGCGTTCAATACCAGTGGGCTAGTGCTAGTGATTTGTTTGACTAGCACCGGCCATCCTAGTTATGTTGGTTGGTGGGCATGTACTGTGTTAAGCGTGCGTTGCGCCGGCTGCGTCGTGAGCGTCCGTTTCGTACCGCTAGTCGTTTCGGATTCCCAGGGCATTAATACGTGTCCACTCGCCGCTCTCTCACTCGCCCACTCGCCGCTCGCACCGCCCACTACACTCCCCCCTCTCTCCTGTTGAAATCCACGCCGACAACCACCCCTCCGCCGTCGCCATGGACGGGAGCCTAGGCTGGCAAAGGGCCGTCGAGGAGCTCGCCGGCAACAACCAGGAGCTGCGCGCGCAGTACAGGGAGATTGCGCGCTGGTTCCCTAGCGTGGAGATGATGAGGAACCACGCCCGCGGCCTCGTGAAGGTCATGACGGCTGCTGAAAAGCAGCGTTGCTTCCCTCGCGGCTTCACCGTCCCGCCGGCGACCATTCTTCTGTGGGCCATGCGCGAGGTGCAGCGCTCCCCCGACCCCAGGCAGCGCGCCCGTTGGTGGATGTACCGCTCATCCACCACGCCGCCGACAGGTGACGATCCTGCGCGCGTTGCGTCCAGGGCAGAGCACGTCACCGACGCCGTCCTAGCTCTCCCAGCCCCCATCAACAACGCCTACTGGGAGAGGCGCAATCCGTGGGTCCTCGGGCCAGACGACGACTCCGAGGTGGACTCATCTGACGACTCTAACGATGAGTCCTCTGACGACGAGGTGGAGGAGCTCGTCGTACTCTCCGACGACGAGCCGGATGTGCAGCTGCGGGCGCCCGTCCTCGACGCCGTGGAGGGGGACAAGAACCTCCCAATTGACGTGGATAAGCTGCCGGAGGTCGCAGATCTCCCAGAGGTCGTCGTCGTGAAGGAAGAGGTTGAGGAGGAAGATGTGGTCGCCCCGGCGCCGGGCAAGAAGAGGGCGGCGGTGAAGAAGACTGCGGTGCGGCGCTCCCAACGCCTGAAGATGCTGAAGAAGGAGGACTGAGATGCTATCTTCAGTTTCGTCAGTCCAAGAAATGTTCAGTTTTGTCAGTCTTATCTTAGTTCAGTAAGTTAAATTGTTCAGTTTGGTCAGCACTATGTGACTCCTAGGGCTGTTCTATGTCAGTTCAGTTAGTTTGGTAATCTACTTGCTATCTATGTATGCCAGCACTATGTCAGACTATCTATGCCACTACTATCTATGTATGCCAACACTATGTTAAGTTCTATGCCAGACTATCTACTTGCTATCTATGTATGCCACTACTATGTTCTCAGTTCACTATCTATGTCAGACTATCTAAGTTGGATATGGGCAACACTGACTATCTATGTTATCATTTCCAAGTATGTCACTACTGTCAGCTAGCTAGATATATATGCAGATATTGGCTACACATAATATATGCAGAGTAAAACAGCCTCATCATAGATAAAACATTCTTACTTACTTAACTTAGCATGATTACTCACTTAGCATAGTAGGTCTTAACATAAAAGTCATTACATCATAGATAAAACCATCTAGTTCTTAAACCATAACAGTAGCTGGCTCATACCATCTTGATTCAGGTTCTGAAACCACATGAAACTTTCCCAAAATATACACCTAACATGCATGACATTCCAAGGCCAGCTATATATATAGGCCATTACTTAACCAACACAGCAAGCACTTCACTCATTCATTATTGCCTTGATCCTCTCCAGCTTATCTTTGCTGGCATGCCCAGCATTGAGCAGATCAGCAATCAGATACTCCAGCTTCTTCTTCTCTTGCTTAAGTAGGTCCCTGTCCCCCTCCACTTCCTTCTTGGCCTTCCTCATGTTCTGAATGATATCTGCTTGGCTTTGAAGAATGCACCTTTGCTCCATGGCAAGCTTCATCTTTTCCATACTTATCTCAATCTTTGCCTGATCCTCAAGTTGTTTCTTCTTTTCATTTAGTTCATTGATTGCCTAACTGGTATAGTCCATGTCATGAGACATCTTGCCATCTTGATAGTCAAAAAGCTTGGATACATCTTCCACCAACTGGCTGTAGTTGTTTGACAGGAAAACAATTTCCTTCTTTAGCTTGCCCACCTCTTTCTCATGGGCTTGTTTGTCCTTCACCCTACCCAAGTTCTGCAACCCCACAGTTGACACCTACATCCTACAGAAGCAATTATTTATAATTAAGCACAAAGCACCTAGTAACAAACTTAGTACAGATAACTCAAGTCATAAACTCAATTCAGTTAAGTGAAACCCTATGTTAACATCAATGCTCTCTGAATTCAGCTAACATAATTCTTTGAAACTAAGCACACAACACCTTATTTAGCAGCAGAGATAAATTCAGTTAACTCTGTTCTTTTCAGTTAACAGCTATATTCAGTTAACAGCTAACAGATATATTCAGTTCACAATTCACAGTTCACATTTAACAGGTGTTCTCAGGTTCAGTCATTTATTGAATTCAGTTAACTCAAGATCTACTTTCACATATATGCTTCCATATGTATGGCACTTTTCAATTTCAGTTCAAAACACAGCACACATCTCTGCACAACTTAATACCTATTGCACCACACATCTCCAACAGCAAAACACATCACACACCACACATCTCCACCAGCAAAACAAGTAAGCGTTCAAGATTTCATACCTGCTGCACAGGACAACCGAGATATCGCCTCCCAGTCAAAGCACCTTCAAAAGCTACCATCTTCTTCGGCCTCTGATGATGCATCATGCACGTCGGCTCAGATTCAGTGAAAGAACCACAGAAAGATGGATCCACCACACTGTCAGGGGTTTCCTGCAAAAGAAACTTCGAATCAAACCAAAAGTAACTTGGAATCTCCAATTTGGATGAACTAACCCTAACCCTAACTCTGTTCCACCATTATGCACTTACAAAGAGCTGAGGATCCATTGACACCATGCAGATGTCCTCGTCCGAGCTCTCCTCGTCATTCCAGGATGGCATCCTCAAGTTCTACCGGCAGCAATGGCGGCGGCGGCGACGGCGATATGCTCAGAGCACCTGGGAGAGGGAGAGGATGAGGAGGAAAGACTGGGCGAGCGAGGAGGAAGAGGATGAGTGAGTGGCTGAGCTCGCTCTTACTTATTGGACGACCGATAGCCGCCGTTTCCGACCACAGACGCGGCATTAACGGCCGTTAACGCACGGCGGGCGTCCGTTGGCCACGGTGGCAACTGATTCGTGGGACCGGCCGGTCAGTTTGGTGCTTAGCGCGGGCGAAGCGAGCGGTTTGGCGAGTTGGTAGTTTTTTGCCACGGATTAGGAGAAAAGTGGTAGTTTTCCGCACAAAATCGTAAAGTGGTAGTTTTTAGTCACGTTTCCGTCAATTGTGGTAGTTTTTGGCTAAATACCCCGCTACGGCCTTCTCTTTCTCTGACGGTCCACGACGGATCGAGGCAGCTTGCAGACGGTAAAGGCGCTGCTGGAGTTTACGTACTCCCTCTGTAAAGAAATATAAGAGTGTTTAGATCATTATACGGAGTGAGTACCATTTTAGAAAGGTTACCAAATTCCCTGTCTCCCCACGGCCCCAACTTGTCCTGAACTTCTCCAAGAACATTGATAATGCCTTGTAGACCTTCTTGGCCGGCCCCAACATGCCACAAATCGTCAACATATAATATACCCGGCCGGACTTCTCCTCTAGCCCATGTCGGACTCCGAATCGCTCCCGGCACAGGTGCTTTGGTACATATACCCCGGACCGGCGAGGAAGCAACGATCCATCCACCAATATTCGGGGCTGTAGTAGAGGGAGCGACAGATGGCGTGGACGCGGTACCACGACTCCTCGATGCATCCTCCTGCAATCCCCGCTCGCGGTCGTCCTAAGTCCGGCGCCGACGATGCCCTCCCTCCTCCTTGGGTCCTGCTCGACGACCGTGCATACCTCGCCGGCGAATCTAACCACACCACGGCCGTCTCCCGCACAAGGCACGGCGACGAGATCCAGGCCACCTTCTTCCTCACCGACCCGCCGCTCGTCTCCCACTTCTCCGTCTCGTGCGCCGCCGAGTTTGGCTGCGAGCCCAGGATCCTCTACACGGAGGCCAATCTCGTCCTCCTCACCTTGGTGCTCGGCGACCCCTACAACGCCATCGACCCCCGGAAGAACGACTTCTACGTCTACGAGGTGGACAAAGACGACGCCGCCGGCGGCGGCCCTCCCACACTAACGCTGCTTCCGCACCCCCCGCCCGACTTGTTCCCCTGCCCGTGGGAGAGATGCTACTACTTCCATGACCGCCAGGTAGGGCTCCTGCGCCACCGCAGGAGCTCTGACGACGGCGGCGGCCGTCCCAGAGCCTATGACGCCTACATCGTCTCCCCGCTCTGTACACTGCTAACGTTCCCGGCGGAGTTAGCCCTTTACACCTACGTCTCCGACACCAAAGTGTGGAGCAGCAAACCGGCCTCATTCCCAGACGGCGGCAAACTGCCCCGAGCCGCCATTCGCTGTGACAAGGTTATCACCATCGGAGGAGAAGCAGGCACCATGGGCTGGGTCGATCTCATGCGGGGTATCATCCTCTGTGATGTGCTCCCACTTGACCACCACGACAAGACGCTTCGCTACATCCCTCTGCCGGAGCCCATCCGGCCAGACGACACCATCGACGAGGCTGGAGGAATGTACCGGGACATCGCTGTTGTCGGCAGCCGCATCAGGTATGCCGAGGTGCAGATGCACGTCAGGCCGGGCTCGGCCGGCCCAAAAGGCTCCTTCACCATCGACGGCTGGACGGCCGTCATATGGAGCAGGCCGGCCAATCCCGTCAAGGAGTCGGCCCCCTGGCGCAAGGACCATGAGGTCCGTGCTCACGAGGTTTCTTATTACGACGATGACGGCGAAAATAACACGGTGCCAGGCTTTGAGTTGCTCCCGGCTGTGGTGGATCACCAAGGCAACCCGCAGCCGACCTTGGTGGGGATTCACGTTGGCCATCCCAAGCTCAGCTTGTGCGTCGGTGACAGCACCCTTTACTTGATGGCCAAGGTCAACCGCTGGTACCAGAAGGCGTGGGTGATTACTGTTGACATGAAGAACAAGAGGCTGCGAGGAGTGGCCGATTTTGGTGGCGCACCAAGGTGCGCGTCATTTCACCATGCCTATCGGCAGAGCAGGATCTCGGAGCATCTCAATTTGATTGATTGATGTATTCTACCATCACTTGCGTGCGTGCGTGCGTGCATGCGTTGTTGCCTGATATAAGGCATCAGAAGTTTCTTGTGATGCTGCTGTATGACGACAAAAGGACGAAGGTAAATATTCATCAAAAGTATGTCCGTAAAAGGAGGCGACATGAAAGATGACTCATTTCTTTTTACAAGTTGGGTTCGTCAGATTGAATTATACTGTACTCACTTTCGAAATAGTCTTTCACCTCCCTTTATAAATAAAGGCACAAACGGCCGAACCAATATGTAGTGGTGAGAAAACCATTATACAAGCAGGTCAGAACGAAAAATAAGCACCGGGCGAGTGGCACAGGTGACACTAACTCAACGCCAAACATGAAAAGCAGAAGAGGCCACCCCTAACAAACTACAACCAAGACAACTAAAGAGAACCGGAGCCGTGCCGCCAAGAGAAACCACCGTGCCATGACACTACCGGAATTTGCCCAAATCCCGACGGCCTAAACTATGCCGACGGCACCTGTCGGCATACATGAAGGCATCCCGACGGCCTAGGTCAAGCCGTCGGCGTAGAGAAGCCGTCGGCATATGTCAACATATGCCGACAGGTGCCGTCGGCATAGCTCGGTCGTCGGCAGTACTGGCTCTATGCCTGCGGTGGCCGTCGGCATAGGTGAGGCCGTCGGCCCGGCTACCCGGTGGGCGACGGGCGTTTGACGGCGTCATATCTACGCCGACGGCTCTAACGGGGGTCGTCGGCATAGGAAGTGACCCACGTCATCGATCCGGGGGACGTGACACGTCATCGATCCGAGCCCCTCGTCGGTCCGTGGGGTGGCATAGATATGCCGACGGCCTCGCCGTCGGCATAGGCCTGACCCACGGCCTCTACCACGTCATCGATCGGCGGCCTCTGCACATCATCGAGCCCGGGGCATAGCTATGGGCGACACGTGTCACCTATGACGACGGCCTAGCCGTCGGCATAGTTCTAAATATACGCCGACGGGTAGGCCGTTGGCATAGGCAACATGTGGCGCCCACTGGGGCGTCCTGGCACGTAGATATGCCGGCAGCCTAGCCGTCAGCGTCTATTTGAATCTACGCCGACAGCCTAGCCGTCGGCACATGTGGACACGTGGCAGCCTCAGGGTGCTTCCTGGCACGTAGGTATGCCGATGGCTAGGCCATCGGCATAGATTCAAATATATGTCGACGGCCTACCCATCGGCATACGGGTGCCACATGGCTCCTTCTGGTTGGGCAGTACTCACAACAAGAAATATGTCAACTTGTGACCTTCTCTTAGTGATCGTGGGTGCATTGGTCGTAAATCTACAACCATTTAGAATCAGTTGGTCAAAAGCTGTTTTGGAGGGTCCAAACCCTAAACCATAATGACCATTTTGGTCAGAAAGGTTGTAATTGCCTTACACGTGATGATCGTAAATTTGTGAACATGATTTACAATGTTATTTCTTGTTGATTATGACCTATTAAGATAGTCCTAAATGTCTACGATGATTTGATTTGACATGACTTGGCAGACACCTCAGTAATCTCGCCTACATGGCATCTTTAGGTGTCATCCCACTTACATGTCACTATTAACCACTTAATTTTGTTTCCTATTGACACGTGGAACCCGTCGATCTTACACGTGGGACCAACACAACCCACATGCTCCCATTGACATGTGGGACCTGCCCCACCGAGTGGGACCCGCACCACCCACAGGTTTCCAATGACATGTAGGACCCACCCTACCGATCTGGCGCGTGGGGCCTGATGCACCTACGGGCCCACCAACCTGACGTGTGGGACCAACATCACTCAAAGGCTAGCTACTAATGACATGTTGGGCCCGTCATACACCCCTGGCAAGTGGGACCAATAACACCACAGCCTCCCAACGACATGTGGGACCCGCCATACTTACATGTGGGACCAGGGGGCCTACGTGTTGGCAACCAATCATAAGCAGGCGGCAGAAATAAAAAGAGGCAGCGCGAGGGTTCGAACCCGCGACCTCGTGGAGCGCTGAGCAGGGGCAAACCAACGGGCTAGCACTCATGTTGTGATATATTCCCACACGTAATTAATTTATAGAGTCATTCGTCTGTTGGGCCTGGACCTAGGTGGGCGACTGGGCCATCCTCACGACGCGGCCATGAGCAAAAAAAGTTAATCAAGCTTTTGAAAAATAAAAGTAGAAAACAAATATGGGCAAAGGGGGATTCTATCCCGCGCCGCACCACACAAAGCAGTAGAGCCATACCACCATGCCACCATCTTGGTTTTGATATTCTACTACAATCAGTTCTTTTATAGATAAGATCGTTTCCTGGGCTTGGGCCTAAATCGTGATAGGCCTCCCCTTCTCTCCTTTTTTACATTAACACAACGGTCCGCCGAGTGGGCTCACGGCCCATAGCCTATTAGTTGGCATTTTTAGGTCTCAAATGTATGCTTATTATTATTTTTTCTGTTTATTCTTCTTTCAAATAATTCGGGATTTCAAAAAAGTTCCAAACATAAAAAATGAATTTGTTGGAAAAATGTACGTGAAAACATAAAATGTACGCGGAGTAAAAGAAGTTCATGATATTGAAGAAATGTTCGCGTATTGAAATAATGCTTGTGAATTTGACCAAAAAAATTTGAATTCAAAAAATGTTCATGATTCTTTCATAAAAAGATCACAAAAAATGATCGTAAATTTCAAAAAAAATCATCGATTCAAAAATATTCATCATTTCCAAGTTTGTAAAAATTTTAGTAACGACGTGACAAATGTGACGCAACGCTAAGGCTTTAAATTATCATGATTTTTACAACTTCTCATGTATATGAAAATATGAAAAAACTTATACAAAAATATATAATGTTTACGAAATGGTTTATCATGTAATTTAAAAATGTTAATCCAAGCATTAGAAAAAGATGTTAAACATTTTTAGATTAAATGTTGACCAAGTTTTCGAAAAATGTTAAACTTGCACTTCAAAATGTTAAATATGTATAGAAAATGGTGTTGTTCCACTTTGCAACAAATATTTTCTAGGTTCTTCAAAACACAAATATTAAACTTGTATTAAAAAAATGTTCTTGACGCATAGAAAAAATATAGAATGAAAATCAAAAGAAACAAAGAAAAAAAATGAAAACCAAAAGAAACTAGTGCAAAAATAATGAACACAAAGAATAATAAAATACTGTTAAAAACAAAGAAAGAAACAAAAATAACCAAAGTAAAAAAATAAAAATGAAAACTTCCTTCTTCAACATTGTTTGAAATTCGAAGATACGTTTCAAAACGGCGGGCATGGCCGTTCCTAGCTAGTGGTTGAAATTTGTCTTTTTCACGAGAGGTGGATCAAAACTTTTGACACTCAGCCATTTGGTCAACTGTACATTAAATATGGCCTAAAGTTTTATAAAAATGATTTGGTCTGAATTTGCAACAAATATTTGCTAGGTTCTTCACAAAAAAACTCATTTTGGGCACTCGAAAAATGGAAAATGAACTTTTCGTCCAAAGAAGATGAAAACTTCCTTAGGCAACATTGTTTGCCATTCCAAGATGCACCCTTGTGCATAATATGAGGTCATTGGAACAAACTATGCTATGAATGTGGCCATAAGATTGATCATTTGGCTTTAAAGCCATGGATCTCCACACGTGATAGCTTATTTGTGAGAACACTTTTTTTAAATAATTGCCGTATTACAAGTTTATTATTTTTCCTAGTAACTCTGTCACATATGATGACACAATGCGAAGGTTTTCCAATTTTTTGATTTTTTTGAATATTTCATGCCTGTTTCAAAATGCGGTCAAAACGGTGGGCATGACCGTTCCTAGCTAGTGGTTGAATCTCGGAAAAATTTTGATGTTTCTATGATGAAATAGATACTTATGTACCTAGAAATGATTTTTGGAAAAAATCATGAGCAAACTATGAGGTAGCTATAGTTCAAACTTGATCCACTTCCAACTGAATCGGCGGAAATTTGTCTTTTTAACGAGAGATGGACCAAAGCTTTTGACACCCAACCATTTGGTCAATTATGCATTAAATATGACCTAGTATTTTAGAAAATTAATTTTGTACAATTTTGCAACAAATATATGGCTGGTCCTTCACAAAAAAACTCATTTTCGGCACTCGAAAATGGAAATTGAATTTTTTATCCAAAGAAAATGAAAAATTCCTTAGGCAACATTGTTTGCCATTCCAAGATGCACCCTTGTGCACAATATGAAATCATTTGAATAAACTATGTCATGAATATGACCATAAGATTGATCATTTGGCTTGAAAGCTATGAATCTTCACACATGATAGCCCATTTCTGAGAACACTTTTTAAAAATAATTGCCGTATTGCAAGTTTATTATTTTTAATGGCAACTTGGTGATATAGAATGACACAATGCAATGGTTTTCCAATTTTTATTTTTTTTTGAATTTTCTATGCCCATTTCAAAATGCGGTCAAAACGGCGGATATGACCGTTCATAGCTATTGGTTGAATCTTGGAAAACTTTTGGTGTTTGTATGATGAAATAGATACTTATGTACCTAGAAATGATTTTTGAAAAAAATCATGAGCAAACTATGAGGCAGGTATAGTTCAAATTTGATCCACTTCCAACTGAATCGGCGGAAATTTGTCTTTTTCATGAGAGGTGGATCAAAGCTTTTGACACCCAACCATTTGGTCAATTGTACATTAAATATGACCTAGTATTTTAGAAAATTGATTTTGTCCAATTTTGCAACAAATATATGGCAGGTCCTTCACAAAAAAAACTCATTTTCGGCACTCGAAAAATGGAAAATGAATTTTTCGTCCAAAAAAAGTTAAATCTTTCTTAGGCAACATTGTTTGCCATTTCAAGATGCACTCCTCCTCCCTCGTTCGGTCATCCCCTTCTCCTCGCCGCTGCCACCGACGGCGCCCGACTACCACCACCCGTCTCGCGTCGTCCTCTCCCTCCCTCAGATAGTGGTTGAATATTGGAAATATGTCAAATACAAGAAATTTTACATAAAGTGGTCTAATATTTTTGAAAAATAGAGTGGTGCTATTTTGGAACAAATATTTGGTAGGTTATTCACAAAAAACAATTTTATGCACTCGGAAAATGGAAAATGATTTTTTGTGCAAAGAAAATGAAAGTTCTCTTTGGCAATATTGTTTGCCATTCCATGATGCACACTTATGCAAAATACAAGATCATTTTGACAAACTTTGCCATTGTTATATTTTTTTAAAAACATCAGAGATTTAGGTCTAAATTTTTGAGAAGTCAATTGTGAAACAACCGGCCAATGAGATGCGAGGAACCGCCTTCACGCGGATCACCAAATTGAATGCAATCTGAGCCATCCATCGCGCACCCATCCAACGGTCGAGCTTCTCCCGAAAAACCAAAACCCTAACCCACCCACCCACCATCCCCTCGACCCCCCAGATTCGATCCCCCGCCGCCAGCCCCACCCACCCTCCCCTCGATCCCCAGCTCTAATCCCCCGCCGCTACCCCCACCCACCCACCCTCCCCTTGATCCCCAGATCCGATTCACCCACCGACCACTGATCCCACCTGACCACCCGCTGACGCCGACCGCCGCGCTCTCATCCTCTTCGTCTTCCCCTCCGAGTGCCTCCCCTACCGGCTCCACGTCGCGCTCTCATCCTCTTCGTCTTCCCCTCTGAGCGCCTCCCCTACCGGCTCCGCATCGCGCTCGATGACACCGACGCCCCCGCCGCCGTTCCAAGCACTTGACGCAACGCTGTGCCACGACTCCTTCACCGTTTGCTGCTCCTCCGGGCTCTGCACCTCGCCGACGTCCCCCTTCATCACGGCCTCGGCTAGGGCGGCAGCTACGGTCGTGGCGCCTTCTCCTTCCAGGTACCGCCGCCGGCGAGCTCTCCTTCACCATCACCGCCTCCCAACCCCGGGCTCCGACCTACCCACCATCTCGAGCAGATCCAGATCTGCCATGGCTCCCGCAGCCACGCGCCGGCAGACCAAGCAGGTGCAGGACATGGTCTCTTCCTCTTTTCATTTTGATTTGATTTGGAAGGCTGATGCTGTTCATTCTCTTCAATTCAATTTGCCAGACGCGCAGGTGCACGACGTGTGGCCACCATTCTGCTTCCTCCCCTCCCCTGCTTCCTCCGACGGCGGCTACTTCCTCCACAAGGACAACAAGCTCGCCCATGACTCCACTGCCCTCTAGGTCGCGTCTTCAAGCCCGCTCCCACCCCCTCCCCTCGGATCTCGGATTGGAGTTGGGAAAACCCTACTCGATGTGGTGTTTCGTTTCCGTTCGTTTGTGAAAGTGTGAATCACGCTGCTGATTTCCTGACGCGACTTGGATACGCAGGGGATCAAATCCAGTGAGAAATGGGGATACCCTATATTGTCTGCTTATTATTTGGATGTGTCTGCTGATTATTTGAGGATGCTTCATATATATGTCCCTAGATGTCCTTATGAAATACCTGATATGATAACATGACCTGAATTAGGACTATTACCTGCTCATCGGCTACACCGGTGCATTTCTGTTTTGAATGTCCTGTACTTGTTGTTTCATGATAGATACATATATGTGTCATCAATTGGTCGTTGGATATTGATTGAAACTAGCTATGTCACATCAATTTCTTGGTTGTCTAGTTTATTATGTCACATCAATTATATGCTTTTTCTAAGATTGTGTTTTAGCTACTGTCACTTTGAGCTGTTGTAGCTTGTAGTTATCAATTGCAGCTGGGCTTATATATTGCATTTTCTGAGATTGTGTTTTAGCTTTCTGCCACGGATGCGGCGTCCGGCACTGTGACCTCAAGCCACACAACCTGCTCATGGGTGCATGGGCTGGTATCCTCTGATGCATGGATGGATGGCTTTATCCCAGCAAGAGGAAGTCTTCTCTTCTCTTTATCAACTAAAGGTACTTTCTTCTCTGATGGATGGATGGGAGTCCATCAATTTAGGTGTTAGTATGCTGTTGATGCCATGATGTTGCTAGAAGCATTAACACAATATGCCGTGCGCAGGGATCTCCGCATCCGAGTCCCAGCCATCCTTCACAGCAAGGAGCTGGGCCAAGGGAGCAAGCAGTGGCGCTGATTCCTTCGAGTATGCGTGCTGCTTGTCGAGTCTTGTGGAGAAGCAAGGCGAATCGGGCATCATCTCACTTGTGCCGCTGTGGTAAGAGCAGAACGCCACTCTCACTTGATGTGCATGTATTAATACAACAAAGCATTCTTACATGGTGATTGTTAGTGCACAACAGTTATCACGCATAATAGTGTCATTCTCTTCGTAGTTAACAAATGCATCTTGTCCAACTGAGTAAACTAGACCCAACTTGTACAATAAAGTGAACTAAATGTTGTCGCATTCTGTACATGTTACTTTCTATTTGGTGTCTGATAATGATATCTATGGAAATTCTACTTTGTAAAGAATAAATAATGTGTTATGGATCACAAGCTAATTTTTTTACATGAATTTGTTATGCCCCTTATTTTGACTTAGTTTCACCCACATTGCTTTTCAAAACAAGAGACTAATGAGTTTTCATTGTAGGCAACATTGATTTAGGATTGATTTAAGATTTTGTGAGTATGCCTAGGTTCTGCGAATATGCATCACAAACATCTAGTGCCTTGATATAATTGGTCTCTAAAAGATCTAGTTATTTGAAGTTGTTTGAATCTGTTGCTTTATCATACATTCGGTCCATAAATCTGCATTTCTGTGAAATTTCGTTAAATATATACTTTCCCGATAGTCTGTACACTAAACCTGGAGGTTTGAATATCTACTCCAGGAATGAAAAGGCTACTCTAATGCCTTTGTGTTCACCCTTTTACAGGAGCTCCAGGCCTAGGAAATTTCAAGTTCGAAGCGGCATGTAGCCCTACGCAGCAAAGATTTGTTCTGTTTGATTGTAATAGACTGTAAAGATTATAGTATTGTAATAGTAGGCATATCTTGGTTGTAATAGACTATGTACAGATTGTAATAGACGTGTTCTGATCTGTTCTATTTGATGAACTACATTTGTACTGTTCCGTCTGAAATATTGATTATTTATGTGATTTGAAGAGGTGTGAAATGTTAACCTGATTAGTGGGACCCATTTCTGAAAATAATTTGAGCAGTTTTGAAATTTCTGTCAAGTGATGATGACAAGTGGGACTCATCTGATTGGTGGGACCAGCTCCAAAATATAATGGCCCAAACAATGTTAAAAGGCCACGGCCCAGAAATAAATAAAAGGCCGAATTGTTGGTCCAGGCCCAGGTAGCTAACAAAAACTGGCAGGAAAAAATATATATAAATGGGCTGAATTAATGGGCTTGGCCCATATAGACACCGAATTGGACCGGGCTGAATCTTATCAACGACCAATTCAATTGGTCGCAATTTTGCCACGTCAGATTGCCACGTCGGATCCGACGTGGCCTGGGCAGACAGCCAGCTACCAAAACAAAAGGTCATTGGTTTAACGACCTTTTGTTTTGGTTGTTGCCTTCCATGACCTTATCCCGAAGAAGGTCGTTAATTTTCATTAAAGACGGTCAGCTTTTGACCAATTGTTTTTGGTCATAAAAAGGTCGCAAATGAAAAACAACGACCATTCAGCGACCCATAGTGATGGTCGCAAGTTGACATATTTCTTGTAGTGACTTGACGACGACACCGTCAGCCGCCGTCAGGCGTGGAAGTTTGCCGACGACGAATCAATGTCGATGGTCGTACGAAAGCCTTCGGCATAGGCATCTATGCCGACGGCTTTTCTGTGCTGACGACATCCCAGGGTACACCGACGGAAATGTTGAAGACGGCCTATGCTGACGGTGTCGTCGACATAGGCCTATCCCGACGGCCTGGGCCGTCGGCATAGTCGGTCATTCTGGTAGCGCGAGGACCCGAACACGCCGAGCCATCTCCAGAGAGGGCTGACTCAACATCGAGACAACCACCTCGCTTCGGGCCGTGGAGAGCCGCTCCTGCCAAGAGACGGGAAGGACCAAGAACGAAGACCACGAAGACACGTCTACATGATAGGCGAGCACCGGAACCACCCCTCACAAGAGACAAGGATGCACTACACCAGCGAGAAGGCAAACCCGATGCCATAAGCCATATGCAACCGAGAGGAACCGAGGGTTCACAACGTCGCCCTCAAGAGGGTGATGACACCATGCGCCATTGTCGTCGAGTCCGAGAGATGGACTAGGATTTTCACCCCGAACCCTTGACACCTTGGGGACCCATAGCAACGCCCCCAACAGGGAAGCGACATCTGTAGGTGTTGTCATTGTCGGTGCTGGAGCGCAGAGCTTTTGCTTGGAACCACACAAGTGTCACATGCGGACTCAAGGTTGCTGACCCAACCCATGAGGTGGAGTCATGGCCTTTAGCGCTAGGCCTCCAGATCCAGACCAGGGGATCGTCATTGGAGAAGCCACAACGACACCAAGGCCACCCGCCGCCCCTCCCCTTGCTACCCACATAGCCAAGAGAAGGCACCACCACCACTGACATGTTGCCGGCCATAGAGCCACCCGTGCAGCCTCACCATCCAGGGCCGCCGACCCAACATCCAAGACGGACCCATCATCACCATCGAAGCAACATGACGACACAGAACTAGGCAGCCGGACACGAACAACGCCAGAGCGGGACCATCGTCGGTCAAGACTGGACATCCACGATGCCGATCCACATGCAAGGAGCCCCACCTCGTCAGGAGCGCGGATCATTGGGGTCAGCCAACATCGTCGGCCGACACAACCTAATCAGACGGGCCGCCGGAGTGGTGGGCCTCCACGGGCCGGATCTGGTCCAACCCTCGAGGCCCTCTGCAACCTAAACCCAGATCCACCACACCACCGGCCGCCGAAGACACTACGCGTCAGTCGCCGCCAGCCATGGCCTGACTCGAGGCCCCAGCAGCATGTTAGTGAGGAGGGCGCCTCGCGTCACCTGAAGAAGCCAGCACGCTGTAGCGTCGGAGCCTCCTGCCCGAGCACGTCGGGGCATGACCCGCCACCACCACCACAAGCCCCAGATCGTGGCTCGCCGTCACGCGCCATGCCTAGTCCTGTCGCCGCACGCCAGCACGCACACACACCGGGGCGCCACCGACCACCCCCGACTGCCGCCTGCACCAGATCTGCGGCACAGGCCACGCAGCCGCTGCGCCACCACCAGCACACCCCGCCACCTCACCACCACCTTCAAGGTCACGCGCCGCCAGGACACGAGCTGGCCGTCGCCCCCAAGCCCCGGTGAGCTCCGCGCCCCTGCCCGAGCCTGCCGTCCCACTCTGGCCGACCATGCGCGAGGGAGAGAGATGCCCCGCCGCCAGCCACAGCGCAAGGCTTTGCCCTGGCAGATCCGGCTGGCGGCAGCGGGCGGGGTGCGGGGGTGTGGAGAGGAGAGTGATAGGAGGGGGGAGGTTGCGGCGCCGCCACCCGTGTCGCCCACGGGGGATGGCGCGGGTGCTAGGGGTCAATTATACTATACTAACTAGTAAGAGTAGTTTTATAGAAAGGAAAGTAAAATTTCTTCCATTGGGAACTTTCTTACTGGTCTTAGGGATTTTACTGTGTGTCGTAGAGATGCACTCATCAATCAGTCAATGTTTCATTTTTGTGTGTGTTAGCAGCTCCAAAGTGTTGGATTTTGATTTATTTATTTTAGTCAAGCACATGCATATGTGTATGTTCCAACTTGATGTGATCCAAACCGGTACATGTCTTGAAACAACAATCTATTAGTTATTTTTTTTGGATGAACAGGAAGGCCTCTCCCCGGTTCCATTAGCAAGAATGAAACCATCGGAATACAGCCCAGCTTATGTTTGAGGGTTTGTACTTATTACATCACACATGTGTAATCAGCTAAGCTGATGCAAAACAGGAAATATAGAAGAGAAAGTAAACAAGCCTGTTGAGCTAATCTCCCAGCACTCTAAACTTTTTCGGCAGCCAGAGAATGCGAAAACAGGAGACCAGAAAGAGCCGAGTTACATTGCGATCATATCCCCTCCTTTTCTGAACTTGAGCGGCGGCGCCAGGGCAGCTTGGGGCAACCAGCAGATCGCAAGGGTGGACACAGGGCTATTCACTGTGGCTTTGTCATTGGTGTCTCGCTTCTTGGCAGGGGAGTGGAAGCAGTTCCCATCTTATGAGATCCTGAGGTTACTCCAGCTGGCTCCAACATCATATCTTGTGGTCTTCATCTTCAGCCAATCAAGATCATCAAGGGTTGCTGGAGAAGCCTTGTCAGAGCGCTCAAGAACACCTCCACCTGGGGTTTGCTTGCTTCTGGGGTCAGAATCACCCAAAATTTGAGCATTCTGTGAATCAGACCCCACACCTGAGTAATAGAGGTCCAAATGGTGTTGTTAAAAATCATAGAGTTCCTATATTTCCATAAACACCACAGGACAGCAGAGCTAACTACGTTCAAGGCTAGGTTCTTTTTATTAGAAATCCAAAAATGTGCCACAGACTCAAAGTTTGTGCCTATCTCTTTTTGAAAATGATGGCTGACAAAAGACCATATATTCCTAGCTACTACACAATCAAAGAATAAATGATGATTTGTCTAATATTCAGCACAGAACACACAGTCTAGGGGTTTGATTATGTGCCTTTTCCTCAGGTTATCTCTGGTCATTAGCTTGTTTTGGGAAAACAACCAGAGAAACACATGAATCTTGGGGGGCACTGCCAGCTTCCACATAGCAGGCAGAAACAGTGGTTGCACCCCTCTAAAATTGATCACATGGTAGAAAGAGCTAGTAGAATAGGCCCCTTTGCTTTCAAGCTGCTAGATGAGGGCATCAGGGTCATTGCTAAAGTTAATACTTCCAGTAATTTCAACAAGTTGGTACCATTGCTCCATGAGCCTGATATCAAAGTTTCTCCTGAAAGTCAGTTTAAGGGTCTCTCCATCCCAGACCTCACTAATATTTTTAGTCTGCTCATTACAGAGCATATATACTGGCCAGAATTGTACTGCCAGGGGGGAAGTACCAAACCAAGTGTCTTCCCAGAACCTGATTTTATCCCCCACTCCTACCTTCCTATATCCAAATTTCAACGCTTGGATGATGGATTTGACTCCTTTCTAAAACTTAGAAATATTAATGTTAGTGCTGGGTGTAAAAATATTGGTTTTGCCTCTCATATATTTCTAATCTATCATCATTTTCCAAGGTTTCCCCTCACCTTCATAGTATCTTTTAACCCAAGATCCTAGTAGACAAAGGTTAATATCTTGGAGGTTTGGGATGCCAAGACCCCCAAACTCTTTTTTCATACAGACCATTTTCCAGTTGGCCAAATGCAGCTTTCTGTGGCCCTCAAATTCATTCCACAGACAGTGGGCCATTTGAGTGCTTATAAGATCTATTGCCCACTTTCGAAATTTAAAGAAAGACAACAGGTATATGGGGATGCTGGCCAGGCATGCCTGAATGAGGATTACTCTGCCCTTGTAGGAGAGTAGTTTCCCTCTCCACCCAGCAATTCTTTTCATGATCTTATCAATAAGGGGTTGGATATCCTCTCTCCTAAGCTTATCATAATGCAGAGGGATCCCAAGATATTTGAATGGGAAAGACTCCTTAGTGCACTCTAATGTTTCTAGGAAACTCCTAACATCATTCTCTACCATGTTGATGGGAATGAGCTCACTCTTACTATAGTTAATTCTCATCCCAGAGATTTGCTCAAAACAGGAGAGAACCATCTTAAGATTCTTAGTGTGTTCTAAGTTCTTATCCAAGAATAAGATAGTGTCATCAGCATATTGAAGGCAGATTATCCCCCTAGGACAGATCTCAGGGCATAGCCCCTCAATCAATTTTTGGTCTGCTGCTTTGATCAGCAACCTAGTAAGTGCATCAACTACTAGGTTGAAGAGCAGGGGGGAGATAGGGTCCCCCTGCCTCAATCCTTTACCAGTAAGGAAAAAATCACTCTCAGTGTTGTTCAACTTGACCCCCACTGAGCCCCCTTTAGTGATTTGCAGGATCCAGTGGACCCATTGTCCTCCAAAGCCCCTTCTCCTAAGTAGCTCTTCTAGGAATTCTAAATTCACTTTGTCAAAAGCTTTCTCATAATCTAACTTAAGCACCAATCCTTGTCTTTTGCTAGAGTGGATGGAGTGCAGCACCTCATGAGCTGTGACCACACTTTCCAAAATGTATCTACCTTTCAAAAAGGCAGATTGATTACTAGCTATGAGCCTTTGGAGAATCCTAGACAGTCTATTAGTAAGAACTTTGGTATAGATCTTAAAACTACAAATAAGGAGGCTGATTGGTCTAAATTTCCTCATACAAGAAGCATCAGCCTCTTTTGGGATAAGGATCTACATAGCAAAGTTAAGCCTGTGAATAGCAAGTTCTTCTTTATGGAAGTCTTCAAACATGGCCATCAGGTCTTTCTTAACCAGTTCCTAGAAATGCTGGTAAAAGAAAAAAGAAATACCATCAGGGCCAGGGGCCCCATTAGAGTATGATTCAAAGATAGCTCTTTGATTTCCTCTTCAGAGAAAGGAGCTTCTAGGATCTCATTCTCTAGAGTATTAACTTTTTCTTCATCAGAGAAGAAGGAGGGGTTTAGATGAAACCCCCCTCTCTCTTCCAATTTGAACATGTCTTTATAGAAACTACAGGCAATGTCAAGCATCCCTTTTGTATCAGTGACTGGCCCCTGTGGGCTATCTAAGGAGTGGATAACAGCTTTCCTCCTCCTCTGATTGGACACTGCATGGAAGTACTTAGTATTCCTATCTCCTTCTTTAATGTCCCTATCTCTAGATCTCTGTTTTGCTTTAATTTCCTCCTGTAGCCAAATCTTCTGGAGCTCAGTATGGGTAAATTTGAGCCTAGAAAATTCAGTGTCAGAGAGGACCATAGTTTCAGATTTAATATCTAGCTTATCATATTCCTCAAGTAGGATCTTTTTATACCTTCTAAGTTGGGCTTCCTCGTTGGAGCTCCAACCTTTAGTCACCCTGCTAAGTTTCCTAATTTTGTCTTGCCAATTATCCATGGGGGTGGTTCCTGAGGTGGGCTCATTCCAAATTTTAGTAACCAGTTTGGAGAAGTCCTCTCTTAGTAACCACCATTTTTCCATCTTATAACTACTACTCCTAGGTGTCTGCCCAAGCCCAGAATCCCAAATAATGGGGGCATGGTCACTGCCACATCTAGGCAAAGCATTACAGGAAGCTAGAGGGAAGAGCTTATCAAGCTCAGTGTTACAAAAAAGTCTATCTATTGTGGACATTATCAGGTCCACCTGGTTGTTGGCCCAGGTGTACTTTCTGCTAGACAGTTTAATTTCTAACAGACTCCAGATTTCTATCCAGGCACTGAAGTTATCACACCATCTGTGGTTAACAACTCCATTACTTTTCTCTCTAGCATATCTAACTAGGTTAAAGTCTCCTCCTATCAAAGTGGGGAAGGGGTTTTCCATGAACAGAGAATGAAGCTCTGAAATGAAAGCCTCTTTTCCTTCTTCGTAGGGAGACCCATACACAGTAATGATCCTAAAGGTGGTATCCCTACTTTTCAGTTTAAGGACACAACTGACAGAAAATTCAAGATGAGACCAAGAAATGATCTCAAAAATGTCTGCATCCACCCCCATCAGGATGCCACCAGCAGAGCCTTTTGATGGGAGGTGGTGCCAAGAGAAATTTCTGCTACCAACTAAGGATTCAAGGTAAGAATCAGAGAAGTCTTCTTTCTTGGTTTTCTGGAAACCCAGAATAGAGGCCTACCTCTTCTTAATAGTATCTACAATGAGAGTTTTTCTCCCTTGGGTAGCAATACCCCTAACATTCCAAAAAATAGCATTCATGGTAAACCTTTGGTCCTGGGGTGCTTTCTCCATTTGTGTTTGCAAACCAAGTTCCACAGTTTATCAGAGTCTAGGCTACTGCTATGATCCACCCCTCCATCAGCACTACATCTGACTGGGGTGGTGAATTCTGACGCAGGACCAACAGTCCCATCAGAATTCAAAGAATTAGAAGCAGGTAAGCTATCCCTATCTATTCCATCAGACTCAACATCAATCCCTATCTTTGAGGCAACTGTAAGAAAGGAAGGATTATTGAAAAGGGAGAAAGGAGTGGGGCTCATACCATGCTCACATTTAGCTGCTGCATCCTGAGCCTCCTTGAGCTATTGAGCTTTTTGCATTATGGTCCTAGTGTCTCCAGCATTCCTGGCACTGGCCCTAGGAGCTTGAGTAGGGCCACATTTCTCTTTTTTTCCTGGCTCTTGGTTTTGGAGAGGGGGATAATCCACTTCATACTGCTGGTTCTATGCAGCTCTATTCTGGCTTATAGACTCCTTGAATTGCAGCTCCTCTTGCAGACCATCCCATTCATCCTCAGTGTCAATGTCATCATTACCCTATCCCTCCATTTCTCTCAGCAATCCAAAACCATCCACATTGTCATTACTGTTGCTCAGGAAGAAATCCAGAGCATTTGGCTTGGCCTGCTGTAGATTTTCCGGGGCCTGTGACTTCAGGAGAGAGGTGGGGGTGGGTGGTTCCGGAGCTACTGTCATTTGGTTGAGGTTAGAGGTTTTGGGGTCCCCTCCTCCTCCCCCTGTGTTGTAACCACTACCAGAACCAGTCTTAGTGTTTTTGTGTGAACCTGCATTACCTGATGTCACATTACTCCCCTTGTTTGTTTCCATGGAGATTGTGCTATTGGCTTTTGGAGGTTCTTGAACCACCACATCATTAACTGCCTGAGGTGGTTCCACTTCTACCTGAATCCTATACAACTTCCCTTGGATTCCAAACACTCGCTCTTGTGGTATTCTTCTGTGGTCCTTACATGAGATCTTGACTCTAATTGTTTCGTAGAAGCTTTGGAAGTTTTGCTGCCAGTCAACATCAAGTAGCACCCCAAATGTTGATGTGATCTGGTCCAAGACAGCCCATTCACACCACTTGGGGTTAAGTTTCCTGAGCTTCAGCCAAACCTCTTGGAGTTCATCTTCTGCAGTAACATCTCCCAGCCACACCTCTACATTTACTATTGTATTCTCCTTGGTCAGTCCAAAACATGGATAACCAGCCACCTGCTCCACATCAATTTCTGGGGGGAACTTGACCAAGAAAGTCCATTCATCAAGTTGGTTGATAGGCCATGGCCAGTTGGTTTTGTAGATGCTTGCAAATTCTTTGGCTAGTTCCATTTTTGTGACTTCCCCTGATTCCACAAAGACTATGCCCACATTTTTGAGCCAGCCCTGATGCTGGGCATTCACATCTGGCATATCAAGGTGATAGAATCCCAATCCCTAGGCTGCCCCTCCTGGTGGGACAATCTTCTACCTTGTGACTGATCATTGATATGTCTCCAACGTATCTATAATTTTTTATTGTTCCATGCTGTTATATTATCATTCTTCGATGTTTTACAATCATTTTATAGTCATTTTATATCATTTTTTGGTACTAACCTATTGACATAGTGCCCAGTGCCAGTTGCTGTTTTCTGCATGTTTTTTTACATCACAGGAAATAAATACCAAACGGAGCGAAACTTTTTGTGGATTTTTTTTGGACCAAAAGACATCCAGTGGGCTGGAGAAGCACTTGGGGGGTGCCCCAAGGGGGGCACAACCCACCAGGGCGTGCCTGGAGGCCCAGGCGCGCCCAGGTGGGTTGTGCCCACCTCAGTGGCCTCCCGCATCGCCTCTTTGCTCTATAAATACCCCAATATTCCAGAAACCCTAGGGGAGTCGACGAAAATCAATTCCAGCTGCCGCAAGTTCCAGAAACACTAGATCCAATCTAGACACCATCTTGGAGGGGTTCATCATGTCCATTGGTGCCTCTCCGATGATGCGTGAGTAGTTCTTTGTAGACCTACGGGTCCGTAGTTAGTAGCTAGATGGCTCTCTCTCTCTCGTTTGATTCTCAATACAATGGTCTCTTGGAGATCCATATGATGTAACTCTTTTTTGCGGTGTGTTTGTTGGGATCCGATGAACTTTGAGTTTATGATCAGATCTATGTTTTTATCCATGAAAGTTATTTGAGTCTTCTTTGATCTAATATGCATGATTGCTTATAGCCTCGTATTTCTTCTCTGATATTTGGGTTTTGTTTGGCCAACTTGATCTATTTATCTTGCAATAGGAAGAGGTGCTTTGTAATGGGTTCGATCTTACGGTGCTTGATCCCAGTGACAGAAAGGGAAACGACACGTATGTATCGTTGCTATTAAGGATAACAAGATGGGGTCTATTTCTACATAAATAGATCTTGTCTACATCATGTCATCGTTCTTATTGCATTACTCCGTTTCTCCATGAACTTAATACACTAGATGCATGCTGGATAGTGGTCGATGTGTGGAGTAATAGTAGTAGATGCAGGCAGTAGTCGGTCTACTAATCTTGGACGTGATGCCTATATAATGATCACTGCCTGGATATCGTCATGAGTATTTGAAGTTCTATCAATTGCCCAACAGTAATTGTTTTCTCACCGTTTGCTATTTTCTCGAGAGAAGCCACTAGTGAAACCTACGGCCCCCGGGTCTCTTCTTTAACATATTTGCCTTTGCAATCTATTTTTATTTGCTTTTGTTTTTAGATCTATATTTCCAAAAACCCAAAAATACCTTGTTGCACTTTATTTTATTTTGCATTTATTCGAGATATATTTATCCAATCTATTACAACTTTCTCCCGTCCACTAGCCATTTCTGGCGCCGTCGCCCGAAAGGGATTGACAACCCCTTTAATATGTCAGGTTGTGAGTATTTGTTATTTGTGTGCAGGTGCCGTTCACGTAGTGTTGCGTGGTTCTCCTACTGGTTCGATAACCTTGGTCTCATCACTGAGGGAAATACCTACCGTCGCTGTGCTGCATCATCCCTTCCTCTTTGGGGAAATACCGACGTAGTTCTAGCAGACATCAATCATCTTGCATATAAAGCAGCCCTTCGGCTTGGTGCATTTGTCCTTATGGTGTCCTGGGTCTCCACAGTTAAAGCATGTAACACTGGTATAGGACATCAGACCTGGGTTTGGCTGTTGTTTCTGCACCATCTCTCGCTTCTTTTTCTGCTGGTTCTTCCCCTGGATCTTGCCCTCCTGTGAATTCCCTCCCTGCCTGTCTCCTGGATCTGACGACCGCCCTCCAGTCTGACCTTGCATCTGCTACGGGGGGCCATACCACTGCTGCTGCATGCCCCCCATGGCTGCTGCGGGAATTGGCCTGGAAATGCCCATGGCGGGGGTGGCCCTTGGAAGCCAAAGCCAAAGAATGGCGGCTGCTGACCCCGCCCGCACCCATGCCTGCTCGCATCTGATCTATTAGTTATTTTGAACCATCCAAACTGTAACTTGGGGATTTTTGCTCGACGGGTACAAAGAGTCACATGAAACGACCATGGATGCTACTGCCACATGGAACCTCTAACAAGAAGCCCACGATCCCACCGCATTACTGTCCCTGTGGACAAAGCCCAAGGGCAACTGCTGAGTTATGGAAGCGGCTGCTGAGGGTGATGCACTAGTTCCTGTGCCTGGAAAAGATGCTAGATTGTGTGTAAGCTTGTATGCGAAGGTCGCAATAATTCTTGCAAACCCCATGAGGCAGGAGGTGGATGTATTGTTGCAAATCTTGGAGCTTTTCGGAAATGCTGCAAGGCTTCACATAAATCGTGCAAAGTCCTCGGTGGTACTAATTCATTGCCAGGATCTGAACCTTGACCTCATCCTGCATAATTTTGGAGGGGTGCGTGCTGGACTGCCTATCACCTAACTGGGGTTACCGATCACAGTTGGGCGCCTGAAAAGATCACAGCTTTTGTTCATTTTTTTATCGCATCAAGGGGAGGATGGCATGATGGAATGGAAGCTCATGAACAAAGCTGGTCGGAGGGAGCTGACAAGATCGGTGCTCAATGCAATCTCTATCCATCACTGTGATGCGTCCTTTGGTGGGCTTCTTCAAGGACATCGACAAGGGGAGAAGAAAATTTCTGTGGGCACAGGAGGAGGACATCATCGGGGAAAAAATGCAAGGTAAACTGGATCAGGGTGTGCTCCCCTATCAGCCATTGAGGCGTAGGGCTGCTAGACCTCAAAAAGATAAGTCGTGCACTGAGGCTCGGATGGTCATGGATTGCTTGGAGATCGCTAAACAAGCCTTGGGTATGCACGGAGGTGCCATGCGATCAACTATTTCACGACTTGCTCGCTGCGGCAAAGGACGATAAAACTGCCTCGTTCTGGAACTGCTCCTGGCTACTCAATGCACCTCCAAGAAAGGTTGTCCCAAAGCTTTTTGAGCACTCCACAATAAAGAATAGAATGGTCAAGGTGGCTCTTGATACGCCTCCAACGTATCTATAATTTTTGATTGTTCCATGCTGTTATATTATCATTCTTGGATGTTTTACAATCATTTTATAGCAACTTTATATCACATTTTTGGGACTAACCTATTGATATAATGCCCAGTGCCAGTTGTTGTTTTTTGCTTGTTTTTTACTTCGCAGGAAATCAATACCAAACGGAGTCTAAACGCAGCAAAACTTTTTGGTGATTTTTTCTGGACCAGAAGACACAAGTTGGGCCAAGAAAGTACCTGAGGGGGGCTCCGAGGGGAGCACAACCCACCAGGGCACGCCTAGGGGCCCAGGCGCGCCCAGGTGGGTTGTGCCCACCTCGGCCACCTCCCGCACCGCCTCTTTGCTCTATAAATACCCCAATATTCCAGAAACCCTAGGGGAGTCGACGAAAATCAATTCCAGCCGCCGCAAGTTCCAGAAACCACAGATCCATTCTAGACACCATCACGGAGGGGTTCATCATCCTCATTGGTGCCTCTCCGATGATGTGTGAGTAGTTCATTGTAGACCTATGGGTCCGTAGGCAGTAGCTAGATGGCTTCCTCTCTCTCTTTTGATTCTCAATACAATGGTCTCTTGGAGATCTATTTGATATAACTCTTTTTGCGGTGTGTTTGTTGGGATCCGATGAACTTTGAGTTTATAATCAGATCTATGTTTTTATCCATGGAAGTTATTTGAGTCTTTTGATCTCTTATATGCATGATTACTTATAGCCTCGTATTTCTTTTTCGAATCTTTGGTTTAGTTAGGCCAACTAGATCGATTTTTCTTGCCATGGGAAGAGGTGCTTTGTGATGGGTTTGATCTTACGGTGCTTGATCCCAGTGACAGAAGGGGAACCGACACGTATGTATCATTGCTATTAAGGATAACAAGATGGGGTCTATTTCTACATAAATAGATCTTGTCTACATCATGTCATCGTTCTTATTGCATTACTCCGTTTCTCCCTGAACTTAATACACTAGATGCATGCTGGATAGCGGTCGATGTGTGGAGTAATATTAGTAGATGCAGGCAGGAGTCGGTCTACTAATCTTGGACGTGATGCCTATATAATGATCATTGTCTGGATATCTTCATAATTATTTGAAGTTCTAATAATTGCCCAACAGTAATTTGTTTACCCACCGTATGCTATTTTTCTCGAGAGAAGCCACTAGTGAAATATACGGCCCCCGGGTCTATTTTCTCATCATATATTTTCAGATCTATTTTGCTATTTGCCTTTTTATTCAGTTGCTACTTTTATTTTCAGATCTATATTTCTAAAAACCCAAAAATATTTTGCTTCACTTTATTTTATTCGCGATCTATTTATCCAATCTACTACAATTTATCTCCCATCTGTTTGCCAATTTCTGGCGCCGTTACCCGAAAGGGATTGACAACCCCTTTAACACGTCGAGTTGCAAGTATTTGTTCTTTGTGTGCAGGTGCTGTTTACGTAGTGTTGCTTGGTTCTCCTACTGGTTCGATAACCTTGGTCTCATCACTTAGGGAAATACCTATCGTTGATGTGCTGCATCATCCCTTCCTCTTTGGGGAAATACCGACGTAGTTCAAGAAAACATCAAAAGGAATTTCTTGCGCCGTTGCCGGGGAGACATCATCAACATCTACCAGGTTCCTAATCACAAATCTCATCTCCTTGCAATTTACATTATTTGCCATTTGCCTCTCATTTTTCTCTCTCCCACTTCACAAAAATTTGCCATTTTATTCGCCCTCTTTTTCATTCACCGTTTTCTCGTCAGATCTGTTTATGAGTGTGATCTTGCTTGTCCACCTTAACACTATGTCTAGCACGACCCCTCCTCTATCTCCAGATTTTGAATTTCTATACTTCAAGCAGAGACAAGGAGAAAATTTGAAAGATGCTTGGTATAGACTAATGGAATCTTATCGTATTAGCAATCTTAAAGGAGACGCAAGGGTTTTGCTTCGCAACTTTTATATAGGATTAACCTTGCATCATAGACAACTTTTGGATTTTGCTGCTAAAGGAAATTTTATTGAACTTGACGCTAATACTGCTTATGAGATCTTAGAGGGGATTTTGGGAATTCCACCAACCAAAAAGGGGATTAGCTTTACTCAAGAAGGATTTCAAATTTTCGACAAGTTGAGTGATTTTCATAAACATATGGTCGAGTTGCAAAAATATAATGAACCCCTCAAGCATATTAGTGGAAACCTCAATCGCATGAATACTTTGATTACCCTTTGCAATAAGCGGTTGGATATTTTAGATCTCAAGATGGTTTCTTTTCCTGAGAATTTAGGGAAGCGGAAAGAGCCTCCCGGGTTTGAGAAAGCCCTTACAAAAGTTGCCAAAACTATGAATGACAATACTTAGATCTTTGCATTATGCCTAGCTAAGGGTGTAAAACGATAGCGCTTGTTGGGAGGCAACCCAATGAATAAAATTTGTTTTTGTCTTTTTCTTTCTGTTCTTGGGTATTTGCACAATTATGCTACTGTTATGATTGTGTTTTTTGTGTTCTAATTAGTGTTTGTGCCAAGTAAAGCCTTTAGGATAGCTTTGGTGATAGTTGATTTGATCTTGTTGGAAAACAGAAACTTTTGCGTCCAGTAATTTTTTTTTGAAAATTCACAAAAGAAACTAAAAATTCTGATTTTTTTTACACAAGATTTATATACAAATTTCCTCTGTTGTCCTAATTTTTCAGAATTTTTGGAGTTACAGAAGTATGAGAACATTCGTATCTTTGCAGACTGTTCTGTTTCTGTCAGATTCTATTTTCTTTGCATTGTGTTCTTATTTTGATGAATCTATGGTTTGCATTGGAGGTTATAAGCCATGGTAAAGTTAGAATACAGTAGATATAATGCAAGAACAAAATTTGAATGGGGTTTGTACAGTACTTAAAGTAAAGATTGGTTTTCTTATACTAACAGATCTCACGAAGGTTTTGTTTAGTTTTGTGTGATTGAAGTTTTCAAGTTTTGGGTGAGATTACGATGGATGAAGAAATAAGGAGTAAGAAGAGCCTAAGCTTGGGGATGCCCCATGGCACCCCAAGCCATTATCCAAAGATAAGCAAGCAACTAAGCTTGGGGATGCCCGAGTGGCATCCCCTCTTTCTTCTAACGACCATCGGTATTTTACTTGGAGCTATATTTTTATTCGTCACATATCATGAGTTTTGCTTGGAGCGTCTTGTGCTATATGAGTCTTTGCTTGTTTTATTTTTTATTTTTAGTCATGAATCCTTGCTGGACACACCTATTTGAGAGAGCCAAAATTATGCTATGACTTGTTAGAAATGCTCTCATGCTTCACTTAGATTTATTTGAGAGTTAGTAATTTTTTTTTAGAAATTCTCTCTTGCTTCACTTAAATTATTTTGAGAGAAGAAAATTTTTATGCTCATGTTCTTCACTTAGATTTGTTTGAGATATCAAAAGCAACACAGTAAACTAGTCCCAAAGTGATAGATATTCAAGAGGGATATAATAAAAACTTTCATGAAGATCATTGGACAAAATAAACTTGATTCCTTGTAATAGTTTTGCGATATGTTGATATAATATATGAGTCATGTTGATGAGTAATTATGCTTTAGTAAGAATATTGGTGTTAAGGTTTGTGATTCCCTACGCAAGCACGAAAGTCAATAGTTATGCAATGAAATTACATCCTACTTGTGGTGCAATATTCGGTGTTAGTTATGCTTAATGCTCGCTTATGAAATTTTTCGTTTCTTGGTTGGATGCTTCTCAATCTTTTGCTAGCCTTCATTTGCACTAAGTATGATCACTACTTGTGCATCCAAAATCCTTAAACTAGTTTTGCCATATGAGTCCACCATACCTACCTATATGCGGTATTTCCGTGCCGTTCTAGGCAAATTTGTATGTGCTATCTCTAATTTCAAAATAAATTTCTCTTTTGTGTGCTCATACCGCTCATGAAATGGTAGGGGGTTGCTGATATATTTCCGTGCTAGATGTGTTATTCTCAAGATGAGCGTTTATTCACTTGTCATTGCACGAGAGTACGGCAAACGTATTAGGGATGCCCAGTCCCGAAATGAAAAATGAATTTACTTTATGTTGTCAAATAATAAATTCCTTGGAAAGTGTTGGTATGGAGGGCACCTGTGGATACGGCTAGCCATGGAAAGTGAAAGTATGGTGGAAAAAGGAATAAACTTTATTTTCTGTTTGGGAACCGCCTATGATATATCTAGCATGGAAAGTATTGGGAACTACTCAATCGTTTTCGTTGACAGGAAAAGCATGCCACACAAAATGTTTTATCTCTACTTTTTTCGCTTTGAGCTCTGGCACATCTACAAATCCCTACTTCCCTCTGCGAAGGGCCTTTCTTTTACTTTATGCAATTTTTATTTTATTTTGAGTCTCCATATTCTCTTATAAAGCACCAACTAAGGGGCACTATGATTGTACTCGAGCATTGGGTGTAGCTAATATGCGAGTGTGTTTCATGAATGGATCAATGATTGAGCATAATGGGCTAGGGATAACTTGCTTTAGTGTTGATATTTTGAAAGACATCGTTGCTTGTTGATATACTTGAGTATTGAAATCTTCATGTCGGAACTAGACTATTGCTTTGAATCATATAAATTCCAAATGTCCATGCTACAAAGAAAAGAATATGTGATGAACATGTTAGGCATCATTCCACATCAAAAATTCTGTTTTTATCATTTACCTACTCGAGGACGAGCAGGAATTAAGCTTGGGGATGCTGATACCTCTCCAACGTATCTATAATTTTTGATTGCTCCATGCTGTTATATTATCATTCTTGGATGTTTTACAATCATTTTATAGAAACTTTATATCATTTTTGGGACTAACCTATTGACATAGTGCCCAGTGCCAGTTGCTGTTTTTTGCTTGTTTTTTACTTCGGAGGAAATCAATACCAAACGGAGTGCAAACGCAGTGAAATTTTTTGGTGATTTTTTCTGGACCAGAAGACACAAGTTGGGCCAAGAAAGTACCTGAGGGGGGCTCCGAGGGGAGCACAACCCACCAGGGCGCGCCTAGGGGCCCAAGCGCCCAGGTGGGTTGTGCCCACCTCGGCCACCTCCCGCACCGCCTCTTTGCTCTATAAATACCCCAATATTCCAGAAACCCTAGGGGAGTCGACGAAAATCAATTCCAGCCGCCGCAAGTTCTAAAAACCACAGATCCAATCTAGACACCATCACGGAGGGGTTCATCATCCTCATTGGTGCCTCTCCGATGATGCGTGAGTAGTTCATTGTCGACCTACGGGTCCGTAGTTAGTAGCTAGATGGCTTCCTCTCTCTCTTTTGATTCTCAATACAATGATCTCTTGGAGATCTATTTGATGTAACTCTTTTTGTGGTGTGTTTGTTGGGATCTGATGAACTTTGAGTTTATGATCAGATCTATGTTTTTATCCATGAAAGTTATTTGAGTCTTTTGATCTCTTATATGCATGATTACTTATAGTCTCGTATTTTTTCTTCGAATCTTTGGTTTAGTTAGGCCAACTAGATCGATTTTTCTTGCCATGGGAAGAGGTGCTTTGTGATGGGTTCGATCTTACGGTGCTTGATCCCAGTGACAGAAGGGGAACCGACACGTATGTATCGTTGCTATTAAGGATAACAAGATGGGGTCTATTTCTACATAAATAGATCTTTTCTACATCATGTCGTCGATCTTATTGCATTACTCCGTTTCTCCATGAAATTAATACACTAGATGCATGCTGGATAGCGGTCGATGTGTGGAGTAATAGTAGTAGATGCATGCAGGAGTCGGTCTACTAATCTTGGACGTGATGCCTATATAATGATCATTGCCTGGATATCGTCATAATTATTTGAAGTCCTATCAATTGTCCAACAATAATTTGTTTACCCACCGTATGCTATTTTTCTCGAGAGAAGCCACTAGTGAAATCTACGGCCCCCGGGTCTATTTTCTCATCATATATTTTCAGATCTATTTTGCTATTTGCCTTTTTATTTATTTGCTACTTTTATTTTCAGATCTATATTTCTAAAAACCCAAAAATATTTTGCTTCACTTTATTTTATTCGCGATCTATTTATCCAATCTACTACAATTTATCTCCCGTCCATTTGCCAATTTCTGGTGCCGTTACCCGAAAGGGATTGACAACCCCTTTAACACGTTGGGTTGCAAGTATTTGTTCTTTGTGTGCAGGTGCTGTTTACGTAGTGTTGCTTGGTTCTCCTACTGGTTCGATAACCTTGGTCTCATCACTGAGGGAAATACCTACCGTTGTTGTGCTGCATCATCCCTTCCTCTTTGGGGAAATACCGACGTAGTTCAAGCAAACATCAGCTCTCGACAACAACTGTTGGCTTCGGGACATTACGCACAACCTCAATGATAGTGTAGTCCGTGATTTCTGTGTCCAACCCATGAACTGCAGATGACAAACATACAACTAAGAAACGGGGTGCCTGACACCATCATTTGGAAGCTAACTGAATCTGGCTGCTACACTGCTCGCTCTGCTTACCTGCTGCAGTTTATGGGTTGGACACATTAAGACTTCAGAAATCTATTTTGGCACACTTGGGCCCATACAAAATGCAAATTCTTCATCTGGCTACTTCTTCAAACCATGTTTGGTGCTCTGTTAGATTGCAGTGGAGGGGATGGCCAAATGAATATTTCTTCCCGTTGTGCTGCCGCAATCTTGAGACGTCTATTTACCTCTTTTTGGAATGCCCAGTGTAGAAAGGTATTGGATGCAACTCAATTGTATTAATTGGAGTTGGTTACAATATATATAGGTGATGTCTTACATGACAAGCCAACTAACCCTACCATATCTCTAGGAGTCAAACTATACAAGGCTAGAGATCATAGGAAGATCAATCGAAGATAATTATAGATATGTCACGCTCAACACCCCCCCCCCTAGTCGAAGCATCGGCGTCAATGATGCAAAGACTGGAACAGAACTCCTGGAATGCAGCGGTTGGCAACCCCTTGGTCATAATGTCGGCAAACTATTGGGTGGTCGGGACATGAAGGACACGCAGCTGACCCAACTGGACCTTCTCGCGGACGAAGTAAACATCGAGTTCGATATGTTTGGTGTGCTTGTGCTGTACCGGAGTGGCCGCGAGATAGGTGGCCGAAACATTATCACAGAAAACCACCGTAGCCTTCGGGATAGGAACCCGAAGTTCACCAAGTAGGTGACGCAGCGAACAAGTCTCAGCGACAACATTGGCAACAACGCAGTACTCGGCCTCGGCGCATGAGCGGGAGACGGTGGGCTGCCGCTTAGAGGACCATGAGACAAGCGAGTCACCGAAGAAGACACAGTAGCCCGACGTGGATCGTCGAGTATCAGGACAGCCAACCCAGCACGCATCCGTGTAGGCAAGAAGCTCGGTGGAGGCGGAGGCACGCAGACGAAGACCATAGGTCGGTGTGCCGCGAATGTACCGAAGAATACGCTTGACCAGAGACCAGTGAACATCATGGGGCGAGTGCATATGCAAGCAAACTTGCTGCACCACAAACTGAATATCTGGTCTGGTGAGCGTGAGGTACTGAAGCGCGCCAACAATACTGAGGTAGAGGGCGGCATCGGTGGCAGGCTGTCCAGCTGTGGATAAAAGCTTCGGCTTGGCCACGGCGGGTGTGGCAATCGGCTTGCAGTCGGTCATGCCAGCACGATCCAACAGGTTAAGGGCATACTACCCTTGATGAAGGAAGAACCCGGAAGCATCACGTGGCACATTAATACCGAGGAAGAAGTGCAACGCGCCCAGGTCCTTCAGGCGAAACTCAGAGCCAAGACGACCAATGATGTCGCGAAGCATGTCCTCTCGTGATGTAGTGATGACGATATCATCAACATATAGGAGGAGCATTGTGACATGATCGGCCCGATGGAGCACGAATAACGACATGTCGGAGGTGGTGCTGCGAAAACCGAGAGCAGTGACAAACACCACGATGCGTTGGTACCACGCACGAGGGGCCTGTTTCAGGCCGTAGAGGGACCGGGATAGCAGGCAGACGTCATCTGGTCGTCGTGGGTCGACAAAGCCAGCGGGTTGCTGACAATGAACACGCTCCTAGAGATGGCCGTCCAAAAAATCATTGTTGATGTCGAGCTAATGTACAGGCCATCATCGAGAAGCAGCCAGCTGTAAGACGACGCTGATCGTGGCGGGTTTGATGATGAGAGAGAAAGTCTCCGAGAAGTCAACACCGACACGTTGAGGAAACCTGCGAACGACCCAACGAGCCTTGTACCTGTCGAGAGAGCCATCTGGTAGGAGTTTATGCCGAAAGACCCACTTGCCGGAGATGACGTTGGCACCGGGAGGATGAGGGACCAGCGTCCAAGTCCAGTTGGCGACAAGTGCATCGTACTCGGCGCACATGGCGGCGAGCTAGTGCAGATTACTCAACGCAGAGCGCACTGAGCGCGGTACCGGAGAAATCGTCGTGACGCTGAGGTTGTGGTAGCGCGGGTTCGGTTGTCGGATCCCGTCCTTGGCATGCATCACCATCGAATGATGAGGCGGCGGAGGAGCCGGACGGGGACCACGACGGCGAGGAACCATGACAATGGGCACAACCGGCGAGGACGGCACCCCGGGCGAGGTCGTGGGAGGCAGCGACGGAGGGACCATGGTGGCAGTCAAAGAGGCATCCGAAGAGCCGGCCGAGGGCCCGGCCGAGCGGCCCACCGAGGCGGCCGAGTGGGGCGACGAGGGTGTCAAGATGCCTGCGGAGGCCAGCTCCTCCTGAGCCGGCAAGGGGGAGGTCGGCGCCTCCTGAGCTGGTGAAGGCGAGGCCAGCTCCTCCTGAGTCGGCGAAGATGAGGCCGGCTCCGCCTGAGCTGGCGAAGACACGAAAGAAGGCACCAACGGTGGGGTCCCAGCCAAGGACGGGGAGACCGAACGAGCGGCCGGGCGGGTAGCATGCAAACGCGGCGGATGGAGCTCAAGGGCTCCACGAGGCTATCGAGAGGGTGCACCCGGGGACGGGAGCGCGGTGGAAGATGCCTGCTGTAAGGGAAAATGAACCTCATCAAAGTAAACATGTCGCGAGACGAACACACGATGGGACACCGGGTCATAGCAGCGAAAACCTTTGGTGTTAGGTTGATATCCAAGGAAAACACAGGCAAGAGATCGAGGTGCAAGTTTATGTGGGGCGGTGGCTGTAATATTAGGATAACACAAACATCCGAAAACATGAAGATCGTCATAGGATGGAGGAGACCCAAAAAGGAGGTGATGAGGTGTATAGTGCCACCGCGGTTTGCATGGCCGAATGTTGAGAAGAAGAGTGGAGGTGGCAAGAGCATCTGGCCAAAACCGTGCAGGCATATGTGCCTGGAAAAGCAAAGCACGAACACTCTCATTAAGTGTGCGAAGGACACGTTCGGCACAACCATTTTGCTGTGATGTGTAAGGACAGGTGAGACGAAAAATAGTGTCGTGGGTGGATAACAGGTTGCGGATAGCAAGATTATCGAATTCTTTTCCGTTGTCTGTTTGGAGGTGAGCAATGGTGCGATGAAAGTATGTAGCAACTTAAGCATAAAATGAATGGAGAGTTGAAGCGACATCTGATTTACGGCGTAACGGAAAAGTCCAAGTGAAATGAGAGAAATCATCTAAAATCACGAGGTAATATGATAAACCCGAATTGCTAGGAACGGGAGAGGTCCAAACATCACAGTGAATAACATCAAAGGGAAAGGTGGCAATTGATGAAGATGATGCAAACGGCAAACGAACATGTTTTCCTATGCGGCAGGCATGATAAGTATGTGCCTCCGATTTATCTATACCTCTATACCAATATAAAAAGACCCAAAGGGGCAGATCCAATTAATCTCGGCCATCAAATCATGTCAATCCAACGACCTAGACTGCTTCAATGTCGAGCGCTCAACACATTTAGCGTGCAGTTAATTTCATGCCAAATATAGTGCTAATCACATAATAACACGCAAATAATATCCTACTTAATATCCGCATGCACTTAATATACTTCCAAGTTAATGTGCATTGCATGTACACATTGACTAGTTACAACAAATAGAAAAGGCGCGCAAACTTTTGTGAAGAGCATCGGCGACAGGGTGACCAAGACGAGCATGACAAAGAGAGACATCGGCATGGAGAGCAACTGGGCTGCCGCTTGTGGATGGGCCACACGGGTAGAGGTCGCGGGGGAATCACATCGGTGCAGAACCTTCTGGGAGTGGGCATCCTTAACAGAAAAACCACGAGCGTGAAACTCAACAGTGATAGGATGTTCACGAGTAAGCGTATGAACAGAGCGTAAGTTTTTGATTAAGGATGGAGAAACGAGCACATTTTGAAGAGGTGATGACGAAGAAGAAAGAGGGAGGGAGGATGCACCATGGTGGGTGATGGGAAGAGTGGTGCCATCACCGACGACGATGTGAGAAAAGAAAGGATAGGGAGAGGCATGGGAGAGGATACCGGGATTTGAAGCCATGTGATAGCTAGCACCGGTGTCCATGTACCAGCCGCCGCCGCTGTTGTAGTTACTCGGAGTAGGTGCAGCATGAAGGGCGGGGAGGAGTGCGGGGTCCCACTGTCCAGTGGGAGCACCACCATACGAAGAAGGGCCGCCGTAGGGAGCGCCATATGCCGACAGTCCACCGTACGCCGGAGCACCCCCATATGCGAAGGGAACGGGGGCGGGCTCGGTCAGAAGTGCCTGGTGAGGCACCGGCCAGGGACCAAGGAGGCCCAGAGCAGGAGGTCATGGGACGGGCATGGAGTATGCATGCACCACACCCGTCCAAGGGTTATACCCCGACAACCAGGGCGGAGTAGGCGCGACGGCGGAGTTGGCAGGGGGCGCGGCGCTGGGTTGGTGGAGCGGGCCCGGCCATCGCGACCCCCCCCCCCCCCCGACCCTTCTGTTTCCGCCCGCTTGTAGGCGCGGGCTGATACATCTCCATCATGTCTACTTTTCCAAACTCTTTTGCCCTTGTTTTGGACTCTAATTTGCATGATTTGAATGGAACTAACCTGGACTGACGCTGTTTCCAGCAGAATTGCCATGGTGTTATTTTTGTGTAGAAATAAAAGTTCTCGGATTGACATTAAAATTTACGAAGAATATTTTTGGAATATATAAAAAATATTGGCGAAAGAATCAACCAGAGGGAGGCCACCCAAAGGCCACAATCCCTCGGGGCACGCCCTACAGGCTTGTGGGCCCCCTGGAGCCCCTCCGACCTCAACTCCAACTCCATATAACCCTATTCGGGGAGGAAAAAATCAGAGAGAAGGATTCATCATGTTTTACGATACGGAGCCGCTGCCACCTCTTGTTCTTCACCGGGAGGGCTGATTTGGAGTCCGTTCGGGGCTCAAGAGAGGGGGATTCGTCGCCATCATCATCACCAACCTTCCTCCATCACCAATTTCATGATGCTCACCTGTCGGGGCCGGATTTTGGGGACAGATAATATCCCAGAAATTTAACCCCTCGTGTTACCACCAGCCCAGGATTACTGTTACTGGTGGGCACGGCCTTGTTACAGATTACCAAGAAATTACAAAAAAAATTGGATACAAGACCATAAAGGTCTAATGATACAACAATGATTCTAGTGACGGGTGACGGAAGCTACTCATGGTTCTCCAACGTCGATGGGGCTTCATTCCCACAGGAACAGCTGACCCGGATAACTCCTATCCGCGTGGTCACTAATCCTAGACTCCGCAAGGACGTCGCGATGGTACTCCTCAAAGAAATCCTGACCTGGCCAAGTAAATAGCCAGGGACAAGCCTGTGAGTACGTTTGAATGTACTCGCAAACATCATGAACAGAAGGTATAGCGTATGCATATGCTCATGTTGGATTAAATGTTATGCTCATGCTGACTGAAATTTAAATCATGACATGACAATAAAATGATATGGACGTGAACATAGCATGTTAGTCATAATCAAACTTATTAGAGATAAAGCAAATGAATGCCACGGCTAGTCTAGCCAGCCTAAGTGCCATTCAGAGAAATAAAAGAAACGCCAATCGGGTGTCCACAAGAGTAGTGGCGGGGCTGCCTGTAAACTTGAGGGACGCCGCAAAGAGGTCTTGAAAAGAAATGCCAGTC
Organism: Thinopyrum elongatum; assembly: GCA_011799875.1. NCBI lineage: Eukaryota > Viridiplantae > Streptophyta > Magnoliopsida > Poales > Poaceae > Thinopyrum > Thinopyrum elongatum. The sequence continues at coordinate 131,730,872 of CM022303.1, forward strand.
GGGTGTCAAAAGTGACGCCATGGTCGGACTTGAAGAGAAATGCCTATCGGGTATCCACAAGAGTAGTGGCGTGATAAACCGCCTATTAACTTGAGGGACGCCACGAAGAGGTCTTGAAAATAAAGTTGAGTGCCCGGGGTAGTCTAGCTAGCCCCTGAGACACTCAGGAAATATAAAATAAGAGAAACGGGTTAGTCCTCAATAATATGCATAACCATAAAAATATTCACAGCAATAGTATTCAAAATAACCACGACCGTGTTAGTGATGACAACAATATCCTGCAAAATAGTTCAGGCCCAATTTAATTATCTTCCTCCGAAGACCGACACTAAGACCGACACTTGACCAACCCAGACTGTAGCCCTTAACCGCGGACACGGCTATTCGAATAGGTTTAAACTCTGCAGAGGGTGTACTCTTTACCCACAAGTAAAGGATTTCTTTAGTCAGTACCGTGACACTGACTAATTCCCATTACGGTCTTTGGGTTGAAAACACACCTGACCAGCACACACCAGATTAACTTTCTAGATGCCAGGAATCACCCAAAGCATCATTCAAGAAAAACTCTAAGACGGAGAGACCAACGTCCTGCATGGGATCACTATTAATACGCGTGGATTCCAAGGGGACACTCCCTCTCGGCTACAGCCGATAACACCCATGCCCCCTGACCCGATGACAGGATTTAGTCCATGGCCCTGGAAATCCTCATCGGGGCCCTCTTTACGGTGTGTGCATGGAAAGGGGTTAACGACTTACTAAACCATACCCCACCTGTGGCAGGGACAAGTGGCTGCACGAATCAAGTATGGGGGTTACCGGAACAAGACTCGATCTATGGTCGACTCAGGAGGTTTAAGTTTCCTGCAACGGTTAGCACAACAAAGTATTCCTTCAACAGTAATACCAACAGGGCCACAACCCTTGCATGCTCCAACAAGCATAACAAACAAGGCATGAACACGCTCCAACGTGATCACCCATCTGCCGGTAATGGTATTTCTCTTATGCGTGCACCTGCAGGTTAGTCATGACGAGTACACGATGCACGGTACGATGAAACATGCCAACACTACATGCATGCAAATTTTTACTTGAATTCAAACCATGCAAGCACCACTAGCAATATGCCAATTAAATTTGAATTCAACATAGTCATGATCAAATTATTCTCGCAATTAATCTGTCATGCATTCACCATATCAAGTGTTCAAGATGCTTGCCTTGAGCATGCAGAAATATTGGGTGCACTCCAAAAGTTTGAAAAGTTCCTTCCCTCCATTTTTCCTATTTTAAAGATTATAGCAATTACCACATAATTCAAAAACAGTGCTAAAAAGTGTTTCAAATATTTTTGAAATAAATACTATAATAAATTAGATGACAAATGAAAAATAACAAAAAAGGAATCAATTTATTTGGAGTCCAGATGATTTACTTAGGGAATTTCTAAGTTGAAAAGAATAAAGAAAAGGACTATTTAAAAGAACCAGTGAAGGTAAGGCTTAGACAAAAATGTTCACCCTATCTGGATAATTAGAACATGATTTTATAAGACTGTAGAAATTTGAAGCATCGGATTTGGATTTGAAAAGGCGACTGTAGAAATATTTGAAATCTACTGGAAATGAAAAAGGGAAAAGGGCAGAAGTACGCCTGGGTGCGATTTAGTCCCCTGGCGCTACTGGGCCGAGCCCAGCTGCTCGGTTGTACGGTAGGTGGATGACGTCGATGGCGTATTTGCAAAATACGCTTCCACTTGCAGACGCGGGTCCCGACCCGAGTCACTGACGGTGGGTCCCACGGGCCCACCAGTCAGGTTTGGCTGGTCGTCCTCGCCGTTTCTCCCGCGGCAGAACAGAGGCAGGGACTCCGGCGACCGGCGCCAGCCAACGGAGGCGTCAATCGAGGGGTTGAGCGCATGGGCGTGCTCCCCTCACCGAGACGGACCCAGGGAGCTGCGCCTTGACCACTGGAAGTTACCAGGTCATCGGCGGTGAGCTCTGCAGTGGGCGGTGGCGTCGGCCGGATTGGGGCTTTTGTCCATGGTACTTTCCCAGTGAAATTGATGAGCGGAGTGGGTTCTTGGGACTACGAGAGGTCTAACGGCGAAGTGAATGGGAGTGCGGAGGCTCTGGTTGTGCCGGGATCAACTAGACAGGGGCGGCAGTCGTGGTTGCCGGAGTTGGGGAAGACGGCCGTTTCCGGTCGTGTGGCTACTCATGGGAGATCACTGAGGGAGAGGGAGGTGCTGTGGTGATGATCGAGGACCCGGAGTGGCTTTTATAGGCGAGGCAAGACGGTTCCGTGGGTTCCCGAACATGGACATGGTGGCGATCGCCATTGATGGTGTTTCGAGGTTGTTGGCGTGGTCGGCGGTGTTGGTGAGGGTGGTGGTGGTCATTAAGTATGCCCTGAGTGTGCTGGTTGGCTTGGAGGGGTGCCAGGTGGCTCGGACGTTGCCGTCCACAGCAGACTGCGGCGGCGGCCATTGATGGCAAAGCGTGGTCGGTGGCGAGGTCAGCGAGGTCGGTGAGGACGGTGGCGTGGTAGGCACGCCACGGATGAGCTCCGGTGGTTGGGAGTTAAGGCGGGAGACCCTGGCGAAGACGTGTCCGAGAGGGACTCGTCGGGCGGCGATGAACGGCGGCGGTGGACGGTGATGGACGGCACTAGTGGCCAAGGAGAGGTGTCGGCGGGGTTAGTGAGTGTCTCGCGCAGCTCCTGGAAGTGCCCAACGTGCGGAGCAGCAGCAGGGAGGGTAGCGCAGAGCAGTGCCGAAGCCTGCAATTCCGGCGCTCTGGGCACGCTCTGTGCATGCATGCTACGTGCTCGACACAATGCGAGGGGGCTCTACAGTGATCCCATCATGCTGCGTTTTGGCAAGTGGATGCTCCTGGAGATTCCAGAGATGATGGACAAGATGGTTTGGCCATATGATCAAGCATGCAATGAAGTTTAGGAAGATGCAAAATTGCTGTCATGCACATGAGATGTTTGATAACATGCTAGGGCAATCTAGGGGACTTTGCTGGGCGTGAAATTTACCAGGATGGTGTCTTCTTAGTGGGTATAGATGATGGTGGAGTTGTTTTGGCAAAAAGAGATACTTGCTAATATAAGTTTTAACAGAATTCATTTCTGGACAGAAACTTCAGAGGAATATTTGGTGAACTAAAAAGATTCCAATGGAGCTAAAATTTTGGAATTAAGGGTTTGGTTGGAAGGACTATAAGTGGGAAAAATTTCAGGATTTTTGGGGCAATGGAAAATGGGGTTGTAGTAGAAACTCAAATACAGGACAGAATTGAAAAGAGGTTGTATCCCTCAAAGTTTCCAAAAGATCAAGTTAGGTTTTTGCATAAAAGTGATATTTAGGCATCACATGACCTCCCATAATTTTTTTTGAATTTTAAAAGAATTAATTGAAGTGGTTGTAGTGCAACAGAGGCATTTACAGAATTAAAAAATGCTATTAAAATAATTATTTAGAGGCAAATTTTATTATGAAATTAATTCTTACTATAATTGAAAGTTTTAAGAAAACTACCAAAGCCACAATATTATGTCCAAAAATTTCTATATGGAGGGAAGAATTTTGGAAAATAGAAACAGAAAATACTCTAAAAATAACAAAAGACTTAATATAATTCAAAATTTTATTTCTGGCCAAATTTTAATTTAGTAAAAACATGATTAAATTTTTGGGGTGTTACAAACTCTACCCCCCATAAGAAAATCTCGTCCTCGAGATTTGTTAGGTGGTCACCAAAATTAAACCCACCTTTCGAGGAGATTTTTCTGAGCCATTTAAAATAACCTATTTAGACACGGTTGATGTGGGCTGCTGATAATTGGTGTAACTACAGTGGGGTACTAGTGCTATGGTTCTACTGTGACTGTTACGACAAATTTGGAAAAAGTGTAAATCCCAAAATTCGCTTGCCGTACTCCAGTGCACAGTGCTCTCTCCGGCTGACAGGTGGACCCAGGGCCCACTGTCAGTCTCTTCTTCTTCCTCCGGCTCTCTTCTTCTTCTCCCTCTCGCGCGCTTTCTCCACCTGCGGCGTCTAGCACGTAGGGTATCTAGGGCCGTACTGTGGTAGTGCGCAGTGTGCAAGCTGCCGGTGCAGCATGCACTCACCTCGCGGGCCAGCACCTTGTCGGCACTACTCGCGGTTCGCCTCTGAACACCGGTGATCGGGCGATGACCGGCGCTGATGGACCTCGTTCACCATGCACTGAGCCCGAGCTATAAAACGAACGCAGTGTTACTCTCTTCCTCATCACACCTTGCCTCACTTCTTCTTCTTCCTCTTTTTCTGTTCGCCGGAGCTCAGATGGGGCTCTAATGGAGGACGTGCTTCCGGGGTGGTTTATGATTCTCATGTCCGGAGCGGTGGCGGCGTTGCTCGGGTTCTCACTGCTCCTATGCGTGATGATCCTTGACGATCCCCGTGATGCCGTAGCTCGAGTGGTGGCTCTTCAAGGCGGCGGTGACCGTGAGGATTAGGCATCGGTGGTGGTTACGGGTGAGTGTTAGTGCACTCTGCAGCAGCTCCGTAGAAATAAAAGAAAACCCACAACTTTTTCTTCTGAAAAACTTGTGGTGTGATGAGAGTGGTCTGGTGTGTGAGGTGGTTGATTAGGTGCTAAATGTGTGTGTGTGGTTCTGCACTTAGTGCATGTAGTGGAGTGAGTGTGACTGTAAGCCGGGTGTCGTGGCGGTGCGTGAATTAATTCTGTGTTTGCAAAAATTATTAGTCGCAGTGGTCCTTAGTAAAATCTCCACAATTACTCATACGCAACTGCAACCAAACATTTTATTCCTAGGGTAAATCCCAAGATGAAACACAGATATCAAATCTCGCAAATTAAATGCTAGACGAATGGACACAACCAAGGTGTCTACGGTACAAAGGTAAAATCGATAGGGTCCTGAGGAAATATTCCCAGCATTGGGACACATTCTTCTTCCCCTGGGGAAAGTGGATGGAGGAGTCGGAGAACGTTCCCTCCTTGGTCTGGCAACAGTGTTCCGCCAATGGCGATCTGAGGATTCAGAATAGCAAGAGTCTGGAGGAAGTCCATCACTTGCTGGGTCAAACGCTCTTGTGCAATGACATATTGAACCAGGTTGGCCAACATTGGATCTCTCTCTGATTGTCTGTAGGGGAAAGATGCTTCTTCTCCGGGTGCTGCACGGCTCGGGAAGTAGTAGTACCCCCTTTCGCTGGCACGAGGCACTGCGTACTGGAGACGGGTAATTGCTTTGTAGGCAGCAACTTCTATTGCCATTTCTGGAGTTGGCATAGATTTCCCAATGAAGACGACACTTGTAGGACCTTGGTTTGGGTCTACTGGTGGGATGTGCGCGACTGCCCAATATTTTGAGGCGTTATGGTTGATCCTCGATTTGAACAGCTCGTACTGGGGTGGCTGAGTGGAGCCAAGAGTGTTGCGGGTGAAATCCCACAATATCTTGACAAAACTGCCCGGGGTTGCATCTGGGGTTGTCAGATGAATCCCAAGGTGCGACATGGGGGAAATGGTGGTGGAGGCAGTGTACAAGGTGTGGGATGCTAGTTATGGTCGCGAGAGTGGTCTCTTATATAGTGCTTGGCTAGGGAACATATTTCAGTGTGGTTACGATTTCTGGGTATCGGTTCTGCTCCAGAGTGGTCGGGTTCAAAGTCATAGATACAAATCACAAAATGTGACGTATTACTGTGGTTGTCGGTTAGGGGGATAGGTTGGGCACCGATTATCAAAAGATGTCGGCTGGCCACTGTGTAGGCTTTATTGGATGGAATGGCCTGACGGTGGACATGAAAGGATGTGGGCGGTGTGGAAACCTAGGGATAGTAACCAGGCTAAGATAGGATTAGCCAATGGTCAGCCTGGCTCTCATACCAAGGCTGTCGGGGCCGGATTTCGGGGACACATAATATCCCAGAAATTTAACCCCTCGTGTTACCACCAGCCCAGGATTACTGTTACTGGTGGGCATGTCCTTGTTACAGATTACCAAGAAATTACAAAAAATATTGGATACAAGACCATAAAGGTCTAATGATACAACAATGATTCTAGTGACGGGTGACGGAAGCGACTCGTGGTTCTCCAATGTCGATGGGGCTTCATTAACACAGGAACAGCTGACCCGGATAACTCCTATCCGCGTGGCCGCTAATCCTAGACTCCGCACGGACGTTGCGGTGGTACTCCTCGAAGAAATCCTGACCTGGCCAAGTAAATAGCCAGGGACAAGCCTGTGAGTATGTTTGAATGTACTCGCAAACATCATGAACAGAAGGTATAGCGTATGCATATGCTCATGTTGGATTAAATGTTATGCTCATGCTGACTGAAATTTAAATCATGACATGACAATAAAATGATATGGATGTGAACATAGCATGTTAGTCATAATCAAACTTATTAGAGATAAAGCAAATGAATGCCACGGGTAGTCTAGCCAGCCCAAGTGTCATTCAGAGAAATAAAAGAAACGCCAATCGGAGGTCCACAAGAGTAGTGGCGGGGCCGCCTGTAAACTCGAGGGACGCCACGAAGAGGTCTTGAAAAGAAATGCCAGTCGGGTGTCAAAAGTGACCCCATGGTCGGATTTGAAGAGAAATGTCTATCGGGTATCCACAAGAGTAGTGGCGTGATAAACCGCCTGTTAACTCGAGGGACGCCACGAAGAGATCTTGAAAATAAAGTTGAGTGCCCGGGGTAGTCTAGCCAGCCCCTGAGACACTCAGGAAATATAAAATAAGAGAAACGGGTTAGTCCTCAATAATATGCATAACCATAAAAATATTCACAGCAATAGTATTCAAAATAACCACGACCGTGTTAGTGATGACAACAATATCCTGCAAAATAGTTCAGGCCCAATTTAATTATCTTCCTCCGAAGACCGACACTAAGACCAACACTTGACCAACCCAGACTGTAGCCCTTAACCGCGGACACGGCTATTCGAATAGGTTTAAACTCTGCAGAGGGTGTACTCTTTACCCACAAGTAAAGGATTTCTTTAGTCAGTAACGTGACACTGACTAATTCCCATTACGGTCTTTGGGTTGAAAACACACCTGACCAGCACACACCAGATTCACTTTTCGGATGCCAGGAATCACCCTAAGCATCGTTCAAGAAAAACTCTAAGACGGAGAGACCAACGTCCTGCATGGGATCACTATTAATACGCGCGGATTCCAAGGGGACACTCCCTCTCGGCTATAGCCGGTAACACCCATGCCCCCTGACCCGATGACAGGATTTAGTCCATGGCCCTGGAAACCATCATCGTGGCCCTCTGTACGGTGTGTGCATGGAAAGGGGTTAACAACTTACTAAACCATACCCCACCTGTGGCAGGGACAAGTGGCAGCACGAATCAAGTATGGGGGTTACCGGAACAAGACTCGATCTACGGTCGACTCAGGAGGTTTAAGTTTCCCGCAACGGTTAGCACAACAAAGTATTCCTTCAACAGTAATACCAACAGGGCCACAACCCTTGCATGCTCCAACAAGCATAACAAACAAGGCATGATCACCCTCCAACGTGTTCACCCTTCTACCGGTAACGGTATTTCTCTTATGCCTGCTCCTGCAGGTTAGTCATGACGAGTACACGATGCACGGTACGATGAAACATGCCAACACTACATGCATGCAAATTTTTACTCGAATTCAAACCATGCAAGCACCACTAGCAATATGCCAATTAAATTTGAATTCAACATAGTCACGATCAAATTATTCTCGCAATTAATCTATCATGCATTCACCATATCAAGTGTTCAAGATGCTTGCCTTGAGCATGCAGAAATATTGGGTGCACTCCAAAAGTTTGAAAAGTTCCTTCCCTCCATTTTTCCTATTTTAAAGATTATAGCAATTACCACATAATTCAAGAATAGTTCTAAAAAGTGTTTCAAATATTTTTGAAATAAATACGAAAATAAACTAGATGAAAAATGTAAAATAACAAAAAAGGAATCAATTTATTTGGAGTCCAGATGATTTACTTAGGGAATTTCTAAGTTGAAAAGAATAAAGAAAAGGACTATTTAAAAGATCCAGTGAAGGTAAGGCTTAGAAAAAAATGTTCACCCTATCTGGATAATTAGATCATGATTTTATAAGACTGTAGAAATTTGAAGCATCAGATTTGGATTTGAAAAGGCGGCTGTAGAAATATTTGAAATCTGCTGGAAATGAAAAAGGGCAGAAGTACGCCTCGGTGCGATTTAGTCCCCTGGCGCTACTGGGCCGAGCCCAGCTGCTCGGCTGTGCGGTAGGTGGATGACGTCGATGGCGTACTTGCAAAATACGCTTCGACTTGCAGACGCGGGTCCCGACCCGAGTCACTGACGGTGGGTCCCACGGGCCCACCAGTCAGGTTTGGCTGGTCGTCCTTGCCGTTTCTCCCGCGGCAGAACAGAGGCGGGGACTCCGGCGACCGGTGCCGGCGAACGGAGGCGTCAATCGAGGGGTTGAGCGCATGGGCGTGCTCCCCTCACCGAGACGGACCCAGGAAGTTGTGCCTTGACCACCGGAAGTTATCAGGTCGCCGGCGGTGAGCTCTGCAGTGGGCGGTGGCGTCGGCCGGATTGGGGCTTTTGTCCATGGTACTTTCCCGGTGAAATTGATGAGCGGAGTGGGTTCGTGGGACTACGAGAGGTCTAACGGCGGAGAGAGTGGGAGTGCGGAGGCTCTGGTTGTGCCGGGATCAACTAGACAGGGGTGGCGGCCGTGGTTGCCGGAGTTGGGGAAGACGGCCGTTTCCGGTCGTGTGGCTGCTCATGGGAGATCACTGAGGGAGAGGGAGGTGCTGTGGTGATGATCGAGGACCCGGAGTGGCTTTTCTAGGCAAGGCAAGATGGTTCCGTGGGTTCCCGAACATGGACATGGTGGCGATCGCCATTGATGGCGTTTCGAGGTTGTTGGCGTGGTCGGCGGTGTTGGTGAGGGTGGTGGTGGTCATTAAGTATGCCCTGAGTGTGCTGGTTGGCTTGGAGGGGCGCCAGGTGGCTCGGACGGTGCCGTCCACAGCAGACTGCGGCGGCGGCCATTGATGGCGAAGCGTGGTCGGTGGCGAGGTCAGCGAGGTCGGTGAGGATTGTGGCGTGGTAGGCACGCCACGGATGAGCTCCGGTGGTTGGGAGTTAAGGCGGGAGACCCTGGCGGAGACGTGTCCGAGAGGGACTCGTCGGGCGGCGATGAACGGCGGCGGTGGACGGTGATGGACGGCACTAGTGGCTAAGGAGAGGTGTTGGCGGGGTTAGTGAGTGTCTCGCGCAGCTCCTGGAAGTGCCCAATGTGCGGAGCAGCAGTAGGGAGGGTAGCGCAGAGCGGTGCCGAAGCCTGCAATTCCGGCGCTCTGGGCACGCTCTGTGCATGCATGCTACGTGCTTGACACAATGCGAGGGGGCTCTACACTGATCCAATCATGCTGGGTTTTGGCAGGTGGATGCTCCTCGAGATCCCAGAGATGATGGACAAGATGGTTTGGCCATATGATCAAGCATGCAATGTAGTTTAGGAAGAGGCAAAATTGCTGTCATGCACATGAGCTGTTTGATAAAATGCTAGGGCAATCAAGGGGACTTTGCTGGGTGTGAAATTTACCAGGATGGTGTCTTCTTAGTGGGTGTAGATGATGGTGGAGTTGTTTTGGCAAAAAGAGATACTTGCTAATGCATGTTTTAACAGAATTCATTTCTGGACAGAAACTTCAGAGGAATATTTGGTGAACTAAAAAGATTCCAATGGAGCTAAAATTTTGGAATTAAGGGTTTGGTTGGAAGGACTATAGGTGGGAAAAATTTCAGGATTTTTGGGGCAATGGAAAATGGGGTTGTAGTAGAAACTCAAATACAAGACAGAATTGAAAAGAGGTTGTATCCCTCAAAGTTTCCAAAAGACCAAGTTAGGTTTTTGCATAAAAGTGATATTTAGGCATCACATGACCTCCCATAATATTTTTTGGATTTTAAAAGAATTAATTAAAGTGGTTGTAGTGCAACACAGGCATTACAGAATTGAAAAATGCTATTAAAATAATTATTTAGAGGCAAATTTTATTATGAAATTAATTCTTACTATAATTGAAAGTTTTAAGAAAACTACCAAAGCCACAATATTATGTCCAAAAATTTCTATATGGAGGGAAGAATTTTGGAAAACAGAAACAGAAAATGTTGGGGAACGTAGTATTTCAAAAAAAATTCCTACAATCACGGAAGATCTATCTATGTGATGCATAGCAACGAGCGGGAGAGTGTGTCCACGTACCCTCGTAGACCGAAAGCGGAAGCGTTAAGTAACGCGGTTGATGTAGTCGAACGTCTTCGCGAACCAACTGATCATGTACCGAACGCACGGCACCTCCGCGATCTGCACACGTTCAGCTCGGTGACGTCCCTCGTACTCCTGATCCAGCTGAGGCCGAGGGAGAGTTTCGTCAGCACGACGGGGTGGTGACGGTGATGATGAAATGATTCCGGCAGGGCTTCGCCTAAGCTTTCCGAAAATATGACCGGGGTGTAAAACTGTGGAGGGGGGCGCCGCACACGGCTTGGAACAATTGATGTGTCCTTTGGGGGCGCCCCCCCTCCCGTATATAAAGGAGGAAGGGGGAGGAGGCAGCCTAGGTGCGCCATGGGGGGGGAGGACGAGTCCTAGTGGGACTCCTCCCCCTTGTGGCGGTGCCCCCCCTCCACCAATCCTACTCCTACTAGGAGTAGGGAGAGAGGGAGAGAGAGGGAAGGAAAGGGGGGGCCGGCCCCCCAACCCCCAGCCCAATTCGGACCCTTCATGGGGGAGGGGGGGCGCCAGCCCCCTCGTGGGCTGGTGTTCCTCCCCTATGAGGCCCATGTGGCCCATGCTACTCCCCAGGGGGTTCCGGTAACCCCTCCGGTACTCTGATAAATATCTGGAACCTTCCGGAACTTTTCCAGAGGCCAAATACTATCTTCCAATATATCAATCTTTACCTCTTGGACATTCCGAGACTCCTCGTCCTGTCCGTGATCTCATCCGAGACTCCGAACTACCTTCGGTACATCAAAACACATAAACTCATAATATCGATCGTCATCGAACGTTAAGCGTGCGGACCCTACGGGTTCGAGAACTATGTAGACATGACCGAGACTCATCTTCGATCAATAACCAATAGCGGAACCTGGATGCTCATATTGGCTCCCACATATTCTACGAAGATCTTTATCGGTCAAACCGCATAACAACATACGTTGTTCCCTTTGTCATCGGTATGTTACTTGCCCGAGATTCGATCGTCGGTATCATCATACCTAGTTCAATCTCATTACCGGCAAGTCTCTTTACTCATTCCGTAATGCATCATCCCGTAACAAACTCATTAGTCACATTGCTTGCAAGGCTTCATATGATGTGCATTACCGAGAGGGCCCAGAGATACCTCTCCGACAATCGGAGTGACAAATCCTAATCTCCATCTATGCAAATTCAACAAACACCATCGGAGACACCTGTAGAGCATCTTTATAATCACCCAGTTATGTTGTGACGTTTGATAGCACACTAAGTGTTCCTCCGGTATTCGGGAGTTGCATAGTCTCATAGTTATAGGAACATGTATAAGTCATGAAGAAAGCAATAGCAGCAAACTAAACGATCATAGTGCTAAGCTAACAGATGGGTCATGTCAATCACATCATTCTCTAATGATGTGATCCCGTTCATCAAATGACAACTCATGTATATGGCTTGGAAACTTAACCATCTTTGATTAACGAGCTAGTCAAGTAGAGGCATACTAGTGACACTCTATTTGTCTATGTATTCACACATGTATTAAGTTTCCGGTTAATACAATTCTAGCACGAATAATAAACATTTATCATGATATAAGGAAATATAAATAGCAACTTTATTTTTGCCTCTAGGGCATATTTCCTTCAGTCTCCCACTTGCACTAGAGTCAATAATCTAGATTACACAGTAATGATTCTAACACCCATGGAGTCTTGGTGCTGATCATGTTTTGCTCGTGAGAGAGGCTTAGTCAACGGGTCTGCAACATTCAGATCTGTATGTATCTTGCAAATCTCTATGTCTCCCTCCTTGACTTGATCGCGGATGGAATTGAAGCGTCTCTTGATGTGTTTGGATCTCTTGTGAAATCTGGATTCTTTTGCCAAGCCAATTGCTCTTGTATTGTCACAAAAGATTTTCATTGGACCCGATGCACTATGTATGATACCTAGATCGGATATGAACTCCTTCATCCAGACACCTTCATTCATTGTTTCCGAAGCAACTATGCACTCCGCTTCACACATAGATCCCGCCACGACGCTTTGCTTAGAACTGCACCAACTGACAGCTCCACCGTTCAATATAAATACGTATCCGGTTTGTGACTTAGAGTCATCCGGATCAGTGTCAAAACTTGCATCGACGTAACCACTTACGACGAGCTCTTTGTCACCTCCATAAATGAGAAACATATCCTTAGTCCTTTTCAGGTATTTCAGGATGTTCTTGACCGCTGTCCAGTGATCCACTCCTGGATTACTTTGGTACCTCCCTGCTAAACTTATAGCAAGGCACACATTAGGTCTGGTACACAGCATTGCATACATGATAGAACCTATGGCTGAGGCATAGGGAATGACTTTCATTTTCTCTCTATCTTCTGCAGTGGTCGGGCATTGAGTCTTACTCAACTTCACACCTTGCAACACAGGCAAGAACCCTTTCTTTGCTTGATCCATTTTGAACTTCTTCAAAACTTTATCAAGGTATGTGCTTTGTGAAAGCCCAATTAAGCGTCTTGATCTATCTCTATAGATCTTGATGTCCAATATATAAGCAGCTTCACCGCGGTCTTTCATTGAAAAACTTTTATTCAAGTATCCTTTTATGCTATCCAGAAATTCTATATCATTTCCAATCAACAATATGTCATCCACATATAATATTAGAAATGCTACAGAGCTCCCACTCACTTTCTTGTAAATACAGGCTTCTCCAAAAGTCTGTATAAAACCATATGCTTTGATCACACTATCAAAACGTTTATTCCAACTCCGAGATGCTTGCACTAGTCCATAAATGGATCGCTGGAGCTTGCACACTTTGTTAGCATCCTTTGGATCGATAAAACCTTCGGGTTGCATCATATACAACTCTTCTTCCAGAAATCCATTCAGGAATGCAGTTTTTACATCCATTTGCCAAATTTCATAATCATAAAATGCGGCAATTGCTAACATGATTCGGACGGACTTAAGCATCGCTACGGGTGAGAAGGTCTCATCATAGTCAACTCCTTGAACTTGTCGAAAACCTTTTGCAACAAGTCGAGCTTTGTAGACAGTAACATTACCGTCAGCGTCAGTCTTCTTCTTGAAGATCCATTTATTCTCTATGGCTTGCCGATCATCGGGAAAGTCAACCAAAGTCCACACTTTGTTCTCATACATGGATCCCATCTCAGATTTCATGGCCACAAGCCATTTTGCGGAATCTGGGCTCATCATCGCTTCCTCATAGTTCATAGGTTCGTCATGATCAAGTAACATGACCTCCAGAACAGGATTACCGTACCACTCTAGTGCGGATCTTACTCTGGTTGACCTACGAGGTTTGGTAGTAACTTGATCTATAGTTACATGATCATCATCATTAGCTTCCTCACTAATTGGTGTAGGAGTCACAGGAACTGATTTCTGTGATGAACCACTTTCCAATAAGGGAGCAGGTACAGTTACCTCATCAAGTTCTACTTTCCTCCCACTCACTTCTTTCGAGAGAAACTCCTTCTCTAGAAAGGATCCATTCTTAGCAACGAATGTCTTGCCTTCGGATCTGTGATAGAAGGTGTACCCAATAGTCTCCTTTGGGTATCCTATGAAGACACATTTCTCCGATTTGGGTTCGAGCTTATCAGGTTGAAGCTTTTTCACATAAGCATCGCAGCCCCAAACTTTATGAAACGACAACTTGGGTTTCTTGCCAAACCACAGTTCATAAGGTGTCGTCCCAACGGATTTAGATGGTGCCCTATTTAACGTGAATGCATCCGTCTCTAAAGCATAACCCCAAAACGATAGAGGTAAATCAGTAAGAGACATCATAGATTGCACCATATCTAATAAAGTGCGGTTACGATGTTCGGACACACCATTACGTTGTGGTGTTCCGGGTGGCGTGAGTTGCGAAACTATTCCGCATTGTTTCAAATGAAGACCAAACTCGTAACTCAAATATTCTCCTCCATGATCGGATCGCAGAAACTTTATTTTCTTGTTACGATGATTTTCCACTTCACTCTAAAATTCTTTGAACTTTTCAAATGTTTCAGACTTATGTTTCATCAAGTAGATATACCCATATCTGCTCAAATCATCTGTGAAGGTCAGAAAATAACGATACCCTCCGCAAGCCTCAATATTCATCGGACCGCATACATCGGTATGTATTATTTCCAATAAATCTGTTGCTCGCTCCATTGTTCCGGAGAACGGAGTTTTAGTCATCTTGCCCATGAGGCATGGTTTGCAAGTACCAAGTGATTCATAATCAAGTGATTCCAAAAGTCCATCAATATGGAGTTTCTTCATGCGCTTTACACCAATATGACCCAAACGGCAGTGCCACAAATAAGTTGCACTATCATTATCAACTCTGCATCTTTTGGTTTCAATATTATGAATATGTGTATCACTACTATCGAGATTCAACAAAAATAGACCACTCTTCAAGGGTGCATGACCATAAAAGATATTACTCATATAAATAGAACAACCATTATTCTCAGATTTAAATGAATAACCGTCTCGCATCAAACAAGATCCAGATATAATGTTCATGCTTAACGCTGGCACCAAATAACAATTATTCAGGTCTAAAACTAATCCCGAAGGTAGATGTAGAGGTAGTGTGCCAACGGCGATCACATCGACTTTGGAACCATTTCCCACATGCATCGTCACCTCGTCCTTAGCCAATCTTTGCTTAATCCGTAGTCCCTATTTCGAGTTGCAAATATTAGCAACAGAACCAGTATCAAATACCCAGGCACTACTGCGAGCATTAGTAAGGTACACATCAATAACATGTATATCACATATACCTTTGTTCACTTTGCCATCCTTCTTATCCGCCAAATACTTGGGGCAGTTCCGCTTCCAGTGACCAGTCCCTTTGCAGTAGAAGCACTCAGTATCAGGCTTAGGTCCAGACTTGGGCTTCTTCACTTGAGAAGCAACTTGCTTGCCGTTCTTCTTGAAGTTCCCCTTCTTCCCTTTACCCTTTTTCTTGAAATTGGTGGTCTTGTTGACCATCAATACTTGATGCTCCTTCTTGATTTCTACCTCCGCAGCCTTTAACATTGCGAAGAGCTCGGGAATTATCTTATCCATCCCTTGCATATTATAGTTCATCACGAAGCTTTTGTAGCTTGGTGGCAGTGATTGAAGAACTCTGTCAATGACACTATCAGCCGGAAGATTAACTCCCAGCTGAGTCAAGTGATTATGATACCCAGACATTTTGAGTATATGCTCACTGACAGAACTATTCTCCTCCATTTTGCAGGTATAGAACTTATTGGAGACTTCATATCTCTCAATCCGGGCATTTGCTTGAAATATTAACTTTAACTCCTGGAACATCTCATATGCTCCATGACGTTCAAAACGTCGTTGAAGTCCCGGTTCTAAGCCGTAAAGCATGGCACACTGAACTATCGAGTAGTCATCAGCTTTGATCTGCCAGACATTCTTAACGTCATCAGTAGCGTCTGCAGCAGGCCTAGCACCTCGTGGTGCTTCCAGGACGTAATTCTTCTGTGCAGCAATGAGGATAATCCTCAAGTTACGGACCCAGTCCGTGTAGTTGCTACCATCATCTTTCAACTTAGCTTTCTCTAGGAACGCATTACAATTCAAAGGAACAGTAACACGGGCCATTGATCTACAACAACATAGACATGCAAAATACTATCAGGTACTAAGTTCATGATAAATTAAAGTTCAATTAATCATATTACTCAAGAACTCCCACTTAGATAGACATCCCTCTAATCATCTAAGTGATCACGTGATCCAAATCAACTAAACCATGTTCGATCATCACGTGAGATGGAGTAGTTTTCAATGGTGAACATCACTATGTTGATCATATCTACTATATGATTCACGCTCGACCTTTCGGTCTCAGTGTTTCGAGGCCATATCTGCATATGCTAGGCTCGTCAAGTTTAACCCGAGTATTCTGCGTGTGCAAAACTGGCTTGCACCCGTTGTATGTGAACGTAGAGCTTATCACACCCGATCATCACGTGGTGTCTCGGCACGACGAACTGTAGCAATGGTGCATAATCACGGAGAACACTTGTACCTTGAAATTTAGTGAGAGATCATCTTATAATGCTACCGCCGAACTAAGCAAAATAAGATGCATAAAAGGATTAACATCACATGCAATTCAATATGTGACATGATATGGCCATCACCATCTTGTGCTCTTGATCTCCATCATCGAAGCACCGTCATGATCTCCATCGTCACTGGCGCCCCAGCTTTGATCTCCATCGTAGCATTGTTGTCGTCTCGCCAACTTATTGCTTCTACGACTATCGCTACCGCTTAGTGATAAAGTAAAACAATTACATGGCGATTGCATTGCATACAATAAAGCGACAACCAAATGGCTCCTGCCGGTTGCCGATAACTCTGTTACAAAACATGATCATCTCATACAATAAATTATATCACATCATGTCTTGACCATATCACATCACAGCAAGCCCTGCAAAAACAAGTTACACGTCCTCTACTTTGTTGTTGCAAGTTTTACGTGGCTGCTACGGGCTTCTAGCAAGAACCGTTCTTACCTAAGCATCAAAACCACAACGTGGTGTAGTGATTGCTTTTTGATCTTCTAAAAGAACCATCTTCATTGAAACCGATTCAACTAAAGTGAGAGAGACAGACACCCACCAGTCACCTTTAAGCAACGAGTGCTCGCAGCGGTGAAACCAGTCTCGCATAAGCGTACGCGTAATGTTGGTCCGGGCCGCTTCATCTGACAATACCGCTGAACCAAGTAACAACTAGTAACGGTAAGCAATATGTATACACCCACGCCGACAACTCCTTTGTGTTCTACTCGTGCAAATAACATCTACGCATAGACCTGGCTCGGATGCCACTGTTGGGGAACATAGTATTTCAAAAAATTTACCTACGATCACGCAAGATCTATCTATGTGATGCATAGCAACGAGCGGGAGTGTGTGTCCATGTACCCTCGTAGACCGAAAGCGGAAGCGTTAAGTAACGCGGTTGATGTAGTCGAACGTCTTCGCGATCCAACCGATCAAGTACCGAATGCACGGCACCTCCGCGATCTGCACACGTTCAGCTCGGTGACGTCCCTCGTACTCTTGATCCAGCTGAGGCCGAGGGAGAGTTTCGTCAGCACGACGGCGTGGTGACGGTGATGATGAAGTGATTCCGGCACGGCTTTGCCTTAGCTTTCCGAAAATATGACCGGGGTGTAAAACTGTGGAGGGGGCGCTGCACACGGCTTGGAACAATTGATGTGTCCTTTGGGGGCGCCCCCCTCCCGTATATAATGGAGGAAGGGGGAGGAGGCAGCCTAGGTGCGCCATGGGGGGGAGGCTGAGTCCTAGTGGGACTCCTCCCCCTTGTGGCGGCGCCCCCCCTCCCCCAATCCTACTCCTACTAGGAGTAGGGAGAGAGGGAGAGAGAGGGAAGGAAAGGGGGGCCGGCCCCCCAACCCCCAGCCCAATTCGGACCCCTCATGGGGGGGGGCGCCAGCACCCTGGTGGGCTGGTGTTCCTCCCCTATGACGCCCATGTGGCCCATGCTACTCCCCTGGGGGTTCCGGTAACCCCTCCGGTACTCTGATAAATATCCGGAACCTTCCGGAACTTTTCCAGAGGCCAAATACTATCTTCCAATATATCAATCTTTACCTCTTGGACATTCCGAAACTCCTTGTCATGTCCGTGATCTCATCCGAGACTCCGAACTACCTTCGGTACATCAAAACACATAAACTCATAATACCGATCATCATCGAACGTTAAGCGTGCGGACCCTACGGGTTCAAGAACTATGTAGACATGACCGAGACTCATCTCCGATCAATAACCAATAGCGGAACCTGGATGCTCATATTGGCTCCCACATATTCTACGAAGATCTTTATCGGTCAAACCGCATAACAACATACGTTGTTCCCTTTGTCATCGGTATGTTACTTGCCCAAGATTCGATCGTCGGTATCATCATACCTAGTTCAATCTCATTACCGGCAAGTCTCTTTACTCATTCCGTAATGCATCATCCCGTAACTAACTCATTAGTCACATTGCTTGCAAGGCTTCAAATGATGTGCATTACCGAGAGGGCCCAGAGATACCTCTCCGACAATCGGAGTGACAAATCCTAATCTCGATCTATGCCAATTCAACAAACACCATCGGAGACACCTGTAGAGCATCTTTATAATCACCCAGTTATGTTGTGACGTTTGATAGCACACTAAGTGTTCCTCCGGTATTCGGGAGTTGCATAGTCTCATAGTTATAGGAACATGTATAAGTCATGAAGAAAGCAATAGCAGCAAACTAAACGATCATAGTGCTAAGCTAACAGATGGGTCATGTCAATCACATCATTCTCTAATGATGTGATCCCATTCATCAAATGACAACTCATGTCTATGGCTAGGAAACTTAACCATCTTTGATTAACGAGCTAGTCATGTAGAGGCATACTAGTGACACTCTTTTTGTCTATGTATTCACACATGTATTAAGTTTCCGGTTAATACAATTCTAGCATGAATAATAAACATTTATCATGATATAAGGAAATATAAATAACAACTTTATTATTGCCTCTAGGGCATATTTCCTTCAGAAAATACTCTGAAAATAACAAAAGACTTAATATAATTCAAAATTTTATTTCTGGCCAAATTTTTATTTAGTAAAAACATGATTAAAATTTTGGGGTGTTACATCACTGCCGTGCGTGAGTAATTCCATCGTAGGCTTGCTGGACGGTGATGGGTTGGATGAGATTTATCATGTAATCGAGTTAGTTTTGTTAGGGTTTGATCCCTAGTATCCACTATGTTCTGAGATTGATGTTGCTATGACTTTGCTATGCTTAATGTTTGTCACTAGGGCCCGAGTGCCATGATTTCAGATCTGAACCTATTTTGTTTTCATGAATATATTTGTGTTCTTGATCCTATCTTGCAAGTTGTAGACACCTATCACGTGTTATGATCCGCATACCCCAAGGTGACAATAATTGGGATTCTTTCCGGTGATTACCGTAGTTTGAGGAGTTCATGTATTCACTAAGTGCTAATGCTTTGGTCCGGTTCTCTATTAAAAGGAGGGCTTAATATCCCTTAGTTTCCATTAGGACCCCGCTGCCACGGGAGGGTAGGATAAAAGATGTCATGCAAGTTCTTTTCCATAAGCACGTATGACTATATTCGGAATACATGCCTACATTATATTGATGAATTGGAGCTAGTTCTATGTCACCCTAGGTTATAACTGTTGCATGATGAATGACATCCGACATAATTATCCATCACTAATCCGTTGCCTACGAGCTTTTCACATATTGATCTTTGCTAAGTTACTTTTCCGTTGCTACTGTTACGGTCACTACAAAACTGCTACTGTTACTTTTGCCACCGTTACCGTTACTTCCATGCTACTTTGCTACTAAAAACTTTGCTGCAGATATTAAATCTTTCAGGTGTGGTTGAATTGACAACTCAACTGCTAATACTTGGGAATATTCTTTGGCTTCCCTTGTGTCGAATCAATAAATTTGGGTTGAATACTCTACCCTCGAAAACTGTTGCGATCCCCTATACTTGTGGGTTATCACGGGCGTGGGCGCGGGCGCTGGTGGCGGGACCGGTGCAGGGGCGCGGAAGGCGGGTGGAGCCGCGTCGGAGCCGCTGGTGTGGCCGACGTGCAGCGCCGTGTGGGTCGCCTGCCCCATGGAGTGGCGGAGGCACTTCTCCTCCATCCGGAGGTAGGTGACGGCCATGGCGTACGTCGACATGATGAGAGAGAGATTGGCGACAGACTGGCCAAGGTCGGGGTGGAGGCCCCGAAGGAGGTTGGTGAGGAGGACGGAGTCGTCGATGGTCATGCCGACATCACGAAGCTCATCGGCGAGCACCTTCAGCCGCGTGCAGTAGTCATCGATCGAGAGATCATTTTGTTGCAGCATGAAGAACTCGCCTTGGAGGAAGACGCGGCGCTGGAGTTGATTGTCAAGGAAGAGGTCGCACACCCGCGTCCAGATGGCATACGGCGAGGGGTCTCGGGTGTTCACCATGTCGAAGATGCCCCGCGAGACCATGAGAAAAATCCACTTGACGATGCAAGCGTCAACGGCCAGCCACTCGTCATCGTCCTTCATGTCGCGGATGTCAACACTCCCGTTAACGTGCTCAACGAGACAGTAGGAGCGAATTAGGAACGCAAAGTAGGTGCGACAGGCGTTGTAGGAGGGTGAATCAAGCTCGAGGATGATAGGCAAGTGATCTTTGATGATGAGGTCATTGAGACGGTCGGAGGTGAAAGCGGGGGTGTAACATCCCAAAATTCTAAATTTTGGAATGTTATATTAAATAAATATTTTTGATTGATTGTTTGATTGTGGTATGGCTGCTTGTGTGAATTTGAGTGAAATTTGAAACTTTTTGAAAGTTGAATGAGAGGGAATAAAATGACTTTCCCAAAACTTTCACCTTGCATTTATGATCTCCTTGAATTCAAATTTATTTCATTTCAAACCCTAGAGTGAAGATAACATGACTTCTTCTATTTTAAAAGGGGTTTTGAAAAGATTTGAATTTCATTTGAAAATATTGCAAATTCAGAAACTTTATGCAACTCAATGATTTTCATGAGAGAAGATAAAATGACTTCTTCAAATCGTATGAAATATGAGATGGAAGTTTCAAAGAATCAAAATTTAAAGTCCCTTTGAAGGTATTTTGAAAACCATTTTCAATTTGGAGTTATTTGGGTTTTATTCAAATTATTTTTATCCAAAAATAAAATATATGGAAAATAGGGTAAAATGATTCCCTACAGTAGAAAAATGGAGAGAAATAAATTTGAAATTATTCTGGTATTTTAAAATATTTTTATTTGATTTTTTAAATGAACCAGTAGCACTGTTTGCTTTATTTAAATTTTTGTGGAATTTATTTGCCGCTGAAAATATGTTCATCATTTAGGAAATCTTTTTCTGAAAATTTTGATATATAATAAGCTATTTATAATTTTTATTTTTGCTATTTATTTTATTATCGGAGTTTTTTTTTGTAAAAATCTTCTTCCGGACCGAACTGGGCCGAAGGCCCAGCCGGCCCAACGCGCCGCTACCTTCCCTTCCGAGCCGCCGCTGCCTTGCCCTGCCCCCTCCTCCACGCATCACGCCGCCCCTTCCCTCCTTAAATAGCGCCGCCCCGGACCCGTCGCTCCCCCTCCCGAGCCGCGCCGCCGCCGCCGGATCTCACCACCGCCGCCACCGCTGCCGCAGCTCCGCCGCTGCTCGCGCCGCCGTCTGCCGCCGTAGCCGCGCCGCCTCCCGCCGCTGCTGCCGCTTCCCGCCGACGCCGTCCAACGCCGCTGCCGCCGCCTCGCCGGAGCACCACGCCGCCGCCGCCGGTTCCTCTCCCCCGAACCGGTATAAACCGACTTAACCCACCCCGGTTTTTTTTTCGGTTTTTTTTAGAATAGATCGGTTTTATTCTTTTAGATCGGTATATTATTTAGGTTTTGTTAGATAGCGAGCGTTCACCCGTTTAGTTCTGTTAACAAACGAATTCGTTCGTTAGCCTCTGTTAGCGAACGTTCGTTCCATAGTTTTTCGTTTTTATTTTATTTTTGTGCCAGGGACCTAGTTGTAGTTGTTTTATTTTACAGTTTAGCCCCTGATCTTCAAACGATCACAACTTTTTGCTCGTTTATCCAAATCCAACAAAACCAACGCCCACTTCTTCGTTATGATCCCCTCTGTCCAGATAATCAACTTAAACATATTTTTGAAAGTTTAAAATTTGGTTTCAAACAGATTTGAATTTGAACTTCTTTTGTTCATAACTCAAGTTTTATAACTCCGATTTAATTGATTCTTTTTGCTAATTGAAGCTCTTGACCTAAACTTTATGATAAGACCAAATCCACCCAATTTTGGTACTGTTAGAAATTGTTTTCTGTTGCAAGAGTTAATTGCTTGTTTTCGAAGTTTTCCGAGATCTTTTCTTCGAATTTTATGCTTGGGTGCTTATGTATGCAATTGCTTTCTTACGATAGATTGAACGGAGTGTGCCGAGTAGAACTATCAGGAATTATGAGTGCGATGAATCTTCATCAATAGTACAAGGCAAGTTCACACTTTGATCATATCCCTTTATTACCCAGTTTTTATGCATTAGTTCAACCCCTCAAACATTGCATGAGTACGATCTGATTAACATGTGGGTACTGGGAAGTAGTTGATGAGGTAGAACCTATTGTCTTATATTCAAACCTTGGGAGTTACTATGTTATGCTTATACTTCTTTGCTATGCTCGTAGACGTGGATTGGTATGTGAGATTCATGAAAGATGTGAGAGCTTGTATTTAACTAAGGGAAACTTAAGGTGGCTACTTTAATACACATCTGGGTGGATTGGTTGGGGCACCCTGGGGATACTAGTGGATTGCCCGGACACCTGGAGAATCCAATGTTGTCCTAGGAGATCCCGGGGTTACCGTGTGATCATCCTATGGTTTGCCACCCAGGCTCAAAGGGATCATAAGATTATTCATGCTAGAAACTTCCGTGTGCATCCACAAGCCATTATGGGCTCTGGCATAGTTGAGTAAGTTGTGGGAAACCTTTCCATGATAGGCTAGCAGATGTAGGGGAATTGTAGGTGTACCGGCCTATCTATCGGTTAAGGGGACCTCTTCGGAAAGACTGTGTCTCGATCATCCGTTTCTCAAACATCATGCAGTGCGAGAAATTCAACGGAGGAGATCGAGTCTTGTGGGGAAAAGTGCGCAAACCTCTGCAGAGTGTACAAACTAATCATGGTTAGCCGTGTCCCCGGTTATGGACATCTTGAGTATCTGGTACTTGAATTATTGATTTGATCTCATCACATTACTTAATTAATTTGATTGGGTTGTTAACTTTTAATTGGGATTGAGTTGGGGTTACCTTCTCGATGTTCTCAACAAACTTTGTAGTTAAATAAAATATATTCCTTTGTTATAGGGAAAAAAATGGCTTTATGCAAAATTAAACTTAGAGCCTCCACCAGCCAAATATGCATGTAGTGATAGATATTGTTCATCATTATCCTATGGTGTGAACTTGCCAGTACATTCAATGTACTGACCTACATGGATGCAACGTCTCATGTTGAAGGAATCTTATGGCGAGTAAGTGATACGTTAGGGTTACGATGTCTACACTCAACTTTGCCGTTGGTGTTGTTGGGAACTCCACAACTTTGTTGTTACTTCCGCTATTTGGATTGAGGTAACAGTATTTACGTTACTTTATACATGTGATTTACCTCTGTTATAAATCCTCGAGTACTGTGTGTGTCAGCATACCGATCCAGGGATGACACTTAAGCACAGAGACTTGATCCATTTGGGTCGGGTCGCTACAAGATGGTATCAGAGCACATGTTGACTGTAGGACGTGACCCCTAGAAACTGGCAAGCCCATAGGAAAGGATTTCTCTAAAACTTCATTTTTAAAAGAGATCCCTTAACTCTCATCTTTTCCAAGTATTTTCCCTCTCATCTCAAATAGTTAGACTATACCCCTTTCCCCTTTTGACCACTCGAAGATTCGACTGATGAGACCACTCCGAGAAGTACAAGATATCGGATAACTAAGACCACTTCGGAATGAAGAGGATTTTACCGAGCAATATAATAATGGAAACTACGACGGTTGAAGACTCCGAAGACTAGGAGAATTTGAAGGCTCTGAAGAATTTCTAGATTGGTATGACCTAGGAAGGCTACCCTTATGGAATTTGTCAGACTATTGAAGCTGTCAATACCCGAGATCAAGGTGTGTCGGAGAAAGACTGGAACATGGAGCGTTAAAACTCAAAGTTTTTGTCAAGAAAACCCTAAGGCAAGAGATATCAACTATGGAATGATAGCTCATGGCAATGACAAGGGCAGAAACACTGCTATCCATGATGTTATCGCCCGCTTATGCTATTGTCGCCGTGCTGAGTTAAGCATGCATTTCGTCAGAAGGATTGGATGACAAAAGGGCTAATGGAGCACCTATCAGTAAAAGATGAAGTTTTAACCTTAGCTGGTGTATCGCCAGGATCTGGAGTATTACATCAATTTTTTTTTAAGATGGACCTTCAGGAAGCCGTATTTGACAAGGAAGCATTTCGTGAAGAACTCAGGACCCAGAAGCTGAAAGTAGCCAAGCTGGAGGAGCAAAACCTCGAGATACCGGAGATTCGTCAGGAACTGGAGGACAGTAGGACCATGGTTCATGCCAAGGAGGTTGAAACCCAGAAGTTTGGAACGCAACTCTAGAATATTAAAGGACGTCACGAGAGATTTCACGTCAACAGAAATGGCCTGGCAGAAGAACTAGAGTAAGATCAGCAAGCACGATCAGAAGAAGACCAAACCCCTGTTATATACTTACGTTAGATGCGACGAGTGTGAGCCGTCATTTGTTTGATGTTTTTCCGACAGCCACAAATTAAAATCTGCCTCTTCAAAACTATTGTTTGTATTGTGTGTATCCCTCTCTATCTCTCTTATCTCACCCCGAAACCCTTGGAACCAATAGAGGATGAATGGAGATGAACTCATATTTTCTGGACCGATGACTCAATTGGAGACGGACCGATGGATTCAGAACATGGAAGATCACATGACGAACAACCCTATAGCCAGAAAGGATATGACCCAGCATGCCCTTCAGTGCTTTGAAAGAGGTGCTGCTACTTGGTGGAGGATGTATCAAACCATCAATGGATGGCAAGGAGTAACCACTTGGAAAGAATTTAAGTTGACTCTGCTAAAGTCTCGGCTTGTGTCCCAGAAGATGAAGCCTTATGGAAATGATATGAAGAAACCTTATGCATGCAAGTTCTGTGGAGAAATAGGACACAACCATAAAGAACACAAGGATGAATGCCCTCATTGTGAAGAAATTTACCCAGCTGAAGAATGCCCAACTAGGCAGATTACTTGTTTCTTGTGTGAAGGGACTACCCACTACCCTGCTCAGTGTCACATTTACCCCATGGTACAAAGAACCATCCAGCAGAAGAAAGAAGCAATGAAAGGAGCCCTCATGGAAATTTTAGAAGAACCTGTGATGAAGGAAGAGGTGGAGGACACACCCGAAGAAGATCAAATTAAACTTTACACCAAGTCATGCTATTCATGTGGAGAGGAAGGACACATCTCCCAGTATTGTCCGAAGGAGTATCTAGTAGCATTCCCGACAGTGGAAGTAGAGTATGACCCACAGGGAATAGAAGCCCTGATTGGCACGGAAAAGTCCAGGAAGAGAAATAGATTGGATTCCAGGAACAACCCAATTTCTACAAAGAAGGACCTGAGTCATATCATATGTTTTAGGTGCAAAGATTCAGGGCACTACTTCAACGATTGCCCAAAAAGGAAGCCGAGGACCCAAGGAGGCTATGTAATCACTAGGAAACCACGAGACTTGTCAGAAGTAATATGTTTCTGCTGTAATGAAGCAGGGCACCTTGCCAGAGATTGTCCCAATGAGAAGGAGACTTGTGCTAAATAGTTGAGTTTGCAACAAAGAAATATAGTAGTAGTAGTGGGAACAATTATTTTATATTGAGGTATTGAGTTGAGGCATGTAATGGAAATGCAGGAGATTGTAATAATTTGAGAATCAATAAAGTTAGCATCATTGGTACCGATTGGATTTTATGAGTTGTTACTCTATGAAGAAAGATTTTGACCATTTTCGAGGATATGAGAAATATGGTCTATGGATGAATTTGTGCATTTCAAGGGTGGTAGTACCCTGTGAGGACCCTTGACCCCTGGAAAAGATAATGATATTCCACGAAGTGGACTTCGGGCAAAGTAAGTACGAGTTTTATCTCGATATGTGGGATACCCCAAGAATATGAAGGGATGAAGTACTATTGGATATAAAGGAAGTATAATGTTGGTAATAAGGAGCAATTATAACCCCAGTATGAGTTGAAGCTATAAACATGAGGAGGTGAGCCCATGACCCACAGGCTCCAGGACCTTCCAAGAAGCAAGCACACTCTTGCTGAAGGAAAAACCCTGGAAGAAGATACGACTTTATCAACAGACGATCTTATAGGAGTAACGCAAAACCTGAGAGATGCGAAGAAACGATAGATGTTCGTTTGGCTTGCAGAATCAATGGATTTATCCGAACTTGGTTCGTCGACAAGAGAAATTCTGCAATGCTTGTGAGGATGACCGAGTGTTAGAATGCAAGATTCGCTAAACCATATACAAGGTAATGATTTGGGTGCGGGATGGATTGATCACCATACCGACTTACTCTTATTATTCGCCTTGCTATATGGGATGGTAAATCTGAGTGACTTGCCTATAGTAGAGAGACGGCGATATTAAACCTTGTTTAAACCATAGAATGGTATGACAATTTTTCCCCTTGTACAAGGCAGCTATTGCCAATCGTAGGTCATACGGTGAGAATGAAACCCAGACCCATTTTCTGCAGGAGAAACCATAAATTGTTGACCACCATGAGATATCGATAGTTGTTTAGTATTGGCGCCAGACCTGTCAGCTAAAGAAGACCCAGTCTCCGAAGAACCTTAATTACCATGATGCAAGGACACAAGGATTGAGGAAAAGGTTATGCCACTACCGGAAGAGCCGAGAGAAGGAAATTATCCTGAAGATCTGAGGAGATTGACACTGCCAACAATAAGGATGGAGTACCTGAGTTTTGATGGAACCGTAACCATGCTTCTAAGGGTGGTAGCACCCCAGACTTTCGTGACAATCGAAGGATTTTCGAGAAGACCCCAAACCTAACCTATTTTCTTTCTAGCCTCTCCGAATCTCGAGGGCGAGATTCATTTTAAGGGTGGTAGGTTTGTAACATCCCAAAATTCTAAATTTTGGAATGTTATATTAAATAAATAGTTTTGAATGATTGTTTGATTGTGGTATGGCTGCTTGTGTGAATTTGAGTGAAATTTGAAACTTTTTAAAAGTTGAATGAGAGGGAATAAAATGACTTTCCCAAAACTTTCATATTGCATTTATGATCTCCTTGAATTCAAATTTATTTCATTTCAAACCCTAGAGTGAAGATAACATGACTTCTTCTATTTTAAAAGGGGTTTTGAAAAGATTTGAATTTCATTTGAAAATATTGCAAATTCAGAAACATTATGCAACTCAATGATTTTTATGAGAGAAGATAAAATGACTTCTTCAAATCGTATGAAATATGAGTTGGAAGTTTCAAAGAATCAAAATTTAAAGTCCCTTTGAAGGTATTTTGAAAACCATTTTCAATTTGGAGTTATTTGGGTTTTATTCAAATTATTTTTCTCCAAAAATAAAATATATGGAAAATAGGGTAAAATGATTCCCTACAGTAGAAAAATGGAGAGAAATAAATTTGAAATTATTTTGGTATTTTAAAATATTTTTCTTTGATTTTTTAAATGAACCAGTAGCACTATTTGCTTTATTTAAATTTTTGTGGAATTTATTTGCCGCTGAAAATATGCTCATCATTTAGGACATATTTTTCTGAAAATTTTGATATATAATAAGCTATTTATAATTTTTATTTTTGCTATTTATTTTATTATCGGAGTTTTTTTTTTAAAATCTTCTTCCGGACCGAACTGGGCCGAAGGCCCAGCCGGCCCAACGCGCCGCCGCCTTCCCTTCCGAGCCACCGCCGCCTTGCCCTGCCCCCTCCTCCACGCATCACGCCGCCCCTCCCCTCCTTAAATAGCGCCGCCCCGGACCCCTCGCTCCCCCTCCCGAGCCGCGCCGCCGCCCTCGCATCTCGCCGCCCCCGCCGGATCTCACCACCGCCGCCACCGCCGCCACAGCTCCGCCGCCGCCTGCGCTCGCCGCTGCTCGCGCCGCCGCTGCCACTGCTCGCGCCGCCGTCTGCCGCCGTAGCCGCGCCGCCTCCCGCCGCTGCTGCCGCTTCCCGCCGACGCCGTCCAACGCCGTTGCCGCCGCCTCGCCGAAGCACCACGCCGCCACCGCCGGTTCCTCTCCCCCGAACCGGTATAAACCGATTTAACCCACCCCGGTTTTTTTTCGTTTTTTTAGAATAGATCGGTTTTATTCTTTTAGATCGGTTTATTATTTAGGTTTTGTTAGATAGCGAGCGTTCACCCGTTTAGTTCTGTTAACAAACGAATTCGTTCGTTAGCCTCTGTTAGCGAACGTTCGTTCCAGAGTTTTTTATTTTTATTTTATTTTTCTGCCAGGGACCTAGTTGTAGTTGTTTTATTTTACAGTTTAGCCCCTGATCTTCAAACGATCACAACTTTTTGCTCGTTTATCCAAATCCAACGAAACCAACGCCCACTTCTTCGTTATGATCCCCTCTGTCCAGATAATCAACTTAAACATATTTTTGAAAGTTTAAAATTTGGTTTCAAACAGATTTGAATTTGAACTTCTTTTGTTCATAACTCAAGTTTTATAACTCCGATTTAATTGATTCTTTTTGCTAATTGAAGCTCTTGACCTAAACTTTATGATAAGACCAAATCCACCCAATTTTGGTACTGTTAGAAATTGTTTTCTATTGCAAGAGTTAATTGCTTGTTTTCGAAGTTTTTCGAGATCTTTTCTTCGAATGTTATGCTTGGGTGCTTATGTATGCAATTGCTTGCTTACGATAGATTGAACGGAGTGTGCCGAGTAGGACTATCAGGAATTATGAGTGCGACGAATCTTCATCAACAGTACAAAGCAAGTTCACACTTTGATCATATCCCTTTATTACCCAGTTTTTATGCATTAGTTCAACCCCTCAAACATTGCATGAGTAGGATCTGATTAACATGTGGGTACTGGGAAGTAGTTGATGAGGTAGAACCTATTGTCTTATATTCAAACCTTGGGAGTTACTATGTTATGCTTATACTTCTTTGCTATGCTCGTAGACGTGGATTGGTATGTGAGATTCATGAAAGATGTGAGAGCTTGTATTTAACTAAGGGAAACTTAAGGTGGCTACTTTAATACACATCTGGGTGGATTGGTTGGGGCACCCTGGGGATACCAGTGGATTGCCCGGACACCTGGGGAATCCAGTGTTGTCCTAGGAGATCCCGGGGTTACCGTGTGATCATCCTATGGTTTGCCACCCAGGCTCAAAGGGATCATAAGATTATTCATGCTAGAAACTTCCGTGTGCAGCCACAAGCCATTATGGGCTCTGGCATAGTTGAGTAAGTTGTGGGAAATCTTTCCATGATAGGCTAGCAGATGTAGGGGAATTGTAGGTGTACCGGCCTATCTATCGGTTAAGGGGACCTCTTCGGAAAGACTGTGTCTCGATCATCCGTTTCTCAAACATCATGCAGTGCGAGAAATTCAACGGAGGAGATCGAGTCTTGTGGGGAAAAGTGCGCAAACCTCTGCAGAGTGTACAAACTAATCATGGTTAGCCGTGTCCCCGGTTATGGACATCTTGAGTATCTGGTACTTGAATTATTGATTTGATCTCATCACATTACTTAATTAATTTGATTGGGTTGTTAACTTTTAATTGGGATTGAGTTGGGGTTACCTTCTCGATGTTCTCAACAAACTTTGTAGTTAAATAAAATATATTCCTTTGTTGTAGGGAAAAATTGGCTTTATGCAAAATTAAACTTAGAGCCTCCACCAGCCAAATATGCATGTAGTGATAGATATTGTTCATCAATATCCTATGGTGTGAACTTGCCAGTACATTCAATGTACTGACCTACATGGATGCAACGTCTCATGTTGCAGGAATCTTATGGCGAGTAAGTGATACGTTAGGGTTACGATGTCTACACTCGACTTTGCCGTTGGTGTTGTTGGGAACTCCACAACTTTGTTGTTATTTCCGCTATTTGGATTGAGGTAATAGTATTTACGTTACTTTATACATGTGATTTACCTCTGTTATAAATCCTCGAGTACTGTGTGTGTCAGCATACCGATCCAGGGATGACACTTAAGCACAGAGACTTGATCCATTTGGGTCGGGTCGCTACCGGGGGCGGCAAGGGAGCTGGCGTCGGAGAGGTTATCTTTGGAGCGAGACATGGTGGAGATGCGGCGGCGGCTTGAGGTGGGGCAAAAGCAGCGGCGGACAAGGTGTGGGAAGGGAGGCTGGATAGGAGAGCAGCGGCGGCCTAGGGTTTCGGGGGAGGAGGGCGCCGGCGGCTTTAGGGTCTGGAGATCAGGCGGCAGCGGCGGCCTAGAGGGGGCGGCGGCTGCTTGGAGCGGAAGCGGTGGAGATCGCTAGGGTAACTGATACCATGTAGAAAGATATTGGATGCAACTCAATTGTATTTATCGGAGTTGGTTACAATATATACAGGTGATGTCTTGCGTGACAAGCCAACTAACCCTATCATATCTCTAGGAGTCAAACTATACAAGGCTAGGGATAATAGGAAGATCAATCGGAGATAATTACAGATACTCCCTCTGTCCGGTGAAAAATATACATATATAAATTTTAGGACAAATTATGAAGGGAATAAAAAAATACATTGGAAAAGTGTAAGCCACAATCTTTCTCCTCTTTAATTACCCAACCCCGAATGAGCCATGTAGAAATTAAGGAGACCATGTGTATAATGTTATTGGTATTGATTACCGTGTGATGAGAGAGAAGCATTTTTTTTCTACTTTAAAGTGCATTGGAAAGGTAAATATACATTTTTTTGTGGACAAATTTTAAAGCCAAACGTACAATTTTTCACCGGACGAAGGGAGTATGTCCCGCTCAACACCCATATCACTGCAAGTATGGAAACGAGTCTCAAGATGGAAGTCTTGCACCGCTTTTAACCCGACAAGCTGGCCGCAAAGATATGGAAAACGCTTCCAGCCGGCCAGCCGGCCGAGTTTGGGCCGGACGCCTCGTCACGCGTTTGGAAAGAACCAAACCCCAGGCGACACGTGTCCCCGTGGGTCCACCCTTATCTCTTCCCTTTTCTCCCCCATCGTCCACCCTTCGTCTTCCACCTCCGTCTTCGTTGTTTTGCCTTCCCCCAACTTTACACAGAGAGAGCTTCTCCACTGCTGCGGCTCCCGTCCAAGCTCCTCCCTGTCCTGGCAGCAGAGCCATTGCCCATCTCTTCTCCCCGCTCCGCCGTCCCCGTGCTGCTGCGGCCAGATGCTACCGGAGTTGGAGACGGTTGCAATCTACGACGCAAAAAAGAACACACATAACCTACGATGTTCAACCGGCTACGCAAAAAGCTACAACCAGCGACGTCAAAAGATACAACCGGAAGCTTCAATGGGAGACGACGGAAATCAATCGTCGGCCACCGTGCGACCACAGAAGCTGCAACCGGTCATCAGGGCCGTCTCTAGAATTTCGGGGGCCCGGTGCGAAATGTTAAATGGGGCTCCGGAAATTTTCAAAATCCTATAAGTAAAGAACTAATATAATCAACCATACTTCCTTTTTATTGTATAACTTCCAATATGTGTTAATTCCATACAAATATGTGTTACTCCATACAATATTTAGAAATATATCAAACATGAGTGCTAAAAGAGGAAATGTAGCGCTAAATTAATAAACTGGCCTCATGTGTTAAAAAAATGAAGTATGAGCACCTACCTTCATAAAACTGTTCTACCAATTCATGTGAAGTCAGAACCTTGGGCTGTAGAACGTAATGTAATTTATAAATTATTATTAATCTATCTAAAGTATAACAAAGAATCCTACAGGATTTATTATCAGTTAGTGTGTTACACATTGTTGAAAATAGGGACAATCTACAAAGGCTCGGCAGAACACAAAAAGCCTAAAAATTGACTGACATATAAAACTGTCATATACTCACATGAAGAAAAAATAATCAGCAGAACAAGTATATGGTGCAAGGACTAATAAATCCCATCAGAAGATTTGACCGTGCGTGCTGAATTGAGGAAGAAACCAGAAACTGGAGATTAAACAAAATCTACTTACGGGACGGGCGGCGGCCGGCTGATGGAAAGGAATTGGCTGGCGGCAGACGAAGGCGCCCTTGATCAATCGCTCGTTACGCAGCAGTGCACTAGGGCAAGGCGGGCACGCGATCGAGGGAACAGCCAAATCGCGAAAGGGCGAAGTGAGCAGGATGCAGGCCTGCAGCGATCCATCAGGACGGCTGGGCATTCGTTTCGCTGCTGGGTTTTTTTTATTTTCTGATTAAGCCTACACAGTATCTAGTGATTTGGGGGCCCCAAAAATTTGGGGGCCCTGTGCCATCGGCCACTTTGGCCTGCCTTGTCGACGGGCCTGCCGGTCATGAAAAAAGTTTCAACCGGTTAGTAAAAAGCTTCGGCCGGCGATACAAAAAGCTTGAACCGGCGAGTGCGGAACGGGAAAAGCTGCAACCGTTGACACAAAA
Organism: Thinopyrum elongatum; assembly: GCA_011799875.1. Lineage (NCBI taxonomy): Eukaryota > Viridiplantae > Streptophyta > Magnoliopsida > Poales > Poaceae > Thinopyrum > Thinopyrum elongatum. The sequence continues at coordinate 131,763,626 of CM022303.1, forward strand.
GTTTCAACCATATATTTGAAAAGCTTCAACCAGAGACCAGCGAGAAAAGGCTGTAGCGACGAGCCGTTGATGCACACAACATTTTTTCTGTGCATCAACGGAGCTGCGACGGATGCTGACCGGCGCTCTTTTTTGCTGTGTCCGGAAGCCGATTTTGCTGCATAGGAGGGGTGGACCTGGGCGCTGGTGTCGCAACCGACGAGCGGCAGTGAGCCGGCGGTGCTTTGAGGTTGCGCATCCATGGCAAGGTGCTATGTCCGGCGGGAGCTACAACATGCATGGCAGTGACCTAGTGACGGAGCTCGACAAAAAAGGCCATGGTGGTGCCCTCGCAGCCATGGCGGCACCCCTCGCGGAGGAGCTCGACGACCCCATGGCCATGCCGACGGGGGCAATGTTACTATAAGGGTGTTGGACCGCGTCGCGGTGTGAGATGGGAGCGGGGTTAGGGGTGCTGCGTGAGCACGCACGGCCGCGCAAAGGAGGCTGTGCGAGAGGGGAACGAAGGGAGCAGGCACATCCAGCGGTGCAGAGCGCTCCAATGGCACGGCTCCAGGGCGACCGGCCGAATTTTCGGCCGGCGCACCGGCGCCTAGCAGTCGCCCAAGGATATGGCGCAGAAGAACGATGGACTGGCATCTTGGAGAGAGCCGAAGCGGGATACCTAAAAGGAATAAAAGTGCTAATGATGAACGTGGTTTGCGAGGTGTGGCTGGAAAGGAACAAGTGAATTTTCAACAACAAAATCGCCCCGGTGAACAACTTGATCCAAATTAATAGGGCAGTGGAGAATTGTAGGCGCAAAGTGCCTTCGGCACCCGTTTGGGGACCCTGGCTGGGTTTTTTCTGCTTTTGAGGGGCTAGCTCTTTTTTCCATCTCTTCTCTTTAAACCTTGCCACCTGGTGGCGCTTGTAATTATCTCCACCATCTAATACAAATGGCTAGTAATTGCTGGAACTTTCAAAAAAAAAAAAACAAGGGCGACGCATCCCATGTTTTTCCGGACAAACTACTGATGATGATGATGATGAGTGGGCAAGGCCGGGAGACAGCATGGACTTGGAATAACTAAACTTATGGTAGGTATCATCTAGCTCTTGTGCTGCAGGATAGTGCCCGTGGCTAGAGTTATTTATCTGTCTCCTTTTGTTATGTAGTTCCTCAGTTGGTAGTTGCTAGTCAGAATGAACGAAAATATCGCAAACTTTGCTCCGTTGCCTTTAATCTGTTCAGTTGTGTTTGTGGCCGGTATGCCCATCAGCATCCCTTGCACTTTTTGGTTTTCTATGTAACAGCCTAGAGGTATGTGTTGTTGGTGGGTGCTTCTTCCTGGTAACTCATTTGTCCATATATATGATACTCCCTCCATTCCAAAATATAGTGCGTCCGCATTTCCCAAGGTCCAACTTTGACCATAAATTTAACCAACGAGACCGACTGTGTCGGGAGAAAAAATTATATAACTGAAAATTTCTTTTGAATACGAATTCACTGGTATAACTTTTGCTTCCGCCGTAGTCGGTCTCGTTGGTTAAATTTATGATCAAAGTTGAAGCACGGAAATAGAGGAAGCACTATATTTTGGAACAGAGGGAGTAATTGTAGTACTATTTGACGTCTTACCATGAATGTACTAAACACCTTGGATAAGTCAATAACCGATTGCCCTATCCAACCTCTGCATTTCACCACACGAGTGAAGGGTGAATCCTGCAGATTTAAACTAGGAAAGGTGGTAGTTTTGAGTCAAGAAAGGGGAATGCATTGATGGGGATGGGCCTTAGTATATAGCCGTATAAGATGATGAAAATGGTCCAGCGATTCCACATATGTTATCACCTGAATCTATGTTATGCATATGTGCCGTTAGCTCAGAGTCCCTGGTAAATTCAAGAAGCTGATGTTAAGACCCCCCCACCTCCTACGATCGCAGGTTCAGAAGTACAACCAACCGAGCAAGAGCCACTGGTCCGTGTCGGCGGTGATCCATGGCGAGAAGGTGCCCCTCTACGGCTTGGGAGGCGGCCTCTCGCTGTCCAGCAACGACGCGCCTTTGCCACTGACGGTGGACTTTGAGCTCGTCCCGTGGATATGTCATCGACAAGCTCGTGCGGGTGACGCACAAGGTGCACGTGACATGCCGCATCACCTTCGATGCCAAGAGGGCGAGGACCAGGATCCCCGAGAAGGCATGCGCTGTGTACAAGGCCTGATTCCGGCGAGCCATCTTCCTGTTCCCGCAGCTGAAATGCATGCATTTACTGTTCTGCTGAAGAAGAATAAACATGCACTCACTCCGTTCCTAAATATTTATCTTTTTAGAGATTTTAACAAGTGACTACATACGGAGCAAAATGAGTAAATCTACACTCTAAAATACGTCTATATACATCCGTATGTGGTAGTCCATTTAAAATCTCTAAAAAGACAAATATTTAGGAACGGAGGGAGTAGTAGTAGTAGTAGTAGTAGTAGTAGTAGTATATATAAGGAACTTGTTTGAGCTTTGGTTCTGTTTATATAAGTTACTGTTGTGCGGCAGCGGTTTTGTCTATGAGGAAGTGGTTGTACCTAAGTGGTGTTAGGGTTGGACGGTTGTTTACAAGATGGTAATGTCTTCCTGTTTGCAGCTTCGCACGTAGATTGGTTTTGTTGCATCATATTTTCAGAGAAACTCCATCATTATGTGTCTGGTCACCTCACTGGGAGAACTTACATCATTCGACATTCGTCTTGGAGCTTTGCGGTTTACTCGTTCCCCAGCTTCCTTAACACTATTGAGGATGGTTCGAACGCCTGTCGTGGAGATGATCAGACATCTTCATATGATCGAGATGCACCTTGGATTTCTAATGTGTGGAATTCATTATATAGTTACATCTGAACTCACAGTATGCAATATCATTGCCACATGGATAGTTCAATGTGCTCATCAACGCCACAACCGAAGATGGATTATGGGTCTGGTCACCTCACTTGGAGCTTCGTCGGCACTATGAGGACGGTCCAAAAGCCCGTCGTGGAGATGATCGGAACAACCCATGTTGTGATTCATTGCCCTCGTATCCACACGCGCCTTGGATTTTCAACACATATATTTCATTATACTGTAATTTAATACCCATCTGCACCTGAACTCACAATCTGCAAAGTCCATTATTTAATACCCACTTGGACCTGATGCGTCAGCGGGGACAGAAAACAGTTCAAAGCATCCATCGACAAGGTATCCTCTTCAGCAGGGTGGTGGTTAGAGTTGAATAAACACGTGAAGATCAGGCATTGCAGCTAAATACAGCAGGAGTGAAACAAGCAATTTTCTAGATCAAATCGACAAAAGGTTAGTTTCAGACTTGGGATCGGATCCAACGCTGGAACTGGATACAATATGGAGTGAATCAAGCAGTTTTATCGATGGAATCAAGAAAATTTTACTTATGTTGCTCTAAACTCCGAACTAAACAACATCTAACAGTCTAACAGAAAAGAATAGCTTTGCTTCACTAGTGCTGATCATTTCAACATTGACAGGAGCAAAGGAACATAAACTCCCATGCTCTACTGTTCACTACAATGACAAGAGGAATAGAACATATATTCACTCCCATGTTTCACTGCACATACGATTACACAGTTTGAATGCACAATAAGTTTCAACATAGATTAAAACAGGGTGTATGCCAACGGCCCAACACAACAATCTGGACATAACAAACATCAATCATGATACAAATTAATGATAGCCCCATGAACTCATAAAGTAAAGATTGGCTCGAATGCTGCTAGCAAACCATAAAAATACTCCCTCCGTCCCAAAATTCTTGTCTTAGACTTGTCTAAATACGGATGTATCTAACACTAAAACGTAACTAGATACATCCGTATTTAGACAAATCTAAGACAAGAATTTTAGGACGGAGGGAGTATATGTTTAGTGGAGCAGGTAGTGTTATTAAGTTAACTGGAATAGATAGCCCCATAAAGTGAGGTTACAAGGTACACTCGACAACAAAAGAGAAGTAACACAATACTTGGGACCTATGATTTCAACACTATCAGAAAGGTCAAGAATAGAACAATAATATGCAAGGCAGACTATCAGTGCCAATCTGCCAATGCCTCTGAGTACAAGGGAACATAAGGAAGTTAAGGCTCCAGGGAATCATGCCCAAGATCGTGGATGAACTGCACTTTCCCACTATCCATTTCATAAGACATCAGTACTTTGTCATGCCCATAAACCAAGAAAATCGTGTTTTGTTGTGGGTGGAGGGCGACAATATGGTACTCGTGTCCCAGCTGGACATTCTTCACTCCAAATAGATTCAAATACCTGACACCATGCTCCAAGACCCACACTTCACTGCCATAGTCCTCGAGAACCCAGATCGACAGTTTATAAGGATCATGCTGATCACTATTTGCCAAATACAAACGCCCTCGGGACAAATCAATGAACCCGACATCAACATCTATTATGAGAGCATCCTCATCGTCTGGCATAGGAATAACCCTCCAAGTAGTTCCCTCCACATCCACTGCCAGCACCGCAGACTCGACAGCGAGCAAATGCAGAAAACCATTGACAAAGGCACTTTTAGAATCACTCACTATCCTAGCAAAGCCCCAACCGTTGTCCTTGTGACTCCAGACCCCGGTTTTGGACGAGTAGATCTCAACCCCTTCGACGTGACCATCACTATCATCGTCCTCGTCGTCTTCTGTATCTGCATTTGCATCTGCAGCCCCATCCTCCATGAACTGGAACACATGGAAGTGCGAGGAGACGGCCGGGTCGAACCCCAAGCGAGCTGTCTGCAACTTGCTGAAGAAGCCGGGCAAGGCGACCCATTTCTCCGTGGCAGGATTGCACACCACGTAATCAAATGCCCCCGAACCAAAGGTCTCGAAGCGGCAGCAGAGGAGTAGGCCATTGCAGCTATCCAGAAGGTTGAATAGCTCGCAGTCAGGCAGGAAGGGGAGTGTAGTGCGGATAGGAGGGCGGCCTCCAGCCGAGACATGGGTGAAATTGCGAAGTAATGAAAAATGGCCAACGCTGCGGTCGCAGCTCGAGTAAAGGAATCCGGCGAGGTCATGGAGATGGTGCTGCGGCAGCGCCTTGCGGTGGTCGGGGTGGGAGATGATGCCGCGCCACCGCTTGGAGACGCACTTGAAGCGGCACAGCGACCTGTACGGCACGCGCGACAGGATCTCGACGAGGAGGTCGTCGGTGAGCTTGTCCGCTGGATTCCGCCACCTGCTGATGTCCCTGGAGCGGTCTGCCATTGCCGCGGAGAGAAGAGGCGGTCAATCTGCAAACGGGGGCGGAGGAGGAGAGATTGGATCCATCGCCATCGGTGAGGGAAGCAGGAAGAAGTAGGGAAGAGAGGATCTACGACGAATGTGGCGTACGTACCGGACGAGAAGCGAGTGACGGCCAGGGAGCCCGTTTGAGGTGCTCCCATCCCCGCCGGCGAGGCTTTTGGTGCGCCGCGGCGGCGGCGAGGCGAGGTGATGTGTGGCGTGGAACTGGAAGACAGGCGAAGTGAATAAGGAGTGTTGCTGTGTTGGGCTTATCTGTTTCTATGTTGGGCTTTTGTCTAGTTTTCAGCCATGCACTTCAGCTGTTCTAAGAGCATCTTTAACAGCGCGGCTCCTATTTGACGTGTAGGTTGATGCTAAAAAACTATTGACGTGTAGGTCGCTGAAATCACTTAAATCACTCCTCGTCTTCTGACATGCTCACAAATGACGCATTGTATATACGTCACATGTTTGCAATCTGATTATTTTTCTTTTATGATAGATTTATTTGTTCAAAATATTTTATTTATTAAACCGTGCGCATCGTTGGATCTCGCATCAAGTTCTTTAAAATTAGGTCCAGTGTTAATAGGTTTCAACGAACTTTTGAAGAAAAACCACAAACCAGAAATAAAACTCGGAAACAAAAATATCAGTAAAAAACCAAAATCCAGAAAAACAAAAACAAAAAAAAGGCAAAAATGGAAGAAAAATCCGTAGCCCAAAAGCACGGTGCGGTTTTCACTTTTTTAAGGGCACATATTGCGTTTTTCCCTTTTTTTTGTGTTGGGGGGAGCATAGGTTCTGCTTCTAGCACAAACTATATGCTTCAAATAAGAGGCCAAAAGGAGCCCAAGAAAAAAAGAAAAAAAGAAAAAAAGAAAAAAAAAGAGAAGGGCAATGTTACTATCTTTTTCCACACTTGTGCTTCAGAGTAGCACCATGTTTTTCATATAGAGAGTCTCCTATGTTGTCACTTTCATATACTAGTTGGAATTTTTCATTTTAAAACTTGGCTTGTATATTCCGATGATGGGCTTCCTCAAATACCCGAGGTCTTCATGAGCAAGCAAGTTGGATGCACACCCACTTAGTTTTCAGTTTGAGCTTTCCTACACTTATAGCTCTTAGTGCATCCGTTGCATGGCAATCTCTACTCCTCGCATTGACATTAATTGATGGGCATCTCCATAGCCCGTTGATTAGCCGTGTCAACGTGAGACTTTCTCCTTTTTGTCTTCTTCACACAACCTCCAACATCATATTCTATTCCACCCATAGTGCTATATCCATGGCTTGCGCACATGTATTGCGTGAGGGTTGAAAAAGCTGAAGCGCATTAAAAAGTATGAACTAGTTGCTCAGCTTGTCATCGGGGTTGTGCATGATAAATACTTTGTGTTAAGAAGATGCAGCATGACAAGACTATATGATTGCTTGTTGTGATAGCGTTCTTTAGCATTGATATTTTAAAAGACATGATTGCTTGTTAGGATGCCTGAGTATTGATGTCTTTATGTCAAATTATAGACTATTGCTTTGAATCACTCGTGTCTTAATATTCATGCCATGATTAGATTATATGATCAAGATTATGCTAGGTAGCATTCCACATCAAAAATTATCCTTTTTATCATTTACCTACTCGAGGACGAGCAGGAATTAAGCTTGGGAATGATGATACGTCTCCGTCGTATCTATAATTTTTTTATTGTTTCATACCAATATTCTACAATTTTGATATACTTTTAGCAACATTTTATACTCCCTTCGTCCCAAATTCTTGTCATAGATTTGTCTAGATACGGATGTATCTAGTTACGTTTTAGTGTTAGATACATCCATATCTAGACAACTCTAAGACAAAAATTTTGGGACGGAGGGAGTATTATTTTTGGGACTAACATATTGATACAGTGCCCAGTGGCAGTTCCTGTTTGTTGCATGTTTTTTGTTTCGCAGAATATCCATACCAAACAAAGTTCAAACGCGATAAAAAATTACGGAGATTTATTTTGGAATATTTGTGATTTTTGGGAAAAAAGTATCAACGCGAGACGATGCCCGAGGGGCCCACAAGCTCGAGGTGCGCGCCCCCTACCCTGGGCACGGCCAGCAGGCTTGTGGGGCCCCTATAAGGCGGTTGGTGCCCTTCTTTCGCCGCAAGAAAGATAATATCCGGAAGAAAATCGTGTTAGAATTTCAGCCAAATCGGAGTTATGGATCTTCGGGAATTTAAGAAACGGCGAAAGGCCAGAAAACAGGAACGCGGAAACATAAGAGAATAGAGAGATATATCCAATCTGGAAGGGGCTCCCGCCCCTCCGCCACCATGGAGGCCATGGACCAGAGGGGAAACACTCCTCCCATCTAGGGGGAGGTCAAGGAAGAAGAAGAAGGAGGGGGGCTCTCTCCCCCTCTCTCCCGGTGGCGTCGGAACGCCGCCGGGGCCATCATCATGACGGCGATCTACACCAACGACTTCGCCGCCGTCATCACCAACTCTCTCCCCCCTCTATGCAGCGGTGTAACCTCTCTTTTACCCACTACTTAAACATGGTGCTCAACGCTATATATTATTTCCCAATGATGTATGGCTATCCTATGATGTTTGAGTAGATCCGTTTTGTTCTATGGGTTGATTGATGATCATGATTGGTTTGAGTTGTATGTTTTATTATTGGTGTTGTCCTATGGTGCTCTCCGTGTCGCGCAAGCGTGAGGGATCCCCGTTGTAGGGTTTGCAATATGTTCATAATTCGTTTATGGTGGGTGGCATGAGTGGCAGAAGCACAGACCCGAGTAAGTAGGTTATTTGCGTATGGGAGTAAAGAGGACTTGATACTTTAATGCTATGGTTGGGTTTTACCTTAATGATCTTTAGTAGTTACGGATGCTTGCTAGAGTTCCAATCATAAGTGCATATGGTCCAAGTAGAGAAAGTATGTTAGCTTATGCCTCTCCCTCATATAAAATTGCAATAATGATTACCGGTCTAGTTATCGATTGCCTAGGGACAAATAACTTTCTTGTGACAAAAAGCTCTCTACTAAAACTAACTTAATTTTTTCTTTATCTAAACAGCCCCTATCTTTTATTTACGTGTTCTTTATTATTTTGCAAACCTATCCATTCACACCTACAAAGTACTTCTAGTTTCATACTTGTTGTAGGTAAAGCGAACATTAAGTGTGCGTAGAGTTGTATCGGTGGTCGATAGAACTTGAGGAAATATTTGTTCTACCTTTAGCTCCTCGTTGGGTTCGATACTCTTACTTATCGAGAAAGGCTACATTTTATCCCCTATACTTGTGGGTTATCAATCACTCCTCCACACACGATATCTCCTTCTGCATGATTTTCTTGATGCACGAGGTGTAGCAAATGTATTGCCCCTAGGTTGGGCGAATAACCGACGTCAAGGTTTGCTACTTTCCCGAGAACTAGCATGTCCTCATCATTCACCTTTTAAACTTCTCCCCGTTCCTGCAACAAGTTATTAATAATGTTAGGAAACGTAGCATGCAATTTTAAAAAAATTCCTACGCTCACGCAAGATCTATCTAGGAGATGCATAGCAACAAGAGGGGGAGAGTGTGTCTATGTACCCTCGTAGACCGAAAGCGGAAGCGTTTGACAACGCGGTTGATGTAGTCGAACTTCTTCTCGTTCTGACCGATCAAGCACCGAATGTACGGCACCTCCGAGTTTTGCACACGTTCAGCTCGATGATGTCCCTCGAACTCTTGATCCAGCAAAGTATCGAGGGAGTAGATGAGTTCTGTCAGCACGACGGCGTGGTGACGATGATGGTGAAGTGATCCGCGCAGGGCTTCGCCTAAGCACCGCGAGAATATGACCGAGGGTGTAATCTGTGGAGGGGGGCGCCGCACACGGCTAACAATTGTTGGTGTGTGTTCTAGGCGCCCCCTCCCCACGTATATATAGGTGGGAGGGGGAGGGGAACAGCCTTGAGGCGCCCCAAGTAGGAGGAATCCTACTTGGGGGCCTACTCCAATTCGGCCCCTCCCCTTACCATATTTTCCGGACGGGGAAGGAAGGAGGAGGGAGGAGGGAAGGAAGGGGGAGGCCGAATCCCTCCCCTTCCTTCTCTCTTCCCCTCTTTCCTTCCTCCTCTGGTTCGGCCCATATGGGGGGTGCAGCAGCCCCTACTGGCTGCTGCGTTTCCCCTCTTGGCCCATTAGGCCCATATCTTTGCCGGGGGGTGCCCAATCTTTACCTCTCGACCATTTCGAGACTCCTCATCATGTCTGTGATCTCATCCAGGACTCCGAACAACATTCGGTCACCAAATCATATAACTCATATAATACTAAATCGTCATCGAACGTTAAGTGTGCGGACCCTACGGGTTCGAGAACTATGTAGACATGACCGAGACACCTCTCCGGTCAATAACCAACAGCGGAACCTGGATGCTCATATTGGTTCCTACATATTCTATGAAGATCTTTATCGGTCGAACTGTTAATGACAACATACGTTATTCCATTTGTCATCGGTATGTTACTTGCCCGAGATTCGATCATCAGTATCTTCATACCTAGTTCAATCTCGTTACCGGCAAGTCTCTTTACTCGTTCTGTAATACATCATCCTGTGACTAAACCATTAGTCATTTGCTTGCAAGGCTTATTATGATGTGCATTACCGAGAGGGCCCAGAGATACCTCTCCGATACTCGGAGTGACAAATCCTAATCTCGATCTATGCCAACCCAACAAACACCTTCGGAGATACCTATAGAGCATCTTTATAATCACCGAGTTATGTTGTGACGTTTGATAGCACACAAGGTATTCCTCCGGTATTCGGGAGTTGCATAATCTCATAGTCAAAGGAATATGTATATGACATGAAGAAAGCAATAGCAATAAAACTGAACGATCAATATGCTAAGCTAACGGATGGGTCTTGTCCATCGCATCATTCTCCTAATGATGTGATCCCGTTTATCAAATGACAACACATGTCTATGGTTAGGAAACTTAACCATCTTTGATTAACGAGCTAGTCTAGTAGAGGCTTACTAGGGACACGGTGTTTTGCCTATGCATCCACACATGTATCAAGTTTCCGGTTAATACAATTCTAGCATGAATAATAAACATTTATCATGATATAAGGAAATATAAAATAACAACTTTATTATTGCCACTAGGGCATATTTCCTTCAGTCTCCCACTTGCACTAGAGTCAATAATCTAGATTACATTGTAATGATTCTAACACCCATGGAGTCTTGGTGCTGATCATGTTTTGCTCGTGGAAGAGGCTTAGTCAACGGGTCTGCAACATTCAGATCCGTATGTATTTTGCAAATCTCTATGTCTCCCTCCTTGACTTGATCACGGATGGAGTTGAAGCGTCTCTTGATGTGTTTGGTTCTTTTGTGAAATCTGGATTCCTTCGCTAAGGCAATTGCTCCAGTATTGTCACAAAAGATTTTCATTGGACCCGATGCACTAGGTATTACACCTAGATCGGATATGAACTCCTTCATCCAGACTCCTTCATTCGCTGCTTCCGAAGCAGCTATGTACTCCACTTCACACGTAGATCCCGCCACGACGCTCTGCTTGGAACTGCACCAACTGACAGCTCCACCATTCAATATAAATACGTATCCGGTTTGTGACTTAGAGTCATCCGGATCAGTGTCAAAGCTAGCATCGACGTAACCATTTACGACGAGCTCTTTGTCACCTCCATAAACGAGAAACATATCCTTAGTCCTTTTCAGGTACTTCAGGATGTTCTTGACCACTGTCCAGTGATCCACTCCTGGATTACTTTGGTACCTCCCTGCTAAACTTATAGCAAGACACACATCAGGTCTGGTACACAGCATAGCATACATGATAGAACCTATGGCTGAGGCATAGGGAATGACTTTCATTTTCTCTCTATCTTCTGCAGTGGTCGGGCATTGAGTCTTACTCAACTTCACACCTTGTAACACGGGCAAGAACCCTTTCTTTGACTGATCCATTTTGAACTTCTTCAAAACTTTATCAAGGTATGTGCTTTGTGAAAGTCCTATTAAGCGTCTTGATCTATCCCTATAGATCTTGATGCCTAATATATAAGCAGCTTCACCAAGGTCTTTCATTGAAAAACTCTTATTCAAGTATCCTTTTATGCTATCCAGAAATTCTACATCATTTCCAATCAACAATATGTCATCCACATATAATATTAGAAATGCTACAGAGCTCCCACTCACTTTCTTGTAAATACAAGCTTCTCTGAAAGTCTGTATAAAACCATATGCTTTGATCACCTCATCAAAGCATATATTCCAACTCCGAGATGCTTGCACCAGTCCATAGATGGATCGCTGGAGCTTGCACACTTTGTTAGCACCTTTAGGATCGACAAAACCTTCTGGTTGCATCATATACAACTCTTCTTTGAGAAATCCATTAAGGAATGCAGTTTTGACGTCCATTTGCCAGATTTCATAATCATAAAATGCGGCAATTGCTAACATGATTCGGACGGACTTAAGCATCGCTACGGGTGAGAAAGTCTCATCGTAGTCAACTCCTTGAACTTGTCAAAAACCTTTCGCGACAAGTCGAGCTTTGTAGACAGTAACATTACCATCAGCGTCAATCTTCTTCTTGAAGGTCCATTTATTCTCTATGGCTCGCCGATCATCGGGCAAGTCAACCAAAGTCCACACTTTGTTCTCATACATGGATCCTATCTCAGATTTCATGGCCTCAAGCCATTTATCGGAATCTGGGCTCATCATAGCTTCTTCATAGTTCGTAGGTTCATCATGGTCTAGTAACATGACTTCCAGAACAGGATTACCGTACCACTCTGGTGTGGAACATGCTCTGGTTGACCTACGAGGTTCGGTAGTAACTTGATCTGAAGTTTCATGATCATCATCATTAGCTTCCTCTCTAGTTGGTGTAGGCATCCGGGGAACGGTTTTCTGTGATGCGCTACTTTCCAATTCGAGAGAAGGTACAACTACCTCATCAAGTTCTACTTTCCTCCCACTCACTTCTTTCGAGAGAAACTCCTTCTCTAGAAAGGATCCATTCTTGGAAACAAAGATCTTGCCTTCGGATCTGTGGTAGAAGGTGTACCCAACAGTTTCTTTTGGGTATCCTATGAAGATGCACTTTTCTGATTTGGGTTCGAGCTTATCAGGCTGAAGCTTTTTCACATAAGCATCGCAACCCCAAACTTTAAGAAACTACACCTTAGGTTTCTTGCCAAACCACAGTTCATACGGTGTCGTCTCAACGGATATAGACGGTGCCCTATTTAACGTGAATGCAGTTGTCTCTAATGCATAACCCCAAAATGATAGTGGTAAATCGGTAAGAGACATCATAGATCGCACCATATCTAATAAAGTACGGTTACGATGTTCGGACACACCATTACGCTATGGTGTTCTAGGTGGCATGAGTTGTGAAACTATTCCACATTGTTTTAAATGAAGGCCAAACTCGTAACTCAAATATTCGCCTCCGCGAGCAGATCGTAGAAACTTTATTTTCTTGTTACGATGATTCTCCACTTCACTCTGAAATTCTTTGAACTTTTCAAATGTTTCAGACTTGTGTTTCATTAAGTAGATATACCCATATCTGCTCAAATCATCTGTGAAGGTCAGAAAATAACGATACCCACCGTGAGCCTCAACACTCATCGGACCGCGTACGTTGGTATGTATTATTTCCAAGTCATTAGCTCGCTCCATTGTTCCGGAGAACGGAGTTTTAGTCATCTTGCCCATGAGGCATGGTTCGCAAGTATCAAATGATTCATAATCAAGTGATTCCAAAAGCCCATCTGCATGGAGTTTCTTCATGCGCTTTACACCAATATGACCTAAACGGCAGTGCCACAAATATGTTGCACTATCATTATCAACTCTGCATCTTTTGGCATCAATATTATGAATGTGTGTATCACCACAATCGAGATTCAACAAAAATAGACCACTTTTCAAGGGTGCATGACCATAAAAGATATTACTCGTATAAATAGAACAACCATTATTCTCTGATTTAAATGAATAACCGTCTCGCATTAAAAAAGATCCAGATATAATGTTCATGCTCAACGCTGGCACCAAATAACAATTATTCAGGTCTAAAACTAATCCCGAAGGTAGATGTAGAGGTAGCGTGCCGACGGCGATCACATCGACCTTGGAACCATTCCTGACGCGCATCGTCACCTCGTCCTTAGCTAATCTTCGTTTAATCCGTAGCCCCTGTTTCGAGTTACAAATATGGGCAACCGAGCCAGTATCAAATACCCAGGCGCTACTACAAGCATTAGTAAGGTACACATCAATAACATGTATATCAAATATACCTTTGTTTACTTTGCCATCCTTCTTATCCGCCAAATACTTGGGGCAGTTCCGCTTCCAGTGACCAATCCCTTTGCAGTAGAAGCACTCAGTTTCAGGCTTGGGTCCAGCTTTGGGCTTCTTCCCGGGAGTGGCAACTTGCTTGCCATTCTTCTTGAAGTTCCCCTTATTTCCCTTGCCCTTTTTCTTGAAACTAGTAGTCTTGTTAACCATCAACACTTGATGCTCCTTCTTGATTTCTACCTCCGCAGCTTTGAGCATTGCGAAGAGCTCGGGAATTGTCTTGTCCATCCCTTGCATATTATAGTTCATCACGAAGCCTTTGTAGCTTGGTGGCAGTGATTGAAGAACTCTGTCAATAACACTATCATCTGGAAGATTAACTCCCAGCTGAGTCAAGTGATTATGATACCCAGACATTTTGAGTATGTGTTCACTGATAGAACTGTTCTCCTCCATCTTGCAGCTATAGAACTTGTTGGAGACTTCATATCTCTCAACTCGGGCATTTGCTTGAAATATTAACTTCAACTCCTGGAACATCTCATATGGTCCATGACGTTCAAAACATCTTTGAAGTCCCGATTCTAAGTCGTAAAGCATGGCACACTGAACTATCGAGTAGTCATCAGATCGAGCTTGCCAGACGTTCATAACATCAGCATCTGCTCCTGCAGCAGGCCTTTCACCTAGCGGGGCATCAAGGACATAATTCTTCTGTGCGGCAATGAGGATAATCCTCAAGTTACGGACCAAGTCCGTGTAGTTGCTACCATCATCTTTCAACTTAGCTTTCTCTAGGAACTCATTAAAATTCAAGGGAACGGTAGCACGGGCCATTGATCTACAACATAGATATGCAAAAACTATCAGGACTAAGTTCATGATAAATTAAGTTCAATTAATCATATTACTTAAGAACTCCCACTTAGATAGACATCCCTTGAGTCATCTAAATAATACGTGATCCAAATCAACTAAACCATGTCCGATCATCACGTGAGATGGAGTAGTCATCAATGGTGAACATCTCTATGTTGATCATATCTACTATATGATTCACGTTCGACCTTTCAGTCTCCAGTGTTCCGAGGCCATGTCAGTACATGCCAGGCTCGTCAAGTTTAACCCGAGTATTCCGCATGTGCAAAACTGTCTTGCACCCGTTGTATGTGAACGTAGAGTCTATCACACCTGATCATCACGTGGTGTCTCAACACGATGAACTTTCGCAACGGTGCATACTCAGGGAGAACACTTATACCTTGAAATTTTAGTTAAGGGATCATCTTATAATGCTACCGCCGTACTAAGCAAAATAAGATTCATAAAAGATAAACATCACATGCAATCAAAATATGTGACATGATATGGCCATCATCATCTCGTGCTTTTGATCTCCATCTCCAAAGCATCGTCATGCTCTCCATCGTCACCTGCTCGACACCTTGATCTCCATCATTGTGTCGTGGTGGTCTCGCCAACTATTGCTTCTACAACTATCGCTAACACATAGTGATAAAGTAAAGCAATTACATGGCGTTTGCATTTCATACAATAAAGAGACAACCATAAGGCTCCTGCCGGTTGCCGATAACTTTTACAAAACATGATCATCTCATACAACAACGTATATCACATCATGTCTTGACCATATCACATCACAGCATGCCCTGCAAAAACAAGTTAGACGTCCTCTACTTTGTTGTTGCAAGTTTTACGTGGCTGCTACGGGCTTCTAGAAAGAACCGTTCTTACCTATGCATCAAAAACACAACGGTGATTTATCAAGTTTGCTGTTTTAACCTTCAACAAGGACCGGCCGCAGTCAAATTCGATTCAACTAAAGTAGGAGAAACAGACACCCGCTAGCCACCTTTATGCAAAACTAGTTGCATGTCTATCGGTGGAACCGATCTCATGAACGTGGTCATGTAAGGTTGGTCCGGGCCGCTTCATCCAACAATACCGCCGAATCAAAATAAGACATTGGTGGTAAGCATTATGACGATCATCGCCCACAACTCTTTTTGTTCTACTCGTGCATATCATCTACGCATAGACCTGGCTCGGATGCCACTGTTGGGAAACGTAACATGCAATTTCAAAAAAATTCCTACGCTCACGCAAGATCTATCTAGGAGATGCATAGCAACGAGAGGGGGAGAGTGTGTCTATGTACCCTCTTAGACCGAAAGCGGAAGCGTTTGACAACGCGGTTGATGTAGCCGAACTTCTTCTCGTTCCGACCGATCAAGCACCAAACGTACGGCACCTCCGAGTTCTGCACACGTTCAGCTCGATGACGTCCCTCGAACTCTTGATCTAGCAAAGTGTCGAGGGAGTAGATGAGTTCCGTCAGCACGATGGCATGGTGACAATGATGGTGAAGTGATCCGCGCAGGGCTTCGCCTAAGCACCGCGAGAATATGACCGAGGGTGTAATCTGTGGAGGGGGGCGCCGCACACGGCTAACAATTGTTGGTGTGTGTTCTAGGCGCACCCTCCCCACATATATATAGGTGGGAGGGGGATGGGAATAGCCTTGGGGCGTCCCAAGTAGGAGGAATCCTACTTGGGGGCCTAGTCCAATTCGGCCCCTCCCCTTACCATATTTTCCGGAGGGGGAAGGAAGGAGGAGGGAGGAGGGAAGGAAGGGGGAGGCCGAATCCCTCCCCTTCCTTATCTCTTCCTCTCTTTCCTTCCTCCTCTGGTTCGACCCATATGGGGGGCGTAGGAGCCCCTGCTGGCTGTTGCATTTCCCCTCTTGGCCCATTAGGCCCATATCTTTGCCCGGGGGTGCCCGGAACCCCTTCCGGTGACCCGATATGTACCCGGTACCCTCCGGAACACTTCCGGTGTCCGAATACTATCGTCCTATATATGAATCTTTACCTCTCGACCATTTCAAGACTCCTCGTCATGTCCGTGATCTCATCCGGGACTCCGAGCAACATTCGGTCACCAAATCATATAACTCATATAATACTAAATCGTCATCGAACGTTAAGCGTGCGGAACCTACGGGTTCGAGAACTATGTAGACATGACCGAGACACCTCTCCGGTCAATAACCAATAGCGAAACCTGGATGCTCATATTGGTTCCTACATATTCTACAAAGATCTTTATTGGTCGAACCGTTAATGACAACATACGTTATTCCCTTTGTCATTGGTATGTTACTTGCCTGAGATTCGATCATCGGTATCTTCATACCTAGTCCAATCTCGTTACCGGCAAGTCTCTTTACTCGTTCCATAATACATCATCGCGTGACTAAACCATTAGTCATTTGCTTGCAAGGCTTATTATGATGTGCATTACTGAGAGGGCCCAGAGATACCTCTCCGATACTCGGAGTGACAAATCCTAATCTCGATCTATGTCAACCCAACAAACACCTTCAGAGATACCTGTAGAGCATCTTTATAATCACCCAGTTATGTTGTGACGTTTGATAGCACACAAGGTATTCCTCCGGTGTTCGGGAGTTGCATAATCTCATAGTCAAAGGAATATGTATATGACATGAAGAAAGCAATAGCAATAAAACTGAACGATCAATATGCTAAGCTAACAGATGGGTCTTGTCCATCACATCATTCTCCTAATGATGTGATCCTATTTATCAAATGACAACACATGTCTATGGTTAGGAAACTTAACCATCTTTGATTAACGAGCTAGTCTAGTAGAGGCTTACTAGGGACACGGTGTTTTGTCTATGTATCCACACATGTATCAAGTTTCCGGTTAATACAATTCTAGCATGAATAATAAACATTTATCATGATATAAGGAAATATAAAATAACAACTTTATTATTTCCTCTAGGGCATATTTCCTTCAAATAACATAATAAAAATAACTTATACTTTCAATGCAACTGGCTCTTTGCCTTGAGCCATGATGACTCATACAGTAGAAGGATTGCCTTGGGTGTAGGTCAGTGAAATCATAAACATGTCAAAGATCATCATCATTGTTGGGGAAGCCAAAGTAATTACACCACTTATTGAGAGTGATGTTGAATTCTTGATCCAGGAGGCAGAAAGTGATCCTCTTCTCCTCATATGCATTTAGCACCAAACCAACATTGTGCGGGAGAGTGCTGAGAAACGCAAGTGTCATGCGTTCATATGCCTCACATCCGTGATAAAAAAAATGATGCAACCCGACATTATGACAAAGAAAATTGAAATTATAAGTAATACTAGCTTGGCGAGTGTTGTCGCACAAGCCCACTTGGATGCTTTGATATTCCTTTTACAAAGTTTTTGGAATTTCTTCCTTGCTTCACAGTCGGTGAAGACGATCCCCTAAGCGAGAACTTGTTGTGGCGGTGCGGTGGATGAACTCGAAGCACTGCGTATGTGAGTAGACCTCCTTGTAAACATCTACAAAATAGTTTTTCAGTCCAATACAATTAAACAATATTGATCCTACGGTAGTCACAACATCATACTCCTATGAAAACATCAACGAATCCAAGCCAAAATCAAATTTGGAACAAAAATATGCATCTCCTAGTCATGGCAATGCTAGGCATGAATAACGTGGATTCGCGAAAAATAAATTGGGGACCAGAGGAGAAACATATCGTAGATAGATCACATGGAAGGATTTGAACCTAAATCGAACGGTACAGAGATCGGGCGAAGTTTTGCTAGGTTTGGAGAGGTTTGGAAGAAGAAGAAGAAGAAGAAGAAGAAGAAGAAGAAGAAGAAGAAGAAGAAGAAGAAGAAGAAGAAGAAAAAGATGGGGGTGATTTACCTTCTTCCTCGGGCTTATTGGAGCCGCCAGGGGTCGAAACAACCGCCCATACGAGCGCAAGTGCTGGTATGAAACGACATTGTCTACCCTGATAACTTACTTGTGCATGTGCATACCTCATACGACCGCTGAAACGGGTGGCGCCGCCCGTACGAAACACCGTCGAACGCTCTGGTTATTTTTTTTCTTCTGGCCGGGAATGTTATACGACTGCTCGAACGGGCGGGTGCACTCGTTTGGAACATCGCCATTCACTATGTTGTCTCTGGTTGTTTTGCGTTGGAACCTCCAGCAGGCCATACGACCGCCCAAACAACCATGTGGTCGTTTTAAAGTCCGTCTTTTGATCTGTTTCTTACGAAACTTTCTTTTTCTTTGTTCTCCCGTGGGGTTAGTTCCAAAACAATACATAGATATATTTCCAATCATTCAAATGTCAATACAACATAAAATTCATCTTGCGCATAGCAAAGCCTTCATTAGAACAACTCTTCCAAACTTACTTCTTCATAAAGAACTTCAATCACTCTTTTATTAAAACAAAAATAAAAAATTACTTGTCTACTTTATTCATGTGTGTTGCCTCCCATGAAGCACTTGTTTTCGGTTGGATAGTCGACAGTAGTGGTGATCAAGGTGGTGCAAACACACCGAGACCATAGCTTCTGGCATTCACGATGATGCCTTCTTCGGTGTAGGCCTTCTTTTTCTTTTTCCTATGGAAATGTCTCACAAACGGATCTTTAGCCAGTAAGTCAACTCTCACATTCCCCTCAAACACATTTATCACGGCTTTAATAGTCCTTAGAAAAGGTCTACCTAGAATTATAGGAGCAATAGGATCTTCAGGCATATCTACTATCACAAGATCAATCATGATAGGGCAATCATTAATTTGAACTATAACTCCATGCTTAATGCCTACTACCTGAGTAAGAGTAGAATTAGTCATATTCAATATAATCTCAATATTTACCATAAGGACCTAGACTGAGACTATCATAAACAGATTTGGTGGTAGTGGAGACACTAGCCCCTAGATCACATAAAGCACTGAATTTATTCAATCCAATCTCAACCTCTATAGTAGGTTAGAAAGCATCTTCTTGCTTAGCTGGCAACTTACTGTAAAGCTTCTTCCTTTCATCATCAAGTTCACGTACCTTAGCTGCACTTGTTCAACAAAGACATTTTATGCCTCGTTATTAGTTACCACATGTAGTGGATACTTCATTGATATCGACTTTACAAAATCAGCAATTGGATAGTTGTACTCTGGCACATGTCTTGTGTCAAGCATTTCGGTCTTCTCTTTGTTGCTTCTCACCATTTTAATATCTTCAACTTGGTTGGGTTCCGGTTTACCTACAAACTTGGCTAAGATTAATGTTTGACTCTCTGCAATTTTAGCCATTTGTGCTTCCATATTCTTGGATCTTCCTTCATGTATCTGCACATCATTTGTTAGGCCAACAACCTTACTGGTCAATTGACCAAGTAAGTTATCATGATTCTTTAAGATATTCTTGAAGTTTTCATTCTGGTCAGTTTGACTAGCAAAAAAGTTTTTAAGAGTTTCTTCAAGAGTATTTCTATTGCTGTTATTAGCTGCATTAAAATTATTTGATTCTTCTCCATTACTAGGATAAGGGAGTATGGGAGAATAACCATAATTTTTCAATTGGGGTTATAGCTACTACGAGCAATAAAATTCACATCACTAGTTTCTTCATTAGTGATGGCATTTATGTTTACCTCTTCTTTACCTTTCATCATAGAGATAAGTTCATCAACTTTAGCTGTCAACTCCGTGCTACTTTCTTCAATGGCATTCACCCTCTTCGTCGTGACTCTTTCAACATGCCATTGGGCATGGTTCTCTTGCATATCATCAAGCAATTTCTTGACATCTTCTATGGGATTTCCCATGATTGTTCCTCCTGTTGGGGAACGTTGCATGGAAAACAAACAAAAATTCTACACACACGCAAGATCTATCCATGGAGATGCATAGCTACAAGAGGGGGAGAGAATCTACATACCCTTGTAGATTGCTAAGCGGAAGCATTTATCACGCGGTTGATGTAGTCGTACTCTTCGTGATCCGATCATGATCCAACCGATCTAGTGCCGAACGGACGGCACCTCCGAGTTTAGCACACATGCAGCTCGATGATGTCTCCTCCTTCTTGATCCAGCAAGCGCGAGAGGAGAAGTAGATGGGATCACAACCAACATGATGGTGTGGTGGTGATGGTGGTGGTGGAGCACCGACAGTGCTTCGCTAAGCGTCGCCGGGACGAGGCGGTGGAACTACGGAGTAACGGGAGAGAGAGGGGCGCCAAGGGCTTGGTGTATCCTCTTGGGGCGCCCCCTCCCCTCTATATATAGGTGGAGGGGCGTGGGAAACAGCCCCTCCAAGCCCTAGGGCAGAGGTAAGGGGGAGAGGACTTGGACTCCAAGTCCAATCCTATTCCTACTAGGACTCCTTCCTTTTTTGCCTTCCCTAGCCACATGGGCTTTTGAGGACTTGGTGCGCCTTGACCAATCAGGCCAGGGCACCTCCCTGCAACCCATGCTAGCCCTTGGGTCATGTTGGACCCACTTGTGGACTTCTGGACCCCTCTGGAATCCTCTGGAACCTTCTGGAAGCTTCCCAGTACAATACCAAAAAAACTGCACCTTTTTCCGGAACCCAAAATATGACTTCCCATATATAAATCTTTACCTGTTGACCATTCCGAGACTCCTCGTGACGTCCGAGAGCTCATCTGGGACTCCGAACAACATTTGGTTACCACTCATCAAATATCCCAATACTACTCTAGCGTCAACGAATGTTAAGCGTGCGACCCTGCGGGTTCGGGAATTATGTAGTCATGACCGAGACACCTCTCCGGTCAATAACCAATAGCGGGACCTAGATGCCCATATTCAATCCTACATATTCCACGAATATATTTTATCGGTTGAACCTTTATGACAACATAGGTAATTCCATTTGTCTGTCGATATGTTACTTGCCCGAGATTCGATCGTCGGAATCTCTATACCTAGTTCAATCTCGTTACCGGCAAGTCTCTTTACTCATTCTGTAATACATCATCTTGCAACTAACTAATTAGTCACTTTTCTTGCAAGCTTCTTGTGATGTGCATTACCGAGAGGGCCCAGAGATACCTCTCCGATATACGGAGTGACAAATCCCAATCTTGATTCACGCCAACTCAACAGACACCTTCGGAGATACCTGTAGAGCATCTTTATGATCACCCAGTTACGTTGTGACGTTTGATAGCACATAAGGTATTCCTCCGGTATCCGAGAGTTGCATGATCTCATGGTCGAAGGAACATGTATTTGACATTAAGAAAGCAGTAGCAATAAACTGAACGATCATATGCTAAGCTAACGGATGGGTCTTGTCCATCACATCATTCTCCTAATGATGTGATCCCGTTATCAAATGACAACTCATGTCTATGGTTAGGAAACCTTAACCATCTTCGATCAATGAGCTAGTCTAGTAGAGGCTCACTAGGGACACGATATTTGTTTATGTATCCACACATGTATTTAAGTTTCCGGTCATTACAATTCTAGCATGAATAATAAACCTTTATCATGATTAAGGAAATATAATAGTAACCATTTTATTATTGCCTCTAGGGCATATCTCCATCACCTCCTGCAGTTGTGTCAAGCATAGTTTTTAACATGTGATTTAAAACATTATAGACCATATGAAGGATTAGCCACTCCTACATTCCATGATTGGGACTGTTCCTTGTAGCTTCTTTCATTCTATCCCACGCAAGCGTGATGTCGCTTGAACTACGTCGGTATTTCCCCAAAGAGGAAGGGATGATGCAGTACAACTCCGGTAGGTATTTCCCTCAGTTATGAAACCAAGGTATCAATCCAGTAGGAGAACAAAGCAACACTATGTAAATGGTACCTGCACACAAAGAACAAATACTTGCAACTCGACACTTATGAGGAGTTGTCAATCCCTCTACGGGTAACAGTGCCAGAAATTGTGAAGTTGACGGGATAAAAATTGTGTAGATTGGATAAATAGATCTCGCTAAAACGCAAAAATAAAATAAGTAACAAAAAAATGCAGCAAGATATTTTTGGGTTTTTGGAATAATAGATCTAAAAACAAAAGCAAATAAAAATAGATCTCACAGCAAATATGATAAAGAATACACCCTGGGGCCGTAGATTTCACTAGTGGCTTCTCTCAAAAAAATAGCACACGGTGGGTAAACAAATTACTGTTGGGCAATTGATAGAAGATCGAATAAATATGATGATATCCAAGGCAATGATCAATATATAGGCATCACATCCAAGATTAGTAGACCGACTCCTGCCTGCATCTACTACTATTACACCACACATTGACCGCTATCCAGCATGCATCTAGTGTATTAAGTTCACGAAGAAACGGAGTAATGCAATAAGAACGATGACATGATGTAGACGAGATCTATTCATGTAGGAATAGCCCCCATCTTCTTATCCTTAATAGCAACGATACATGCGTGTCATGCTGCCCCTTCTGTCACTGGGAAAGAACACCGCACGATCGAACCCATCACAAAGCACCTCTTCCAATGGCAAGAAAAATCGATCTAGTTGGCCTAACTAAACCAAAGATTCGAAGAAGAAATACGAGGCTATAAATAACCATGCATATAAGAGATCAAAAGAAGACTCAAATAATATTCATGGATATAGATCTGACCATAAACTCAAAGTTCATCGAATCCCAACAAACACACCGCAAAAAAAGAGTTACATCAAATAGATCTCCAAGATACCATTGTATTGAGAATCAAAAGAGAGAGAGGAAGCCATCTAGCTACTGCCTATGGACTGGTAGGTCTATGATGAACTACTCACGCATCATCGGACAGGCACCAATGAGGATGATGAACCCCTCCATGATGGTGTCTAGATTGGATCTCGTGGTTCTGGAACATGCGGCAGCTGAAATTGTTTTTCGTCGACTCCCCTAGGGTTTCTGGAATATTTGGGAATTTATAGGGCGAAGAGGCGGTGCGGGAGGCCACCGAGGAGGGCACAACCCCCCTGGGCGCGCCTGGGCTCCTGGGCGCGCCCAGGTGGGTTGTGCCCACCTCGGGCCTCCCCTCTGGTACTCCTTTGGTCCATGTTGTGTCTTCTGGTCCAAAAAAATTCTCCAAAAAGTTTCGTTGCGTTTGGACTCCGTTTGGTACTTATATTCTGCGAAGTAAAAAATAAGCAAAAAACAGCAACTGGCACTGGGCACTATGTCAATAGGTTAGTCCCAAAAAATGATATAAAGTTGCTATAAAATGATTGTAAAACATCCAAGAATGATAATATAACAGCATGGAACAAGCAAAAATTATAGATACGTTGGAGACATATCAGCATCCCCAAGCTTAATTCCTACTCGTCCTTGAGTAGGTAAATGATAAAAACAGAAATTTTGATGTGGAATGTTGCCTAACATGTTCACCACATATTCTTTTCTTTTGTAGCATGGACATTTGGACTTTTATATGGTTCAAAGCAATAGTCTAGTTTTGACATGAAGATTTCAATACTCAAGCATATCAACAAGCAACCATGTCTTTCAAAATATCAACACTAAAGAAAGTTATCCCTAGCCCATCATGCTCAATCATTGATCCATTCATGAAACACACTCGCATAGTAGCTACATCCAATGCTCAAGTATGATCATAGTGCTCCTTAGTTGGTGCTTTATAAGAGAAGATGGAGACTCAAATAAAAATAAAATTGCATAAAGTAAATAGATAGGCCCTTCATAGAGGGAAGTAGGGATTTGTAGAGGTGCCAGAGCTCAAAGCTTAAATTGAGAGATAAAAAATTTGAGAGGCATACTTTTCCCGTCAACGAAAACGATCGAGTAATTCCCAATACTTTCCATGCTAGATATATTATAGGCGGTTCCCAAACATAAAATAAAGTTTATTCCTTTTTCCACCATTCTTTCACATTCCACGGCTAGTCGTATCCACAGGTACCGTCCATACCAACACTTTCCAAGG
Source organism: Thinopyrum elongatum (assembly GCA_011799875.1). Classification (NCBI taxonomy): domain Eukaryota; kingdom Viridiplantae; phylum Streptophyta; class Magnoliopsida; order Poales; family Poaceae; genus Thinopyrum; species Thinopyrum elongatum. The sequence continues at coordinate 131,788,146 of CM022303.1, forward strand.
AATTTATTATTTGACAACATAAAGTAAATTTCTTTTTCATTTCGGGACTGGGCATCCCTATTACCGCCGCACTCTTGTGCAATGACAAGTGAATAAACACTCATCTTGAGAATAACACATCTAGCATGGAAAATATTGGCCACCCCCTACCGCTTCATGAGCGGTACGAGCACACAAAAAGGAAATTTATTTTGAAAGTTAGAGATGGCACATACAAATTTGCTTAGAACGGCATGGAAATACTGCATATAGGTAGACTCATATGGCAAAACTGGTTTTAAAGATGTTGGATGCACAAGTAGTATTTCTACTTAGTACAAGTGGAGGCTAGCAAAAAGATTGAGAAGCAACCAACCAAGAAACAAAAAATCACATAAGCGAGCATTAAGCATAACTAACACTGAATAATACACCACAAGTAGGATGTAATTTCATTGCATAACTATTGACTTTCATGCTTGCATAGGGAATCACAAACCTTAACGCCAATATTCTTACTAAAGCATAATTACTCACCAACATGACTCACATATCACTATCATCATATCTCAAAACTATTACAAAGAATCAAGTTTATTTTGTCCAATGATCTTCATGAAAGTTTTTATTATATCCCTCTTGAATATCTATCACTTTGGGACTAGTTTCATATATTGCAATTGCTTTTGTCAAGCTCAAACAAATCTAAGTGAAGAACATGAGCATAAAAAATTTCGTCTCTCAAAATAATATAAGTGAAGCATGAGAGAATTTCTTCAAAAATTTACTAACTCTCAAATAAATCTAAGTGAAGCATGAGAGCATTTCTTCAAAAAATATTAAAGCACATCATGCTCAAAAAGATATAAGTGAAGCACTAGAGCAATTCCATAGCTCAAAAATTTTAAGTGAAGCATAAAGAGCAATCATAGCATAATTTCGGCTCTCTCAAATAGGTGTGTCCAGCAAGGATACTTGTGACAAACTAAAAAGCAAAAAAAGTAGAGACTCATATAATACAAGATGCTCCAAGCAAAACTAATGATATGTGATGAATAAAAATATAGCTCCAAGTAAAATACTGATGGTCGTTAGAAGAAAGAGGGGTTGCCTTCCGGGGCATCCCCAAGCTTAGTTGCTTGGTTCTCCTTGAATATTAACTTGGGATGCCATGGGGCATCCCCAAGCTTAGACTCTTTTCACTCCTTATTCCTTCATCCATCGTGATCTCACCCAAAACTTGAAAACTTCAATCACACAAAAGTTAACAAAACCTTCGTGAGATCCGTTAGTATAAGAAAACCAATCTTTACATTAAGTATTGTAGAAAACCCATTAAAATTTTGTTATTGCATTATATCTACTGTATTCTAACTTTACCATTGCTTATACCCCCCGATACATGATACGTCTCCGTCGTATCTACTTTTCCAAACTCTTTTGCCCTTGTTTTGGACTCTAATTTGCATGATTTGAATGGAACTAACCCGGACTGACGCTGTTTTCAGAAGAATTGCCTTGGTGTTATTTTTGTGCAGAAATAAAAGTTCACAGAATGACCTGAAACTTCACGGAGAATATTTTTGGAATAAATAAAAATATTGGTGAAAGAATCAACCAGAGGGGACCTACCAGCTGTCCACAAGGGTGGAGGGCGCGCCCCCCTGCCTTGTGGGTCCCCTGGACCTCCACCGACCTCAAGTGCAACTCTATATATTCACTTTTGGGGAGAAAAAAATCAGAGAGAAGGATTCATCGCGTTTTGCGATACGGAGCTGCCGTCACCTCCTGTTCTTCATCAGGAAGGCAGATCTGGAGTCCGTTCGGGGCTCCGAAGAGGGGAGATCATCGCCATCATCATCACCAACCTTCCTCCATCACCAATTTCATGATGCTCACCGCCGTGTGTGAGTAATTCCATCGTAGGCTTGCTGGACGGTGATGGGTTGGATGAGATTTATCATGTAATCGAGTTAGTTTTGTTAGGGTTTGATCCCTAGTATCCACTGTGTTCTGAGATTGATGTTGCTATGACTTTGCTATGCTTAATGCTTGTCACTAGGGCCCGAGTGCCATGATTTCAGATCTGAACCTATTATGTTTTCATGAATATATTTGTGTTCTTGATCCTATCTTGCAAGTTGTAGACACCTATTACGTATTATGATCCGCATACCCCAAGGTGACAATAATTGGGATTCTTTTCGATGATTACCGTAGTTTCAGGAGTTCATGTATTCACTAAGTGCTAATGCTTTGGTCCGGTTCTCTATTAAAAGGAGGCCTTAATATCCCTTAGTTTCCATTAGGACCCCGCTGCCACGGGAGGGTAGGACAAAAGATGTCATGCAAGTTCTTTTCCATAAGCACATATGACTATATTCAGAATACATGCCTACATTATATTAATGAATTGGAGCTAGTTCTGTGTCACCCTAGGTTATAACTGTTGCATGATGAATGCCATCCAACATAATTATCCATCGTTGATCCATTGCCTACGAGCTTTTCACATATTGATCTTTGCTATGTTACTTTGCCGTTGCTACTGTTACAATTGCTACAAAACTGCTACTGTTACTTTTGCCACCATTACCGTTACTTCCATACTACTTTGCTACTAAATACTTTGCTGCAGATATTAAGTCTTTCAGGTGTGGTTGAATTGACAACTCAGCTGCTAATACCTGAGAATATTCTTTGGCTCCCCTTGTGTCGAATCAATAAATTTGGGTTGAATACTCTACCCTCAAAAACTGTTGCGATCCCCTATACTTGTGGGTTCTCAAGACCTTTTTCTGGCGCCGTTGCCGGGGAGCATAGCTCTATTCTCTGAGTCACTTGGGATTTATATCTGTTGACCACTATGAGGAATTTGATAGATACTAGAACCAAGATTTTTCCCTCTACTACGAGGGGAGGTAAGGAACTGCCATCTAGCTCTGCACTTGATTCACGTTCTGTTTTGAGTAAGCTTGTGACACCTACACCTGCTATTGATTCTGATATGTCACATGTTACTGATGATGCTACTTCTACTATGAATGATGCTTGTGATGCTACTACTCTGCTTGATAAAACTGTGCCACTAGGTGAATTACTTGATGAACATCTTGCTAGAGTTAGAACTATTTATTATGCTGAAGATGATGATATTTCTGAAACTGATGAAATTATTGAAACTGAAAACTTTGAAACACCTGATAAGACTAGCTCTCCTAGATATGAACTTCCTGTTATGCCTAAGGGTTATGTTATGGATGGAGATGTAGCCAGGGACTTTCTTGCTTGTAAGGATAGAGATGATCTTAAGAAATTATTATGCAAGTGGAAAGAAAAATCTTTGAATGCTAGAATGCAATATGATCCTAAGTTTGCTACTTCACCTATCTTTGTTACTGATAAGGATTATGAATTCTCTATTGATCCTGAGTTAATTACTTTGGTTGAATCTGATCCTTTCCATGGTTATGAATCTAAAACTTTTGTGGCACATCTTACTAAATTGAATGATATAGCCACCCTATTTGCTCATGAGGAAAAAATTCGCTATTACTATATTCTTAAACTGTTTCCTTTCTCGTTAAAGGGTGATGCTAAGTTATGGTTTAATTCTCTTGCTCCTGGTTGTGTGCGTAGTCCCCAGGATATGATTTACTACTTCTTTGAAAAATATTTCCCTGCCCATAAGAAACAAGCTACTTTAAAGGAAATATTTAACTTTGTGCAAATTGAAGAAGAGAGTCTCCCACAAGCTTGGGGGAGGGCTTCTCCAATTACTTAATGCTTTGCCTGATCATCCTCTCAAGAAAAATGAAATACTTGATATCTTTTATAATGGACTAACCGATGCTTCTAGGGACCACCTAGGTAGTTGTGCTGGTTGTGTTTTCAGGGAACGAACACTTGAGCAAGCTGAATTGCTATTGAATAATATATTGAGTAATGATAATGATTGGACACTTCCTGAACCAACTCCTAAGCCAACTCCAAAGAAAAGAGGTATTATATTCCTTAGTCCTGAAGATATGCAAGAGGCAAAGAAATCTATGAAAGAAAAAGGTATTAAAGCTGAAGATGTTAAGAATTTACCACCTATTGAAGAAATACATGGTCTTGATAACCCGACACAGGTAGTAGAGATAAATTCTCTCTATAGATTTAATGAAGGTGATATCCCTTATAATAAGTCTGCTAGTCAATGCTTGGATGAGTTTGATAATTTTATTGTTAAACAAGAGAACTTCAATGCTTATGTTAGTAGACAATTGAAACGTAATGCTTACATGCTTGACTGCTTGGATGATTATATGAGTAGAACTGTTAGTGATCTTAAGATTATTAGTAAGCATGCTTCCATGGTTAAAACTCAAGTAGAACAAGTACTTAAGGCACAGGATGATTTGCTCAATGAGTTGAATAGTAGGAACAATGATAATGCTGTTAGGGTTATGACTAGAGGAGGCAAGATGACTCAGGAACCTTTGTATCTTGAGGGTCATCCTAAGAGAGTTGAGCAAGATTCTCAGAGAATTAATACTAATGCACCTAGTCCTAGTAATAAAAATAAAAGGAAAATTGATAGGACCTTGCATGCTTCTAGTGAACTTGTTATAGACACACCTGAGAATCCAAATGATATTTCTATTTCTGATGCTGAGACACAATCTGGTGATGAACATGAACCTAGTGCTAATGTTAATGATGATGTTCATGTTGATGCTCAACCTAGTGATGATAATGATATGAAGATTGAACCTGCTGTTGATCTTGATAACCCACAATCTAAGAATAAACGTTATGATAAGAGAGACTTTGTTGCTAGGAAGCATGGTAGAGAAAGAGAACCATGGGTTCAGAAACCCATGCCCTTTCCTCCTAAACCATCCAAGAAAAAGGATGATGAGGATTTTGAGCACTTTGTTGAAATGCTTAGACCTGTCTTTTTGCGTATGCGTTTGACTGATATTCTAAAAATGTCTCCTTATGCCAAGTATATGAAAGATATTGTTACAAATAAAAGAAAGACACCGGAGGCTGAAATTTCCACCATCTTATATTTACTAATTGGAAGCACCAAAGAAGGCTCCACGTTAATCCTCAGAAACTAAGATAATCTTCCGTTCGATCTCCGTGTTAGCAAGCTACAGCCATTAGATGAGTTCTCAACTTCTAAAAGAGTCCTCACCCAATGTCCCACGTGCACTTCCTTTTTTTTCTATAGCAAACTCTTTCTGGGGACGTGGAAATCTCCCTTGCTGGTAAAAAAAAGGATCCCCACTGTAAAAGAAAAGGATCTCCCTCATCCCTAAAAAACGCATCTCCCTAACTCCTTTCTCTGCCAATCCTTCCTCTGCCGCATAATCCGCCAATAGCTAGCGCTGCTCCTCCTATCTCCACGCACAAAAATCTTACAAAAACGATCCAAACAGCCTCCCCCTGATTCTCTTCCTCTGCCACCTTTGAATCTCCATTGGTCCAAACATACTGCAATCCATCTTGGCTGATGAGGAGGTCTTTGCAATGTTCCTGGCTGACGAGGAGGTCTTTCCAATCTCAGCTTCCATGCCCCGGCCAAACAGCAATCGACCACCATGATGATGTGGAGATGCAGCGAAGAAGACGATGCATCGAAGGTGCAGTTTGTATTAGACCAAACAGTTGCCGATGTAGGTTAACGCAGCTTCAATATCAGACTGATTGTTGGTATGCGAGGAACATAGTAGATTACGTTTTTCAGGATTTATATGTCGTGTGTCCTGCAGTTTGAGACTTGGTCTGTAATGAGCAAGTGCAGCCGGATTTCGTTTTGGGAGATTTTGATGATGTGTGTTCTCTGATTTCAGGCATGTCTAGATATGTATTACTTGGATGGGAAGATTTATAGGTGATGTGGAATCTAATTAGTGGATTCAGTTCATCAAATATGCATGTACTTCTGCACAACGAACTGGAGGGCCTCTTCTATTTTTATTGGAAGTGGATAAGTCGTTTTAGAGCATTACATAAGGTTTGTCGAATTTACATCTGTATGTTTCTTTCTAACAGAAACTGGGTGTTTGTTTAATTGGACTTTATGCTCACCCAGTGATCCAGTACATGTACTTCTTAGAAATCCAAACAATACTCTGTTCTAATGGATTTTTTTATAGTAGTTAGTACCTTCGCAGTATTTAGTTGAAGCAACACGGTGAGATGGAAAATCAATGCTCAAGACAAGCAGCAAAGTTGTTCACCTCCTCGACACCGTTCGATCTCATCACCATCTCTCCTACCACAAGAAAGAAAAGTAGCTTTGTATTCTTAAATTTTCTGCTTTGAATACTTTTACTCATATATTTTGTCTATAATACCCTGTCCTAATTGGTCGTTCACAATTTTAATGTTGAGTTCTTCCATTGAATAGACTCCATACCTCAATGGAAAAAGGCCCCAATGCATGTGTGGACAATCAGGAACGGGTGGTACAGCTAAATGTTTAATCGGTTACTTCATAATCTGTTCCCTTTTTCCATGTTTTTTATACTCATCTATTGGTTTTAGAACTGAGCCAGTGTAGGAAAATACAACAATATTTTATCTTATTTTTTGCAGATCCTTAGTTACATCATCCAGTTTCCAGTCCATGCATCTCTCAAAAAGAAAATTTTCGGCCTGTGTAGATTAGTGGTTTATGAGTTTTACTACAATGTTACTTTTATGCTATTTGTCTATGTTCAGTTACTAGGAAACTTCTAGGGGGCTATGCACATGAATTAACAGAAACCTGTATAGATAATTAACAAAAAAATTAGATTACTGCTACTTTTTTTAAGAATAAAGGATGTCCAGTTAACTTGGTATTTTTAACAAAAACCGTTCATCAGCAAACTATATTAAATAACATTCCAGATTAACATAATTTAATAGATAGACATTTTAATAAAATCTTCTTGCCTGCTATTTATATACATATTGGATAGTGGCAAGACTTCCATTGTGTGCATGAACGCACAGCTTTTTGCCTGCTATTTATATACGTACTATTGGACAGTGAGAAGATTTCCATTGTGTGCATGAACGTATTTTTCCGTCAATCCATCTCTTATCATGCATACATCCTATCATATATTATATGATAAATCTTTTGGGTGCCCAATGTGTATATAGGTGCACAAATTTAGATTCCATAGAACTTCTTTTAGTAGTGAAAAAAGGGTATCTGCAGCTTTTAGTCAATGTCTATTTAAATCATTAGAATACCTATTGAGTATATGTGTTCATGGTGCACCTTGCCGAATTACTTCTTTTTCATTTAACAAATAAATTACTTATGTATATTGCGATGCTTCCCATAGTAGTTTGCACCCAGGAACCAACCAAGGGCTGATGCAATATATTTTACCAAGTATATACCTCCCTTATTGTTTTAAAAAACAGACATTGAGGATCCCTTTATGTATTTTTTCCTACACCCTGCTGTGGGATTCTTAATAGCCTTACCTGCATATGAACAAACTGCAATAGACAGATAAAATTCCTGACCTGTGAAAGGCTGTTTTATGACTTATCCATCTCATATGACCATCTTCTATATGTACAGGTATCTATCACTTCTTTCTACTTACAAGGCAGATATATCTACAAGTAAATCTTGAGGTTCTTTGTAGTTCAAATGGAGTATCCTACATCATTTTTATTATTATGCAGAACTGTTTGTTCAGTCACATGTGCCCTTTGCTAGAGAGAGCGAAAACTGAAATCTGTTGTGGAGCAAATGAGATCTGCGAACCAATAGATAATTATGTAGCTGTAATTGGCTGGCAATGAGGTCAAAGCGATACTCCTTACTAATATTTACTTCATATTTGATCTTAACATTACATTTTAAGCTACATTGGAGTGTCTGCTCCCACTCCACCCCAAAAAAGGAGTTTGTCATGATGATGTCACTTTGTAACTGCTTTCTCCTTTCTACAGATTAGATCTGAAATGTGTTTATTGAGCATGAACTCTATCTAGAGATGTTTGCAGTATGGGCCAGTCAGTAAATAACATTCACATAACCATAGTAGGAAGAAGAATGCATCTGTGTAGAGTATGGTCATAATCCTCATGTTGAGAAGGCAATAGAGACAACTACCCATGTTCTTCCTTTTTTTGAAGTAATATAGAAGACTGCACGGACAGAGCATTATCTGTATCATCTAGACTTAGGTATATCCATTTTTCCGAGTAGCCTTGCAAGTACAGTGCATACAACATTTAGTGTACTTGCGTAACATAATCATAAATTGCTTTCACATATTGTGCTAATTGTCCAATGTGGTGTAGGACCCGGTTAACATGTCATGTTTGTTGGTAATTCCAGTATGTTCAACTTAGATGAAGCCTCATTATATAGTTGACATTTAATTCACATCACACTTTTAGTTCTGGTCCAAGAGATGCCAGAGTTAATGACACTGGCAAAACTCATATGTCTTGAATATTCCATGTCCTAATTCACAATATTAAGGCCTAAGACAAACCGGATAACTTGGTAATTGGAAAAAAAAACATGATTGACATGCCATATTTTATGTTCCTAAAGATCTCAACACAGAGCAAGAGAATTATTACATTTGCGTGTTTCACGGGACACAATTCGAGGGAGATAGAAAAAAACGTAGGTGGTAATCTTTCATGGTGTTTAGTTCCTAAGTTAACTCCGATTGTGTTTCACACATTTAGATTACAAATTAATCAAATTTACACATGTTTAGTTGGCATTCATACTTTATTTCTTTTAATTAGTTTACTAATCATATAGAGATAATAAATATACCTACTTAAGAATAAACAGAAAATGTGTAAGAAAAGTTGATCATTAAGAACAAATGAAAAATGTTAAAGCAAAGTTGATCAACCATGCATCAACCAAACTACTATTTTGCAAATTAGATTAGTGACTTCCAGTTTGCATAATAGCTAGCCCGTGCAGTAGCACGGGTTGATGACTAGTGCTTGCTAATTACACTTTTAAGGGTGGAATACCTAAGAAACTAGGAGACCTAGGAATACCAACTATACCATGCTCCATTAAAAGAAATTATGTTAAAACTGCTTTATGTGATCTCGGAGCCGGTGTTAGTGTTATGCCTTTCTCTTTATATCATAGACTTGAATTGAATAAGTTAACACCTACTGAAATCTCTTTGCAAATGGCTGATAAATCAACTGCTATACCCATCGGTATTTGTGAGGATGTGCCTGTTGTGGTTGCAAACGTTACTATCTTAATGGACTTTGTTATTCTTGATATTCCCGAGGATGACAGTATGTCGATCATCCTTGGTAGACCCTTTTTGAATACTGCAGGGGCTATTATTGATTGCAACAAGGGCAATGTCACTTTTCATGTTAATGGTAATGAGCATACGATACACTTTCCGAAGAAGCAACCTCAAGTTCATAGTATCAATTCTATTGAAAAAAATTCAACTATTACTATTGGAGGTTTTGAATTCCCTCTTCCTACTGTCAAGAAGAAATATGATATTCTTTGAGACACCCTGGTTTTTGCCCTTTTTCTTTTTCTGGATTTTATTGCATTTTTGGATTGAATTTGAGTATTGGATCAAATCATTTGGACTTAATCACTTGGGCATTTCTTTGATTTTCACCCAAGTGACTCATCTCACCTTCAATTGCTGAGGCTCTCTTGTTCAATCTGGTCGGCCTAGCAGTGAGCCATCACCTCTCCTAGACCTAACACTGCAAGAACAAGTCACCAGACATGATTTTACTCCTCGGCGTGCCGCATAGCCAGAGTTCACATGGTGACCGCGTGTGGACACGGTGCCAGGCCGGTGCTCGACGCGCTCTGGGTGGCGCCAAGGCCTCTGTTTCGCCCGTGCGCGCGCCCGAAGCCAAACCATCTCGCCACCTAGTGCATGCTGCTTCTTCTCATCACCCTTGACCCCTTCCTGCCGCTCGCCGACACCGAAGCTCGCCACAGCGATCATGAGCATATCGTGCCCGAGCGCATAGTGAGCCCGTGCCCCCAATCGTCGCCCCCCCGCGCGCCCTGTGTTCGGCTGCAAGCTCCCACAGTGGCCGCGTGACCCCTGGCCACTTCTTCCTCTCTCTCTGACCCCTCTCGTCACTGAGCACCGCTTCCAGAGAGCTCCCTGGCGATCTCGATCCCCTCCCTCGGCCACGGCTATAAATAGGATCCCCGAGCTCATCCAGCCTTACCACCCTCCTCCTCTGGCACTCACACTTCCTCTAGATAGCACCGGCCAGGCCAGGCGGGCCTCTGTCCGCCTTTCTGCTCCAGAGATCGCCGCTGACCCCGCCTCGGTGTTTTGCTTCCTCCGGCGCCCCTCGTCTTCCTCTGACCTCTCCGGTGTGCTCGTGGTGCTCCACTGGCCGCGCTGGTGCTGCTAGAGATGCTGGACCGGCCCTGCCTCGCCGGATTCAACAACTCCGATGAGCTCTCCTCCGCCGACACCTCTGGAGATGACCACCACGACACCCTCCATCCACCTCTCGCTGCGCTACGGCTACGTGCAGGTTCGCCATAGTCTTGCGCATCCATCTATCCTCTCACCGGTGGCATCCGAGCCCTCCTCGCCTGAGAATCACCGGCGACGAGCCGCCCGTCCTCTGTTTCTCTCTCTCTCTCTCTGAACCTGACCGCGGGGGCCCGCTGGTCAGCCACTCAGCTGCCTCCCGAAGCGGTATGAGTGGAGGCACCCCGCGGGTTTACGCCTTCGACGTCACCCCTCTCTGATTTTTCAAAAAAATCAATTTAGATTCAGAAATTTGACTAAACTTTGACCAGCTCTAATTTCTATTCTATAAGTCCAAATGATATGATTCTTTTTGCATTGGTTTTGTGTTGAACTCCTTTATCAGCATGCAAAAGATGAGATTTTTGCTTGCTGTGGATATTTTCTGGTGCATTAAATAGTGTTATGTGACATTTTCTTTTTGCTATTTTAATTATTTTCAGAAGGAACTTGTTGCCTTGAGGAGAACCAGGAGGAGTGTGACCCTCCTCTGCACTAAGGCAAGCCATCACAAATATTTGCAAGAATGTCATTTCAATAACTATGATTTTCACTTGAATATGGTTATTTTAATGCATATAGAAAATTCGTACAAAGTTATTTGATGCTACTTTCATGTTCTTGCTATGTTTGTTCTGTTATCAATAGCATTATAGTTGGATAACTAAGTTTATGCAGTAGAGTAATGTGATGTTATGTTTGATCTAGTTCATATCGATATTATGTTGAAATGATGCATATATGGTTCATTGCATTTTCATGGCATACTATGACTCGGTAAAATTTATTTGCAAGAAGAAACCTGATAATAAACCAACTTGAACACGGTGTTGATCGAGTCATGGTGCCACCGAATCGAGCTTCCCAAGTGCAACCACATTTGCCTTTATGGGGAGGCCCTTTCTCGGTCTATTGTTATGCCTCTCGCCGGTGCCTCCAATTAGGGAAGGTTATGCGCTTGCGCTACCCTGGCCCGGTAGGCAGGCATAGCCTTGTGTGCCCGTAGTTGTTTTGGTACCATATCTCCGTTTGGGATGATTGTTTTGCCACGACGGTGGCCATTGGATGTCCGGAGTGGCATCGGGGCCACCCATGACTTAGCCCAAAGGGGAGTTGGTCAGAGTGGCCGGGAGAGTGTCATGGCAATAGATTGGTTCTGTCAGAACACCGTTGGTCCACCCGAATGGGAGTTCGAGGCCATGGGTTCTGTGGTGTGGGTACAATGTACTAACCTCTGTAGAGTGTATTTAATCTATCGATAGCCGCGTCCTCGGTCATGGACACAAGTTCATAGTAGGTCACACCGTGGATCAACAGAAATATTAAACTTGCACACTAAAGGAATACTTGTGACACTGGATATATTGGTGAAGTTGTTGAGACCATCGAGATGGTTTTGTTTGTGATCCGGAGATGATCACTGTGGTATGATGATGTTCGTGGTTACGAGGTAACCAAGATGGTAAGCGGGTCTGAAAGGCCCTGTTATGAGCACAATCACTTCATGAGTAGCATGTTAATTCTTGCATTAAACCTGCTTAAATATCATCATTGTTGTTTGCCATTGTTGCTTTATTTGTGTGAGCTTGCGAGTACATTCAAAGTACTCTCCTGGCGTGTTATGCCAGTTTCAGGAGAAGTCATACCGGAGTTGGAGTTTCATCGTGCATCGCAGTCTAGACTGTGTCCACATCAGTGTCCCTGTGAGATGGAGTCCTTCTACGTCGTTGTTCCGCTGTCGCGTAGCTTTATCGTGATGTCGAGGCCCCTGCTCATGTCTACTAAATAATGTACATATGTTCAGCAGCACCTTGTGTGCTGCTTGGCCTCGCTACTTGATGTAATATCGACTCTATGTTTCAATAAAGAGGTTGTCTTTCTGTACCAAGTTGTTGTGTGTTGCCAGAAGACTTGATCTCTGGGCTGGCAATACAAGGTAAACCGGTCGCTCTGAGCCGGGGTGCCACAACGATTGGTATCAGAGCCACACTGACTGTAGGACACGCTAGACAGCTAACATGCTAGTTCAAATGGTAGACAGTAGCTCTGAGTGCCGGTAGTGTTTGTGTGCTTGGTTGCTGCATTGCATGCATATAGTTTATTTTGTAACTAACAGACTAATGGTTGTGAGTGTAGATGGCTCCAGTGCCGTACCCGTACCAGTCTGAGCTAGAACCATACACTTCTCCACATCTTCTTCGGAACGTGTGGCGGCGACTCTACCCCAACGGCAATGATCCAGTGTACCAGGTGTATCGGGAGCGTCTGGCAGACTCAGTGTACGAGTAACACGCGGAGGTCATTTTACACACCAGCACCATATCAGGCATCTACACCCATTCTTCTAGGAGTGGTTACGCTTCTACCCCAGGTCAGGCAGTTCAGATCGCTGCGTTTGAGGCTCTCGTTGATCTGCGCTACAACAAAGTTCAGATGCAACATCATCCAGGTTTCTTTTACTACCCGTCCATGTCCACTGATGGACGTATCCGTTTCCCTACTATTGAGCCGGAGTGCGACCGTTCCTCTAGCCACCTCTCTCGCTACATCACTGCTAGTTAACTTCTGCTTTTCGAGTTGGCCCGAGAGTTGACTCGCACTTGTACAACTCTGGTTGCCGCTAGAGCTGGTTTCGTTCCACCTACCATCGGGTTTACCTCATTTGTTCCTCCATCTTCTGTTTCCCCCACTACTCCGGTTACCCCTCAGAGTAACTCGGGTACCTCGACAGTGACTCCCCATGAGTCTCCTGCCAATTTGGCTTTACTTCTCGCTACTCCCGCCGCCCCTATGATTCAGCCTCATCCAGCACCTGCCCCTGAGGGAGAGCCCCCGAGGCAGCGTCGTCGTGTTTCCTTTAACCCGGAGGTTTCCGTCAGCATCGTTAGTTAAGGATCCGAGACCGAGTCCGGGGAGATCCCAGTTGGAGCAGAGGAGCACTAGATCTGCAGAGTAGTTAAGATTGCCATGATGCTTTGATGTATGAGTGTAGTAGTACTTGTCATTTTATTTCCTTTCAAGTATGAGTCTATGTATAATTATGTTGGAACTTCTTCCGTTATTGTTCGCCTTGGTTTCTTGTTGCTTTCTTTCGGGCTTTATCGCTTGCTTTTCTTCCCCATTTATGGACGTTGCCCATCTCGATGCTTCGTATTGGGAAGCATAAATAGGATGACAAGAGGAGGTAGCAACAGTCAGGTAGGTGACGATGCTCCCGTTCGTCGCTCAGCCAGACAGGCGGGGCATTCCCCCGAACCATATCAACCACCACCACCTCCTCCACAGTAGCCACCTACAACAGAGCAGATTATGAGAATGTTCGAAGAAAGAAGAAACCAAGATTTACTTGAATTACTGAGAAGTGTGCAGGCTATGGTTGGGCAGAATGGAAATCAGTATGGCAATCACTCCAAGCTATCAGACTTTCAGAGGACTAAGCCTCGCAGTTTCAGTCAAGTTGTCGATCTTTTGGAAGCCGATGATTGGTTGCGGACTATTGAGAAGAAGCTTGAAATTGCCCGCATCGAAGCAGCTGACAAGGTTCCATTTGCTACACACTATCTTGAAGGAGCTGCTGCTATATGGTGGGATAATACTAAAGCTATTTGGCCTGCGCACGATGAGATCACTTGGGATAAATTCAAGAATAATTTCCGCAAGGACCATGATACGTCTCCAACGTATCTATAATTTTTTATTGTTCCATGCTATTATATTATCTATTTTGGATGTTTTATATGCATTAATATACTATTTTATATTAGTTTTGGGACTGACCTATTAACCTAGAGCCTAGTGCCAGTTTCTGATTTTCCTTGTTTTTGAGTTTCGAAGAAAAGGAATACCAAACGGAGTCCAAACGGAATAAAACCTTTGCGATCATTTTTCTTGGACCAGAAGACACCCAGGAGACTTAGAGTGCAAGTCAGCAGAGCCACGAGGAGGCCACAAGGGTGGAGGGCGTGCCCAGGGGGGTAGGGCGCGCCCCCTGTCACGGAGGGCTTCTACATCAACACCATTGCTCTTTCGATGAAGCGTGAGTAGTTTACCTCAGACCTATGGGTCCATAGCTAGTAGCTAGATGGCTTCTTCTCTCTCTTTGATTCTCAATACCATGTTCTCCGCGATGTTCTTGGAGATCTATTCGATGTAATATTATTTTGCGGTGTGTTTGTCGAGATCCGATGAATTGTGGATTTATGATCAGATTATCTATGAATATTATTTGAATCTTCTCTGAATTCTTTTATGCATGATTTGATATCTTTGTAATTCTCTTCGAACTATCGGTTTGGTTTGGCCAACTAGATTGGTTTTTCTTACAATGGGAGAAGTGCTTAGCTTTGGGTTCAATCTTGCGGTGTCCTTTCCCAGTGACAGTAGGGGCAGCAAGGCACGTATTGTATTGTTGCCATCGGGCATAAAAAGATGGGGTTTTCATCATATTGCTTGAGTTAATTCCTCTACATCATGTCATCTTACTTAATGCGTTACTCCGTTCTTTATGAACTTAATACTCTAGATGCATGCTGGATAGCGGTCGATGTGTGGAGTAATAGTAGTAGATGCAGGCAGGAGTCGGTCTACTTGACACGGACGTGATGCCTATATTTCATAATCATTGCCTTGGATATCGTCATAACTTTGCACTTTTCTATCAATTGCTCGACAGTAATTTGTTCACCCACCGTATTATTTGCTATCATGAGAGAAGCTTCTAGTGAAACCTATGGCCCCCGAGTCTATTTTCCATCATATTACTTTCCGATCTACTATTTTGTAATCTTTTATTTTCAGATCTATAAACCAAAAATGTCTACTTTATCTTTTGTTTAGTTTCATCTATCTCTATCAGATCTCACTTTTGCAAATAACCGTGAAGGGATTGACAACCCCTTTATCGTGTTGGGTGCAAGTTGTTTGATTGTTTGTGCAGGTATATATTGGTGATTTGTGCATTGTCTCCTACTGGATTGATACCTTGGTTCTCTAACTGAGGGAAATACTTATCTCTACTTTGCTGCATCACCCTTTCCTCTTCAAGGGAAAAACCAACGCAAGCTCAAGAAGTAGCAGGAAGAATTTCTGGCGTCGTTGCCGGGGAGATCTATGCCAAGTCAAGACATACCAAGTACCCATCATAAAACTCTCATCTCTGCATTACATTATTCGCCATTCGCCTCTCATTTTCCTCTCCCCCACTTCTTAAACAATTTTCGAAAGGATTTTCCTTTTCTTCGCCCTTCTTCCATTCGTCTTTTCGTTTGCCTTTTTATTCGCCTTCTTTTCGTTTGCCCTTATGTCTTACTTGGTTTGTTTGCTTGTTCGCTTGGTAAAATTGTGTGTTTATTGAAAAACAGAAACAAAGGTTTATGGATCCTCATCCACTTGCTAATCTTTTTAAGAGATCCAATTATGATGAACCTATTGCTAGTGAGTTGAGTGCACTAGATTATCTTTATGAGGTTTTGCTTGAAATTCGTGAATCTGAAAATTGTGATGAAGTGTTGAAAGAAGAAAATTATAAAGTGATTCACGATAGCTCCTTGAATGAAAAGCATGACTGCCATGATGTTATTATAACTTTCATTAATGTCAATTGTGTCAATGATATGCAAAACCCTAAGCTTGGGGATGCTAATTTTGATATGTCTACTACTTGTTGCAATGATCATGATTGGGGTGATTCTTCTTATGATCTTGAAATTTTATTTAAGCCCCATGATGAATCTGAGATTGATAATAATGTTTGCAATAATATTTAAAGTGGGTTTGGAAGAATGTCAAATTTAGATCCCACATATTTGGAGAATATTCAATCTTATGAAATTTTTGATAAAACTGGCTTTGGAGAGGTCATGACTTTAGTTAATGTTAATCCCACTATTTTGGAAGAGTGTCAACTTCGGATGCATGTGGATCGTGTTGAGAATATGTTACGTGATAGCTATATTTTTGAATTTTATTATGATCCTACACGTAATTATTATGAGAGAGGAAAATATGGTTGTAGAAATTTCCATGTTACTAAATTACCTCTCTTCATGTTGAGATTGCTATTGTCTCTTTCTTCTTCCTTGCATATGCTAGTTTTTGCTTGCCTTGATAATTTGTTTGATTATAAAATGCCAATGCATAGGAAGTATGTTAGACTTAGATGTGTTTGTCACGTGTTTTATGATGCTCTCTTTGTGCTTCAATTCTCCTCTTTTATGTGAGCATCATTGAAATTATCAATGCCTAGCTAAAATGCTTTAAAGAAAAGCGCTTGTTGGGAGACAACCCAATATTTTCCTTGCTGTTTTTCAATAAATAATTTATATAGCCTCTGGTTATATGTGGTTTTGTGTTTTAATTAATGCTTGTGCCAAGTAAGACCTTTGGGATGGCTTACGGTGATAGTTGATTTGATCTTGCTGAAAAACAGAAACTTTTGCGTCCAGTCACAGAATTGTTTAAATTCAATGGAGAGTAGAAAAACCTTGAATTTTTTACACCGGATTTATATACAAAGTGTATCTGTTGTCCTAGTTTTTAAGAATTTTGGAGTTATAGAAGTATTCGAACAATTCAGATCTTGGCAGACTGTTCTGTTTTTGACAGATTCTATTTTCTATGTGTTGTTTGCTTATTTTGATGAATCTATGGGTAGTATCGGGGGGTATGAACCATGGAAAAGTTGGAATACAGTAGATATTACACCAATATAAATAAAGAATGAGTTCACAACAGTACCAAGAGTGGTGATTTATTTTCTTATACTAACGGAGCTTATGAGATTTTCTGTTGAGTTTTGTGTTGTGAAGTTTTCAAGTTTTGTGTAAGGATTTGATGGACTATGGAATAAGGAGTGGCAAGAGCCTAAGCTTGGGGATGCCCAAGGCACCCCAAGGTAATATTCAAGGACAACCAAGAGCCTAAGCTTGGGGATGCCCCGGAAGGCATCCCCTCTTTCGTCTTCGTCTATCGGTAACTTTACTTGAGCCTATATTTTTATTCACCACATGATATGTGTTTTGCTTGGAGCATCTTGTATGATAAGAGTCTTTGCTTTTTAGTTTGCCACAATCATCCTTGCTGTACACACCTTTTCAGAGGGACACGCATGAATTGTGATTTATTTGAATACTCTATGTGCTTCACTTATATCTTTTAAGCTAGGCAATTTGTCTCTAGTACTTCACTTATATCTTTTTAGAGCACGGCGGTGGCTTTATTTTATAGAAATTATTGAACTCTCATGCTTCACTTATATTATTTTGTGAGCCTCTAAACAGCATGGTAATTTGCTTTGGTTATAAATTTAGTCCTGATATGATAGACATCCAAGGGGGGTATAATAAAAACTTTCATATAAAGTGCATTGAATACTATGAGAAGTTTGATTCCTTATGATTGTTTTGAGATATGAAGGTGGTAATATTAGAGTCATGCTAGTGAGTAATTGTGAATTGGAGAAATACTTGTGTTAAGGTTTGTGATTCCCGTAGCATGCACGTATGGTGAACCGTTATGTAACCAAGTTGGAGAATGAGATATTTTTTGATTGTCCTCCTTATGAGTGGCGATCGGGGACGAGCGATGGTCTTTTCATACCAATCTATCCCCATAGGAGCATGCGCATAGTACTTTGTTTTGATAGCTAATAGATTTTTGCAATAAGTATGTGAGTTCTTTATGACTAATGTTGAGTCCATGGATTATACGCACTCTCACCCTTCCACCATTGCTAGCCTCTCTAGTACCGCGCAACTTTCGCCGGTACCATACACCCACCATATACCTTCCTCAAAACAGCAACCATACCTACCTATTATGGCATTTCCATAGCCATTCCGAGATATATTGCCATGCAACTTTCCACCGTTCCGTTTTACTATGACCCGTTCCATCATTGTCATATTGCTTTGCATGATCATGTAGTTGACATCGTATTTGTGGCAAAGCCACCTTTCATAATTCTTTCATACATGTCACTTTTGAGTCATTGCACATCCCGGTACACCGCTGGAGGCATTCATATAGAGTCATATTTTGTTCTAAGTATCGAGTTGTAATTTTCGAGTTGTAAGTAAATTAAAGTGTGATGGTCATCATTATTAGAGCATTGTCCCATGTGAGGAAATAAAAAAAAGAAAAGAAAAGAAAAAAAAAGAGGCCAAAGAAGCCAAAAAAGAAAAAAAAAGAAAAGAAAAAAAAGAGAGAAAAAGAGAGAAGGGGCAATGTTACTATCTTTTTTTTCCACACTTGTGCTTCAAAGTAGCACCATGAGTTTCATGATAGAGAGTCTCCTATATTATCACTTTCATATGCTAGTGGGAATTTTTCATTATAGAACTTGGCTTGTATATTCCAACGATGGGCTTCCTCAAATTACCCTAGGTCTTCATGAGCAAGCAAGTTGGATGCACAGTTGCACACCCACTTAGTTGTCTTTTTGAGCTTTCATAAACTTATAGCTCTAGTGCATCCGTTGCATGGCAATCCCTACTCACTCACATTGATATCTATTGATGGGCATCTCCATAGCCCGTTGATACGCCTAGTTGATGTGAGACTATCTCCCTCTTTTTGTCTTCTCCACAACCACCATATTCTATTCCACCTATAGTGCTATGTCCATGGCTCACGCTCATGTATTGCGTGAAAGTTCAAAAAGTTTGAGAACATCAAAAGTATGAAACAATTGCTTGGCTTGTCATCCGGGTTGTGCCTGATTTGAATATTTTGTGTGATGAAGATGGAGCATAGCCAGACTATATGATTTTTTAGGGATAAGCTTTCTTTGGCCATGTTATTTTGAGAAGACATAATTGCCTTGTTAGTATGCTTGAAGTATTATTGTTTTTATGTCAATATTAAACTTTTGTTTTGAATCTTATGGATCTGAACATTCATGCCACAATAAAGAAAAATTACATGGATAAGTATGTTAGGTAGCATTCCACATCAAAAATTCTGTTTTTATCATTTACCAACTCGAGGACGAGCAGGAATTAAGCTTGGGGATGCTTGATACGTCTCCAACGTATCTATAATTTTTGATTGTTCCATGCTATTATATTATCTGTTTTGGATGTTTTATATGCATTAATATGCTATTTTATATTATTTTTGGGACTAACCTATTAACCTAGAGCCTAGTGCCAGTTTCTGTTTTTTCCTTGTTTTTGAGTTTCGCAGAAAAGGAATACCAAATGGAGTCCAAACGGAATAAAACCTTCGCGATGATTTTTCTTGGACCAGAAGACACCCAGGAGACTTGGAGTGCAAGTCAGAAGATCCACGAGGTGGCCACAAGGGTGGAGGGCGCGCCCCCTGTCTTGTAGGCCCCTCGGTGACCCCCTGACCAAGATCTTCCTCCTATATATTCCCATATATCCCCAAACCAACAGAAGCATCCACGAAAACACTTTTCCACCACTGCAACCTTCTGTACCTGTGAGATCCCATCTTGGGGCCTTTTCCGGCATCCTGCCAAAGGGGGATTCGATCACGGAGGGCTTCTACATCAACACCATTGCCCTTTCGATGAAGCGTGAGTAGTTTACCTTAAACCTACGGGTTCATAGCTAGTAGCTAGATGGCTTCTTCTCTCTCTTTGATTCTCAATACCATGTTCTCCTCGATGTTCTTGGAGATCTATTCGATGTAATATTCTTTTGCGGTGTGTTTGTCGAGATTCGATGAATTGTGGATTTATGATCAGATTATCTATGAATATTATTTTAATCTTCTCTGAATTCTTTTATGCATGATTTGATATCTTTGTAATTCTCTTCGAACTATCGGTTTGGTTTGGCCAACTAGATTGGTTTTTCTTGCAATGGGAGAAGTGCTTAGCTTTGGGTTCAATCTTGTGGTGTCCTTTCCCAGTGACAGTAGGGGCAGCAAGGCACGTATTGTATTGTTGCCATCGGGGATAAAAAGATGGGGGTTTCATCATATTGCTTGAGTTAATTCCTCTACATCATGTCATCTTACTTAATGCGTTACTCCGTTCTTTATGAACTTAATACTCTAGATCCATGCTGGATAGCGGTCGATGTGTGGAGTAATAGTAGTAGATGCAGGCAGGAGTCGGTCTACTTGACACGGACGTGATGCCTATATTTCATAATCATTGCCTTAGATATCGTCATAACTTTGCGCTTTTCTATCAATTGCTCGACAGTAATTTGTTCACCCACCATATTATTCACTATCATGAGAGAAGCTTCTAGTGAAACCTATGGCCCCCGGGTCTATTTTCCATCATATTACTTTCCAATCTTTTATTTTCAGATCTATAAACCAAAAATACCAAAAATATCTACTTTATCTTTTGTTTAGTTTCATCTATCTCTATCAGATCTCACTTTTGCAAATAACCGTGAAGGGATTGACAACCCCTTTATCGCGTTGGGTGCAAGTTGTTTGATTGTTTGTGCAAGTATTGGTGATTTGTGCATTGTCTCCTACTGGATTGATACTTTGGTTCTCTAACTGAGGGAAGTACTTATCTCTACTTTGCTGCATCACCCTTTCCTCTTCAAGGGAAAAACCAACGCAAGCTCAAGAAGCAGCATACCACATTCCCGCCGTTATCATGAAGGTCAAGCAGCGTGAGTTTCTCACTCTCACTCAAGGAAACCTGTCAGTAAGTGAGTATTTGCATAAATTCAATCACTTGGCTCATTATTCTCTCTATGATGTGGCCACTAAAGAAAGGAAGATCGCTCGATTCCTTGGAGGACTCAATCAGCACCTCCGATGCATCCTCGGCATGTTTGGCTTCCCCGACTTCCAGACTTTGGTGAACAAGGCCCTTATTTCAGAAAGGGAGCACAAGCTCGTCCACGATAATAAGCCAGCTTATGATGATCGCAAGCGCAAGTTTGAGCCCAAGAAGGAAGGACGGCCGGTGTAGAAGGCTCGTACTTGGCAACAACCTCAGTTTGAGTTCAAACCAACCTGGCAGCAGAATACCAATAAGACCAACAACCAAGTCAAGAACATTGTGACCAACCCTGTCCGGGAAGACTATCAGCGTAACAACGCATGTTTCTCTTGTGGGCAGACCGGGCACTATGCGAAGCAGTGTCCCAAGAACGGCAAGACAAATGCACCTCTCAAGCCTCATGTCAACCACATGGAATCCTACACTGAGCAGGAACTTATCCAAGGCCAAGTGCATCATCTCTCCGCCGAAGAAGCCCAAGAAAACCCCGAAGTGGCCATCGGTATGTTTCTTGTTAATAACATACCTGCAACAATTTTATTTGAATCTGTGGCTTCCCATTCCTTTATTTCGCGGAGTTTTGTTGCCCAAAACAAGTTTTCTTGCTCTATTATTAAGAAAAGTATGATGGTGCAATCCTCGGGATCCGTGCTCAAAACAAATTTGGTATGCCGTGACTTGGAAATAAAGATTCATGGAGTTGTCTTCCCTGCCACACTGGTAGCCATTGAATCCGCAAGGATGGATGTCATATTGGGAATGGATTGGCTGACAAAGCATCAGGTCTGCATCAATTGTGCAATAAGGGAAGTTACATTAACAAATCCGACAGGACAGGCAGTGAGGTTTGTGGCTCGTAGGACCATGCCTAAGAAGGAAATGGTTTTTACAGCAATGTCCTCAGATATGGAATTAATACCAGTGGTCAGTAAGTTTCTAGATGTATTCCCTGAAGAATTACCAGGAATGCCACTAGATCGGGAGCTCGAGTTTGCCATTGATCTCGTGCCAGGGACGGCACCCATATACAAGAAGTATTACCGGATGCCTTCATCCGAACTGGTTGAGCTGAAGAAACAACTCGATGAGATGCTCAAGAAAGGATACATCCGCCCTAGTTCTTCACCCTGGGGGTCACCTGCCATATTCGTGAACAAGAAAGATGGTAGTCTTCAGATGTGTATAGACTACCGCCAGCTCAACGATGTCACTATCAAGAACAAACACCCACTCCCCAGAATTGATGATTTGTTCGATCAACTACATGGAGCTCAAATCTATTCCAAGGTTGATTTAAGGACCGGGTATCATCAGCTCAAGATCAAGAAAGAAGATATTCCTAAGACCGCATTCACCACTCGTTACGGTCTATATGAATACACAGTTATGTCATTCGGGCTGACAAATGCTCCTGCTTTCTTCATGCATATGATGAACAAAGTGTTCATGGATTTCTTGGACAAATTCATGGTGGTCTTCATCGACAATATTCTCATATACTCCAGGGGAGAAGAAGAGCATAAACAACATCTCTGAGCAGTATTGCAAAGGCTTCGTGACCACCAGTTATATGCAAAATTCAGTAAGTGTGAGTTCTGGCTTAAGCAAGTCGGATTCTTGGGGCACATTCTCTCTGCCGAAGGAATAGCTGTGGATCCAAGCAAAATCAAGGATGTGCTAAAATGGCCAGCACCCACGTCGGTGACAGAAATCAGAAGTTTTCTGGGGCTTGCTGGTTATTACCGTTGATTCATTGAAGGATTCTCCAAGATTGCTAAGCCCATGACAGAACTGCTCAATAAAGACCAAAAGTTCATATGGTCAGAAGATTGTGAGAAGAGCTTTAATGAATTGAAGACTCGTTTAACTTCAGCACCC
Organism: Thinopyrum elongatum; assembly: GCA_011799875.1. Classification (NCBI taxonomy): domain Eukaryota; kingdom Viridiplantae; phylum Streptophyta; class Magnoliopsida; order Poales; family Poaceae; genus Thinopyrum; species Thinopyrum elongatum. The sequence continues at coordinate 131,811,258 of CM022303.1, forward strand.
GTGTTGACACTCCCAGACATTTATCGAAGCTTTGATGTATACTGCGACGCATCTCGAAGGGGCCTAGGATGCGTGCTCATGCAAGATGACAAGGTTGTGGCTTATGCATCCCGACAGCTACGACCGCACAAAGGAAATTATCCTACTCATGACTTGGAGCTAGCAGCCGTTGTTCGTGCATTAAAATTTTGGAGGCATTATCTTATTGGCAAGCGGTGCCAAATATTCACTGACCACAAAAGTCTCAAGTACATATTTACTCAACCTGATTTAAATCTCCGACAAAGAAGATGGCTTGAGCTAGTCAAGGATTATGACCTCAGAATAAACTATCACCCGGGTAAAGCTAATGTGGTTGCGGATGCTCTCAGTAGCAAGCCAGCCACAGTAAATGCATTAATGACATCTTTGCCTCCCGAGCTACAAGCAGAAATGGCCCAGCTCAATCTGATCATTGTTGAGGCTGACTGCACCAATATGTTGGTCGTCACTCCCACGCTTGAGGAAGAAATTCGCAAAGCTCTGTCAGAAGATTTGTTATTGCAACACCAGGTCACACAGATGAAAGATGGCAAGACTCAAGACTTCCTGATGGATGATCAAGGCACGCTACGGTTTCAAGGACGAATATGTGTACCCGAAGTAGAAGATCTGAGGAAGAAGATATTAACAGAAGCACACGAGTCCTCATACTCGATCCATCCAGGAGGTACCAAAATGTACGAAGACGTCCGGCAAACATTTTGGTGGGATGGGATGAAGAATGATATTGCATATTTTGTCGCCTGCTGTGATATATGCAATAAGGTAAAGGAGGAACACCAAAAACCCACTGGGCTACTTCAACCTTTCACGTTCCGCAATGGAAATGGGACGATGTCTGCATGGATTTCATCACCGGTCTTCCCAACACTCCTCGTGGAAACAATGCTATATGGGTCGTGGTAGACATGCTGACCAAGGTGGCCCATTTCATTCCTATCCGGACCACATACCGTGCAGATCAACTGGCTCAACTCTATGTGTCCAGAATCATCTGTCTGCATGGTGTGCCAAGAACCAACACATCAGACCGAGGATCCCTTTTTCACCTCGGCATTCTGGTCACGACTTCACCAAGCTTTGGGGACATCATTAAAGTATAGCACATCTTATCACCCTCAGACAGATGGCCAGATGGAGCGAGTAAATCAAATACTCGAAGACATGCTTAGGGCATGTGCTCTTGCTCAAGGACCCAAATGGGAAGACATCTTACCCTACGCTGAGTTTTCCTACAACGACAGCTATCAAGCCAGCCTCAAGATGTCACCATATGAAGCCTTGTATGGACGCAAGTGTCGTACCCCATTAAATTGGTCCCAGACCGGAGACAGTTGTATTTTCGGGACTGACTTAATGATGGAAGCCGAAAAGCAAGTCAGGGAAATCCGAGATAGACTACAATTGGCCAAGTCCAGACAAAAGAGTTATTATGATTCCAAACACCGACAAATCAGTTTTGAACCTGGTGAATACGTCTACCTCTGAGTCACACCCATGAAAGGAGTCTAGAGATTTCAGACTCGGGGAAAGCTTGCACCAAGATATATTGGCCCATTTCCAGTTATGGCCAAAGTGGGCACAGTGGCATATCAATTGGAACTTCCTCCTGAATTGTCAGAGATACATGACGTCTTCCACGTATCACAGTTGCGAAGGTGTATCTCACCACCTGAGAAACGAAACTGATATGGCAGAAATAGAGCTTGCTAAGGATCTGACATATGAAGAGAAACCTTTCCGAATATTGGATGAGATGGAAAGAGTCACCCGCAGCAAGTCAATTAAGTTTTACAAGGTGCAGTGGGAACACCATACCGAAAGTGATGCTACCTGGGAAAGGGAAGACTTTTTGAGGACAGCATACTCTGAATTGTTTCTTGAGCAACCGAATCTGGAGGACGAGATTCATCCTAAGGGGGGGAGGTTTGTGACACCCTGGTTTTTGCCCTTTTTCTTTTTCTGGATTTTATTGCATTTTTGGATTGAATTTGAGTCTTGGATCAAATCATTTGGACTTAATCACTAGGGCATTTCTTTGATTTTCACCCAAGTGACTCATCTCACCTTCAAACCCATCTCTTGCTCTCTGATATATCAAAATATGACCTTGGGAATATTTTTCTAAAATGAAAAATATTCATTTTCTCTCTGATATAGCACTTCATTCACTTCTACTCCAAAGCAACCCTCATTATTCTGGCCCACAAAAACCTGAGAAAATTCCTGAATATTCTTTGGACCTTGGCACAACTCCCTGTGCAAAAATATTTCATGGGTATTTGGAATATTTTTGCTACAGAAAATCTTTTCCATTCTGGTCAGAAAATGCATGTTGTGAAGAAAGTGCATTTTTCCTTGATCCTCTGGAGCTAAATTTTTTAGGGCATCACTACCTTCCTAAGAGAAGCTTAACCCCCAAAGATCAGCTCCTAACTCTCTATAGAATCCTCTCTACTTAGCTCACAAGTTTCTGTCCAGAAACTTGCTGAGGCTCTCTTGTTCAATCTGGTCGGCCTGGCAGTGAGCCATCACCTCTCCTAGACCTAACACTGCAAGAACAAGCCACCAGACATGATTTTACTCCTCGGCGCGCCGCGTAGCCAGAGTTCACACGGTGACCGCATGTGGACACGGTGCCAGGCCGGTGCTCGATGCGCTCTGGGTGGCGCCAAGGTCTCTGTTTCGCCCGTGCGCGCGCCCGAGGCCAAACAATCTCGCCACCTAGTGCCTGCTGCTTCGTCTCATCACCCTTGACCCCTCCCTGCCGCTTGCCGACGCCGGAGCTCACCGCAGCAATCACGAGCACGTCGTGCCCGAGCACACAGTGAGCCCGTGCTCCTTGTCGTCGCCCCCCCCACGCGCCCTGTGTTCGGCTGCAAGCTCCCACAATGGCCGCATGACCCCTGGCCACTTCTTCCTCTCTCTCTGACCCCTCTCGTTGCCGAGCACCGCTTCCAGAGAGCTCGCTGGCCCTCTCGATCCCCCCCTCGGCCACGGCTATAAATAGGACCCCCAAACTCATCCAGCCTCACCACCATCCTCCTTTGGCACTCACACTTCCTCTAGATTACAGCGACCAGGCCAGGCGGACCTCTGGCCGCCGTTCTGCTCCAGAGATTGCCGTCGTCCCCGCCTCGGTGTTCTGCTTCCTCCGGTGCCCTTCGTCTTCCTCTGGTGCTTCGGAGATTGCCGCCGCCCCTGCCTCGGTGTTCTGCCATTGTTGCTTTATTTGTGTGAGCTTGTGAGTACATTCAAAGTACTCACCTGGCGTGTCATGCCAGTTTTAGGAGAAGTCATACCGAAGTTGGAATTGCATCGTGCATCGCAGTCTAGACCGTGTCCACGTCAGTGTCCCTGTGAGATGGAGTCCTTCTACATCGTTGTTCTGCTGCCGCGTAGCTTTATCGTTATGTCGAGGCCCCTGCTCATGTCTACTAAATAATGTACATATGTTCAGCAGCACCGTGTGTGCTGCTTGGCCTCGCTACTTGATGTAATATCGACTCTATGTTTCAATAAAGCGGTTGTCTTTCTGTACCAAGTTGTTGTGTGTTGCCAGAAGACTTGATCTCTGGGCTGGCAATACAAGGTAAACCGGTCGCTCTAAGCCGGGGTGCCACATTCTTATTGTTGGGGACATGCATATCCCCGTTGAGGTAACCTAGTGTTATTCGAAAATTCTCCGGTTTCATGTTATTCGAAAGAAGTTTGTTAATAAGACTTGATCAACCTTGTTAATGGATTCCTTTTGATGAGCATGAGATGGATGAATTTAGAAAGCACAACCTTCTGTACCCACCTTTTACTTTCTGTTATTTAGAATAAATAAAGCAAAAATAGTATTATCTGTCTGTTTTTTGAATTATCCGTGCAATAAAAAATGTTCCAAAAATAAAAGTTCTCCAAATGCCCTGAAACTTTAGTATGATTTTATATATAATATTTTAGAATTTTTGGCAGTGAGAACACACCAGGGGGTTGCATCAGTGGTCCACAAGCCCTGGGGGCTCGCCCACCCCCCTGGGCGCGCCCTCACTGGTACAACGAGGTGCTATACAAATGGTTTTAGACCCCATTCCGCGACGGCGTTCTGAACCGTCGCCTAGTGAGTGACTGCGATAGGGGGGTCCTTCCCACACGACCCAGAAACCGTCGGGGATATGCCCTCCTGGCACACACGCTCGGCAAAATGAGGTCGTGTGCAACCGGCGAGTGATCAAATACGGTTATACGTACAGTAGTGCTAAAAAAATATAATTATACAGGCGAAATCGTTTCCGATCGTAAGTACATCCCACACAGTCAGTCCCTGCTTAACGTTTCCGTTCGTATATACATCCCACACAGTCAGTCCCTGCTTAACGTTTCCGTTCGTATATACATCCCACATAGTCGCTCCAAGGAAAATGTTTCCGTTCGCAGGTACATCACACACAATTTTCCCCATTAAATCATTTGTGATAGTGTTGCCATTGCACACGATATTAATAATTTTATTCTTTGCGTTACTGAATGCATCACACACAGTGCGTAGAAGAAACTATGTGGCAAAGGCTGTCCATCACACACACTTTTTATGTGGTAAACGTTTGCGCAAGGTGGCCTAACGCAAACAGTTTTCAAGAGGATGTCGTGTGTGATTTTTCATTGATCCAACACGGTTTATTCCTACAAACTATGTGCGTTGCCTGAGGTCATCGCCCACGGTGTTTTCTCAATAACCGTTTGCAATAGAATAGCAGGCTAATTGCCCTATTATTAATAATCTATTTATTAATCTAATTGACATTTCATATTAAGCACACAATATATTTCATTTCCATATTAAGGAAGCAGGATTTCATAATTGAAATACATCAGAGTACAATATCATATAGCTTCAGCACTCAGCTACCCCATTACACAACTGCACCAGCACCAAGTTTCACATGCAACATCTACCACCTTTCGAAATTAGCATCATAGACAGAACATAGACAGATGAATCTCATCTGGAAAACTGCTGAAGCAGAAGGCGAATATTGGGCCTTCATTGATGTTGAAGGTCTTTGCAACTTTAGGCCAGTGCCTGTGGATGATTGACCGTCCATCCTTCGTCCTCTTCAGGAACACTTCAATATTGAACCATGGGTGTTGTATGAAAACCTTCCTCGCTTCCTGACCATACAGGTGGTTTGAGAGGTAATCATCAGTGAACTGCTTTGGAAAGGCCTGAAATCAAGGATATGCATAAATATCTTCTCCAGATTTGAAATGGCTCAAAGGAATTAAAAAGACAAGGTATAACAGTTAGTACCATCCCGTAGTGAACTGATGTCTTCTTCATTGTGCAGACAAAGATCTTGTTGTTTTTTGTTGCTAATTTCTTTATCGTAACAATCTTTCTGAGTGTCCTGACTTGACTGATATTAATGGAGAACTCATTCCACAAATGCAAAAAGGGTCAAACAATGGGTCAAAACCTCTGACAGCAGGACCTACATGTGCAAGACCAAATTGTTAAAAACCTAATATTTAAAAACAAGAAGTGGAAAGGTGTGTTATTAACTGCAACATGCCTAATATTTAAAAAACAAGCAAACATAGTCATTCAAACTTGTATTGTGCAGGTCTAAGTACACTAGTTATTGGCCCTGTTTGGATCCATGGGTTAGAGTTAGTTTGAGCTAGTTTGGGCTCAAATAGCCCTAAAGTATCCAAACATGAGGGCTAGTTTGAGCTAGTTGCATCAAACCCACCCAAAACAACTATCCCACCCAAGAGGTGTTGATTGGGGCTAGTTCTGCTAGTGCATTTATTGTCAATCTAACACTATCATCCAAACACCTCTTTGGCTAGAGTTAGTTCAGGGTTAGTCATTGTTGAGTATCATTGTTATTTAGGAAACGTAGGATAGCGTAGGATTTATTCTACCTTGACTTGTACTCCAAGATGACCATGTACTCCTATATATATGACCACGAGGCTCAAGCAATACAATCAACTATTCCACCAATCTCTCTCTCTCTCTCTCCCCCTTTTAACTGTCATGAGCTAGAAACTAACTCTAACCTCTAGCTAAGTTAGAGTATCCAAATAGTGCCATTGTTAAATCAAATGGAAAGGCGTGTTCAATACTCCCTCCGGTCCTTTTTACTCTGCATATAAGAATTGTCTGAAGTCAAACTTCATAAAGTTTGACCTTATTTATATGAAAAAATATCAACATCTAGCATGCTAAAGTTATACAATATGAAAATTTAAGTCATGACACATGTACTGATATTTATTTCATATTGTGAATGTTAGTATCTTGTTCTATAAAGTTGGTCAAACTTTAAGAGGGCTGACTTTAGACAAATCTTATATGCGAACTAAAAATATTCGGAGGGAGTACAACATGCTTAACAGCAACCAAATATAGTCATTCATAGAGCTATTGTTAAATTTGGTATTGATGAAATTGAACTGCACAGTTCATACTAGCACATATAGAACACCACACTGTTAATAGCTGAAATAAACAAGGCATACTACGAACAACCAAAGATGGCAATTGAAACTGGACATATGCTAACTACAAACAACCGAACAACCATAAACTGTAGAAATAAACAAGGCATAATGCAAACAACCTAATATAGCAATAAATACTGGTCAGGTTCTCACTACAAAAGGGGTTCAAGAAAACAAATCATGGGTTTCCTCACTTGTCACAGATTGGCTCCTCCTCGTGGTCGCCGTCGATGAGGTCTGACTTTCCAACTGAGGATCTCAGGCCAGCATCGTAGAACGTGTCCTTTAGAAATGACAAAAGGGGCTCCATGGCGATGAAGGATGGCAAATTGTTCATAACGAGCCGCAGGAGATCAGCGGCAGGGCCATCGATGAGATCGACGGCTGTCAAACCCGAAGGGTTGGGGGTGGGCAACTTAACCTGTGACATAACCCGCGTCAAGCCGTCGGTGTCGACGACCTTGATGTCCTAGCCGGCGTCCGCGACATGCCAGAATACTCTAGTCCACTGATTGAAAGGCTCAATCTAGGTCCAGTCATTGTCGTCAGCTTCCTCGATGGCCACCTCGCCGACGTCGGGCGAAGAGGCCGCGGTAAAGCTCTTTTGGGCTATTCGCTCCTCGAGCTCCCCGGGAAGCGTAGCTGGGCTTAGGCGGCGATGCTCTGGAGTGGGGGAGGGGGTGGGGATGGGGATCTCTGGGAAAGGGGACATTTCGCAGGCGTCATCTAAGAAACTCAGGGCGGCGAGAGTATGTATATCGATGGGTAAACTGCACGGGCAGACCGGCAGAGGTTGACGATGGAGGCGGCGCGGTGGCGGCGGCGACCTAGCTAGGTTTGGAGCGAGGGAGGGGTGGTGTGTATGTGTGTGAGCGGGGGATTTGGGGTGAGCGAAGGATGTGGGGTGTGTGTGTGGAGGGGGTCCAAGGTGGTGTTTGAGGAAATGCCACGGGTACTGAAAATTTTACGAGGCGGGAGTAAAATGGCGGGGCTATCAAAAATTTGGATCAAGGGATTGAAGCAGAGCGGGGCGGGAGTAAAATGCCGGGGCTACTGAAAATTTGGATCTACTGATTGAAGCAGAGCGGGAGTAACAGACATCGCACACGGTCCAGACATACTAATCGTGTGCTACCAAACAAAAAAACCATCTACGCGGATGCGGGTTGATATTTTCGAGATTGCGAGGGAGTAGATATTTTCGAGAGGGGGAGGGAAGCCTCGTGGAGCCCAATCTACTATGATCATGTCGGTGACAGGGGTAGGGGCGCGGCACACGGGTAGTCCTAGGGAATCGTGTCTGTTTCGTACCCGATCGCAGACGGTTGCTGTGTCCGACTCATCTGCTGTTTATAAATTTGGCCAAAAAATGCGGGAAAGGGTCAGAACACGAACACACTTGCATGTGGACCAAATATATGTATGAAAAGGGTTGTTTGATGTTCAAATACCCAATGCACAACTTTGATGTGGCACCTGTCACACAAAGCGCACGTTATTATTGCTAGCCCCCCCACCCCCCAAACACACACACACACACACACTTCGTGTTGCCGGGAGGGGAATCCTAGCTATGAATGCATGCCCCCAAATAGCTAGGTCTGACATCTCACCGTACCGTAACACAAAACCGAAAGGAGTACATCAACACCCCCTCCCCCCCCTTTGCTTCCGATCACATGTGGACCGTGTGCGGGCCCACAAATGTGTTCATCTGGCGTTACCAAATCACAAATATTATGTGGCACATGTGCATCGCAAATTAATCTGGCATCCCGGACCCCACAGAGGTTCATCTAGTACGAAGTAGTACTGTGCCCCCCTCCCCCCCACACACACTTTGAGTCGGTGGGAGGGGCCGGGCATCTCACCAAGGCGTATTGTAAGACTGACCAAGAAGAATCACCACCTTGGTCGTATAACCTCTCTTGTTTGTTGGGTCAAAGTCATGCATTGATGTTCCACACGCGGCCCCACAAAAATAGGCTAGCTTGTCGCCGATAACCACGCGAGGGAGTGCCTGAAGACAACCACTGCGTGCATGTGGCCCAAACATATGTATGAAGTGTCATGTGATGTTTGAATATACCCAATGCACAACTTTGATATGGCCGCGTGCTTTTGGAACCGGAAAGTCCCCACACGGAGCGAGGGTTCACGACGCATAGTATACTATATATATATAGGGATTCATGTGTATGCGAGCCCTCGAACTTAATTAGGTCTCGAATCTCACCATGATCGACGTACGACTATACGGTAATGCGAACCAAGAGAAGAAGAATCCACCCTGGTAACCTAGCTCTCTCGCGTTGCTGGTCGAAGTGATGGATGTCCACACGGGCCCACGAATATATAGGCCGTCGATGATAACCAAGCGAGGGAGAGTGTCCAAAGACAACCACTGCATGTATATATGTGCCCCAAACATATGTATGGACATGCGTGATGCATGCATATATGTTTGAATATCCAAAGCACAACATTTTGATGTGGCGCATGCATGCGTCGAAAAATGCACAGTCCCCACACAGATCTGGTTCATGATGCGTTGCGTGCTCGCCACCCCCCCCCCCACACACACACACACTTCGACCCGGTGGGAGGGATTCGTGTGTACACATGCGTGCGAAGTATATAGTTCCATGTACCGAACCGTATAAGACTAACCAAAATTTAATCCCCTCCTAATTATAAGTCAAATTAACCTCCATAGCTGTCGGTCGAAGTGATTGACCAAGCGGGCACACAGAGATGGATGAAGCATCTCGCTGATAACCCCGTGAGTGAGTGCTAGAGGACAACCGCCATCGCTTGCTTGTGGGCCAAACACATGTATGGAGATGTGTGGTTGTGATGTTTGAATACCTAATATATATATGCAGAACTTTGATGTGGCACCTGCCTCGGAAACCTTTAAGTCCCTCGCATGAACCGAGGTTCATGACATGTAGTATATATATGTTGCCCTCCTCCCCTCTTCGACGCGTAATATATACTCCTACGTACCGTAACACAACCCGAAAATAATCCTCCTTGTTCGTCAAATTACCTTTCTCGTTGTGTCATATATTAGATGGACGACGACCTCGCGGGCCCATGGAGGGAAGAGTCATAGGCAAATGAGTGACAACCATCGTCTGCATGTGGCCCAATGTGTTGGTGATGTTTTTAATACCCAATATGCACAACTTTGCGGCACCTGCCTCGGAAACCAAAAAGTCCCCACACGAAGTAAGATTGATTCATGATGTGTGTGTAGTGTATATGTGCTGCCCCGACCCCCTCCTCCCCTCTTCGAGTCGTACAATATACTCCTACCGCAACACAACCCAAAAAGAAACCTCCTTGCTGGGTCAAAGTGATGGAGGACAACCTCGCGGGCCCATGGATGGAAGCATCGCACGCGAGTGAGTGTCCTATATGACGCGTAGTATTGCCCCCGGCCACCCTCTTCAACGCATACTATATATATACTCCTACCGTACGTATAACAAAAACCAAAAAATGACCATCCTTGTTGGTCAAATTAACCTCTCTCATCGCATGTCATAGTGCTGGACGGCGACCTCGTGGGCCCACGCGAGTGAGTGTCCTAGGACCACCGCGTGCATGTGGCCCAAAGATACATGTCAAACTTTTTCTGCAGCGAACATGCGACCAAAGGAGTTTAGTGTTGAAAATTGAAAAAAATAGATAACATCTATCCATTTTTTATACATTGATTGATTTCCCAGGGATTTAAATGTGCAAAAATCAAATTTGATCTACATGAGACCCGTTATAGTGCACGAAAATGGATTGCAAAATTATATGTGTACGTGTCCCTGGGTGCATGTTTAGTCCCCATGCAAGAAATTTCTAACATCTAGAATCTTGATTTTAAAATCCAATAAATCCAAAACTAAGTTGAAATTCATGAAACTTATTATGGTGTCATATGGACACCAATAGACTGTGATATTTTTTTTTCAAATTTGAGACAAGTTTTGATATAATCTTCTTACATACAGGAAATTATAAATAATTATCAACCAATATTGCAAATGAACTCTTTATTCGAACCGTGTGCTTTAGACCAACAATGTAAGTGCAGTGCTTCGGTTAAGCAATAAAGTGGCAGAATTAATCATCAAAAAGGAAAAATCAATATAATACATGCCGCACACGCGTCCCGTGTGCCGTACGAGCATGCGTGAGTTGACGAGATGCATGCTAGCAGGCAGACCGGGAGGCCGTGGCATGCGCGTGTACGCAACGCACTCACCATGGGGCATGCTACTAGCTGTGTGAAATGACAGTAGGCGTGCCAGCAGTCCGCCGCGCAGGCTCACCGGGAGGCGAGCCAGCCCTTTGACCGCCACCCACCTCGCTCCCACTGCTCCATATTAATGGCGCGCCCACCTCGCTCCGTGAATTGATGGTATAGGAATGCCAGAAGTCCGCCGCGCAGGCTCGCCGGGAAGCGAGACAGCCTTTGACCGCCGCCCGCCTTGCTCCCACTGGTCTGTATTAATGGCGCGCCCGAGCGGCCGCACCCCCCATCGTTGCCACACACACAATCCTCTCTCTCCGCCCCCATCCTCGATGCCGCTCTCAGTCCTCAAAGCCGGCACCCCCCATCCTCGCCAGACACACAATCCTCTCTCTCCGCCCGCATCCTCGATGCCGCTCTCAGTCCTCACAGCCGTCAGTGTATGAGGATGCCGCCGAAGTGCCCCATCGGCGGGAGTGACGACGCCGGGGCTGCTGAAGCACCGGAGCACGGCGTGAATATGGAGACAGAGGTTTCCGTCACCGCCGACGAGGTGGAGAATGAGGCTGCCAACAAGCGGAGGCGGGTCGAGAAAGAACCGCAAGCGACTCCAGCAGGCCTAGACTTCAATCAGCAGCCTCCCCGATGATATGTTGACAGTCATCATATCCCTCCTCCCAATCAAATATGGGGCGAGGATGATGTCTACTACGCAACTTTATTCTTGTAGACTCGTGTTGAGCCTCCAAGCGCAGAGTTTTGTAGGACAGTAGCAATTTTCCCTCAAGTGGATGACCTAAGGTTTATCAATCCGTGGGAGGCGTAGGATGAAGATGGTCTCTCTCAAACAACCCTGCAACCAAATACAAGAAATCTCTTGTGTCCCCAACACACCCAATACAATGGCAAATTGTATAGGTGCACTAGTTCGGCGAAGAGATGGTGATAAAAGTGTAATATGGATGGTAGAAATATATTTTTATAATCTGAATAAATAAAAACAGCAAGGTAGCAAATAGTAAACGGGCACAAAAACGGTATTGCAATGCTTAGAAACAAGGCCTAGGGTCCATACTTTTGCTAGTGCAATCCCTCAACAATGCTAATATAATTGGATCATATAACCAACCCTCAAAGTGCGATGAAGAATCACTCCGAAGTTCCTATCTAGCGGAGAACATAAGACGGAATTGTTTGTAGGGTACGAAACCACCTCAAAGCTATTCTTTCCGTTCGATCTATTCAAGAGTTCGTACTAAAATAACACAAAGCTATTCTTTCTGTTCGATCTATCCTAGAGTTCATACTAAAATAACACCAAAGCAAATTCAGATTTATAATATTCAATCCAACACAAAGAACTTCAAAGAGTGCCCCAAGATTTCTACCGGAGAAACAAAGACAAGAACGTGCATCAACCCCTATGCATAGATTACCCCAATGTCACCTCGGGAATCCGCGAGTTGAGTGCCAAAACATATATCAAGTGAATCAATACGATACCCCATTGTCACCACGAGTATTCAATTGCAAGACATATATCAAGTGTTCTCAAATCCATAAAAGTATTCAATCCGATAACAGTGAAATCTCAAAGGGAAAACTCAATTCATCACAACAAGATAGAGAGGGGAAAACACCATATGATCCGACTATATTAACAAAGCCCGCGATACATCAAGATCGTGCCATCTCAAGAACACGAGAGAGAGATATTAAACACATAGCTACTGGTACAAACCCTCAGCCCCGAGGGTGGACTACTCCCTCCTCATCATGGTGGCCGCCAGGATGATGAAGATGGCCACCGGTGATGATCTCCCCCTCCGGCAAGGTGCCTGAACGGGGTCTAGATTGGATCTCATGGATACATAGGCCTTCCGGCGGCGGAACTTCTGATCTAGGGTTACCCCCAAGGGTTTTGGAATATTTGGCAATTTATAGGGTAAAGAGGCGGTGCGGGAGGCCATCGAGGTGGGCACAACCCACCTGGGCGCGCCTGGTGGCCAGGCGCGCCCTGGTGGGTTGTTCCCCCCTCGAGGCACCCCCCAGGTGCTGCTCTGGCCCATTGGTGGTCTTCTAGTCCATAAAAAATCCACAAAAAGTTTCGCCGTGTTTGGACTCCGTTTGGTACTGATTTTCTGCTATGTAAAAAACATGCAAAAACAGCAACTGGCACTTGGCACTATGTCAATAGGTTAGTACCAAAAAATGATATAAAATGACTATAAAATGATTATAAAACATCCAAGAATGATAATATAATAGCATGGAACAATCAAAAATTATAGATACGTTGGAGACGTATCAGCATCCCCAAGCTTAATTCCTGCTCGTCCTCGAGTAGGTAAATGATAAATACAGAATTTTTGACGTGGAATGCTGCCTAACATGTTCATCACATATTCTTTTCTTTGTAGCATGGACATTTGGACTTTTATATGGTCCAAAGCAATAGTCTAGTTTTGACATGACAACTTAAATACTCAAGCATATCAACAAGCAACCATGTCTTTCAAAATATCAAATGCTAAAATAAGTTATCCCTAGCCCATCCTGCTCAATCATTGATCCATTCATGAAACACGCTCGCATATTAGCTACACCCAATGCTCAAGTACGATCATAGTGCCCCCTAGTTGGTGCTTTATGAGAGAAGATGGAGACTCAAATTAAAAAAAAATTGCATAAAGTAAAAGAAAGGCCCTTCGCAGAGGGAAGTAGGGATTTGTAGAGGTGCCAGAGCTCAAAGCGAAAAACTTAGAGATAAAAACATTTTGGGAGGTGTGCCTTTCCCACCAACGAAACCGACTTAGAGTTCCCAACATTTTCCATGCTAGATATATCATAGGCGGTTCCCAAACAGAAAATAAAGTTTATTCCTTTTTCCACCGTACTTTCACTTTCCATGGCTAGCCGTATCCACGGGTGCCCTCCATACCAACACTTTCCAAGGAATTTATTATTTGACAACATAAAGTAAATTTCTTTTTCATTTCGGAACTAGGCATCCCTAATACCTTTGTCGTACTCTCGTGCATTGACAAGTGAATAAACACTCATCTTGAGAATAACACATCTAGCATGGAAAATATTGGCCACCCCTCACCGCCTCGCGAGTGGTACGAGCACACAAAAGAGAAATTTATTTTAAAAATTAGAGATGGCACATACAAATTTGCTTAGAACGGCAAAAGAATACCACATATAGGTAGATATAGTGGACTCATGTAGCAAAACTGGTTTAAAGGATTTTGGATGCACAAGTAGTGATCATACTTAGTGCAAAATGAAGGCCAGCAAAAGATTCAGAAGCGACCAACCAAGAAATGAATAATCTCATAAGCGAGCATTGAGCATAATTAACACTGAATAATGCACCATAAGTAGGATGTAATTTCATTGCATAACTATTGACTTTCGTGCTTGCATAGGGAATCACAAACCTTAACACCAATATTCTTACTAAAGCATAATTACTCATCAACATGACTCACATATCACATCATCATATCTCAAAACTATTACAAGGAATCAAGTTTATTTTCTCCAATGATCTTCATGAAAGTTTTTATTATATCTTTCTTGTTTATCTATCACTTTGGGACTAATTTTCATGTATTGCTTTAGATAAGCTCAAACAAATATAAGTGAAGATCATGAGCATACAATTTTCTTCTCTCAAAATAATACAAGTGAAGCATGAGAGAATTTCTTCAAAAATACTAAAGCACACCGTGCTCAAAAAGATATAAGTGAAGCACTAGAGCAATTCCATAGAAAAGAGCTTCGTTGACGGGATGTGAGTGCCGCTTACCTAGCCTCTCTGGCAACTATTTGAGGACTCTATTTTATTTAAAAACATTCAGATCTAAGTATTTTAATAAAACAGCAAGCAAAATAAAATAAAATGACATTCCAAGAATAGCACACATCATGTGGAGATGCAAAAACTTAGGCTCAACCGATACTAACCGATAATTGTTGAAGAAGAAAGGTGGGATGCCTACCGGGGCATCCCCAAGCTTAGATGCTTGAGACTTCTTGTAATATCAACTTGGGATGCCTTGGGCATCCCCAAGCTTGAGCTTTTTTGTCTCCTTAATTCCTCTCATATCACGGTTTTCCTAAATCTCAAAAGCTTCATCCACACAAAACTCACCAAGAACTCGTGAAATAAGTTAGTATAAACCAATGCAAAAACCTTATCATTCTCTACTGTAGAAAATCAATAAAATTATTATTCAACATTTCATACTAAATGCCTCTGCATATTTAATACTCCTATCCTCAAATAGAATCATTAAACAAGCAAACATATGCAAACATAACAGCAATCTGCCAAAACAGTACAGTCTGTAAAGAATGCAAGAGTATCAACACTTACTCAACTCAAAAAATTCTGAAAATTTAACAAACTGTAGAAAATTTATCAGAGCTTATTGTGCAAAAAGTTTCAAAATTTTATCACATTCTGACTTTTCTAGGGAATTTTTGTAACAGCGGTAAACTTTCTGTTATGAAACAGCAACATGTAGACTTGCAAAATAAGCATGGTAAAGGCTATACTTGACATTTTTATTGAAATGAAAGATGCAAAACATTATTATAAGTAGCAGAAAGCAAATAAAAATAAAATAAAATGACGCTCCAAGCAAAACACATATCATGTGATGAATAAAAATATAGCTCCAAGTGAGGTTACCGATAATGTCGGAGACGAAAGAGGGGATGCCTTCCGGGGCATCCCCAAGCTTAGTTGCTTGGATATTCCTTAAGTATTACCTTCGGGGTGCCTTGGGAATCCCCAAGCTTAGGGTCTTGTCACTCCTTATTCTCCTCATATCGATATCTCACCCAAAACTTGAAAACTTCAATCACACAAAACTTAACGGAACTTCGTGAGATGGGTTAGTATGATAAAGACAAATCATTCACTTTGGTACTGTCAAAGACAAGATTCATAGTTGTTATCACACCATGCCTACTGTAACTTATCATTTCTACAATTTATATTGAGCAATATAAGCCATAGAAACTAGGAAACAAGCAAACTATGCATTGAAAACAGAATCTGTCATAAACAGAACAGTACGTAAAGATCTGAATTAAGGTCATACTTCTGTAACTCCAAAAATTCTTAAACTTTAGGACAACGTAGAAAATTTGTATACCCATCAACTGTAAAAAATTAAGAATTTTTACACGTTCCAGTAAAATATAAGAATTTCTGCACTGTACGCAAAAGTTTCTGTTTTTGCACAGAATCAAGTCAACTATCATCCACACTATCCCAAAGGCTTTACTTGGCACTTTATTGAAACAAAAGCAATAAAACATGATTACTACAGTAGCATAACCATGTGAACACATAAAAACAGTAGGTAAAAGTGTTGGGTTGTCTCCCAACAAGCACTTTTCTTTAATGCCTTTTAGCTAGGCATGATGATTTCAATGATGCTCGCATAAAAGATAAGAATTGAAACATAATAAGAGCATCATGAAGCATGTGACTAGCACATTTAAGTCTAACCCACTTCCTATGCATAGGGATTTTTTGAGCAAACAACTTATGGGAACAAGAATCAACTAGCATAGGAAGGCAAAACAAGCAAAACTTCAAAACTTTCAACACATAGAGAGGAAACTTGATATTATTGAGAAGCCTACAAGCTTATGTTCCTCTCTCATAATAATATTCAGTAGCATCATGAATGAATTCAACAATATAGCTATCACATAAAGCATTCTTTTCATGATCCACAAGCATAGAAATTTTATTACTCTCCACATAAGCAAATTTATTCTCATGAATAGTAGTGGGAGCAAACTCACCAAAATAACTATCATGGGATTGAAAATTAAAATCATGATGACAAGTTTCATGGTTATCATTATTCTTTATTGCATAAATGTCATCACCATAATCATCATAGATAGGAGCCATGCTATCATCATAATAAATTTTCTCATCAAAACTTGGGGGAGTAAAAATATCATCTTCATCAAATATAGCATCCCCAAGCTTGTAGCTTTGCATATCATTAGCATCATGGATATTCAATGAATTCATACTAACAACATTGCAATCATGCTCATCATTCAAATATTTTGTGCCAAACATTTTATTGACTTCTTCTTCTAACAATTGAGCACAATTTTCTGATCCATCATTTTCAAGAAAGATATTATAAAGATGATCAATAATATGATGCAACCTCAATTCCATTTCTTTTATGTAGTTTTCTTTTATAAACCAAACTAGTGATAAAACAAGAAACTAAAAGATTCAATTGCAAGATCTAAAGATATACCTTCAAGCACTCACCTCCCCGGCAACGGCGCCAGAAAAGAGCTTGATGTCCACTACGCAACGTTATTCTTGTAGACTCGTGTTGGGCCTCCAAGCGGAGAGTTTTGTAGGATAGTAGCAATTTTCTCTCAAGTGGATGAACTAAGGTTTATCAATCCGTGGGAGGCATAGGATGAAGATGGTCTCTCTCAAACAACCCTACAACCAAATACAAGAAATCTCTTGTGTCCCCAACACACCCAATACAATGGCAAATTGTATAGGTGCACTAGTTCGGCGAAGAGATGGTGATAAAAGTGTAATATGGATGGTTGAAATATATTTTTATAATCTGAATAAATAAAAACAGCAAGGTACCAAATAGTAAACGGGCACAAAAATGGTATTGCAATGCTTAGAAACAAGGCCTAGGGTCCGTACTTTCGCTAGTGCAATCTCTCAACAATGCTAATATAATTGGATCATATAACCAACCCTCAAAGTGCGATTAAGAATCAGTCCAAAGTTCCTATCTAGCGGAGAACATAAGACGGAATTGTTTGTAGGGTACGAAACCACCTCAAAGCTATTCTTTCCGTTCGATCTATTCAAGAGTTCGTACTAAAATAACACAAAGCTATTCTTTCTGTTCGATCTATCCTAGAGTTCGTACTAAAATAACACCAAAGCAAATTCAGATTTATAATATTCAATCCAACACAAAGAACTTCAAAGAGTGCCCCAAGATTTCTACCAGAGAAACAAAGACAAGAACGTGCATCAACCCCTATGCATAGATTACCCCAATGTCACCTCGGGAATCCGCGAGTTGAGTGCCAAAACATATATCAAGTGAATCAATACGATACCCCATTGTCACCACGAGTATTCAATTGCAAGACATATATCAAGTGTTCTCAAATCCATAAAAGTATTCAATCCGATAACAGTGAAATCTCAAAAGGAAAACTCAATTCATCACAACAAGATAGAGAGGGGAAAACACCATATGATCCGACTATATTAACAAAGCCCGCGATACATCAAGATCGTGACATCTCAAGAACACGAGAGAGAGAGATTAAACACATAACTACTGGTACAAACCCTCAGCCCCGAGGGTGGACTACTCCCTCCTCATCATGGTGGTCGCCGGGATGATGAAGATGGCCACCGGTGATGATCTCCCCCTCCGGCAGGGTGCCGGAACGGGGTCTAGATTGGATCTCATGGATACAGAGGCCTTGCTGCGGCGGAACTTCTGATCTAGGGTTACCCCCAAGGGTTTTGGAATATTTGGCAATTTATAGGGTAAAGAGGCGGTGCGGGAGGCCACCGATGTGGGCACAACCCACCTGGGCGCGCCTGGGGGCCCAGGCGTGCCCTGGTGGGTTGTGCCCCCCTCGGGGCACCCCCCAGGTGCTGCTCTGGCCCATTGGTGGTCTTCTGGTCCATAAAAAATCCACAAAAAGTTTCGCGGTGTTTGGACTCCGTTTGGTATTGATTTTCTACGATGTAAAAAACATGCAAAAACATCAACTGGCACTTGGCACTATGTCAATAGGTTAGTACCAAAAAATGATATAAAATGACTATAAAATGATTATAAAACATCCAAGAATGATAATATAACAGCATGGAACAATAAAAAATTATAGATACGTTGGAGACGTATCAGAGGACAACCTTCCTTTCCCGGCGGTGGCGCCCCCTATGGCTCTCCACCCCTCTCGACCTCCTCGACGCCCACGAGCTTTGCCGTGGCTATCGCAAAAGCTTGGATGCGTTCTCCCAGATCCTCGGCAGTCACCATGGCCCAATCAGACGCCTTTTCACGGGCAAGTTCCGTTCCAATGGCAAGGACCGAGCCAAGCTTGACGAGTGGTTCCGATCCCCCGCCCTAGATCAGCTCGAGGAGCTCAGTTTTAATGATGGGCATATGTGCTCGCTGCCAACGTCCGCGCTCCGCTTCGCGCCCATGCTGCGCCTCGCCAAGTTCATGAACTGCCATTCCCCCCCCCTTTAATGACGCGCCCGCTCTTTTTCTACCACGATTGAAGCACCTCGAGCTCGTCGCTGTCTGCATCCCAAAGGATGACATGGAGTGCCTGCTCCATGGTTGTACTACACTCGAGTTCCTTCATCTTCAGGCGATGAATTGGTCGAGTAGCTTCCACATCACCTCCAGGACTCTCCAGACTATTTATGTGTGTTGCTGGTGCTGCAACGAGAGATCACAAAAGGTGGACCACAATATGGTCATTGAGGACACACCTTCACTTGAGACATTACTTGTAGTTGATCAACAAGGTCCAACAAGAATCAATGTCATTTCTGCGCTGAAATTGAGAGTGGTGGGCTACTCGTCTATCAAATACTACTACTTTCAGGTACAACAGTCGCCTTCTACCTCTCCTTCTTGATATCAACATTATTTCTAGTTTTGAAGATGTATGTTCGTCTGTCATCCAGCAAAGCTTCACCCAGATTCTGCGCACAGTGAAGGTCTTGGCACTAGAATCTGTCGGCCCCAACCTGGACCAAGTTGTCAGTTTCCTGAGATGCTTTCCGTGCCTAAAGAAGCTATATACCGAGGTGATGTTCCTTTCCTGTTAAATGTTAACCATAAGGGAGTTCAATTTTTTGCACCTTTTCCCAAGTTTACAATGACAATGTACTACGATTTCTGAAGGAATTTTGCTGGATTTCAGGACATACACCCCCACCCCATATTGGTTGCTTGATTCATATGGTTACAATCCATAAGCATTTCTCCTTTGGATTCATCTGTACTAGTTTTCGTAGGGAATTTTTCATCCAATCCAACCTCTTGTCAAGAAGGCTACATTTTTCTAGATTGTAATCAAATGCCCATGTTAATCATGTCAGATCGAAGATGGCACGTTAGTGCATTTTCCAAATCCTGCAAACCAAATAGGCGTGTAGTAGTGTTCAAAACTGCATGTAGGCACTAACACGTTCTCTTCTTTTGCAGATAATAATAGGCCCGGAGGTGGATAATGTTTATAACGACAATCACATCGAATGCCTGGATCTGCATCTCTAAAAAATTACTTTGAACTCCTACCGAGGGACCTTACCGGAGATTACATTCACCAGGTTCTTTCTTGCCAGAGCAAGGGTGCTAAAGGTACTGAGGTTGAACACGCATTTAATTTGGAAAGATGAATGGTTTGTTGATCAGAGCCGGCAGCTACTGCAGAATGGAAGAGGCTCCAAAAAAGCTAAACTTCGTATTGGAAGAGCATATGACAGAGTAATTGGAAGTCATTGTGTCAAACCCATACATGACTTGTCAGTGGCTGATCCCATTGCAGAAATGACGAGGTTTCAAAAGCGGCCTTACTATTTTAATTTTTAGTTTAAACCTCTCTTATATCCATGTTCAGCTGATCAGCACGGGCATTTGCAGCTGAATGAGCTGAATTTCATTTCTAATATCGGTTTGAACCTTGTAATCTTTGAATTTGAGCCATGTAACTCTGGAATTTGAACCATGTAATATTTCGGGCTTTTGTGGTACAATCGTTGAAATGGCATTGTATGAGACTCGTAGATTGGTAGTACTATTTTGACCTTAATATGCAATAGACTTAGATTTTATTAACCATTCACGACCAGGGATCCAGCCGGAAGCAGAGCAATGGCAAACGTCATCTCAGCAAGATGTAGATGATTAGATGCTCGTTTCTCCTAGTTTAGTATGCATGTAATTGCTTACTTTGGTGTGTGGAAATTTTATGAGTGTAGTCACTTATGTAATTGTATGCTTAATTTGGTCATGCAATGCTGTTCTTATAACTATATATGTTGATGTTCTGTAGACAGAGCAAATCACATCGCACACGGACCACACTAGTGAATTGTATGCCGTATATCGCACACACCTTCATCTGGCTACCCATTTCTGTTGTTCCGCCTCATCATAAACAGTTTATCCGAGTGAACTGTATGCCGTATATTGCACATGAGTTCATCTGGCTGCCCATTTCTTTTATTCTGCCTCATCGCAAACAGTTCATTGAACTGAACCGTATGCCCCGCATCGCACACGCAACTAAAATCTGAACCGTGTTTGATGTATCCTTTATCGCAAACATTTTGCATATTTTTTTACGGTTATTTTACATCACCGTTTGCGATTAATGCATCACACACAGTTTCGTCAAAGGGTCTCTGATCGTAGTGTCGCGTTAGTAGCATCCTGCAGTAGTGCCTGGTGGCTTGTGGGTCCCATGTGGGTCCCCCTCACTTATTTCAGTACCCATCCACTCGTCTTCCTCCAGAAAAAATCATCCTGTTGCTCAAACCCGTGTTCTTGCTCATCTTGCTGCCATTTTCGATCTCCTTGTGCAAAGCTCCATTTGCAAAACTGTTTTGGGGGATTGTTCTTCGGTATGTGACCCCTCCAATGGTCCAATTAGTTTTTGTTCAAGTGCTTTATATATTGCAAATTTTTGCTACTGTGGTGACCTTGTTCTTGAGCTTGGATGTCAAATTTATATGGTCCAAAGTAGTTTTGATGCATGATATAGCCTCTAGGCACTTGTAGGAGTAGTTGCTATCAATTTTGTTGAGTTTTGTTCACTTTTATTTTGAGTCACTAAAATTTTTAGAAATTTTTCAGAGGAAGAAAAATGTTTAGGATGATATACCAAGGTGGTTCCTCGAGGAAGCAAGCCCCAAGGCTCGCGATACGTGAGCCGGACCTTGAACCACCAAGGGAAGCTCAAGTACGGCCTTGCGAATGGCCGTCGGATCACTTCATGGTTCATGCAGGTTTCAAGGATGAATTTGATGCATACGTACAAAATGCTGGCCTTGAGGACTTCGTGTCAGATAAGTGTCGGCAGTACTATCACCTCACTGATTCATTTGTGCGAAGATTTAAATTTACATTCTAGCGCAATACTCATTTTGTCCTATTTGATCTTTATGATAAATCATATACCATGGACCTAGAAGATTTTAATGAAGCATGTAAAATTCCACAGTGGGGAATTCATAGTTAACCTCGCAAAACTGAATACAATGATTTCCTTGATAGCCTCACTGTAGGAGAAACTAGAAATATTACACAAGCTACCATGGGGAGCATTCACTTTCCTGCCATACATTATTTTGCTCTCTTTATAGGTAGATGCATTAATGGTAAACATGATCATAGCCACCTTTGTGCATCAGATCTTAGTGTCCTCAAGTGTGCGGTAACGGGTGATAAACGATATAACTTGGGGGCTATTATTGCAAGGAGGTTACATAATAATGCTAAAGATGGAGATTTCTTCGGTGGGATTTATGCCACCCGTGTAGCTAACTATCTTGGGGTACCCATAAGGGGGGATGACATTGAGTTACCACCTGCTTTTCTTGATTATAATGCTATGGTACGCTACCAGCTTCTTGAGAGGAACGAACAGTCCCTCCTGTACTGACTAATCTTTGACAGGTAGCGTGCTGTCTATATTACCCTTCCTGCTCCTGCCTTATTTGACTTTCAGGTAAAAAGGAGATATTTTATAACTAGAGAGGAGGCAAACGAGTATGAGAGAGAGGTGGAGGCTACTCGCCTCCATGCTGCAGCCCTTCAGGCAGTAGCTGCCACATCCCAGTACAACCCGACTATAACTTTGGATACCCGCCAGGCCAGCCGTGGCCGTAGACCAACTTAGGCCAAAAACCTAAGCTTGGGGGAGTACGTATTTCTCACCAACATTACATTCATGTTCACACACTCATTCCAGTTGTCAGTGTTCATACTTTTTCATTGTATTATCCATGTTAGTTTATTTCTTTTTCTTGCTTTCTTATTGTGTGTTCGAAAAACTTTGAGAAAATCCAAAAAAAATTAGCTGTAGTTTCTTTTTAGTTTCCTTTCCATGTTAAATTAGTTGTAGTATTAAAAGAAAACCCAAAGAGATTTCTCGTTCTTCTTTTGCTTGTTGGGAGCTTTCCCGTGTAAATAGTTTTTCTTGTTCTTGTTTTTACTTTCTTCAGAAAAACAAAAACTCCAAAAACATTTCAGTGTGTTTCTTGGAAATTCTTTTTCCTTTCTTTGGGTCGAGAGGAGAAGGCCATGATGAAAATGTTGAGTGGCTCTCATATGCATTATTGTTGATCTAACAAGAGCCCATATTACCTTGTCTTCTCCTTTGAATAAATGTTTGCAGATTCTAGCTTAGTCCAATGCACGGGCACTATTATTATTATTATCCGCACCGTTCGGTCGTGCAAGTGAAAGGCAATAATGACGATATTTGATGAAATGATTGAGATGAGGGAAAGCTGGTATGAACTCGACCTATTTTGTTTTTGTAAATATGATAATTCATTGTTCTTGATTCAGCCCATTATGAATGAAACATGTTTGCAATGAAAATTAGAGATTATAGTTACTCATGCCATGCTTAATTAGCTAGGAGTTTATAATGGTTTACCTTGCGTGCCAACATGCTTTTAAAATGGTTGTGATGTAGTATGATGGGATGGTATCCTCCTTTGAATGATTCGAGTGGCTTGACTTGGCACATGTTCACGCATGTAGTTGAAACAAAATCAACATAGCCTCCACGATATTTATGTTCATGGTGATTTATATCCTACTTATGCTTGCACTCAATGTTGGTTAATCTTAACGCATGTTTATGACTGTTGTTGCTCTCTAGTTGGTCGCTCCTCAATCTTTTGCTAGCCTTCACTTGTACTAAGCAGGAATACTGCTTGTGCATCCACTTCCATAAACCCAAAGTTGTTCCATATGAGTCCACCATACCTACCTATATGCGGTATTTACCTGCCGTTCCAAGTAAATTTGCATGTGCCAACTCTAAACCTTCAAATGATAATTTGTTTTGTATGCCCGAATCGCTCATGTAGCGACTGGGGGATATCAGTATCTTCCATGCTAGGTGGGTTATTCTCACGATGAGTGTTGATTCACTTATCATTCACGAGAAAGTGGTTGGTAATCGGGATGCCCAGTTCCATGCTTAAATCAAATCAAAATAATTTCAAACAAAACTCCGCCAGGGCTATTGTTTGTATGGACGATACCCGTTGTTTCCGACCAGCCGTGGAGTGTGCTTGTTGGTTGAGGGGGAGTAAAAACTTTACCATTCTGTTTGGGAACCGCCTATAATGTATGTAGCATGGAAGATACCGAGATCTCTGGTTGTTATGTTGACAATGAAAGCATATCGCTCAAAATTATATTCATCTCTGTTTCAAAAAGCTCGAGCTCTGGCACCTCTGCAAATCCCTGCTTCCCTCTATGAAGGGCCTATCTATTTACTTTTATTGTTGAGTCATCATCTTCTTATAAAAAGCACTAGTTAGAGAGCACCACTGTCATTTGTATGCGTTGTTATTAATTAATATTGAGTATGACTGTGACTGGATCTTTTTTACCATGAATTACAATGTCTAGTAAGTCCTTGATCTTCAGGGGTCATCCGAGATTTATTATTATGTTTTGCGGTCTCAGAAAGGGCTAGCGAGATACCATTTTGTTATATCATATCACGATTGTTTTGAAAAAGTGTTGTCATCCAAGATTTATTATTATTGCTCGCTAGTTGATTGTGCCATTGATATGAGTAAATGTGAGACCTAAATGTTATTGTGAATATGGTTAGTTCATAATCTTTGCTGAAAACTTGAATGCTGGCTTTACATAATTGCAACAACAAGATCAAACAGAGTTTATAAAAGTTTTTATTATCACTTTCAGTTTGTCAACTGAATTGCTTGAGGACAAGCAATGGGTTAAGCTTAGGGGAGTTGATACGTCTCCGTTGTATCTACTTTTCCAAACTCTTTTGCCCTTGTTTTGGACTCTAATTTGCATGATTTGAATGGAACTAACCCGGACTGACGCTGTTTTCAGCAGAATTGCCTTGGTGTTATTTCTGTGCAGAAATAAAAGTTCTCGGAATGACCTGAAACTTCACGGAGAATATTTTTGGAATAAATAAAAAATATTGGCTAAAGAATCAACCAGAGGGGACCCACCAGCTGTCCACAAGGGTGGAGGGCGCCCCCCTAGGGCGCGCCCCCTGCCTTGTGGGTCCCCTGGACCTCCACCGACCTCAACTCCAACTCTATATATTCACTTTCAGGGAGAAAAAAATCAAAGAGAAGGAATCATCGTGTTTTACGATACAGAGCCGCCGTCACCTCCTGGTCTTCATCGGGAGGGTAGATCTTGAGTCCGTTCGGGCCGCCGGAGAGGGGAGATCGTCACCATCATCATGACAAACCTTCCTCCATCACCAATTTCATGATGCTCACCGCCGTGCGTGAGTAATTCCATCGTAGGCTTGCTGGACGGTGATGGGTTGGATGAGATTTATCATGTAATGGAGTTAGTTTTGTTAGGGTTTGATCCCTAGTATCCACTATGTTCTGAGATTGATGTTGCTATTACTTTGCTATGCTTAATGCTTGTCACTATGGC
Source organism: Thinopyrum elongatum (assembly GCA_011799875.1). Taxonomy (NCBI): domain Eukaryota; kingdom Viridiplantae; phylum Streptophyta; class Magnoliopsida; order Poales; family Poaceae; genus Thinopyrum; species Thinopyrum elongatum. The sequence goes on from CM022303.1 coordinate 131,836,821, forward strand.
CCGAGTGCCATGATTTCAGATCCGAACCTATTATGTTTTCATGAATATATTTGTGTTCTTGATCCTATCTTGCAAGTTGTAGACACCTATTACGTGTTATGATCTGCATCCCCCAAGGTGACAATAATTGGTATTCTTTCCGGTGATTACCGTAGTTTGAGGAGTTCATGTATTCACTAAGTGCTAATGCTTTGGTCCGGTTCTCTATTAAAAGGAGGCCTTAATATCCCTTAGTTTCCATTAGGACCCAGCTTCCACGGGAGGGTAGGACAAAAGATGCCATGCAAGTTCTTTTCCATAAGCATGTATAACTATATTCGGAATACATGCCTACATTATATTGATGAATTGGAACTAGTTTTGTGTCACCCTAGGTTATAACTGTTGAATGATGAATGCCATCCAACATAATTATCCATCATTGATCCATTGCCTACGAGCTTTTCACATATTGATCTTTGCTACATTACTTTGTCGTTGCTACTGTTACAATTGCTACAAAACTACTACTGTTACTTTTGCCACCGTTATCGTTACTTCCATACTACTTTGCTACTAAATACTTTGCTGCAGATATTAAGTCTTTCAGGTGTGGTTGAATTGACAACTCAGCTGCTAATACTTGAGAATATTCTCTGGCTCCCCTTGTGTCGAATCAATAAATTTGGGTTGAATACTCTACCCTCGAAAACTGTTGCGATACCCTATACTTGTGGGTTATCAATACAATCCATAGATTCATCAAAATAAGCACACAATGCAAAGAAAACAGAATCTGTGAAAAACAGAACAGTCTATAAAGATGCGAATTGTTCTCATACTTATGTAACTCCAAAAATTCTGAAAATTAGGACAACAGAGGAAATTTGTATATCAATCTTGTGTAAAACAATTCAGAATTTTTTGTCGCATCTGTGAATTTAAACAATTCTGTTACTGGACGTAAAAGTTTCTGTTTTTCAACAGGATCAAATCAACTATCACCAAAGCTATCCCAAAGGCTTTACTTGGCACAAACACTAATTAAAACATAAAAAACACAATCATAACAAAGGCATAATTGTGCAAACACTCTAGAGCAGAAAGAAAAAGGCAAAAATAAATTTTATTCATTGGGTTGCCTCCCAACAAGCGCTATCATTTTATGCCCCTAGCTAGGCATTGATAATTTTGATGATGCTCGCATGAAAGACAAGAATTGAAACACAAAGAGAGCATCATAAAACATGTGACAAACACATTTAAGTCTAACATACTTCCGATGCATAGGGATTTTGTAAGCAAACAAATTATCAAGATGAGAAATATATAGCATATGCAAGGAAGAAGAAAGAAATAATAGCAATCTCAACATAACGAGAGGTAAATTAGTAACATGAAAATTTCTACAACCATATTTTCCTCTCTCATAATAATTACATATAGGATCAAATTCAACAATATATCTATCATATAAATTTTTCTCTTCATGATCCACATGCATAAAAGTTTTATAATCTTCCAAGATAGTGGGATTAACATCAACTAAAGTTATGACCTCTCCAAACCCAATTTCATCAAAAATTTCGTAAGATTGAACACTCTCCAAATATGTGGGATTATTTTACCTAAAGTTGACGCTCTTCCAAACCCACTTTAAATATTATTGCAAATATTATCATCATGAGGCTTAAATAAATTGTCAAGATCATAAGAAGAATCACCCCAATCATGATCATTGCAATAAGTAGTGGACATAGCAAAATTAGCATCCCCAAGATTGTGGTTTTGCATATTATTAGCACAATTGACATTAATAGAATTTATAGTAAAATCATTGCAATCATGCTTTTCATTCAAGGAGCTATCATGAATCACTTCATAAATTTCTTCATCACAATTTTCAGATTCACGAATCTCAAGCAAAACTTCATAAAGATAATCTAGTGCACTCAACTCACTAGCAATTGGTTCATCATGATTGGATCTTTTAAAAAGATTAGCAGGTGGATGGGGATCCATATCAATAAATTTTTAGCAAGCGAAGATGCGACCATAAAGAAGGCACATGGCAACACAAGCAAAGATAGTAAACAAGAGATCTGACGAGAAAAAGGCGAACAAAAAAGAAGGCAAATAAAAAGGCAAATTTTTGTGAAGTGGGGGAGATGAAAACAAGAGGCAAATGGCAAACAATGTAAATTGCAAGGAGATGAGATTTTTGATTAGGAACCTGATAGATGTTGATGATGTCTCCTCGGCAATGGCACCAGAAATTCCTTTTGATGTCGCTTGAACTACGTCGGTATTTCCCCAAAGAGGAAGGGATGATGCAGTACAACTACGGTAGGTATTTCACTCAGTTATGAAACCAATGTATCAATCCAGTAGGACAACCAAGCAACACTATGTAAACGGTACCTGCACACAAAGAACAAATACTTGCAACCCGACGCTTATGAGGGGTTGTCAATTCCTCTACGGGTAACGATGCCAGAAATTGTGAATTTGACTGGATAAAAAATGTGTAGATTGGATAAATAGATCTCGATAAAACACAAAAATAAAATAAGTAACAAAAAATGCAGCAAGGTATTTTTGGGTTTTTGGAATAATAGACCTGAAAACAAAAGCAAATAAAAATAGATCTCAAAGCGAATATGATAAAGAATACACCCGGGGGCCATAGATTTCACTAGTGGCTTCTCTCAAGAAAATAGCACACCGTGGGTAAACAAATTACTGTTGGGCAATTGATAGAAGATCGAATAATTATGACGATATCCAAGGCAATGATCAATATATAGGCATCACGTCCAAGATTAGTAGACCAACTCCTGCCTGCATCTACTACTATTACTCCACACATTGACTGCTATCCAGCATGCATCTAGTGTATTAAGTTCACGAAGAAACGGAGTAATGCAATAAGAACGATGACATGATGTAGACGAGATCTATTCATGTAGGAATAGCCCCCATCTTGTTATCCTTAATAGCAACGATACATGCGTGTCTTGCTGCCCCTTCTGTCACTGGGAAAGAACACCGCACGATCGAACCCATCACAAAGCACCTCTTCCCATGGCAAGAAAAATCGATCTAGTTGGCCTAACTAAACCAAAGATTCGAAGAACAAATACGAGGCTATAAATAATCATGCATATAAGAGATCAAAAGAAGACTCAAATAATATTCATGGATATAGATCTGATCATAAACTCAAAGTTCATCGGATCCCAACAAACACACCACAAAAAAAAGAGTTACATCAAATAGATCTCCAAGAGACCATTGTATTGAGAATCAAAAGAGAGAGAGGAAGCCATCTAGCTACTGCCTACGGACCCGTAGGTCTATGATGAACTACTCACGCATCATCGGAGAGGCACCAATGAGGATGATGAACCCCTCCGTGATGGTGTCTAGATTGGATCTCATGGTTCTAGAACTTGCAGCGACTGGAATTGTTTTTCGTCGACTCCCCTAGGGTTTTTGGAATATTTGGGGATTTATAGGGCGAAGAGGCGGTGCGGGAGGCCACCGAGGGAGGCATAACCCCTGGGCGCGCCTGGGCTCCTGGGCGCGCCCAGGTGGGTTATGCCCACCTCGGGACTCCCCTCTGGTACTTCTTTGGCCCATGTTGTGTCTTATGGTCCAAAAAAATTCTACAAAAAGTTTCGCTGCGTTTGGACTCCGTTTGATACTGATATTCTGTGAAGTAAAAAACAAGCAAAAAAAAACAGCAACTGGCACCGGGCACTATGTCAATAGGTTAGTCCCAAAAAATGATATAAAGTTGCTATAAAATGATTGTAAAACATCCAAGAATGATAATATAACAACATGGAACAAGCAAAAATTATAGATACGTTGGAGACATATCAAAGCGCTAGTGACTCACGTTCTTCCTCCTTGAAACATGTAATCTGAGAACGTTATTGCATAATCTTTGCAGGTGGACACTTACATAAAAATTTGCTGCAACAATCAGCCCAAGAACTAATACTGCCTCTATGTAGAGCTAGAAGCCATTCATTTGCTTTTCCTCTCAAGGAGAAAGGAAATAGACACAAATTTAAAGCGTCGGGATCATAATCTTTAATGCGTGTCATGTTGCACAATTCAGTAAAATTATGCAAGTGCGTAGCGACATCTTCGGAAGTAGAGCCTCAAAATTGGTCTTGTTGAACCATGGAAACTAAGTTCAGTTTGATCTCTTACTCGGCGGCTGTAACCTCAGGTTGTGCTATAGGTTCACGCATGAAGTTGTTGCTGGGAGTAGAAAAACTCCCAAGATTATGACCATGGTAATCTTTTTGTTTTTTCTCAACTGACAAGACTTGCAGCAAAAATAAAACTTAAACTAAAACTAAAAAGTAAAAATAATAACTGAAACTTAACTTTAACAAGAACTCTAAACATAAAGAATAGGAATACTAAACTCCTCCCGGGCAACGGTGCCAGAAAAAGGGCTTGATACCTCCTTTTATTGATCTGGTAATGGAAGTGTATCCTGCACCTATTTCCTAGAGGTGACCCTCGGTTATCGAACCCACTAGAGGAAGACTCCCTTGAAGCGATGGTCTCTAGCAAGCTTATGTTAAAGTATCAATTCTAGCTTTTGACCGGATCAAGCAAGCAAATAGTGATTCAAACACTTATAATAAAAAGAGGTACGGGTATGAGTTCTTAATGCTTACAACCATGTATTTGTGTTCGGACCAAATATGATCTTAATTTGTGCGTTGGAAGTCACCCCATTGAGATGTACTTGTTACGAACTGAAATGGGGGATGTGTCCAAATAACATCCTGACCGGCACACGTCCTGCATGAAGAATCAGTTGTCCTACTGCAGGCCCTATCTGTAGCACGGGGTTGCCTCGATAATAATTAAGATAATGAAATCAGACAAAAGCTTTGGGCGTTTAATGACTACACCTCTTGCATCCCCAAGGATATGATCCATGTTACCCTACTGAACCTTACTGTCACCAGTGTTTGGTATAACACACTTCACGGTCTCCTTGCTCCTAGCCTCACTAGTGCTCGATCTCCATGATCCTGGGTACCTGCAGTGATGAAGATCGCGAACAAGACGAGAGACATCTACGGATTAATTTTATTTCACACATACGAGACGTTAATTCAAAGCCCATCAATTGATCCCGACAACAAATACATAAGGTTGCAAGGCCTATGACTCAACCAATACCTTACAGAACTACTCACACATGGAGATCAGATCGCAAGAACAAAACATTGAAGAACACATCTTGAAGATTGGTTGATTGCAAATATGTCTTACAACGGATGCCTTGTGCGATGCACCATTACAAGTATGAACTAGATGAGGAAGAACTATGGTGGTGATGGTGGCTATGGAGATGAAAATGGCGGTGGCTAGGGTTTGAAGATGATCATGAAGGTGTTCTGGCTGCTGATGATGCTCTCACCATGCTCGTTCTGTTGACATTTCAATGGGGTCCCCTTTATAAAAGTTGTATAGGTGGACGATCTTCCTCGGTTTCCATGCCATATGGGCGCTCATACGGGCACGTGCACCTGTATGGAACACCGTTTTTTGCTTTGTTTCTACAGAGACGCCTCCTGTTGATTCATTCTTCTTTCATTCTCCTTCCTTTCGATTCCCACACGTGATTTCCTTCCTTTTTAGCCCATTTCATGTGGAAACACATCAAAGAGAGGATTTGTGGAATCCTTTGCATTCACTAGTCATTAGTGGCAATATTGGAGCGAATATCTCTTTTTGAATGAAATATCTCAGTTTAAACTAAGGTAGATGAGTGCAAAAATATCACTCATCAACGTTGCCAGACCATAAAAGTGGACCTTGTGGGAGCCCCCACCCCCCCCCCCCTCCAAAGAGTAAATGTTGATTAGTTGCTCCCTTAGGTTGCTTGATAGCGATCAAATGTACACCCCCTGTGTTCGCTACATTTCTAGTAAGTTTCATAGTAAGCCTGAACCAGTTTTCTTTCTTTTTTGGTGTTTTTAACCTTTATTTTTATTTTTCTTTCTTTCTATTTTTTCATGTTTGTTTTTTCTATTCTTTCCCTTTTCATTTCTTTTTCTGAAATTTTCTTTATTGTTTTGCAAACATCTTTCAAATTCATGCATATTTTTTGAAATCATGAATGTATTTAAAATAATGAGTATTTTTTGAATTTGTGAACTTTTTTTGAAAAATCATGATATTTTTTAAATCATGAACATTTTCATGAACATGTTTTGATAAGATTTTTTTAATTTATGATTTTTTTTTAATTTGGGACACGATCATCACCAACTCACATTTTTATAGGAGTAGAGATAACACTCCTAGGCACAAAGTTTAAATTTTTAGTGTCATAGATGGGCTCCTTTTTTATCTTCCTAAACTTGGGTGAACACTTACGTCTTTATATCTCTCTTCTTCTTACTAGAAGAAGCACTCGTGTTTGCCCTAGGAACCTTAGACACATAAGTAAATTTAAAATTCCTATTTATAGAGACCTCCCCACTAGTTTTTATGGAAGAAAAAGTTGAACCCAAGACATTTATAACTTCCTCTAATTTATCAATTCTAGCGGGACTTTGTTCTACTCTATAGGTAAGTGGTTCTATTTTCTTTAATGTTTTAAAGCATTTCCTACTATAGATTCTAACTTAGTAATTTTATTATGCATGTTTTTATCCAGTTCTGCTAATTGTTGATTAGTTAGCATCTTACTTTCAATGATGTCCAATCTTTGCATAAGATGTTCCAAGATTATTTCAATTTCATTAACCTAAATTGGTAGAGGTCCAACTAAATTTCTCATAGCACTAAAAGCATCCAAAGTATGACTACTCAAGAAAATTCCTCCAATGATAGTACCAAGAACAAACCTATAACAAGTTCTATACCAAGCATTGTATATATTTGGAGCATCACAAATTCTATACCAAGCATTTTTTAAACTCTCTCCGCCCCTTTATTTAAAATCAACACTTCCAACTCAGGCTTAGAAACGACAAGTGAATAACTAGACATGATAACAAGTCACAAGATAGCAAGAAAAGGTATTTTTGGTATTTTGGAAGAAAATAATTGGCAAGCAAAGCAAGAGGAAAAGGTATCTAGGCAAGAAATAAAACAAGTAAAATAAGGAGTTTGTGTGAAGGCACCTGATTTGGTAGAAGATTCCCCGTCAACGGCACCAGAAATTTCTTTGCTACTCCCACAGGGGTCGTTGGGTTTCTCCAAAGAGGAAGGGTGATGTAGATAAGCAACACTTACGCACAAACAAGATAAAATACTTGCACCCAATGTGGCAAGGGGGTTGTCAATCCCCTTGTCTTGCTAGTTACAACGCTAACAGCAAATAGATAGATAGGTAATGGTATAGTGAAACGGCAAATACTCCTTCCATTTACTTATACAAGGCCACTATGGAATATATATTTTGCATCTATACAAGGCCACCAACAATAATCAAGGTAAAATTAATGATATTTTTGCGTACTAGCAACTTATTTAATACTTGCATGCATGCAATCATAATGATAGTCAACTACTTCCTCCACTCAGTTACCTTGTATGTATGCAGCGTATTAATGACCCCAGTAAATGAAAATAAAACTGACTTGCAAAGCAAGCGTTAAATTTTACATTGATACATGTAATCTGAGTTTGTGGCCTTGTATATAAAAATGGGGGGAGTAGTAAAGGAAAATGAAGAGTCAGTTTTATAGAAGAAAGTATTAATGGAGAATGGACCCAGGGCCATAGGTTCAGTAGCAGTAACTCTCTCGAAAGCAGGTAAATGGCGTGGTAACAAATTACAGTTGGGCAATTGATAAGAAAAGCAATCTTTATGACTATGATCATTCATGGCATAATCTCATATAAGCATTACGTCTGTGATAAGTAGACCATTAAACTTACATACGTCTACTACTAATACTCCACCATAAGAGCGCTACCCAGCATGCATCTTAAGATATTAAGCTTACAAGAAACAGAGTATTGCAATAAGTAAGAAGACATAATGTAGACATAAAGAAATCTAGCAATAAGATTAAACCCCATAGTTTTTTTTGGCTTAGTAGCGAAAATATAATATGTATCTTGGCCCTTATTGTCATGTCTTAAAGCACCGCAAAATTAAACCCACAACTATGCACCACTCTCTCTGAAGAACTACTTATAAATCTTGGTAGGGAAGATAAATAGATCGGAGAGCATACATAGCTACATAATTATACAACAAAGAAACTTCAAAAGATTCAATAATATTTAATGGACAATCTGATCATAATCTCACAATTCATCATGTCCCAACAAGCACACCATAGAATTACATCAGATTGATCCCAATCACACAAGGAAGAAGGGGAACCTGGTATTGTAGATCCACAAAAAGAGAGAACCATCTAGCTTCTACTAAGGACCCATAGGTCCTAAAGGAACTACTCACACATGATCATGAAGGCAGCAAGCTTGATGAAGATGCCTCAGGCAATGGCTTCCCCACCGATAGAACTCCAGAACAGAGCTCCAGATGGGATCTCTTCGGAACAGAGGCATGTGGCGGCGATAAAATTCTTCTGGAGGAACGATGGATGGTTTCGGTATTTGTAGGGATTTATAGCGATGGAATCAGGTCAAGGCGCTTCCCATGGGCCCCACATGGAGAGGTGGAGTGGCAACCCCCTTGCCGCGCCACATGTCCATGTGGTTGGCTCGTGCCTCCTCTCGACGTCTCTTGAAGCTTCTACTATTTCTTGTTGCCCAAAAAACTCGTATTGAATCGACAACGTATTTTGACCTCCGTAGTATTGATTTCCTACGAAACCAAAAACAAGCAGAAAATAAGAACTGACACTCGGCTCTAAACTAATAGGTTAGTCTCTACATAAATGATAACATAATAGCATTTAACAATAAAAAATTATAGATACTTTTGAGACATGTCACGCGGCAGCGGTGTACCTCGGGGCGGCAGAGGCTACATCTGTTGCTCGACAACAATGAAGCAGCCCGCGTGATCCGGTGGGGGAGAAGGAGCTCAGGCGAGGCTCGCGGTGGGAGGAAAGAGAGTGAGGGGACCAGACAATATACATGCGTCATCATCCGGAAAATGGGTTTGCTACTGACGCCCGTCCAACGAACGATGCTCGTCGTGGCAAGTCGTCCTGCTTCTAGATTCGTGAACAAAATTTAAGGCCAAGTCCAACGCGTTGATGCATTTGGTCCGCGTGTGTTAGTTTGGGCCGAAACGTACAGAAGCGATGGCCCAACGCGTCGATGCATCCGCAAATTTGTTCCGCTCCATGTTTGTCTGGACACATTTCTGGCTCAAATTTGCGCCTGATTTGCGTCCACATGGACACAAGACAGACCAGGTGCGCGTCCCCTCGGTGTCCACCTCGGGTCCATGTGTCGGCCGACCAACCGCCCATTCGGGCAAAGTCAATCCAACCACCCCACCTCGGGCTCGCTCGTCAGCCACAGGAAGAGTCTAGGCCACGTCCTTTATAAATGGCAAGTGTGCCAAGGCACCACATCCACTTCTCCTTTCCCACATTAGTCCACATCTGGCCACGTGTGCTCCCTCGCCGGCCGACATAAAGCCTAGCCACCATCGTCGCCATGGGCTGCTTCAGCCGCAAGTGAGGTAAGCATGACCATGAGGCCAGTTCTTCACGCCGCCCAACCAACTTTACACTGGTACGACCGACTGTACATCCCGGTGCACCATGTGTAGTACCATTGGGAGTATCACATCCCATTGCCGTAACCGGACGTTAGCCTCCCGCACGGTTGGCAGCTCGACCCCCATCGGATTAAGGTCTCGGCCGTGCCGCAGTCCCAGTGTGCTCGTGCCACAGGGATCTACAACCGCCGTGCTCTCCTGATGCCGGCGCAACGCCGTGACCCAACATGCGTGCCCGACTCCCCGAACTGGTGTGACGACCCCGGCTTAATCGTGCACTAATCATACACACAAATGCACACGATCAAGCCTAAGGACTCACTTGAAGATATCACAACACAACTCTAAAACATAAATAAAGTCATACAAGCTTTATATTACAAGCCAGGGCCTCGAGGGCTCGAATACATAGCTCGATGGCATACAAGTGTCAGTGGAAGCATCAGATATCTGGGTACAGATATTACAGAGAAACAGATAGGCCTTTAGAAAGGCGGGGCAAAATAAAATACTACGATCGAAAGGCGTAGGCCTCCTGCCTAGGACCCTCCGAATCCTACTCCTGGTCGTCTGTCGGCTCCTCGTAGTAGTACTCGCCTGGAGGATAGTAGTAGTAGCCGTAGTCGTCGATGGGGGCAGCTATCTCAGGGGCTCCATCATCTGGCGGTGACAATTGGATATGGGGAGAAAAAGAAAGTAAAGCAAACGTGAGTACTCATCCGAAGTACTCAGCAAGCAAGGATCTACACTACATATGCAACATTTTCAAAGGAGGGATGTATATGTGGACTGGGCTGCGGAAATGCCAGAATAGAGAGGAAGGCCTAGTCCTATCGAAGACTAGCATCTTCAAGCATTTTCAGCGGTCTTGCAGCATTAGAAGAGTGCAGATTAACATAATGTAAGGTATAGTAATGTTATCAACCTCGCCCAGAGATCCTTCCTTGACTCCCTGCGAGAAAGCAATCCCAAAGCCATACTATCCATTTCATCTCAAGTCACCAGTTCTAGTTGTACCGATCGGGATACAACTCCGAGTGTCCGTTACCGTAGGACAGGCTATCGATAGATTAGTTCTTCCCTGCAGGGGTGCACCAACTTACCCACCACGCTGGATTAAGTCCGGCCGGACACACTTTTCTGGGTCATGCCCGGCCTCGGCCAAACGATACGCCGCAACCCGACCAAAAACTTAACAGAGAGGTCAGCACGCCGGACTAACCTATGCCCCCAGGGGTCTTGGGCCATCGCCCCGGGAACTCCTGCACGTTGCGTCAGGCGGCCGAGAGCAGACCTAGCAACCCTTATACAAGTGCAGGGCGTAACCAGTCCAACTCGGCGCGCGCCGCTCAGTCGCTGACGTCCATTAAGCTTCGGCTGAAGTATACGACGCAGAACGCCCATACTATGCCCACGTGATGGTTAGTGCTATCAGGCCAGAGGCCCCTCAGATCAAATATCCAAACCGCTAGTGTGTTGGTAGTGTGGTAACGAGCAGAGACTCACGAAAGATGTGACCCCGTCGCCCCGTCTCGAGGACTTGCGGCAAGGGCTAAGAATGCCTGGCCACGCCTCGTGTTCAACTCTCGGGCACCATCCAGGTCCACCCGACTCCACATCTCTCGCAATTAAACTCGCGCGGGTACCCCTCAGGGCCGACCCGTCTTTATCCAGAATAAGCAGTATCAACAGTAATGTAAAGGCATCCGTGTGGCTACCATATCAAGAAGGAATCCAAGGCATCACCCTCGTTGGATTCCTACCTGACATAAACATCAAGGTGAACAAAGGTGGAATCACCCTCGAGGTCCACACTTGAGCAGTTGCACAACGATGTCGTTATTGGGGGTGGTGTAGGAGGAATCACCCTCGCTGACCACGACCGAATAACTAACCTACAAGGTTATCATCAGAAGTGCTGACGAGGTATCACCCTCGGCACTCGGTAGTAACCCAGTAGTGTCGAGCATCTAAGGGGAAAGTGATGTGCGGTGTCGGGGCCTGGTCTTCGATCCCGTTGATCGGGTCTTCTGATGATCCAGCGGGGCAGTCGGGATAAAGTGGGGTCTCTGCTGGGTCTCTACCCAACCTATACTAAACAGTTTAGGATAAGCAGGTAGGTAACAATAGCAGGTTACAATAAACAGGCTATGCAGCAGAAATAGGATAACAGCAGCAGCAGTAACTTCTAATGCAAGCATAAGAGGGAAGTGAGTGGGCGATATCGGAATGCTCAAAAGGGGGGTGCTTGCCTGGAAGCTCGGCGGCAAGGGTCTGATCGTCAGGAGCGTAGTCGACCTCCGGAGCTGCGTCGGTCTCGGGAGCTACGTCGATGTCGGGGTCTACCGAGAGAGAAGAGGGGGAAGAAACATATAAATGCACAGCAAACGATGCAATACAGGGTATGTTATGCTAGGATGCAGTGCAGGGTTGCCTAAAGTATCTCTAAGTCATTTGTAGTTACTTTAGGAATTAAGTTGGATTTATTAGCTGTGAATATGCACTATTCATATACCGGTTACGGCCTCGAAGTTACGGGTTCTCCTATGTAGGGGGTTCCGGCATCGAAACAGACGACAGGATCAGATTTGTCTCGTCGTTCTGAACAACTTTCATGTACAAAGTTTTTCGATCTGAGCTACGGTTTATTTTCTATGAATTTTCGAAGATTTAAATATTTTCTGGAATTATTTTTATTAGCAGAAAAGATTTATGATGTCAGCATGACTAAAGGATGACGTCAGCAGGTCAACTGGCCGGCTGACCAGGTCAAAGCTGACTTGTGGGTCCAGTGGGACCCAAATGTCAGTCTCTGTTAGTTTAACAGAGATTTAAACTAAATAAGAGGGTTAATTAGCTAGGTGGGGCCCTTCTGTCAGTGTCACTAACTATCTAATTGAATTAGGCTTAATTAGCAAAATAATTAATTAGGCGATTAACTGAAGCGGGCCCACACGTCAGTGGCTCATGTGAATAGTGCCCTGCGTTGACCATGGTCAACGCGGTCAACTAGGGCGCTTGGGCCCTCCGGCAGTGTCTCTAAGTGGGCCCCACATCCTCGCCAGGTCAGCGCGGCCGGCGGCACGTCGCCGGTGACACAAAATGCGGCGGAGGGCACTAGAGGCCGCCGGAATTTGCCTACGGTGCTCCAAATCGAGTGTCGTCGACACCGTTCGATCGGCCGTTGCGTCACGAGTTCATATATGACTAAAATGTGGCTGAAGATGACCTAGAACGACGGCGGCGAAGACTACAGGTGGCGGCCGGAATCGTGAACGCGCACGCGTGCGGCTACGGCCCGATTCCGAGCAGGTTAAGTGGCTAGGCGGCAGCGGCGGCTCTCCAGGAGCGCGCTACAGAGACTAAACGGAGCAGGGGGAGCTCGGGAGCTTGTGCGCGGCAGCAATGGCGAACGGCGGAGCCAGCACCTGCGGCCAGCTAGCTAGGGGAGGAGGAAACGGAGCAAGGACGGGGAGGAAGGAGTCGGAGCTTACGGGGCAGGCACACGGAGGCCCTTCGGGTGCACGGAAGCGCAGAGGTGTGGCGAATCGGAGGCAATGGTGCTTGCCGGAGCTGAAGGAGAAGAAGAAGTCGGGGCGGTGTTGCAGTGGCCTCCGGCTCGAACCAAAGCGCGCGGTCGACGTAGACGATGCAGGGGAGGCTCGGAGACCCGTCAGCTTGGCGAATGGTGGCCGGTGGCCGCGGCAACGGCGAGCGACGGCGACGGCGACGGCGGCATTCGGTTGAGGTGGATCTGAGCGAGGGAGAGAGAGGGAGGAGGGGAAAGTGGGCGCTGGTAGGCCAGGCGAGTGGGTGGCCGATCCTTATCGCCTCCCGCCGCTCCTGTAGCGTCGGTGGCGTCGAGGCCGTCGCCGTGTCGCCGCCCGGCTGGCGCGCGTGCGCGGCCATGGCGCGGCCGACACGGGGAGGAGGGAGATGACGTGGGCTGGGCCGTGCCAGTGTGCACTTAGGCCCAGCTCACAGTAGCTGCTAGGATTTTTATTTTTCTTTTGCATTTTCTTTTCTGTTTTCTTTATTCCTTTCATCCCAATTGACTTTTGCAAAATACGAGACTTGCCAAGTTAATTACAGTGCATTATTTACCACTGTTAGAAAATAGTTTGAAGGCAGCTGGTTTTCATAGAAAGTTTATATTAAATAAATTGGACCAATCTTTGCTATTTTGGTGCTATTTCTTACTGTTTAAGTCAATCAACTTATCTTAAAAATGTTGATTTTAATTTTAGAATTGCCTCTGGATTATTTGCTATTTAATGAACATTTTTCCAACAGGATTTGAACAACTTCATATTTCACTTTTGAATTTGAATTGATTTTCAGAATATAATTTGAATTGAATACTTAACCAAAGTGATGAGGCACGGCAAATGGAGATGACTTGGCATACTTAACAGAGTGTCACAGTGGCTATTACACAGGGGTGTTACAACTAGAACGTCTGGTTCACAACTGAGCACGACGTGCACCGCTGCGGCGGCGTCCAGATCGACGCCCGCCCTCCACCGTCGTCGCCGGTAGTGAGGGAGGTGGACGAGGAGGAGGAGGTGGCGTACCAGGCGGCACTGGAGGAGGCGACGTGACGCGCCATCGAGGAGTCCGAGTGTGAGGAGCTGGCTCGGTGGCCTGGCCTCGAGGAGGCACTCCTTGTGGCAAGTCATCCTGCTTTTAGATTCGTGAACAAAATTTAAGGCCAACTCCAACGTGTTGATGCATTTGGTCCGCGTGTGTTAGTTTGGGCCGAAACGTACAGAAGCGATGGCCCAACGCGTCGATGCATCCGCAAATTTGTTCCGCTCCATGTTTGTCTGGACACATTTCTGGCTCAAATTTGCGCCTGATTTGCATCCACATGGACACAAGACAGACCAGGGGCGCGTCCCCTCGGTGTCCACCTCGGGTCCGTGTGTCGGCCCACCAACCGCCCATTCGGGCAAAGTCAATCTAACCACCCTACCTCGGGCTCGCTCGTCATCCATAGGAAGAGTCTATGCCACGTCCTTTATAAATGGCAAGTGTGCCGGGGGCACCACATCCACTTCTCCTTTCCCACATTAGTCCAGATCTGGCCACGCGTGCTCCCTCGCTGGCTGACACAAAGCCTAGCCACCGTCGTCGCCATGGGCTGCTTCAGCCGCAAGTGAGGCAAGCATGACCATGAGGCCGGCTCTTCACGCCGCACAACCAACTTTACACTGGTACGACCGACTGTACATCCCGGTGCACCGTGTGTAGTACCATTGGGAGTATCGCGTCCCGTTGCCGTAGCCGGATGTTAGCCTCCCGCACGGCTGGCAGCTCGACCCCCATTGGATTTAGGTCTCGGCCATGCCGCAGTCCCAGCGTGCTCGTGCAACAGGGATCTGCAACCGCTGTGCTCTCCTGATGCCGGAGCAACGCCGTGACCCAGCATGCGTGCCCGACTCCCCGAACTGGAATGTCTGGTTCACAACTGAGCACGACGTGCACCGCTGCGGCGTCGTCCAGATCGACGCCCGCCCTCCACCGTCGTCGCCGGTAGTGAGGGAGGCGGACGAGGAGGAGGAGGTGGCGTACCAGGCTGCACTGGAGGAGGCGACGCGACGCGCCATCGAGGAGTCCTAGTGTGAGGAGCTGGCTCGGTGGCTTGGCCTCGAGGAGGCACTCCAGTTGTCGGCGGCGGGCGACCATGTCTACTCACCACCACCACCGTCACCACCGTCACCGCCCCCACCCACGCCCGTGCTCGAGACGTACCAATGGGTGGGTGTCTGCGCCGCCCATTTTGCTCGCCACGACGGAGGAGAGGGAGGGGCAACACATCGCCGAGTGGGTGGGACACGCGCTGGCGACGGAGTGGGCGGAGGCAAAACGCCTATTATAGTAGGAGCGCGAGGAGGAGGCGGAGCAGGCGCAACAACACCAGCCGGCGGCACCTAATGCGGTGCAGCAGGCAGTGGCGCTGGCGGCCCCGCGGGATGTTTTTTTATTTCTATCTAAATGTTTTAAGTTTTAATAATTAAAAGTAGACTTTCTCCGGCGTTTAGTTATTACTATGACTTTTAAGTTTTTATTTTAAAAGGTTTGTGTCGACTGTCTTAGGCGCATCTACCCCTAAATCGAACACACTCGTCCGTTCGACCGATCCAAACAGACAACAAACCGCGTTCGTTTGGGTCTAACGGTAGTCAGGCCCGTCCACGAGACTGTGCGAGGTGTGCGATCGCACATGCCCCAAAATCATAGGGGCCCCGATCGAAGAAATAACTACGAAACAAACGTTCACTTTAATTCGCTGGCTGGCTGGCTGGCTTGCTCGCTCGATCCTAAAATGCAGTCGGATGCGCGTGCACCATATGTCCGGATCAAAATTGATGACAAGAAAACTAGCTAGGGTTATTTCTATCGGATTAACACACTATTGGTAATTCTTGAAAATCATGCAAGATTTGAGAGAATAGTTTTAGGGATTGGAAGAACCATGGAGAGGATATGGGGAAATTTCTGGACCATTCTCCTCGGTCCCTCTCTCTGTATACATCTATAGTATGTGTACATTTTACATTTTAGTCCCTAAGAAACAAGGTAAATATAGTCATACACCAACACTCCCCCTCAAGATGGGGCGAATACATCATACAAACCCATCTTGCTACAAAACATGGAGAATGTTTTCTCGGGGAGTCCTTTTGTAAGGACATCTGCTACCTGACTAGCTGAGGTTACATACGGTAGGCAAACTATCCCTCTATCAAGCTTCTCCTTAATAAAATGACGGTCAATTTCTATGTGCTTGGTTCGATCATGCTGAACAGGGTTATTTGCAATGTCAATGGAAGCTTTGTTGTCACAGTACAACATCAGAGGCTTGCACCTGTACAGCCGCAGCTCTGCTAGGAGGATATGTATCCATAGTAACTCACATATGCCATGAGCCATAGATCTAAACTCGGCCTCTGCAGTAGATCGAGCCACTACACCTTGCTTTTTACTTCGCCAAGAAACTAGGTTTCCTCCTACAAATGCACAATAACCAGATGTTGAGCGTCGGTCATCTAGGGAACCAGCCCAATCAGCGTCAGTATAGCACTCAACTTGTAAGTCTCCTTGTCTGGTATATAAAAGGCCTCTTCCTGGGCACCCTTTAAGATACCTTAGGATCCTGTTTACAGCTTCCATATGAGCTGATTTTGGGTCATGCATATACTGGCTAACTACACTCACAGCAAAAGAAATATCTGGACGGGTATGAGATAAATATATTAACCTTCCAACAAGTCTCTGATAGCGCTCTCGATCCATGGGTGTACCTGCATCACTACTTAAACGATGATTTTGCTCAATAGGTGTAGCTGCAGGTCGACAACCAAGCATACCTGTTTCCTTGAGCAAATCCAAGATATATTTCCGTTGTGAGAGAAAAATGCCCTTTGACCCCCGTGAGACCTCTATACCAAGAAAATATCTCAGTTTTCCAAAGTCCTTCACTTCAAACTCCTGTGCAAGATGATGCTTCAGATTTGCAACTTCAATGGAATCATCTCCGGTAATCACAATGTCATCGACATACACTATCAATATTGCAACCTTGCTATTACTATGCTTGTAGAATAGTGTATGGTCAGCATTGCTTTGAACATAGCCCCTTTTCAGCATGGATTGTCTGAACCGGTCAAACCAAGCTCGTGGTGACTGCTTTAAGCCGTATAGAGAACGATGTAGGCGCAACACCTTTCCACCGGTTTGACTTGACTCAAACCCAGGAGGTATATGCATGTATACTTCTTCTTGGAGATCACCATGAAGGAAAGCATTCTTCACATCCATCTGGTAAATATCCCAATCAAGGTTTACAGCACATGACATAAGTGTCCTTACCGAATTCATCTTTGCCACCGGTGCAAAGGTCTCTTCATAGTCGAATCCATATGTTTGTGTGTAGCCCTTCGCCACAAGACGGGCTTTATACCTCTCCACCTTTCCCTCGGGGGTGTGCTTAATAGTGAAAATCCACTTACAACCTACAGGTTGCTTACCTGGTGGTAGATCCACGAGCTCCCAAGTCTCATTCTTCTCCAAGGCTTTCATCTCATCAAGCATTGCTTCCTTCCATTTTGGATCCTCTATAGCTATTTTCCAATTAGATGGTATGGACACAGAGTCTAAAGAGGCAATAAAGCTTTTGAAGGGTGGATTACAATATTCATAGGAAATGAAATTGGCAATATCATGTTTATAATCTTTGAGGTGTCCTGGAATGTTTCGATTTCTAGTAGGTTTTCGCAAAGCAATCGGTAGATTATTTTCAGGAGCAAGGGTAGATAATTGATTCTCACTCTGCCCCGCGGTGCTAATAGGAGTGGCGGAACTACATGGGTTAGTGTTAGTACCTGGGTCCTCATGCATGTGAAGCTCACCGTCTTGTGAAGGAAATGAAGAATTTTCTATTGCATTTTGTGTGTCTCCATGACCAGAACCATTATTGCACCCATCATTATTTGTCTCCTCCCCCTGATTTTGAGCATTATCTAGAATGGGTAAACCACCCGAAGTGGAAACAAGAATGGGGCTTAATGGAGAGTCTCCATTACTACTCTCCCCTTCTTGTTGCACTTCACATGGGGATAAGGCAATGCCGGTGTCACCTGTTGAGCCATAATATGATTCATGCTCACGAAACGTCACATCCATGCTCACAAAACACCGGCGCTCCGAAGGGCACCAACATCTATAACCCTTTTGAGAGGGGGAATAACCCATGAAAACACTTTTGAGATCATGGGGATCTAATTTTCCAACAGAGTTCCTATAATCATGCACAAAGCACACACACCCAAAGACCTTTGGAGGAACTACAAAGTCATTAGAATTCAAGAGACACTCAGCGGGAGTCTTGTGACCAAGAACCCGAAGAGGCATACGGTTTATCAAATATGCTGCAGTTTTTATTGCTTCCCCCCAAACAAATTTAGGCACATTCATTGTAAACATAAGTGAGCGTGCAACCTCAAGCAAATGTCTATTTTTACGCTCTGCAACACCATTTTGTTCCGGAGTGTTAACACAGATAGTTTGATGTTCAATGCCATTTGAGGCAAGGAACTGTCCAAACTCATTGTTGATATATTCGGTACCATTGTCTGAACGCAAGGTTTTAATAGTTGCCCCATGTTGAATTTTAATGAGAGCACATAAATCCTTAAAAACCAAGAACACATCACTCTTATGCTTCAAGAGATAAAGCCAAGTGTAACGACTAAAGCAATCAATAAAAGTCACAAACCATTGGTGCCCAGAAATGGAACGAACCTCACAGGGTCCCCAAACATCCGAGTGAATCATTTCAAATGGTTTGGCACTTCTTAAACCTATACTAGGATAGGAACCCCTTGTATGTTTAGCTAACTCACAAGCATCGCATACAAGGAGCTCCTTGGGACACAACTTGAAAAGAGAGGGGTAAATACGTAATAATGCAGCAAAAGAGAGATGGCCAAGCCTGCGATGATGAAGTAGCAGTTCTTGGCTAGGAGACAAGCATGATGCAAAAGCAACTTCATCACTTCCTTCATCAAGATAGTAGAGTCCATCATGCACGGTCCCAGTCCCCAACAGTCTCCCTGTCGCTAGCTCCTGAAAAGCACAACAGGTAGGATCAAACCAACCTCTACAGTTAAGGGATTTAGTAATAGAGCTAACAGATAAGAGGTTGATTGGAAATTTAGGAACATGTAGGACCGGAGATAAGGAAAATGTCTTAGTGCACCTAACGGATCCATGTCCTACAATAGGTGCCATGGATCCATCAGCTACATGTACCTTGTCCTTACCTGAACAAGGTGTGTAAGAAGTGAACAAATTTGAGGCTCCTGTCATATGGTTAGTAGCTCCTGTATCAATAACCCAAGGATTTGATTGTGTTGTAGAAGTGTGGGTCTGGTGAGGTTTCATACCTTGGTGTGAATTGATATAAAAACTAGATTCAGCTTTAGAGGAATCCTGGGAAGTAGACGAGCCTTCTGAGAGTCTAAGCTTGGAAGTAAAATCCTCAAGAGCTCGCACATCGACCACTGGTAGCTCCCCCTTGGATGTAGTGAGGTTAGCTTGTTTTTTGTTTGTTCCATGAACTCCCCCTGGCCGAGACTTTCCTTTTTCCCACCAAGTTGGAAAGCCATGCAGCCCAAAGCATGCATCCTTTATGTGTCCAGTCCTTTTACGATGGTTGCAAAAAAGTTTGTTTTTATCTGATTTGCCAACAAACTTTGGGGCACGTCGAGCTTGCATGGATAAGGCTGCACGAGCATCTGTATACTTTAGGCCATTCTCAGGCTGAGCCAACCGAGTCTCCTCCTCTATCACACTTGAGATAACATCATCAAGACTAAGCCACTCAGTTTTTGAGAATATAAGTTGGCGTCGAAGGTCAAATTCCTCATTTAAGCCATCAAGAAAGAGCTTGCTCACAAATGGCTCAAACCAGGAATGATGAATAGCCAAGTCTTGTTTGTCAATGGGCTCAAAGGGATGATAATAATGTAGTTCTCTGTACAGTCCTTTGGTCTCACCAGCATACTCTGTCACAGAGTTTGCGCCTTGCTTCAGGTTAGTCAATTCATGCATAATACGAGTACCTTGCATTTTATTGGATTTCCCTGCAAACTGCTTCTCAAACGCTGCCCATACTTCAGATACAGTAGTCATAGTCTCAACTTGTTCTTGAATTGGTGGTTCCATGCTTCCTAATAACCAGACCAACACTCTGTCATTAACCTGTTTTGCGCTAGTGTCGCTTAGCTGTTTTCCTTCATCGGCACTAAGCAAGTCATCATAACCATGAGAACTCAGGATTAACTGGGCATGTCGTGCCCAGCTGATGTAATTGCCCGGTCCAGCCAGCTTTACTGGATTAGGCTCAAGTGCATATTTGACTCCTTCAGGAACCACTCTGAGTTGTTGCTGCTGCTCAAACATTTTGCTGAAAATTTCATATAGCTTATCCACACTAGAATCCCCTGCTCTATCCTTGCTTGGATCTGCCATAGTTCACCACGACAAAACAAACACCCAGTCACACAGGACTTGTTTTTTAGCACTCCACCAGCAACACACTCGTACACAATGGCAAGTAGATGTACTAGTATGAGTTGCTCTCAGATGCACACACGCAGCACAAGCAGAATATTTTAATCAGGCCACCAAGCAAAGATAAGATTGACTTGACGAGCTTACAGGCAGTCAGTACTAATCGCAATAATCCAAAGGGAATCACAGGTGCTATCAGGGGCGGAGCTCCCGGTAGGGCAAGGTTGGGCACTCGCCCTACCTTGATTTTTGCTGATTCTTCTATACGTATACATGTTGAACTGATCGATCGCTAAAAAATCATTGGACAAATAGAATCTCGTACATACTCACGTGAACCGTTCTATTGGGCCTTGATTGAACCTCAACCATCTGGAGGCCTTGTTGGGCTGTCGCCCGTAGCAACCAGCAGGTCAAGTCGTCACGCATCAGCTTCACTTCATCCACGCCCGAGCGAGTCCTGTCATACACCAGACAGCAGGAGTGGAGGCGGCCAGCAGGGGCGGCGGCGCGGGACGGCAACCAGCACCCAGGAGCGTGCGCGGTGGCGTGGGGACGGCAGCCATCAGGAGTGCTGGGCGCACGCTAAGAGTTCGCCCCACCTTAAAAAAGTTTCGTCCTCCGCCACTAGGTGCTATTATCACCTTCTCATACAGATGGTCAGATGCAGAGGAGGCAGTGGCCGTATATTGGCGGATGACAGCAAGAAGCTCGCCTGCAGATTAACAAATCTGTATACCGGCGGCAGTGCGGCTAGATGCGGCAAGACATCACTAGCTTCTCCTTTCCTTATCAACTAACACAGGGGCGACCTGATGATTCAAAGCTTACCGCCTAGCCGCCGTAGCCAAGCTAGCGAATCTGGACGGCAACACAGCACCGCCAACCTCAAATCACAGGAGAAACGCAGTGGATTTCAACCTGCTCCGATGCCATCTTGAAAATCATGCAAGATTTGAGAGAATAATTTTAGGGATTGGAAGAACCATGGAGAGGATATGGGGAAATTTCTGGACCATTCTCCTCGGTCCCTCTCTCTGTATACATCTATAGTACGTGTACATTTTACATTTTAGTCCCTAAGAACAAGGTAAATATAGTCATACACCAACAGTAATATAATTTCTAATTCTATTACTAATTCTTCCTTCTGTGCTCTCCTGCTACACTACTATCATATTTCATTCCAAGAATGACTCAATGGATTTTTATTTTGCAGGTACATTCAACAGATTTAAAATTTTTTTTGTTTCAACAAATACTAGATGGATGATGCTTTTCGGCAAAACCTTTGGTTAGTTTGCTGTTTCAGCACAATTCACATTTTTTTATTGTTATAATACTACAATACAATTACACGCATAACTATATGATACATTTTCAATTTTTGTATAACATAACGCATATTCAAAGTTATATAATTTAAGTGAAAATATGTCTACTTATATTTGCAAATTTTTGGGCCTCATTTTATGTTTCGCAGAGGGGCCCCGAATTCATGAAGACGGCACTGACGGTAGTTGCGTCCGTTCGGGTCTAACGGTAGTTCGCTGAAAATCATAAAAAATCTGACGTTCGGCAGTTAGCTCTTCCGTAGATTATTGGTTGTTTTCTCGAAAAAAAAAGATTATTGGTTGTTTGGGGGATTCGTGGACAATGCAGGTAGAGCCAAGGTGGATCATGGATGTGGATCGCATGCAGTTGGTAGTCCGAGCACAGGTCATGCCGCCCACAGGCCAGAACGAGCGTCCGGCTTCGCGCACGGGGGGCGTCGCTCCTCGCCATAGTGTCGACATCGTCGACTCGTCGTACCTCCGCGTCCCGCCGGGACAAAAAGCAGCCGGGTCACACCAGACCACGCGAGCCACTGATGCCCGGGCCCCATCGCACGTACGGCCCACTCGACCACGCCGCGCACGCCTAACCGGGCCCACCCGCCGCGCTGGTCCCGATCGACGGCGGCGGCCTGCGGATGACGACATCCTCCCCGCGCGCCGATGTGGCTGCTGCTCCACGTCGCATGTAGGTGCGGCCGCGTGCGCGTATAAATTTCGTGAAAGTCCACTCCATTCCTCGAACCGGATCGAGTAATCCGTCGACTGTTCCGGACACCAGCACAGCACCGGCACTCATGGCGTTCTTCGAGGTGAGCGCCGTCTTCTTCTTCTTCTTCTTCTTCTTCTTCTTCTGCTTGCCGTGTTGTTCTACTGAATCGTGAGGCGAAATTCGTCAGTGTTTGGTGATAATCACTCGATTCCTCCGTCGGTTGGTGTGATGGCAGGAGATGGAGTCGCACTACGTCCCCTACCTCCGCACCCAGCTGCACCAGTTCGCAGGTACTACTACATCCATGCATGTGCGCTATTTATGTTCATTTGCTCGTCGCTAAACCCATCGTGGGAGCTCGTGATTCTGACGCGGCGGGCACCGCTTGGCCGGCGATGGCAGCGTCGGTCTCCGCGGCCAGCTGTGAGGAGGGGGCGGGCGCCGGCGGCGACGAGGAGTGCCGCGACGAGCCGGCCGCGCTCAGGCTCAAGATGGTGGCCGTCGCTGCCATCCTTGTCGCCGGCGCGGTCGGCGTCGCGATCCCGCTCGTCGGCCGGAGGAGGCGTGGCGGCGTCGAGGGCTCGTCCTCCGGCGGCGGGACGTTCGTGCTCGCCAAGGCGTTCGCGGCGGGGGTCATCCTCGCCACCGGGTTCGTGCACATGCTGCACGACGCTGAGGAAAAGTTGTCCGACCCGTGCCTCCCGGCCATGCCGTGGCGCCGGTTCCCCTTCCCGGGCTTCATCGCCATGCTCGCCGCGCTGGGGACGCTTGTCATGGAGTTCGTCGGCACCCGCTTCTACGAGCGCAGGCACGGGGAGGAGGCTACCGCCGCGGCCACCGCCGGGCATGACGACACGACGGCGCTGCTCGAGGACGGCTCTCTCGCAGGGACCACTGCCGCCGCGATGAGCGGCGACGACGACAAGCACGACGCCATGCACATCGTAGGGATGCGTGCGCACGCGGCCGCGCACCAGCATAGCCATGCGCATGGCCATGACGCGTGCGGTGGAGGAGCCTTGTACGACGCCCACGCCCATGGGAGCGAGGAGAGGCCGGCGCAAGCTCGTCATGTGGTTGTCTCGCAGGTACGGACAATTTTACCATACTTTTTTTTGCGATGAAGAGTGTACATTTGCTTTTAAAATTTGTTCATAAAAGAATGCACTTATATTTTCCCAATGCATCTATACCTATATCAATATAGAAAGACACAAAGGGACAGATCCAATTAATCTCAGCATCAAATCATGTTAATCCAACGACCTAGATTGTTCCAATGGTGAGCTCTTAATATGTTGAGCGTGCAATTGATAGCATACCAAATATCAACGTCTATATTAATCTTATAATTATTATGTAATTGATATCCTATCTAATATGAACGTGCAGTTAATTTTCTCCATAATATCAACGTGCAATGTACGTGCTCATTTACTAGTTTTATAAAGTAGAAAAAAATGTTTCTCTCATCACACGATAATCAAGACCATTAATATTTTAAAAAATGGTCTCCTTAATTTCTACATGCACTTAGCTCATTGAGGGTTGGGTAATTAAAGACGAGAGAGATGGTGGCTTGCACCTTTTCAATGCATTTTTACTCCACTTCATAATTTGTCCTAAAATTTTTATATGTACACTTTTCGCCGGACGAAGTGAATATGCTAGAAAAACACATGCATTTCACATCTTGTATGCAAATCAAAATTTCAGAATCCAGTAATATTGTAAGTCAATCTCCCAAAGAAATTCAGTTATCCCAAAGATCAGAAAACTTGAAATTCGCAAAATCGTTGTATTATTGCTACCTTCCTATGCAGGTTATATAGCAATGTAAACACATGCTTAGTCTCTTATGTTTGAATTATGGTCAGTGCAATTTCCGTTGCTTTATCTGAAATGTGCTATCTGGGTAGATGTTTTGAGTTTGGAAATCTATGAAGTATATGCTAAATAGTGATTTTATGTATTGTTTGCAAGATTTTGGAAATGGGGATTGTATCGCATTCGGTGATCATCGGGCTCTCTTTGGGCGTTTCACAGAGCCCATGTACCATTAAACCTCTTGTTGCTGCTCTCTCCTTCCACCAGTTCTTTGAGGGTTTTGCCTTGGGTGGCTGCATTTCTGAGGTAATCGTCCACTTCATTTCTGCTTTATGGTTAGCAGTTCCTCACTTGAAGGTGGCACTCATGAGCCCTTCATGTCAATTTCATCAATTCATTACATTTTGCATGAACAAATGCAGGCTCAGTTCAAGAATTTCTCTGCACTCCTGATGGCTTTCTTCTTTGCTATCACAACTCCCATTGGGATCGCCGTGGGTGTGGGAATCGCGTCGTTCTACAACGCCAACAGCCCCAGGGCATTGGTGGTGGAGGGCATTCTTGATTCAATGTCGTCTGGAATACTAATCTATATGGCATTAGTGGATCTCATAGCCGCTGATTTCCTTAGCCGGAGGATGAGCTGCACTCCGAGGCTGCAAGTGTGCTCATATGTTGCCCTGTTTGTTGGGGCTATTGCCATGTCAGCACTTGCTATCTGGGCTTAGTGAGTATTCTTGAAGCTGATTGGCGTTCAATGCACTAGGGTTTTCCCTAGCTGCCAGTAATTGAGTAATATACATGAGGCCTTTTATTTCTCCGTCCATTCTTCTGTTTGTTCTTTTCATGGTGGTGGGCCGTGTAAGTTCTCATTGTGGTGGTAGAGAACTGAGGCGAGTCTATTAGGGAATATAAGGAGTTTTCGAGACGTCTTTGCAGATGAACATTTCATCCTCAGTGTTAGATAAGAGGACTTGTCTGTCCCCAAGTATAATCTTGCATATATATATATATATATATATATATATATATATATCAATGTCGATCTCCCGAAGCCTGCTTCAACTGTATGAATCAAATGGCAGGTGCTGTTTGAAACGAGGATGGTTATGAACTCACACCCGAGTTTTTTGCCACACCTTTTAGCGCTCTTTTGATTGTATATATGGAATGAAGGTTACTGCTCTTCAGTCCCGTCGATGAGGGAGGCCAAAGTTCTTCTCTACGAATTTTGAAGCCCTATTTTATTTTGCTAGTGTAGGCTACTCTTTTGTTAAACAAAGTCTTCAAAATCTTAAATCAAGGGCGGATACTTTTTCTACTTAATTAGCTACAAAGGACATAATTCATTGAGTTTGAATTGATTAATTTTACTTCTGTTTGTTTTACAAACAAAAAGAATCATACATCTTAGAGGAAAGTATGATTCTGGAGCTGAAAGCGTAGGAAATTTCTTATGATTAAGTGAAAGTGTGGTTTAATTATATTAATTAGTCCTTCAGTTGCATGATATTTTTTTAAAAGAAATAGGGTTCTCTTTTGATTTTCGACCCGGGCCCCAAAATTTCTGGAGACGCCCTGCTGGTCTTGCCCAATTTGAGTGCAGAAACTTTTCATTCTTTTTGTGTATTGTAATTACCAGAATTAGCTTACATGACTGACCAATGTGTGAACTGAAGCAGCTCGCTGATACTGTTGTTGCTGGACTGCAGATTCATTTGTACACCACAGTTAATTTTGTCGAGATACAGTTTATTCATCTATGTCTTTACTAAATTATAATATTATAGATTTTTCCTGATGACTTGAGCTGCACCATATGTAAAACTTGATAAGAATTTCTGACTTTAGTTTTTTTTTTCAACAAACTTTCGATCTATTAATCTTCAATCATGGCAATATAGCGAACACCAGAAATAATAAAAATTACATCCAGATCCGATAGACCACCTAGCGACGACTACAAGCACTGAAGCGAGCCGAAGGTGCGTCTCCGTCATCACCGCTCCCTCGCCGGAGTCGGGCATAACTTGTTGTAATAGACAGTCGGGAAGTCGTCGTGCTAAGGCCTCATAAGACCAGCGCACCAGAACAACAACCGCCGCCGATGAAGAATAACGTAGATCGAAAGGATCCAACCTGAAGACGCACGAACATAGACGAACCACAACCAGATCTGAGCAAATCCACCGAGGATAGATCCGCCGGAGACACACCTCCACACGCCGACCAACGATGCTAGACGCACCACTGGAACGGGGACTAGACGGGTAGACCTTTATTCTATCTTCAGGGAGCCGCCGCCGTCTCGCCTTCCTGAACAGTACACAAACCCTAACAAATCTCAAAGGAACAACTAACAACGGAGCCCTCCCGCCGGCCCTTGCCAGGATCCACCGCGCCCCCGTGGTCCTAGGGCCACCGGAGACGAGGCGGACCTGCGGCGGAGCTGGCGAGAGGCACGAACCCTAGCTTTTCTTGGAGGAGAAGGCGACGGCTGTAATTTCTGACTTTAGTTGAAACAACACCATATTAATACTAAAAAAAGTTGAAATATATGCACCTCAGTATTTCACACCATGGATAAAATAATTACTTACTCAATACGTTTATCATTACTATAAATTCAGAAAAATGTCAGGCCGTGATACACTTTCCACAACCATATATGACGCGTGAGATTCCTTTAACCACACGTCTTCCCTTCCGCTACTGGAATGCAGCAATAAATTTCAGTAGTTTTCTTTTGAAAGGGGAATAAACTAAAATCAAGCAGATATCAATTACACCCAGTCTCTATATCAACAAGATGCCTAAAAACATCCATGATGCACACAACAAAAAAAGAGGACAAAAAAAGAAAAAAAGACCCCGCCACGGTGATCAATCACCTGCAGTAGCAGCACTCTAACCACCACCAATGACAACACTCGGACTGCAAAGAAGGTTCTTCAAAAGCAATGCCTCCAAGAAGGAAACAATGCCCAAGCGTTGTCGTTGCGTGATCAAAGATCTTAAGTTTTCACCTCGGAGAGAGACCGCGTTCCCAAAATAATGCCTTCAACAAGGTTGGGTTCTCACCCTGGAAATCACGTCTCGTTACTCAGAGGAGCACCACCAACAAAGAAGTCCTCCAATGCGGTCACCCCCACTTGCGGAGGCCACTACTGCAAGTCACGTACCACCAGGCTCACGGGAACTCGTATCCAGTCTGGACGGAAACATATCCCGCAAGCCAAGTCTGAACAACTGCATATGAAGCAAAGTCTTCATCGCATCCAAGACCCCACCTTCGCCACTTGCGGGTCATCCTTCAATCACGCCATGACATTCTCCACATGTGTTGATCCCTTGGAAATCTTTGTACAAATATGTCCCAAGGTGTCAACAAAAACAGAGCTTCACGATACCCCGGTGAAGATGGCTATATGCCGATGTTGCGGGTGTACACGACCGACCCCTATCCAATCAGGGTATCCAAAGAGCTCCATATGTGCCAGTCTTTGTTTTCCTTCGAAGGATAAGTCCAGAACTCACCGATCGCCAGATCAAAGTGGAGCGACCGCAGGTAGATCAGTGACTTCGCGCGAAGACCACTAGGGCCACCGCCTGGTCCTTTCCCTCCACCTAGCTCAAAGCCGGCCTGCCACAACCCACACCAGCCGTCGGAGTAAGATGGACCCAAAGAAACCCGCTTGAGCACCACGCAGGTCCAGGCGACGGCACTGCCGATGATAACCCACAAGTATAGGTGGTCGCAACAATTTTCGAGGGTAGAGTATTCAACCCAAATTTATTGATTCGACACAAGGGGAGCCAAGGAATTGTAAGTATTAGCAGTTGAGTTTTCCATTCAACCACACCTGAAGATTAAATATCTGCAGCAAAGTGATCAGTAGCACAGTAACGGTAACAGTAGTAGCAATAATTTTGTAGCAGTTGAATAGTAGCAGCAACAGTAGTAACTTAGTAAGATCAATATGTGAAGAGCTCATAGGCATTGGATCGGTGATTTCGTTGGATGATATTCATCATATAACAGTCATAACCTAGGCTCCAGTTCGTCAATATAATGTAGGCATGTATTCTGCAAATAGTCATACGTGCTTATGGAAAAGAACTTGCATGACATCTTTTGTCGTACCCTCCAATGGCAGCGGGGCCCATAAAGAAACTAAGGGATATTAAGGCATCCTTTTAATAGATAATCGGAACAAAGCATTAACACATAGTGAATAAATAAACTCCTCAAACTACGGTCATCATCGGAAAGTATCCCAATTATTGTCACCTTGGGGTTTACGGATCATAACACATAATAGGTGCGTATAACTTACAAGATCGGATCAAGAACATAGATATAATGGTGGAAACATAAACGGTTTATATATGAAATTATGGCAATTGGGCCCTAGTGACAAGAATTAAGCATAGCAAAGTCATAGCAATATCAATCTCAGAACATAGTGGATACTAGGGATCAAGCCCTAACAAAACCAACTCGATTACATGATGAATTTCATCCAACCCATCACCCTCCAGCAAGCCTACGAAGGAATTACTCACTCCCGATGGTGAGCATCATGAAATTGGTGATGGAGGATGGTTGATGATGACGAAGACGGAAGATCCCCCTCTCCGGAGCCCCGAACAGGCTCCAGATCTGGCCTACCGATGAAGAACATGAGGTGGCGGCGGCTCTGTATCGTAAAACACTATGAAACTTCCTCTCCTATTTTTTTCTGGAAAAATAGGATTTTATAGCGTCGAAATTAGGGTCAGCGAAGCCTCATGGGCCCCACTACCCACCAGGGCGCGCCAAATGGGGGTGGCGCGCCCTGGTGCCTAGTGGGCAGCTGGGCCCCCTCTCCAGTGGGTCTTGGTTCTAGTATTTTTTATTTATTCCAAAATAATTCTCCAAAAAGTTTTGTCCAATTCCGAGAACTTTTATTTCTGCATAAAAAACAACACCATTGTAGTTCTGCTGAAAACAGCGTCAGTCCTGGTTAGTTTCATTCAAATCATGCAAATTAGAGTCCAAAACAAGAGCAAAAGCGTTAGGAAAAGTAGATACGATGGAGACGTA
Source organism: Thinopyrum elongatum (assembly GCA_011799875.1). Lineage (NCBI taxonomy): Eukaryota > Viridiplantae > Streptophyta > Magnoliopsida > Poales > Poaceae > Thinopyrum > Thinopyrum elongatum. The sequence goes on from CM022303.1 coordinate 131,866,541, forward strand.
TCAACTCCCCCAAGCTTAACCATTGCTTGTCCTCAAACAATTCAGTTGACAAACTGAAAGCGATAAAGAAAAACTTTTACGAACTCTTTTGTTCTTGTGTCCATATATATGCTTAAATAGCACCCAGGGTTTTCAGCAAAGATCATGACTAAGTATGCAAACAATAACTCTTAGAAATTATATTCATTCATATCAATGGCATAATCAACTAGCGAGCAATAATTAAATATCTCAAATGTTAACAATATGTCAAAACAATCATGATATAATATGACAATAGTGGTACCTCGCTAGCCCTTTCTGAGACCGCAAAACATAAATGCAGAGCACCTCCAAAGTTCAAGCAGTGACTAAACATTGTAATTCATGGTAGAAGAGATCCAGTCATGATGCATTCAACATTAACTATACACAATGCACGAGGATGACAATAGTGCTCTCAGGACTGATGCTTGTTTGAGAAGGTGATGACTCAACATAAAAGTAAAATAACATAAAAGTCAATAGATAGTCCCTTCGTAGAGGGAAGCAGGGATTTGCAGAGGTGCCAGAGCTCGAAGCTTAAATCAGAGATAAATATAATTTTGGGAGGCATACCCTTCCTGTCAACGTTACGACCAAGAGTTTTCAATATCTTCCATGATAAACAAATTAGCGGCGGTTCCCATGCTAAACAAATTAGCAGCGGTTCCCAAGCGATAAAAGTAAAGTTTACTCCCCATCCACCAACAAACACAAGCCATGGCTAGCCGAATCCTCGAGTGCCCTCCATAACAACAACAGTCTGGGGGAGTTTTGTTTAATTATTTATAATTTTTTATTTCGGGACTGGGCGTCCCTATTACCAGCCCCTCTCGTGCAAGGATGAGTGAATAAACACTCATCATGAGAATAACCCGCTTAGCATGGAAGATACCGACCACCCCCTGTCGCTCCATGAGCGGTTCGGGCACATAAAACAGATGTTTATTTGAATTTTTAGAGGTGGCACATGCAAATTTACTTGGAACGGCAGGGTAATACTGCCTATAGGTAGATATAGTGGACTCATCTGGAATAACTTTGGTTTAAGGGTTTTGATGCACAAGCAGTATTCCCTCTTAGTACATGCAAAGGCTAGAAGTTGGGTTGAGAAGCGACCAGCTAGAGAGTGAAAACGGTCATGATCATGCATTATGAACAATCAACATTGAATACTAGCATGAGTAGGATATAAACACCATGAACATAAATATCGTGGAGGCTATATGTTGGTTTTGATTCAACTACATGCGTGAACATGTCCCAAGTCAAGCCACTTGAAACATTCAGAGGAGGATACCATATCATCATACTACATCACAACCATTTTAATGCATGTTGACATCTAAGATAAATCATTATCCACTCCTAGCTACTTAAGCATGGCATCAGCAACTATAATCTCTAATTGTCATTGCAAAAATGTTCAATCATAATATGCTGAATCATGGATACTGAGTTAAACATATTTACGAAAACAAAAAACAAGTTGAGTTCATACCCGCTTTTCCTTACCTCAGTCACTTCATCATATATCGTCATTATTTTCTTTCACTTGCACGACCGAATGATATGAAAATAATAATAGTGCAAGAGTGCCGTGGACTAAGCTGGAATCTGCAACATTTTATTCAGAGGAGAAGACAGAATAATATGGGCTCTTTGTTAGATCAACAATAATGCACATGAGAGTCACTCAACATTTTCATCATGGTCTTCTCCTTGGTACGACTCAACAAAAGAAAAGAATTTCAGAGAAACACACTGAAATATGTTTGGAATTTTTAGTTTTTCTTGGAAGAAGCAAATTAAAGAAAGAAAAACAAAAACGAAAAAAATTATTTACACGGGAAAGCTCCCAACAAGCAAAAGAAGAAATGAGAAATCTTTTTGGGTATTCTTTTAATACTACAACTAATTAAACTAGAAAGAAAAACTGAAAAGAAGCAAGAAATATTTTTGAGTTTCTCAAAGTTTTTCAAACACACAAGAAGAAAGCGAGAAAATAAAACTAACATGGATAATACAATGAAAAAGTGTGAACACCGACAACTGGAATGAAGTCTGTGAACATGAATGTAATGTCGGTGGAAATACGTACTCCCCCAAGCTTAGGCTTTTGGCTTAGCTTGGTAATCACCACCCGTAGTAGCCGTCCGGTCCCATGTGAAAGTGTTGAGGCGGCGGCACCTGTGCGTCCCACTGCTGGGGCTCCTCCTCTGTTGCTGCCTGGTTGTTTCGGTAGGCGACAATGTCCGCTGGTAGGACGGTGTATCCGTTCCTGGCATGAGAATCGAACAAAGCAGGTGCAGGCAACGGGATAATATCATGGTTTTTCTCACTGAAAACCAAGTTGTAACGAATATTGTTAAAAGAATCTGCAGCATCAGTAAAGTGGTGAGCCACCCTTGCCTGGTGATCTAGGTAAACTCTGGGCAAAGGATAGTCATGGTGGCGTATCTGAACATTAAAATGTCTCGCTAAGCGAGTGGCATAAATACCACCATGGATTTTACCCTTACTTCTGTTAATGTGCAGACGACGTGCAACAATAGCCCCTAAGTTAAAGGTGTGATCATTGTGAAGTGCACGACATAAAATGGCGAGGTCAGGGGCACTAAGTATATTGTCCTTCTCCCTAGCAGTCAAACACTTCGTGATAAATAAGGCAAAGTAATGCACAGAAGGAAACTGCAGACTAGTGGCTGTGGCTTTCGACACGCCCCTTTCCTCACCCACTGTTAAAGTGAGGAGAAAGTCCTCAAACTCTGCTGTCCTAGGCTCTCGTAATTCCCCATCAGAGGGAATTAGACATATCTCACAAAATTCAGTGAGCGGTATCTGACGGGTTTCAGAATATAAATTAAACCGCGCCGCGGGAGGTTCATGCCTATTCAGGAAATAAATATTTTGCACAAAAGAGTTCGTGAGGGTGTGGTGTTGGTCACACTCATCTGCGAGGAAGTTGGTAAGTCCAGCATTTGTAATGAATTGCGCGAACTCTTGGTGGAATCCGGCTTCTTCCATGAAGGCAATGTGCGGCCATTCGCACGGCCAGACCTCCGTCCATCGCGGAGTGTTGATGTCACCAGCTAATGATTCATCGGTGACTCCCTTGGCATTCTTCTTAGATGAACTCCTTCGAAAAAGGTCCATCTTCCTAAGAACAAATTTCTAAAAAAATTGACCCACAAAATTTTGTCAACAGAACTTCACAAGATTGATAGCAACTACTCATATAGATGTCTAGATGCTATATCAAGCATTCAAACTACTTGGAACTCAAAGAATTCAAAATTCAAGCTCATTTACAGCAGCACCAAGAGTAGCTAATTACTCAAAATATAAACCACTAGAACAAAAACTAATTGGAGCAATGGAGGAGTCACATACCAACTAGCAATCCCCCAAAACAGTTTCGGAAACGGAGCTTCGAGCAAAGAGATCGAAATCCACGGGTTTGAGAGCAAGAACACGAGAGAGAGAGCTAAAGTGATTTTTTTTCTGAAGGTAGGTGATGATATGGGCTAAAGGGATAAGTGAGGGGGCCTTGTGGGGCCCACTACCCACCAAGGCACGCCTGGGGTAGCTGGCGTGCCCTGGTGCCTAGTAGGCACCAGGGGCACCCCCCTGTGATGTTTTTTGTATCAGAAATTCTTAAATATTCAGAAAAAACGTGTCAAAATTTCAGGTCATTCTGAGCACTTTTATTTTTGGGCACTTTTTTTATTGCACGGAAAATTCAGAAAACAGAAAAAATATGGCATTTTATTGTATTTAACTAAAAATAACAGAAAACAAAAAGTGGGTACAGAAAGTTGTGCTTACTAAATTCATCGAGCACATGTCTCTCAAAAGTAATCCATTAATAAGGTTGATCAAGTCTTATTAACAACCACTTCCGATTAACATGAACCCGAAGAATTTTTGTAAAAACACTAAGTTACCTCAACGGGGATAAGCATCTCCCCAACAATAAGTGTTTCATATTTCTTTTTGACACTAGGTAGAGGGAGTTGAAAACTTCCAATAGTAATTGTCGGAGATTTTTGAATAACATTAATACCATTCACTTGAAATTGTTTCCTTGGAAAATGCACCGTATGCTCTTTACCACTGATATGAAAAGGGACTTTGCTTTTATTTCAATCAATAACAGCCCCTGCAGTATTCAAAAAGGGTCTACCAAGTATAACCGATATGTTGTCGTCCTCGGGCATATCAAGTACTCCCTCCGTTCCAAATTACTTGACCCATATTTATCTAGACACGGATGTATCTAGACACTAAACAAGTATAGATACATCCGTATTTAGACAAATTCAAGTCAACTAATTTGGGACGGAGGGAGTATAACAAAGTCTGTTAAGATAGTAACATTTGCAACCACAACGGGCACATCATCAGAAATACCGATAGGTATGTCAGTTGATTTGTCAGCCATTTGCAATGATATTTCAGTAGGTGTGAGCTTACTCAAATCAAGTCTTTTATATAAAGAGAAAGGCATAACACTAACTCCGGCTCCCAAATCACAAAAAGCAGTTTTGACATAGTTTCTATTAATGGAGCATGGTATAGTTGGTATTCCTGGATCTTCTAGTTTCTTAGGTACTCCATCCTTAAAAGAATAATTAGCAAGCATAGTGGAGATTTCAGCTTAAGGTATTTTTCTTTTATTAGTGACAATATCTTTCATATATTTAGCATAAGGGTCCATCTTTAAAATATCAGTCAAATGAGTATGCAAAAAGACTGGCCTAAGCATTTTAGCAAAGCGTTCAAATTCTTCATCATCCTTTTTCTTAGATGGTTTAGGTGGAAAGGGCATGGGTTTCTAAACCCATGGTTCTCTTTCTTTACCATATTTTCTAGCAATAAAGTCTCTTTTATCATAATGTTTTGTTGGGAAACGTTGCATGGAAAACAAAAAAAATTCTACGCACACGCAACATCTATCCATGGAGATGCATAGCAACGAGGGGGAGAGTGTGTTTACTTACCCTCGTAGACCATAAGCGGAAGCGTTTAGTAATGCGGTTGATGTAGTCGAACTTCTTCACGATCCAACCGATCGAGTACCGAACGTACGGCACCTCCGCGTTCAGCACACGTTCAACTCGGTGACGTCCTCGCCTTCTTGATCCAGCAAGACAACGAAGTAGTGGATGAGTTCCGGTAGCACGACGGCGTGGTGACGGTGGTGGGGATGCTACCTCTGCAGGGCTTCGCCTAAGCACTCCGAAAATATGACCGAGGGACGAAACTGTGGAGATGGGCGCCGCACACGGCTAAGAGATTGTCGTGGGCTATGTGTGGCGCCCCCTCCCACATGTATATAGGTGGGGGAGAGGGAGCAGCCAAGGAGGCACCCCAAGGAGGCCGAATCCTCCTTGGGCTCATGCATAGCCGCGCCCCCCTTACCATATTTGCCAGAGGGGAAAGGAAAGGGGGGAGAGGGAAGGAAGGGGGAGGCTGAATCCCCCTCCTTCCTTTCTCCCATAGGACGGCTGCCATAGGGGGAGCGCCAGCCCCTTGTGGGCTGGTGTGCTCCCCTCTATTGGCCCAATAGGCCCACCATCCTCCCGGGGTTTCCCTGAACCCCTTCCGGTGATCCGATGACTACCCGGTACCACCCGAAACTCTTCCGGTGTCCAAATATCATTGTCCTATATATCGATCCTTACCTCCGGACCATTCTGGAGCTCCTCATCATGTTCGTGATCTCATCCAGGACTCCGAACAACATAGGTCACCAAATCATATAACACATATAACACTATATCGTCAACGAACATTAAGCGTGCGGACCCTACGGGTAGCACTACTAGAAAAAGGGCTATAGCTGATATGGACATTAATGGCGCACCATGTATGTGGTGCGCCACTGCTATATAGCGCAGTGGCGCACCAGATACAGGTGCGCCATTAGTGTCCTCATTACTAATGGCGCACCAGACACACGGTGCGCCATTACTAGCAAATTTTATTTTTTTTATTTTTCCAAAACTATTAATGGCGCACCAGGGCACAGTGCGCCATTACTAGTTTTAACTAGTAACGGCGCACCACACACTCCGTGCGCCACTACTAACAAATTTTTTTTTTACTATTTTTTTCAAAACTAGTAATGGCGCACCTGGGTACAGTGCACCATTACTAGTTCAAACTAGTAATGGCGCACTATCCACTGGTGCGCCACTACTAAACATTTTATTTTTATTTTTTTTGCAAAACTAGTAATGGCGCACCACGTAACAGGTGCGCCATTAGTAACCAGGGTTACTAATGGCCCACCTGTTACGTGGTGCGCCATTACTAACTTTCTGAGTCTTACAATTTATTCACCAAATGCACCACCCCCACAGTGGACCGCCTTTTCAGTTTCAAAAAAAAGAGAAAATGATAGAAATGTCAAAAAAATAAAAGAAAATAAGATTCCCATGTGATATGTGGTCTAGTTGTTAGCAAAATTTACAAACATGAATTTTCGACTTTTTTGCAAAATCTCTCGAGAATTTGTAAAATGGGCATAACTTTTGCATACGAACTCCGATGAAAAAAAAATTATATGAAAAATCATCTACTCGAAAAGTTACATCCGAATTTAACGGGGGAACCCCGTTAAACATTTTCAGAATCCCCAAAAACCTAACAGAACGAAAGATACGGAGCTTTTAAGATCTAGAGGGGAAAAATCGAAAAAAATTCAAACTTACTAGTGGCGCACCATTTGCTAGGTGCGCCACTAGTAACAGAAAAAAAAAATTGGTTTTGAATTTTTTTTTTTGGAATTTTTTTTCAAAATATGATACGTAATATGACCGGGAAGTTTGAAATATTTTTTCAAAATTTCATCACACTAATGAACATGAACAAAGTCCTAGACATCAACAAGGTTTAATAGGATTGATATCATAGATATATCAACAAGTGCTTGTTAAGTGAGGTGGTGCTGGGGTTGGATAGAACTGCGAAGTTAAGCGTGCTTGGGCTGGAGTAGTGTGAGGATGGGTGACCTTCCGGGAAGTTTGACCACTTAGTGCAATTTGACTTGAGATTAAGCATATTGACCCGAGATTAAGCCATAGTGACCCGAGATTAAGAAAAAAACGAAAAAAAAATTTGAAAAAAATTTGTTAGTAATGGCGCACTTCTATGTGGTGTGCCATTACTATCTGACTTAGTAATGGCGCACCACATAGAAGTGCGCCATTAGTAACCCAGAGCACAAGGTAAATATGGCCCCCGGGAGGCATACTAATGGCGCACCAGGGGACATACTAATGGCGCACTTCCTGATGCGCCACTACTGTCTGGTATACTAATGGCGCACCAGGGGTGCGCCATTAGTATTAGTTACTAATGGCGTGATGATAGTGGCGCACCTGTAGTGTGCCATTAATGGCCAAAACAGGTGCGCCACTAGTAGGCCTTTTCCTAGTAGTGTAGGGAAACTATGTAGACATGACCGAGACACCTCTCCGGTTAATAACCAGTAGCAGAACCTGGATGCCCATACCTACTTCAATCTCGTTACCGACAAGTCTCTTTACTCGCTCCGTAATAAATCATCTCGTAACTAACTCCTTAGTCATTTTGCTTGCAAGCTTATTATGATGTGTATTTCCGGGAGGGCCCAGAGATACCTCTTTGATACACGGAGTGACAAATCCTAATCTCGATCCATGCCAACTCAACAGACACCTTTCGAGATACCTATAGAGCATCTTTATGATCACCCAGTTATGTTGTGACATTTGATAGCACACAAGGTATTCCTCCGGTATCCGGGAGTTGCATGATCTCATAGTCGAAGGAATATGTATTTGACATGAAGAAAGCAATAGCAATAAACTGAACGATCATATGCTAAGTTAACGGATGGGTCTTGTCCATCACATCATTCTCCTAATGATGTGATCCCGTTACCAAATGACAACTCATGTCTATGGTTAGGAAACCTTAACCATCTTTTGATCAATGAGCTAGTCTAGTAGAGCCTCATTAGGGACACGGTATTTGTTTATGTATCCACACATGTATTAAGTTTCCGGTCAATACAATTCCAGCATGAATAATAAACCTTTATCATGATTAAGGAAATATAATAATAACTATTTTATTATTGCCTCTAGGGCATATTTCCATCAGTCTCCCACTTGCACTAGAGTCAATAATCTATTTCACATCGCCATGTGATTAACACCCATAGTTCACATCGCCATGTGACCAACACCCGAAGAGTTTACTAGATTCAATAATCTAGTTCACATCGCCATGTGATTAACACCCAGAAAGTACTAAGGTGTGATCATGTTTTGCTTGTGAGAGAAGTTTAGTCAACGGGTCTGTCACATTCAGATCCGTATGTATTTTGCAAATTTCTATGTCTACAAAGCTCTGCATGGAGCTACTCTAGCTAATTGCTCCCACTTTCAATATGTATCCAGATTGAGACTCAGAGTCATCCGAATCAGCGTCAAAGCTTGCATCAACATAACCCTTTACGACAAACTCTTTATCACCTCCATAACCGAGAAATATCTCCATAGTCCTCTTAGGTAACTAAGAATAATTTTGTCCGTTGTCCATTGATCTACTCCTAGATCACTATTGTACCCCCTTGCCAAACTCATGGCAAGGTACACAACAGGTTTGGTACACAACATGGCATACTTTAGAGAACCTATGGCTGAGGCATATGGAAAGACTTTCATTCTCTCTCTATCTTTTGTCGTGGTCGGGTTTTGAGTCTTACTCAACTTCACACCTTGCAACAGAGGCAAGAACCCTTTCTTTGTCTGATCTATTTTGAACTTCTTGAAAACTTTGCCAAGGTATGTGCTATGTGAAAGTCCTATTAAGCATCTTGATCTATCTCTATAGGTTTTGATGCCCAATATGTAAGTAGCTTCACCGAGGTCTTTCATTGAAAATTTCTTATTCAAGCATCCTTTTATGCTATCCAGAAATTCTATATCATTTCCAATCAGCAATATGTCATCCACATATAATATTAGAAATGCTACAGAGCTCCAACTCACTTTCTTGTAAATATAGGCTTCACCATAAGTCTGTAAAAACCATATGCTTTGATCACCTCATCAAAGCGTATATTCCAACTCCGAGATGGTTGCACCAGTCCATAGATGGATCACTGGAGCTTGCACACTTTGTTAGCACCTTTAGGATCGACAAAACCTTCTGGTTGATTCATATACAACTCTTCTTTGAGAAATCCATTAAGGAATGCAGTTTTGACATCCATTTGCCAGATTTCATAATTATAAAATGCGGCAATTGCTAACATGATTCGGACAGACTTAAGCATCGCTACGAGTGAGAAAGTCTCATCGTAGTCAACCCCTTGAACTTGTCAAAAACCTTTTGCGACAAGTCGAGCTTTGTAGATAGTAACATTACCATCAGTGGCAGTCTTCTTCTTGAAGATCCATTTATTTTCTAAGGCTTGCCGATCATCAGGAAAATCCACCAAAGTCCACACTTTGTTCTCATACATGGATCCTATCTCAGATTTCATGGCTTCAAGTCATTTATCGGAATCTGGGCTCATCATAGCTTCTTCATAGTTCGTAGGTTCGCCATGGTCTAATAACATAAGTTCCAGGATAGGATTACCGTACCACTCTGGTGCGGATCGTGCTCTGGTCGACCTACGAGGTTCAGTAGTAACTTGATCTGAAGTTTCATGATCATTATCATTTGCTTCCTCTCTAGTTGGTGTAGGCATCACGGGAACGGTTTTCTGTGATGTGCTACTTTCCAATTCGAGAGAAGGTACAATTAACTCATCAAGTTCTACTTTCCTCCCACTCACTTCTTTCGAGAGAAACTCCTTCTCTAAAAAGGACCCATTCTTAGCAACAAAGATCTTGCCTTCAGATCTGTGGTAGAAGGTGTACCCAATAGTTTCTTTAGGCTATCCTATGAAGACGCACTTCTTCGATTTAGGTTCGAGCTTATCAGGTTGAAGCCTTTTGACATAAGCGTCGCATCCCAAACTTTAAGAAATGACAACTTAGGTTTCTTGCCAAATCATAGTTCATACGGTGTCATCTCAACGGATTTATACGGTGCCCTATTTAACATGAATGCGGCTGTCTCTAATGCATAACCCCAAAACGATAGTGGTAAATCGGTAAGAGACATCATAGAACGCACCATATCTAATAAAGTACGGTTACAACGTTCAGACATACCATTACGATGTGGTGTTCCAGGTGGCGTGAGTTGTGAAACAATTCCACTTTGTTTTAAATGAAGGCCAAACTCGTAACTCAAATATTCACCTCCACGATCAGATCGTAGAAACCTTATTTTCTTGTTACGATGATTCTCTACTTCACTCTGAAATACTTTGAACTTTTCAAATGTTTTAGACTTGTGTTTCATCAAGTAGATATACCCATACCTACTCAAATCATCTGTAAAGGATAGAAAATAACGATACCCGCCGCGTGCCTCAACACTCATCGGACCGCATACATCGGTATGTATTATTTTCAACAAGTCATTAGCTTGCCCCATTGTTCCGGAGAACGGAGTTTTAGTCATCTTGCCCATGAGGCATGGTTCGCAAGTATCTAATGATTCATAATCAAGTGATTCCAAAAGTTCAACTGCATGTTCTTTACACCAATATGACCTAAACGGCAGTGCCACAAGTATGTTGCACTATCATTATCAACTTTGCATCTTTTGGCATCAATATTATGAATGCGTGTATCACTACGATCGACATTCAATAAACCATTCACATTGGGTGTATGACCATAGAAGGTTTTATTCATGTAAACAAAACAGCAATTATTCTCTGACTTAAATGAATAACCGTATTGCAATAAACATGATCCAATCATATTCATGCTCAATGCAAACACCAAATAACACTTATTCAGGTTCAATACTAATCCCGAAGGTAGAGGGAGTGTGCGATGGTGATCGTATCAACCTTGGAATCACTTCCAAAACACATCGTCACCTCGCCCTTAACTAGTCTCTATTTATTCTGCAACTCCTGTTTTGAGTTACTAATCTTACCAACTGAACCGGTGATACGTCTCCAACGTATCTATAATTTATGAAGTATTCATGCTGTTATATTATCATTCTTGGATGTTTTACAATCATTTTATAGCAACTTTATATCATTTTTGGGGACTAATCTATTGACATAGTGCCCAGTGCCAGTTGCTGTTTTTTGCTTGTTTTTTACATCGCATAAAATCAATACCGAACGGAGTCCAAACACAGCGAAACTTTTTGGAGATTTTTTCTTGACCAGAAGACACCCGGTGGGCCAAAGAAGTACCCGAGGGGAGCTCCGAGGAGAGCACAACCCACCAGGACGCGCCTGGGGGCCCAGGCGCGCCCAGGTGGGTTGTGCCCACCTCGGTTGCCTCCTGCACCGCCTCTTCGCCCTATAAATTCTCAAATATTCCAAAAACCCTCGGGGTAACCCTAAATCGGAAGTTCCACCGTCGCAAGCCTCTGTAGCCACGAAAAACCAATCTAGACCCCGTTCCGGCACCCTGCCGGAGGGGGAAATCATCACCGATGGTCATCTTCATCATCCCTATGGCTACCATGATGAGGAGGGAGTAGTCCACCCTCGGGGTTGATGGTTTGTGCCAGTAGCTATGTGTTTAAGCTCTCTCTCTCTTTCTCGTGTTCTTGAGATGTCACGATCTTGATGTATCGCGGGCTTTGTTAATATAGTCGGATCATATGGTGTTTTCCTCACTCTATCTTGTTGTGATGAATTGAGTTTTCCCTTTGAGATTTCGTTTTATCGGATTGAATACTTTTATGGATTTGAGAGCACTTGATATATGTCTTGCATATGAATACCCGTGGTGACAATGGGGTATTATATTGATTCACTTGATATATGTTTTGGCACTCAACTCGCGGATTCCCGAGGTGACATTGGGGTAATCTATGCATAGGGGTTGATGCACGTTCTTGTCTTTATTTCTCTGGTAGAAATCTTGGGGCACTCTTTGAGGTTCTTTGTGTTGGATTGAGTATTATGAATCTTAAATTGTTTGGTGCGTCTCATATAATTAACTCATGGATACTTATGGTGACATTGGAGTATCTAGGTGACATTAGAGTTGGTTGATGCGTATCATATGGTGTTATTTTAGTACGAACTCTTGGATAGATCGAACGAAAAGAATAACTTTGTGTTATTTTAGTACGAACTCTTGAATAGATCAAACGGAAAGAATAACTTTAAGGTGGTTTCGTACCCTACAAACAATTTCTTCTTATGTTCTCCGCTAGATAAGAACTTTGGAGTGATTCTTCATCGCACGTTGAGGGATGGTTATATGATCCAATTAGATTAGCATTGTTGAGAGATTGCACTAGCGAAAGTACGGACCCTAAGCTTTGTTTTCAAGCATTGCAATACCGTTTGTGCTCCATTTTATCACTTGCTACCTTGCTGTTTTTATTTATTCAGATTATAAAAATATATTTCTACCATCCATATTACACTTTTATCACCATCTCTTCGCCGAACTAGTGCACCTATACAATTTGCCATTGTATTGGGTGTGTTGGGGACACAAGAGACTTTTTGTTATTTGGTTGCAGGGTTGTTTGAGAGAGACCATCTTCATCCTACGCCTCCCACGGATTGATAAACCTTAGGTCATCCACTTGAGGGAAAATTGCTACTGTCCTACAAAACTCTGCGCTTGGAGGCCCAACACGAGTCTACAAGAATAAAGTTGCGTAGTAGACATCAACCGGTATTAAATACCCAGTGGCTACTACGAACACTAGTAAAGTACACATCAATAATATGTATATCAAATATACCTTTGTTCACTTTGCCATCTTTCTTATTCGCCAAGTATTTGGGGTTGTTCAGCTTTCAGTGACCATTTCCTTTGCCGTAGAAGCACTCAGTTTCAGGCTTGGGTCTAGCTTTGGGCTTCTTCATGGGAGTGCCAACTTACTTGCCATTCTTCTTGAAGTTCCCTTTCTTTCCCTTGCCCTTTTTCTTGAAACTAGTGGTCTTGTTAACCATCAACACTTGATGCTCTTTCTTGATTTCTACCTTCGCCGATCATCACGAAGAGCTCAGGAATCGTTTTTGTCATCCCTTGCATATTATAGTTCATCACGAAGTTCGAGTAGCTTGGTGATAGTGACTAGAGAACTCTGTCAATCACTATCTTATCTGGAAGATTAACTCCCACTTGATTCAAGCGATTGTAGTACCCAGACATTCTAAGCACATGCTCACTGGCTGAGCTATTCTCCTCCATCTTGTAGGCAAAGTACTTGTCAGAGGTCTCATACCTCTCAACCCAGGCATTTGCTTGAAATATTAACTTAAACTCTTGGAACATATCATATGCTCCATGACGTTCAAAACGTCTTTGAAGTCCTGGTTCTAAGCCGTAAAGCATGGCACACTGAACTATTGAGTAGTCATCAGATTGAGCCTGCCAGACGTTCATAACATCTGTAGTAGCTCCTGCAGCAGGTTTGTCACCTAGCGGTGCATCAAGGACATAATTCTTCTGTGCAGCAATGAGGATAATCCTCAAGTTACGGACCCAGTCCGTGTAGTTGCTACCATCATCTTTCAACTTAGCTTTCTCTAGGAACGCATTAAAATTAAGGGGAATAGTAGCTCGGGCCATTGATCTACAACATACATATGCAAAACTATTAAGACTAAGTTCATGATAAATTAAGTTCAATTAATCAAATTACTAATGAACTCCCACTTAAATAAACATCCCTCAAGTGATCTAATGATACATGATCCAAATCAACTAACCCATGCCCGATCATCACGTGAGATGGGGTAGTCATCAATGGTGAACATCTCTATGTTGATCATATCTACTCTATGACTCGCGTTCGACCTTTCGGTCTCCAGTGTTCCGAGACCATGTCTGTACATGCTAGGCTCGTCAAGTTTAACCCAAGTATTCTGCATGTGCAAAACTGTCTTACACCCGTTGTATGTGGACGTAAAGTCTATCATACCCGATCATCACGAGGTGCTTCGAAACGATGAACTTTGGCAACGGTGCATACTCGGGGAGAACACTTTTATATTCAAATTTAGTGAAAGGATCATCTTATAGTGCTACCGTCGTTCTAAGAAGAATAAGATGCATAAAGGATAAACATCGCATGCATTCAAAGTATGTGACATGATATGGCCATCATCATCTTGTGCTTTTGATCTCCATCTCCAAAGCATCGTCATGATCTCCATCGGCACCGGCTCGACACCTTGATCGCCATCGTTGTGTCGGGGTCGTCTCGCCAACTATTGCTTCTACAACTATTGTTAACGCATAGCGATAAAGTAAAGCAATTACAAGGCGCTTGCATTTCATACAATAATTAAGAGACAACCCTAAGGCTCCTGCCAGTTGTTGATATTACAAAACATGATCATGTCATACAACAACGTATATCACATCACGTCTTGACCATATCACATCACAACATGCCCTGCCGAAACAAGTTAGACGTCCTCTACTTTGTTGTTGCAAGTTTTACGTGGCTGCTACGGGCTTCTAGCAACAACCGTTCCTAACTACGCAAAAACCACAACGGTGTTTTATCAAGTTTGCTTTTTAAACCTTCTTCAAGGACCGGCCGTAGTCAAATTCGATTCAACTAAAGTAGGAGAAACAGACACCTGCCAGCCACCTTTATGCAAAACAAGTTGCATGTCAGTCGGTGGAACCGGTCTCATGTGCGTGGACATGTAAGGTTGGTCCGGGCCGCTTCATCCCACAATACCACCGAATCAAAATAAAATGTTGGTGGTAAGCAGTATAACTATCACCGCCCACAATGCTTTGTGTTCTACTCCTGCATATCATCTACGCATAGACCTGGCTCGGATGCCACTGTTGGGAAACGTTGCATGGAAAACAAAAAATAATCTACGCACACGCAAGATATATCCATAGAGATGCATAGCAATGAGGGGGAGAGTGTGTCTACGTACCCTCGTAGACCGTAAGCGGAAGTGTTTAGTAACGCGGTTGGTGTAGTCGAACTTCTTCGTGATCCAACCGATCGAGTACCGAACGTACGGCACCTCCGCATTCAGCACACGTTCAGCTCGGTGACGTCCTTGCCTTCTTGATCCAGCAAGACAACAAAGTAGTGGATGAGTTCCGGTAGCACGACGGCGTGGTGACGGTGGTGGTGATGCTATCTCCGCAGGGCTTCGCCTAAGCACTCCGAAAATATGACCGAGGGACGAAACTGTGGAGAGGGGCGCCGCACATGGCTAAGAGATTGTCGTGGGCTATGTGTGGCGTACCCTCCCACATATATATACGTGGGGGGGAGAGGGAGCAGCCAAGGAGGCGCCCCAAGGAGGCCGAATCCTCCTTGGGCTCCTGCCCTAGCCGCGCCCCCTTACCATATTTGCCGGAGGGGGAAAGGAAAGGGGGCAGAGGGAAGGAAGGGGGAGGCTGAATCCCTGTCCTTCCTTTCTCCCATAGGCCGGCTGCCATAGGGGGGTGCGCCAGCCCCTTGTGGGCTGGTGTGCTCCCCTCTATTGGCCCAACAGGCCCATCATCCTCCAGGGGCTTCCCGGAACCCCTTTCGGTGATCCGATGACTACCCGGTACCACCTGAAACACTTCCGGTGTCCAAATATCATCGTCCTATATATCGATCTTTACCTCCGGACCATTCCCGAGCTCCTCATCATGTCCGTGATCTCATCCGGGACTCCGAACAACATTCGGTCACCAAATCATATAACTCATATAACACTATATCGTCAACGAACGTTAAGCGTGCGGACCCTATTGGTTCGAGAACTATGTAGACATGACCGAGACACCTCTCTGGTCAATAACCAATAGCAGAACCTGCATGCCCATATTGGTTCCTACATATTCTATGAAGATCTTTATCGGTCGAACCGTTATGACAACATACGTAATTCCCTTTGTCTGTCGGTATGTTACTTGCCCAAGATTCGATCGTCGGTATCTCCATACCTACTTCAATCTCGTTACCGACAAGTCTCTTTACTCGCTCCGTAATAAATCATCTCGTAACTAACTCCTTAGTCATTTTGCTTGCAAGCTTATTATGATGTGTATTACCGAGAGGGCCCAGAGATACCTCTCAGATACAAGGAGTGACAAATCCTAATCTCGATCCATGCCAACTCAATAGACACCTTTGGAGATACCTGTAGAGCATCTTTATGATCACCCAGTTACATTGTGACGTTTGATAGCACACAAGGTATTCCTCCGGTATCCAGGAGTTGCATGATCTCATAGTCGAAGGAATATGTATTTGACATGAAGAAAGCAATAGCAATAAACTGAACAATCATATGCTAAGCTAACGGATCGGTCTTGTCCATCACATCATTCTCCTAATGATGTGATCCCGTTATCAAATGACAACTCATGTCTATGGTTAGGAAACCTTAACCATCTTTTGATCAACGAGCTAGTCTAGTAGAGGCTCACTAGGGACACGGTATTTGTTTATATATCCACACATGTATTTAAGTTTCCGGTCAATACAATTCTAGCATGAATAATAAACCTTTATCATGATTAAGGAAATATAATAATAACTATTTTATTATTGCCTCTAGGGCATATTTCCATCACGTTTATTTTTAGGTTGTGGGTTATCAAGATCAACAGCAGGTTCTATTTCAACATCATTATCTGGTTCTTTATCATTGTCTGGTTGAGCATCTACATGGACATCATCATTATCATTTTCATTATCACTAGGTGAATGTTCATTACCAGATTGACTTTTAGCATTAGAGATAGAGACATCATTGTTATCTTCAGAAGGTTTTTCTACCTCAGGTTCACTAGATGTATGCAAAGTCCTATCATTTTTTTTCTTTTTCATTTTAGATGGACTAGGTGCATCAGTATTAATTATTTGAGAGTCTTGTTCAATTCTTTTAGGGTGACCTTCAGGATAAAGTGGCTCCTGAGTCATTTTACCTCCTCTAGTCATTACTCTAACAACATGATCATTCATATCATTATTCATTTCATTGAGTAACTCACTTTGAGATTTAGCAACTTGTTCTAACTGAGTTTGAACCATAGAGGCATGTTTTCCTACTCCTCTAACATCATTAGTGATTCTAAATAACAAGTCACTCAAGCGAGCAATCATATCAGAATTTTGCTTTAATTGCTTCATAACATAGGCATTAAAATGATCTTGCTTCATAATGTAATTGTCAAATTCATACAAGCATTGACTAGGAGGTTTATTATAAGGGATGTCACCTTCATCAAACTTTAAAATAGAATTTACCTCCACCACCTGTGGTGGTGTGTCAAGACCATGTATTTCTTCAATAGGTGATAAATTCTTAACATCTTCAGCTTTAATACCTTTTTCCTTCATACATTTCTTTGCCTCTTGCATATCTTCAGTACTGAGAAATAAAATACCCCTCTTCTTCGGCGTGGGTTTCTGCGGTGGTTCAGGAAGTGTCCTATCATCAGAATTCTTCAATATATTATTCAATAATTCCTCAGCTTGGTCAACAGTTCGTTCCTGAAAACACAACCAGCACAATTTTCTAGGAAGTCCCTAGAAGCATCGGTTAGTCCATTATAGAAGATATCAAGTATTTCATTTTTCTTGAAAGGATGAGCAGTCAAAGCATTAAGTAATTGGAGAATCCTCCCACAAGCTTGTGGGAGACTCTTTTCTTCAATTTGCACAAAGTTAAATATTTCCTGTATGGCAACTTTTTTCTTATGAGCAGGAAAATATTTTTCAGAGAAGTAATAAATCATATCCTGGGGACTACGCACACAACCAGGAGCAAGAGTATTGTACCATATCTTAGCATCACCTTTTAATGAGAATGGAAATAACTTGAGAATATAGTAATAGCAATTTTTTTCATCATGAGCAAATAGGGTGGCTATATCATTTAATTTAGTAAGATGTGCCACGACAGTTTCAGTTTCATAGCCATAAAAAGGATTCAACCAAAGTAATTAACTCTGGGTAGTGAAGTAGCAAACTTAGGGTCACATTTCATTCTAGCATTCAAAGATTTTTCTTCCAACTTGCATAATAATTTGTTAAGACATCTCTATCTTTACAAGTAAGAAAATCCCTAGCAACCTCTCCATCCATAACATAACCCTCAGGTATCTCAGGCAATTCATATCTAGAAGAGCTAGGTCTAATAGGTGTTTCATAATTCTTAGTTTGAAAGACTTTATCAGTTTCAGTAATTTCATCAGTTTTAGCATTCTCTATTTCTTTAGCTCCAGCAAGTTGTTCATCAAGAATTCTCCTAGTGGCACATTCTTATCAAGCAAGGTACTAGCATCATCATAAGCATCATTCATAGCAGAAGTAGCTTCATCAATAACTTGCGACATATCATAATTAATAGCAGGTGGTGGTGTTGCAAGTCTATTCAAAACAGAAGGTGAATCAAGTGCAGAGCTAGATGGCAATTCCTTACCTCCCCTCATCTTAGAGGGGACAATCTTGGTTCTGGTATCTTTCATATTCTTCATAGTGATCAATAGATATAAATCCCAAGTGACTCAACAAATATAGCTATGCTCCCCGGCAACGGCGCAAGAAAAATGTCTTGATAACTCACAAGTATAGGGGATCGCAACAGTTTTTGAGGGTAGAGTATTCAACCCAAATTTATTGATTCGACACAAGGGGAGCCAAAGAATATTTGTAAGTATTAGTAGTTGAGTTGTCAATTCAACCACACCTGGAGATTAAATATCTGCAGCAAAGTGATTAGTAGCACAGTAGTATGATAGTTTGATAGCACTAGAAGTGATAGCAACAGTAACGGTAACAATAGTAGCAATAATTTTGTAGCAGTTGTAACAGTAGCAACAACAGTAGTAACTTAGCAAGATCAATATGTGAAAAGCTCATAGGCATTGGATCGGTGATTTTGTTGGATGATATTCATCATATAACAGTCATAACTTAGGGTGACATAGGACTAGCTCTAGTTCGTCAATATAATGTAGGCATGTATTCCGTAAATAGTCATACGTGCTTATGGAAAAGAACTTGCATGACATCTTTTGTCCTACCTCCAATGGCAGCGGGGTCCATAAGGAAACTAAGGGATATTAAGGCCTCCTTTTAATAGAGAACCGGAACAAAGCATTAACACATAGTGAATACATGAACTCCTCAAACTACGGTCATCACCGAAAAGTATCCCAATTATTGTCACCTTGGGGTTTACGGATCATAACACATAATAGGTGCGTATAACTTGCAAGATCGGATCAAGAACATAGATATAATGGTGGAAACATAAACGGTTCAGATCTGAAATCATGGCAATTGGGCCCTAGTGACAAGCATTAAGCATAGCAAAGTCATAGCAATATCAATCTCAGAACATAGTGGATACTAGGGACCAAGCCCTAACAAAACTAACTCGATTACATGATGAATCTCATCCAACCCATCACCCTTCAACAAGCCTATGAAGGAATTACTCACTCCCGGCGGTGAGCATCACGAAATTGGTGATGGAGGATGGTTGATGATGACGAAGACGGAAGATACCCCTCTCCGGAGCCCCGAACGGGCTCCAGATCTAGCCTCCAGATGAAGAATAGGAGGTGGCGGCGGCTCCATATCGTAAAACGCGATGAAACTTCCTCTCCTATTATTTTCTGAAAAAAATAGGATTTTATAGCATCGGAATTAGGGTCAACGGAGCCTCGTGGGTGCCAGTACCCACCAAGGCGCGCCAAAGGGGGGTGGCGCGCCTTGGTGCCTAGTGAGCAATTGGCCCCCCCTCTAGTGGGTCTTGGTTCCAATATTTTTTATTTATTCCAAAATAATTCTCCAAAAAGTTTCGTCCAATGCCGAGAACTCTTATTTCTGCACAAAAAACAACACCATGGTAGTTCTGCAGAAAACAACGTCAGTCCGGGTTAGTTTCATTCAAATCATGCAAGTTAGAGTCCAAAACAAGAGCAAAAGCGTTAGGAAAAGTAGATATGATGGAGACGTATCAGCCAACGAAGCAAACGCATGGCCATCCATCTGCTGAGCTGTTGTCAAGGAGTGCGCCCCCAGATCTGGCCCCTCTAGTTCCGGGCAAGGGGCTCGTCTCCTTGCATCAAGGGCAGCCGCTGCAGGACCAACCGACGAAGAGGAGGCCATGGCCACCACGCCACAGGACACCCCTTCCCCAAGATGCGGAGGGGACATCCGTCAGCAGCGCACCGAAACCATGCGGAGCCACCACGAGGAGAAGGGAAACAACCGGAGCAGGGATCCACTGTCGGACGGCCGGATCAGACACTCAGCTTGACGGATTTGTGGCCAAGGAGGCAGCGGGAGCACAACCGGCGACCTAGAGCTAGAGGCGAGGAGGAGGGGATCCAGGGGGAGGACAAAGTGGGGAGTGAAGGAATCAGCCCGCTGCCACCGACCGCCGGGGCTTTTCCCGGCGGTGCTGACCAGCGGAGGCGAGGGGGAGGACACGGAAGGAAGGAGCCCTAGGGCCAGCGTCTGGGAGTGCCACCCGTGTCGCCCTTTTGGACGACGCGGGGGCCGGGCGACCGCTACGTGTTATGGTTCCATAATGATGAAAATACATTAAAAAAACTTCATTTCCCTTAGAAGTTAAACACGATTCCTTACTAAGTATCGTTCCCTTTATCAATGATATTTTAACAGGTTTGCAATTTTCCATAGAGAAACGGATGAGCGCACGGGAGCGAAATCCGTTGCGCCCACGCGCATACGTTTTCTTGCTGAGAAAACAAACGGCTACATACGAGCTCAATGGTGGACCACCAAACGTTACTAGGAAGGTGAACTCGCTATCAAACTACTGCCTGCGCTAGGGAAGACACACGATAGACGAAGGAAGCGCCCACCCAGCAAGAGGGCTAAAACCTGTAATTTTGAAGTTGCAAACTCCAGCTTTTCAAAACACTCCCTATGTATTTGAACTCCCATACGAAGGTTCAAACGTGTCTTTCATATGAAAGGTAGAAGATAACCAAGCTTTCACTTCCATCAATGAATTCATCATTGCAAAAAGCAAGAGCAATATTAAAATATATACTCCCGCCGTTTTTATTTACTCCGCGTATTAGCTTTAGTCAAAGTCAAGCTTCGTAAACTTCGACAAAATTTATAAACAAAAATATTAACATCTACAAAAATAAATCAATACACTAGAATTATTATTGAATGTACTTTCACATCATATGGATTTGTTATAGTAAATGTGTGTACTTTTTTCTATAAACTTGGTCAAACTTTACGAAGTTTGACTTCAGTCAACTCTAATATGCAGAGTAAATAAAAACGGAGGGAGTACAATATAGTGCAAAACATTTTACACCCACCTTTGTAGATGAACGCCTTTATATCATTGATGTGAATCTTGTTACAAGACCATAATTTCATTTATTCAAATAACAAACCCTGTCATTATTTCCCTTTCCCTTAATTTCAGGCGAAAGAGTTCCCACAAAGCATATTTCCCTTTGTGTAAAGAATTGGATATGAAGTTGTAAAAATTCTATGGAACAAAACCTTGCAACAAAAATCCACTTACAGCCTATGAGCAGGGGCGGAGCCAGAATTTAGGGGGAGGGGGGGGGGGGGTGTGCAAGACGATGGTAAAGCCAGATTTTTTTTTTCTTCACAAACTATCTAATAGTTTTATATCCAAGTATCATTCACATTTTATTTTGCCTACATACGCACAATTTTATTTTATTTTTCAGCTCGAGCGTGTCTAGCTATAGCTAATATAGGTCAATAATTCCACATACGCACCAAGTTGATATTCAAACTACTCCAAAATATGACATGACATGCCTTGCTACAAAACATTGTCATATGCAAATTTATGATATACAGAAAACAACAATTATTGTATACAGGCCTGAATGAAAAACAAAAATTGATCGGTGTTGTCAAAATACATACCTAGAGAATAAAATCTAGACCCTCGCCGTCCCCTCTACGGCTCTGCAGCTAGGTCAAAGTAGATCGGCTGTTTGTCATTGGCAGACGCGTAATAACCATCACTGCTTACCAATGCAGTCGTGCTCGAGGAAGCATTGATCGGTCCGAGCTTTCAAACGATTTGTGGGTGCCTATGACCTAGTGTGGCAACGCATCACAAATCACACAGCCAAAATAATTAAAATATGATTTATAAAACTACAAGATGAGAACTGAGAGGGATTAGTAAAGGTATATTAACCTTGGTCAATTCGTTGGCTGTAGACTTAAGAATTGGCGAGAGGATTAGCCTGCGTTGCCGTATGAACCGAATCGCGGGCAGGGATAGTAGAGGCAGCAGGCGGATAGGCGGGACGAGCACACGACGGCAGCAGCATATATCACTAATCCACCCACGCGCTAATGACGGGAGGGAATTCCGAGCGCCGAGGAGACCTTAGTGGAGGCCAAACGCCAAATCAGGTCTTGCAATGGACTTGCACACAAACAACTTTTTCCTAGGCCTGTATACAACAGGAAGTGAATCGGGCAATTTTCTAGATAAAATCAACAACAGGTTAGTTTCAGACTTAGGATCTGACACTCGGACTGAATATGACACACAGTGAATCAAGCAATTTTAAACTCATGATGGAATCAAGCAGAAGAAATCCCTAGCTGCCAGTAATTGAGTAGTATACGTAAGGCATTTTATTTCTCTGTCCATCCTTCTGTTTGTTTCTTCTCATGGGGGTGGGCCGTCTAAGTTCCACTTTTGGTCATAGAAAAGAAAACGAAGTCCCTCTTTGGGGTATCTTGCGGTTGTTTGTTAATAAAGAAAATAATAAGTTTCCAAACTTTCATTCTTCCTCATTGAATTTCTTGCTTCCCATACTGCTACCACTTGTAGTTGATATTCATAACTTTAGGCCCTTGTATATGACTTTAACTTTTCTAACACATCTAATTTATTCTATAGTTACACCTGAACTCACAATCTTCAAAGTCTGTTATTTAATATCCAATTGGACCAATGGCACCAGCAGGTACAAGGTGAAGGTGCACGGAGGCTGAAAGTGGGAGAGTTCTAATGTAATTATCCCGATAAATTAGTTGAATATACTGTAGGCGCCTCCGAAGAAGATAGTACCTACCCTTCTGTGTTAAATTAAATGACATTTCAAACTTCAAAGCATCCACGGACGAAGATCAGACATTGCAACTAAATACAGCAGGAAGTGAATCAGGCAATTTTTTTGAAAAAAATCAACAACAAGTTAGTTTCAGACTTAGGATCCGACACTCAAACTGAATATTACACAGAGTGAATCAAACAATTTTAATGATGGAATCGATCAAAAAATTAGAATCAGACTTATGATGCTTTAGACTCCTGACAGCATCTAATAGTAAATAATAGCTTTGCTTTACTAGTGCTGATCATTTCAACATTTACAGGAGCAAAGGAACATAAACTCTCACATGCTCTATTGTTCACTAGTATGTGAAAGGTAAAAAAAGATGTCAATACATTGACAAGAGGAAAAGAACTTATATTCCCTCCCATGTTTTACGGTATATATGATTACATAGCTTGAATGCACGATAAAGTTCAACACAGATACAATAATCGTAAGAGGGCATGTGCCAACAGCCCAAGACAACAATCTAGACAATCACAGACAGCAATCATGGTATAAATAAACTGTAGCTCCATAAAATTAATAATAGTAAAGGCTGTTGCACCTATGCTGCTACCAACCATAAATACATATATGTTTACATAAGACAAGCAGTTAACATTACTAAGTTAACTGGAACAGGTAGCCCCATAAAGTGAGGTTACGTGTACACTCCAGAACAAAAGGAGAAGTAACACAACATGAGAAAGATCTAACCAAAGGGCATGGCTAACCCGCGCGCGACCGTCGGAGCGCTCGGTTTCCGACCAGGAGCGTTTCGTTGATTAAGTAGTTGGGTTTCCTTTTTAGAAAGAGAGAGATTAAGGGATAAAACGCTTCCACCCCCACCCCACCCCACCCCGTTGAATCAGGGGGGGGGGGGGCAAGAGATTAGGGGAGCTGGTGGGCCCTTGTGCTTGCATGTGTGAGTAAATTTAACGGGGAGGAAGAAGTGGTGGGTCCAGATGCTTGAAGGAGTACTGCTATCCTTCCTTGCATGCCTCCTCACGCGGGTCACATGGTGGGCCTGCTCATGATTACCATGTCGCTTAGAAAAGGAAACTGGAAGGAGAGAACGCTGTCCGTTTGCCCGTCGCAACGCGCGCGTGCTAAGGAGTAAATCCGCTAACCAAATAGCTGCCGAAATTACTTGGGACCTATGATTCAACATTGTCTGAAAGGTCAACAATGGAGCAGTGATACACGAGCCATATTATCTGTGCCAATCTGCCAATTCCTCTGGGTACAAGGGAACATAAGGAAGGTAGGGTTCCACGGAATCACGTCCAAGAACATCGATGAGCTGCACTTCCCCATTATCCATTTTGTAAGACATGAGTTTTTTGCGACGCCCATAAACTAAGAAAATCATGTTTCGTTGCGGGTGGAAAGCGACAATATGATACTCACTTCCATGATGGGCATACTTCACTTCAAATAGATCCGTATACCTGACACTGTGCTTCAAGACCCACACTTGACTATCATAGTCCTCAAGAACCAGATCGATAGTTTATACTTATCATGTTGATCAGTATGCGCAAAATACAAACGCCCTTGAGACAGATCAGTGAACCCGACGCCAAGACCTATTGGGGCATCCGGATTGTATGGGATAGGAACAGGGAAACGTTGGCTTCCGGTCGACCGGCTAGCGATTTGGGCCGGTCCAGTGCGCGACGTTTGATCGCCCCGATCCAACCAACTCCACGCAAGCCATCCTTTGATGCCCCCGCAGCCGCCCTCCCGTTCCTACCCGTTATCCTTTCCCGTGGACTCCCAGCCACATCTTCTTTCTTCCCTCTCCTTCAACCTCTCGCCTGCCCCCATCAAGCTGATCTGTTGCTCCTCTTCCCTTTTTCTACAGCAGCCACAGATGGTGGTGCTTCCTTCCTTTTTTCCATCCTGCAAAACCACCATGAGCGGTGCTAATAAAGGCATCCTGTGCTGCCCATTTTTCTCTCGCGGAGCTACTGCAAGGGTGGTTGGTCCTTGCACACGCGCGCCGCCGCGACCGCCCAAACACCACTGCTGCGCGCGGCGACGACGTGCACTACGAGTTTCTCCGCGCGTGGGCTGCTGCATGGTCTGAGCAGCACCACACCCCTGCTACAACCGGTGTCGCGTGTTGCTACCACGGGCGTCGGACTTTGCTACAACCGCCATCGTGTTTTGCTACAACGCAAAAAATTGGTGTCGCTCTCTTCTTTGCTACAACCAGCGCCGCCGTTCTACAACCGGCTTCAATTTTTGCTACAATCGACGCTGCGTTTCGCTACAACGAGTGTCGTATTTTGCTACAACGCAGAAACTGGCATCATGTTTCTTGCTACAATCGGTCACTGCCCTGCTACAACCGGCTTCATTTTTTGCTACAACGGGTGTCGTGGTTTGGTACAATCGGCACCTCGATTTGCTACAACCGGCGTCTTTTTTGCAAATCGGCGGCGTGTTTTTGCTACAATCACTTCTCAGCCAGCTACAACCGGTGTCGAGTTATGCTACAACTGACTAAATCAGCGGCGTCGTTTGCTACAACCCCGTGCTATAACGGAGGCGGCTAGGGGCTGCGACGACGACGACCAAACGATGCCAAAGACGGCGGCGCCTCCGTGCTGCAACAGATGCGGCCAGGGCTGCGATGACGACGACCTCGTGCCAACGGCAGCGACCTGTTGTGGCGTGCCGGCGCGACCAACGGAGGGCGAGGTTGGGAACACGGGTGGGCAGCGAGCGCGTGTGGCGCGGCCGTGCGGGAGGCCGACGTCTCTGTCCCTTCTTTTTGTCTCTCTTTTTTTTTTGCTGCGAGGTTGACGGAGGAATCGTGCGGTTTAAAATAGACAGATCGTGTGGTGGCGCGGTGACCAGCCGAAATTAGGCCGGTCGACCGGTGCCTATCAGTCCCCATAGGAACAACCCTCCAAGTAGTTCCCTCCACATCACCACCGCATGCTCGAAGGTAAGCAAATGCAGAAAACCATTGACAAAGGCACTTTTAGAATTATCTACTATCCTAGTCGGGAAGCCCCAACCGCTGTCCTTGTGACTCCAGGCCCCGGTTTCGGACGAGTAGATCTCAACCCCTTTGATGTGTCCATCACTCTCGTAATCATCATCGTCGTCGTAAGGATACCCAACTATTTCGTGCTCCAGGAAGTGAAACACATGGAAGTGCGAGGAGACGGCCGGGTCGAACCCTAAGCGAGCTGTCTGCCACTCGCTGAAGAAGCCGGGCAAGGCGACCCACTTCTCCGTGGCAGGATTGCACACGACGTAATCAAATTCCCACGAATCAGCGGTCTCGAAGTGGCGGCAGAGGAGTAGGCCGTTGCAGCTGTCCAGAAGGTGGAACTGATGACAGTCAGGCAGGAAGGGGAGGGAAGGGCGGATACGAGGGCGGCCTCCCGCCGAGACACGGGCGAAATTGCGAACTAGGTAATGGCGCTCGTAGAGGAAGCCGGCGAGTTCATGGAGATGGTACTGCGGCAGCACCTTGCGGTTGTCGGGGTGGGAGATGATGCTGCGCCACCGCTTGGAGACGCACTTGAAGCGGCACAGCGATCTGTACGGCACGCGCGACAGGATCTCGATGAGGAGGTCTTCGGTGAGCATGTCCGCTGGCTTCCGCCGCTTACTTATGTCCTTGCGGCCGTCCGACATCGCCGTGGGGAGAGTAGGCGGCCAATCTGCGAACGGGGGTGGAGGAGGAGAGATTGCATCGCCATCGGTGAGGGAAGCAGCAGGGAGGAAGAGATGAATCTACAGCGAACGTAGCGTACCTACCTGCAGAGATGCGAGTCATTGCAAGGGAGTCCGTCCCCACCGGCGAGGTTTCGGGTGCTCGACGGCGGGGCGAGGTTTTGGGTGCGCGACGACGGGGCGAGGGGCGATGTGTTGGCTTTTATCTGGGCTGCAAGAGCGTCTCCAACGGGAGTACGGTACTCCCAAATCGGCCTCAAACACCGTTCCTACGGCCCTTCTTAAACCGCCTCTATTCCTTTCTATCCGCAGTGCGGATAACCTCAAATTTGGTCTAAATATGAGGCCGATATAGGGCTGTCCGAACATATCTGCCATGTTGACCCTGACAGGCCTCGCCACCGGGTTCGTGCACATGCTGCACGACGCTGAGCAGAAGTTGTCCAACCCGTGCCTCCCGACCACGCCCTGGTGCCGGTTCCCCTTCCCGGGCTTCATCGCCATGCTCGCTGCCCTGGGGACGCTCATCATGGAGTGCGTCGGCACCCGCTTCTACGAGTGCAGGCACGGCGAGGAGCCTGTTGCCGCGGCCACAGCCGGGCATGACGACACGACGGCGCTGCTCGAGGACGGCTCTCTCGCAAGGACCACTGCCACCGCGATGAGCGGCGACGACCATAAGCACAACGCCATGCACATCGTAGGGATGCGCGCGCACGCGGCCGCGCACCAGCATAGCCATGCGCATGGCCATGACACGTGTGATGGAGCCATATACGACGCCCACGCCCATGGCCATGGGAGCGAGGAGAGGCCGTCCCAAGCTCGTCATGTGGTTGTCTCGCAGGCACGGACAATTTAACATGGTAAAAAAACGCATGCATGTCACATCTTGTACGCAAATCAAAATTTCATAATCCAATAATATTGTAAAGTCAATCTCCCAAAGAAATTTAGTTATCCCAAAGATCAGACAACTTGAAATTCGCATAATCGTTGTATTATTGCCAAGGTTTTGGATCCCGAGTGGACCTTTTTTCTCGAGGTGGCACCGGAATTTGCGGTTACCACGGTAACCACTAAATACCGAAAAAATTCGAACGAAATTTAGAATCAAAATTTGCATTCAAATCTTTTGAAGTCGATATAGATATGTATTTAACTATAGTGTGAGCGTTTGAATTCAAAATTTTCAAAATATTCAAGATTTTTTGCTCGGTATGAGTGTTTCTCGAGGGGGAGCGGTTGTCGGTGTACTAAGTATTGGGACTTTAGTACCCATACTTATGCACGGGCAGTCGTAGCCAAGTCCGCGGCAAGGCTTGCCGGGGGAGTAATTGGAGATTAGTGAAAGATTGTCAAGGGGACACTCAAACCGAGAATCAAAAGATCAGGAGTTAATAAGATCTGAAGACCAAAGGCCAGGCCCCCGGCAAGATCTTGCCGGGGTGGCTCACGAAACCCGGCAAGATTTTGGGCCCGGCAAGATTTGCACCCCGGCAAAATTCTATCACTGTTCCGCCGCTTCAGCACAGCAACCAGCCTGGCATCCTGGGCCCATTCCTGGATGCGTGACAGGAGACCAGTGGGGGAGAGCTTAAGCGGTGCTGATGGGATGGCCCCTTTTTTCATCCCCAAGAAAGTGAGGACACCTAAACGGACATCTCACGGTGCATTAAATGCGTTCATCCTAATCCGTCAGGGGTTAGGTATGATGGCCCTGTAGCCACTTTACACCTCAATGTATGTACATTTTGCCACTGTGGTGACCCCTTCGAGCGTATAAAAGGAGGCCCAAGGCAACTGCTACAGGGGAGGAGGATCTTCTGGCCCATTCTGCATGCGTAGCTGCTCTTTGAACATACTGTTCATCGCAAGCGCTCCTGGAGCCTGGGTTCAAGAACACTCATAATAAAACAAGGCAGGAGTAGGATTTTACGCTGATTAGCGGCCCGAACCTGGGTAAAATCGCCCCGCGTCGATCGTTGATTCTGCTCTTTGTGCATACTTCTCTCCCTGCCGAACCGTAAAGGGGTCCCTTAGGATCCCATAGGTGTCGTACACCGACATCTTTGGCGCGCCAGGTAGGGGCATCGAGGTTGTGCGAACCTGATCAGTGATCGGCGCCTTAGTTTCTTCATCATCTTCATCATCATGCCACCCAAGAAGAAGAGCGCCGCAACGGCGCAACCATCTACATCCGTTTTGCCTGTGCCCTCGCGTACGGGCGCCGGTGTAGATGCAAAAGGAAGAGGTTTAGAGCCTCCACGACGTTCCGGTGATCCAAGCCAGGCGAGTGGCGTCGTTCGCAGCGGCAGCGGCAACCCACACGCCGCTGGATCCAGAGATGGAGCTGTGTTGCCTACGGGCGGCACAACGAACTCCAGAGATCGAAGGACGCCTTCTGGGGCTCCCGCGCCGGCGCAAGCGTCACGGCCTACCCAAGTCGTGCGCGATGAGCAACGTCATGGCGCTGGTGGTTCAGGGCGTCCCCATGAAAAAGCTTCTGCGCATCGACCCCAAGGTACGCAGGCCTAGCATGCACGCCAAACTGCCGGCGGAAGTGGCGCGCGGTCGCGTGATCGTGACGGTGCTCCTTCTAACATTGTTAGGAGTCAGAGCACCTCACGTACCTCGCACCTGTCGCCGCCGCCTACGCCAGCGGAAGCTTTGGCAAGTGCGCAGCTGCTCCTCGATTTCCCTCCTGCTCCAAAGAAGATGGAAGAGTGGCGAGCTACTATCCAGAGCCTCATTGGCTTCGCCAACAAAGATGGGCCACAGGAGGCAGGGCCCTCGCAGCGGCGGTCCATCGATCCGGCGCGAGCCGATGTGGAGAAAACCGGAGGTGGTGCAACCACGGTGCACTCTCCTCCACGACACCAGCGGCGGTCGACAACCAGGCGGACTGATGGGCGTGACGATGATTCCACGGCGTCGTCCGATCCACGAATGCGCCGCGACCAGCGTCAAGTTCTCCAGGAACGAAGCAAAGAGGACGCTCGAACCACCATCGAGCGGCGACGGGAAGCGCACTATCAATCTGATAGGCGCGCAGGGCCCGCTGTCGACGAGCCTGCGCCAGGGGACGCAGGCGACTTGCCTTACGAGGTAGGTACTCCAGCGTTTACCCGTGAGCTGCGGCAAGTCCAGTGGCCCAATTCCCGAACCTTCAAGCCAGAGGTCCCGGAGAAATATGACGGCAAGACTCACCCCTCGGAGTTCCTGAGCATCTACACCATTGCGGTGCAGGCTGCCGGGGGCCGAGACGACAAGATACTTGCCAACTACTTCCTGTTGGTGCTCAAGCCCAACGTCAGGTCGTGGTTGATGCATCTGCCGGAGAATTCTATTTCTTCTTGGTCAGATCTGTGCCATCAGTTTGTTGGCGCCTTTGTTGGAGGCCACCAAGCACCTGGCCAAGAGAGTGATTTGCATATCATCCCTCAGAAGTAGGGCGAATCCCTGCGCAAGTTTATCTAGAGATTCAGCCTGGTGCAGTACAATATTCCTGACGTTCACCCTGCCGCTGTCGTTAGCGCGTTTCATCAGAACGTGCGTAACCGCAAAATGCGGGAAGAGCTGGCAATGAACAAAGTCAGGAGTATTGCCGAGCTTTACGCTTTAGCCGACAAATGCGCTCGAGCTGAAGAGGGGAGGAAACTCCCTGGCGAGGCTATTGGCGCGGGGGGCGAATCAGAAGATGAAGACGCTGCAACTCCGTCAAGGAAAGGCTGGCGGCAGAACAAGAAGCGCAGAGGCAAGGCCGTGCTTGCTGTCGAGGAATCCGGCAACCCCGGCGCCGCCAAGAAGGCCAAGGTTGACGACCTCGGCAAGGAACTTGCCGGGTGCACCTCCTGCCAGGCCTTGGCGGCTGCCGACAGGTCGGAAAGCTCCGGCAAGCAGTATTGCAAGATCCATCGCACCATGGGGCACGATCTCCAAAATTGCCGGCAAGTTGAGCAGCTCGTCGAGAAGCAGAGAGCTGAGTATGAAAAGCGGGACAAGGAGAAGGCCCTAGATAGTGATGAGGGATCCGGCAAGAAGCGCGGTGGCCGAGGGGGTCACCGCGGCAAGGCCAAGCAACATAGGGAGAGGCCCGCTCGTGGCCGTGATAAAGCAGAGGGAGATGATGATGATGGAGAAGATGATGAGTCAAGTGAGCAAGAATTTCATAAAGCTACAGAGGCTATGTGTATCGACGGAGGTGCCTCGTTGCATTCTTCTCACCGTCGACTGAAACAGTGGGTGCGAGAAGTTAATGCAACAGAGCCATCGTTCGATGCATGTAAGCCCCTGAAGTGGTCCAACACGCCTATCATTTTCGACGCCGAGGATCACCCTGATCGCACCACCGCGGTCGGGTGCTTGCCATTGTTGGTCTCACCAACAATTCGCAACCTTAAGGTGACGAAAATGCTAGTTGACGGTGGGGCCGGACTGAACCTAGTCTCACCGGATGTGCTCAAGAGGCTTCAAATTCCTGATGATCTCGAGGAAACGGGCACGTTTCAAGGGGTCAATCCAGAAAGGACCCAGCCAAAAGGCAAGATTACGCTACCGGTGACGTTTGGTAGCGAGCTCAACTACAGGACAGAGAAGGTGGTGTTTGATGTCGCCAAGATTCCTATGTCGTACAATGGGATCCTTGGCCGCCCCGCGCTGGCTAAGTTTATGGCAGCATCACACTACGCATATAATGTATTGAAGATGCCCGGGCTGTTGAGTGTCATTACTATCCATTCTGATAAGAAGGATGCGCTCATCTGTGCTGACCAACTCTACCGGGAAGCAGTTGCAGCACCTGCCGTCAAGGCATCTGCTCCTGCCGCTGGAACTCCCGGGGGGAAGAAGAAGACCGGCAAGAATCTTGGCGTGAACTCCGGCAAGCGCACCTCCTCGGAGTGCTCCGCTTCCGTTGAGGACGCACCAGAGAGTTCCGCCAGCAAGAACAAGAAATCCAAGGCTGCTCCACTAGAGACCAAGAAGGTGCCCGTCAGGGAGGACGGAACGGGAGGGACTTTCACCATAAGTTCCACCCTAGATGACAAATAGGAAAGCGCGCTCATTGCCTTCCTGCGGGCGAATGCCGACGTGTTTGCATGGCAACCGTCCGACATCCCCGGTGTTCCCAGGGAGGTAATTGAGCACCACCTTGCTGTCTGTCCTCACGCGCGGCCCGTCAAGCAGAGGGTCAGTAAGCAAGCATTGGAGCGGCAAGAATTCATTTCCGAAGAAATCAGGAAGCTGGAAGCGGCAGGATTGGTCAGAGGAGTGCTTCATCCAACCTGGTTGGCCAATTCGGTTGTAGTGCGCAAGGCGAATGGGAAATGGAGGCTGTGTATTGATTATACAGATATCAATAAAGCCTGCCCGAAAGATCCTTTTCCCTGGCCGCGCATCGATCAGATTGTGGACTCCACTGCTGGTTGTGATCTACTGTCCTTCCTTGATGCCTACTCAGGATATCATTAGATCTTCATGGCAAAAGAAGATGAAGAAAATACCGCATTTATCACCCCATGTGGTACGTATTGTTTTATATGAATGCCTTTCGGGTTGAAAAGTGCTGGTTCTACATTTGCGAGAGCGGTCCAAATTGGTTTTGAGCCTCAGCTCCATAGAAATATGGAGGCATACATGGATGACATAGTGGTTAAAACCAAGGACAAGGCGACGCTCATATAAGATCTGGAAGAAACATTTGCAAATCTGCACAAGATCAACTTAAAGCTCAATCCTGAGAAGTGCGTGTTTGGTGTTCCTTCCAGCAAGCTTCTCGGATTCTTTGTATCTCAATGGGGAATCGAAGCGAACCGACAAGATCAAAGCTATTGAGCAGATTGAAGCGCCAAGACGCGTCAAGGATGTCCGTCGTCTTGTCGGCTGTGTTGCTGCTCTAAGCAGGTTTATTTCCAAATCTGCTGAGCGCGCCCTGCCCTTTTTCAAAATTTTGAAGAAGGTAGGTCAAATGAAATGGACTCCGGATGCGGAGGCTGCGCTGCAAGATTTGAGGAAATACCTTTCTTCTCCGCCGACACTAGTCGCGCCTAAACCACGAGAGCCGTTGCTGCTATATCTGGCAGCGACAAATCAAGTGGTTTGTGCTGCATTAGTGGCGCAGAGAGAAGCTGATGAGGAAGCAACACCAGCGGCAGGACCGCCAGGCGACGCGGCAAGATCTTTCCCGGGAAGGGTTGATCCCGGCAAGACAAGATCTGCGCAGTCAGAAGAACCAGTGCAGAAGAAAAAGGTGGTGCAGCGCCCAGTTTATTTTGTTAGCTCTCTTTTGCAAGGAGTCAGGTCAAGATATTTTGGCGTGCAAAAGTTGCTCTTCGGCCTCCTTATGGCCTCGAGGAAGCTGCACCATTATTTTTAAGCACATGAAATCACCGTCGTCACTCGCTTTCCGTTGCAACGGATTTTGCGAAATCCAGAAGCAACCGGCAGGATTGTGGAGTGGGTGTTGGAGTTGTCGAGCTTTGGTCTCAAGTTTGAAAGCACTTCGACAATTCAGAGCAGGGCCTTGGCAGAGTTCATTGCGGAATGGACCCCAACGCCAGACGAAGAGGTCCAAGAAACAACTCTCCCCGGCAAGGAAATCGATCGGGAATGGGTTATGTACTTTGACAGGGCTTTTTCGCTGCAAGGCGCCGGTGCTGGCGTGCTGCTTGTCGCACCCACCGGAGAGCACCTCAAGTATGTAGTCCAGATGCATTTTCCCCGGGAGAGTTCGACAAACAACACCGCAGAGTACGAGGGCCTGCTTGCCGATCTCAGGATCGCGGCAGACCTTGGTATCAAGAAGCTCGTCATAAGAGGCGACTCGCAGCTTGTCGTCAGGCAAGTTAACAAGAATTATCAGAGTCCATTGATGCAAGCTTACGTGGATGAAGTGAGAAAAATGGAAGAGCGCTTTGACGGTCTGCAAATGGAGCACATTCCCCGTGCCGAAAACAGTATTGCTGACGACCTGTCGAAACGCGATGCCCTCAAGTTGCCTGTGGAACCAGGAACTTTTGTGCTCCATTTGACTCAACCATCCGTGGCGCCGTCAATGCGGCAAGAAAAGAGAAGAAAGTTGAATTCTGGACAGTACTTTCCGATAGAGCTCCCTGGAGCCGCCGGCAAGGAACTTGCCGGGATCAACGACAAGCCTGCCGGGGAACGACAGGCTCCGGCGGAATCTCACGCTTTCGCTGTCGAGACAACTGTTCTCCCGGCGGAAGAAATGCCTTTAGTCCTAGCTGTCGATCCCCAGGCTCCAGCATGGGCGCAGCACATTGTCCATTTCCTTCAGACAGGAGAACTCCCGGAGGAACAGGAAGAGGCGGAAAAAGTAGCCCGTCGGTCTGTTATGTACAAGTTCGTCGATGACGTCCTGTACAGAAAGAGACCAAACGGTGTGAAATTAAAGTGTATTCCTCGGGAGGATGGACTAGAGCTGTTGGCGGAGATACATGGAGGCGTATGTGGCTCTCACATAGGATCAAGAGCACTTGTCGGGAAAGCATTCCGGCAAGGTTTCTTTTGGCCCACCGCTCTCCCGGATGCAACTGCACTAGTAACCAGGTGTGAAGCGTGCCAGTTTCATTCGAAGACATCACATCAACCAGCTCAAGCTCTTCAGAT
Organism: Thinopyrum elongatum; assembly: GCA_011799875.1. NCBI lineage: Eukaryota > Viridiplantae > Streptophyta > Magnoliopsida > Poales > Poaceae > Thinopyrum > Thinopyrum elongatum. The sequence continues at coordinate 131,901,094 of CM022303.1, forward strand.
GATCTCTCTCTCTCTTGGCCATTTTTGGTCTGGCGGCTCGACATACTGGGCCCTTTCCCCCGTGCTACCTGGGGCTTTGAGTACTTGTACGTTGCTATCGACAAGTTCACAAAGTGGCCGGAGGTGGAAGCAGTGAGGAAGGTGACAGCACAATCAACCGTCAAGTTCTTTAAAGGGATAGTTTGCCATTTCGGTGTGCCCAACAGGATCATCACTGACAACGGCACACAATTCACAAGTCGCACCTTCATGCAGTACGTCCAAGACCTTGGCGGCAAAATTTGTTTTGCCTCTGTTGCTCACCCGAGAAGCAACGACCAAGCGGAGAGGGCAAATGCTGAAGTGCTGCGCGGTCTCAGGACTAGAACCTTTGACAGGCTGAAAAAGTGCGGAAGACGCTGGGTTGATGAGTTGCCGGCGGTTCTTTGGTCAATCAGAACGACACCAAATCGAGCCACCGGCCAGACACCTTTCACTCTGGTCTACGGAGCGGAAACAGTTCTCCCCACGGAACTCATATACGGATCACCTCGAGTGCTCGCTTATGATGAGCTTGAGCAAGAGCAACTGCGGCAAGATGACGCTGTGCTCCTTGAGGAGAATCGTCTTCAGGCTGCTGTGCGAGCTGCACGCTACCAGCAAGCTTTGCGCCGCTACCATAGCCGCAAAGTTCATGCCCGAAGCCTTGAGGAAGGCGACCTTGTTCTTCGACGGATTCAGCCCGCCAAGAATTCAAACAAGTTGACGCCAAAGTGGGAAGGCCCTTATCGGGTAGTACGAGTCACCAGGCCCGGCGCTGTCCGCCTGGAGACCGAAGATGGTGTTCCAGTGAGCAACTCCTGGAATATCGAACATCTTCGCAAGTTCTACCCATAAGGCGCGGTTGCCGGGGCCCCCCGGCAACCACCTTTTTGTACAAGTCTTGCCGGCAAGGCATGTAATCCTTTGTACAAAGCCAGGCGCAGACCCTGAGCCCAGATGAATAAGTTTAAGTGTTGTACATTTCCTTATCGATTTCCATGTTCATGTATATATATGCGTGCTTATCTAAGATGTTGTATGACACTTGTTCCCGGTAAGCTCTAACGAACCACCAAGGTTCCATATCTTTATTTTCTCTTCTTTCTTTTTCTCAAAAGACAGAAGGGTTCCTCGCGTGCATGTTTGCCGGGGGGGGGGGAAGGAAGGTATGAGTACCAGTTGGCGACGTTCAGAATTAGCACCTTACCGGAGGAAGAACGGCGACAGAAAGCTAAGTTCTAAAACTTAGAGCAAGTTTCCTTTATTGCAAAGTTATTTTCCTTAGACGATTTCGACCTTTGTATGGAAAACCTGTACGTGAAGGAACCCTTGTCGTAATCGGTTGCACCCTTATTTTGTTTTGAGTCCGCTCAACGATTTAAGTGGCTGCACTGAGAACGCCAAGGAGTCTTGCCGGCTGTTGCACCTCCACCAGGCTGCTGAAGTCCCGCACCCAGCACTCGCGGCAGGTTGCGTGCCGGCAAGTTTTTCAGTAAGCGTAGGGTAAACTCCATACATAAAGGAATCAGACAAGGGAAATAGCATGCATGTACCCAAACATAAGCAAGTTATATTACATGAATAAGTTGCCGCAGTTCTAACTTAAGACTTAATTGTCTTTGGCATGGAATGGCTACGGCAAGAAGAGGTGGAGCAGCTAATCCCTGCGCTGGCTTTCGACCCTTTTGATTGAATCCACCTTCTCAAGGATAGGGGCGACAAGCTCCTCAAGTGCCTTGAGGTCTGCATCCTTTGGCAGACGGCCGAGCACGTTGGTGAGATCGATACCAGGATTATTATGCACCACCTTGATGAGTACTTTGCGGAGGACGGCCCGGCAAAGCTGGCGGGATTCGTTGGCCAGTTGGGTCGCCCGGTTAGACTGAAGCAGCTTCAGAGCATCAACGATGCTTTCAAAGAACATGGTCAACCTGGCGCTCAAGGATATTCTTTCTTCGGAGGAATACTTGAAGTTTGACAGGCCAATGGTTGATAGTTGTGCCGTGAGCTTCTCCGCAGCGTCGACGAGGCGTTCAGTCCAGATTTGCACGCCCTTCTCGTAGTCAACTTGGGCAGCGGCAGCGCTCTTGAGCAGGTTCCTCTCTTCCTGGAGATCTTTGCACAGGGCCTTCTCGCGGGCCCTGCCGTCCTTGAGAGACTTCTCCAATGTGGTCAGCTTCAGCCTTAGATCGGCAATGGCGTCATTTGCTGAAGAGAGCTGGTTGGTCTTGTCAGACATGGCAACTTGCATCTCCGCCAGGGTGTGGAGGGTTTCTTCCCTGTCACTTTTGAGCGTCGAGAGCTCCTTGCCGTGTTCTTCAAGATCCACTTCCAGTTTCTTGACTTTGTCGCTCAGCTCATTCTTGGCGGCCTCTGCAGCCTCGGCAGCATTGACGGCCTCCTTGAGCTTGCCGGTGTGATCTACAGTTAGAGCTTCGAGCGCCTCCTTGTGCTTCTGCTCCAGCTTCTCGATCTCTTCATATTTGCTGCGAAGCTTGGCGGCGAGCGCCTGCTCACGTGCGGCAAGGTCTTCCTCGTGAGCATCAAGCGCAATGCGACGCTCCGTCAGGAGGGCATCTTCAGCAGCAATTCTTTGTGTAGCTTCCTCTTGCGCCTTCTCCATGTCAGATTGCTTCAAAAGAAGCTCCGTCCAACCTTGGCTCATTTGTTCCCGATTGGCAGTCAGCTCTGGATTGGCCTCGGCGTACCAGATTTGTGTTTGCTTGACGCGCTTTTGGAAATCTGCTTCAGCCGCTTCAACAACTGCAGCTCTGGAATCTACCTTCTCTTTTTGGGCACGGTGGAGTGCTTGGAGCTTGCGGAAGTTATAGCCCATGGCCTGAAGGAGTTGGTCTTCCTCAGATTTGCTGCTACTGACACTTGGTTCGTTGACGATCTCAAGCCCATCAGCAGTGATGATTTCTTCATGAAAAGTTTCTCTTTCGGCCGGTGCCCCAATGCTTGCCGTTCCCGGCAAGTTGACAAAAAGGTTCTCGCCAACTTTGAGATATTTGCTTGATGAGGGGACTTCGGATGTTGACGGTTGATCCTCAGCAACCGCCTCACCAGTAGCTGGGGGCTCCGTGGACGGCGTAGCGCCTGGCACTCCTACGGCAGGGATGCCGTCAGTACGGTCACCAGCCTTCTTGCCGCCCTCTTCAGCAGATTCATTGGCGGGTTCCTCCTGTGTGGTCTTGGCGGCCTCATCGGCAAAGGCACCGCCGGCTCCGACGGTGGCTTCCATGGCGGCCTCGCTGGCAGCGATTTTGTCGGCTTCGGCGGCAACATCCCTGGCGGTATCCTCGATGACAGTGTCGATGTCCATGTATTCCATCTCAGGGAATTCTAAAGGACAAAGGAGAGAAATAGAATGAGATCAAGATTGAAGTTCAAGAAGACAAAAGAAAAAGAGATAAAGGAAAGAATAGCAAGCGCTCTGAGGCAATTGGTTACCTGCATCGAGCTGTTGAGAGGTGGCCACGCCCCTCCCGGCAACCTCGGTTGTCGGGGATAGGATGCCAGTACCCATGGTTGTCGGCTCCTCCTCAACCAAGACAAACTCGTCGGTGTGATCTCTTGCCGGGGATGCGCTTGTGGGCGGTGTGGTTGACGGAGGTATCTCCTGATAACTCCCCTTGTTGCCATCCTTCTCCTGCAAGCCCAAAGATATCAGCGGCAAGGATAAAAACCTCAGCGCCCGTCAGCAGAAAACGAGTGGAGAACTCACGCTGGGGGCTGCCTTGAGGGATGAGCTCCGGGCTGACGACGACAATTTCTGGCACGCTCGTAGAGCCAGCCGGGGGCTCGTTGCCCGTGGAAGTTCTCAACCTCTTCGCCACCGTTTCCGCCAAGGTTTCTGCATCGCTGCAGAGACAAAACAAGCAAGGCTATGAGATTAGTCCAAGATTTGGAAGATAAAGGCTATGACAGGACACTTACTCTTCCTCTTCTCATTCCGGGCTAAAGCCGGAGATGTCGAAATCGACCTCCGGTGCTGTGTCCGTGTGAGGGGGCGGAGAAGGGGTCCTGGGTCGGTTGGCTGTAGCAGGCGCAGGAGGTTGGCGTGATTCCGCCACCTCAGCCTCCGGTGCGGTAGTGCGAGACGCCCCTGCCGCCTCAGCAGTTGCCGCTGGTGCGGGTCTCGCATGCCGCGTAGGTTGCTGTCGGACTCCTTGCCGCGGCGCAGTCTTGCCGGCCGCCTTCTTGCCGGGAGCCTCGCTGCTTGAAGAAGGTTGGCTTGCCGGGATGCCAGATGCAGCCTTTCGAAGAACACGCTTTGTCTTCTTCGGGGCTGGGAGCTCTTCTTGCGGTTCTTCTTCGGCCGCTTCTTCGTCGGACGAGCTCTCAGCGGCTGGGCTGCTCTGTTCCCCGGCAGCCTTGTCCTTCCCGGCAGGTTTTCCTTCCACCACTACCTCTGCGTCGCTGGTTTCCCATTCTGTGAAGCCGGCGCTACCAGCCTCCGCGGCAAGATTCGCCTCCTCCGCCCTAGTGGCGATATATGCCACTTCTTTGTCGGTGGTGACTCGGATGAGGTCTGTTTCTTCCTAGACGGCTCTCTCTGTCAAGTTGTCAAAGAACCTTTGTGCCTCTTCCTCGGATGGCTCGACCCAAGTCGCATCAGGACCGTGGGCGTTGAAGAGCGGCATGGTGGCGATAATCGACCCCAGGGAAGAGTTGTTGCACAGAGGGACAATTCTTGCCGGCAACCGATGCTTGTTGTCGCGCTGGAATAGCTTTTGACGGAGAGCGCCAAGCTGCATAGCAGTCAAATTGTTGTTCAACCCGGGCACAGTCTCATGATGTCTGCTGCGTTCCGGTATTCCCAAGCTGATCTCCCTTTATTCTGCAGAGGGGCGATGCGGCGGCGGAGGAAATCGAAGCCAATCATCTCCATTGTGAGCCCGGCAGCTTTCAGGCGAAGGATTCTGGTGGCGGCAATCGTGAGCTTTTGTCTTCAGCAGCGAAATCGCTCCAGTCACTGCCCCGGACAGCCTTCTGCTGTCGAGGCAAACAGAACGGATGGGGATCTGCTTCCTTGATCCAGCACCACTCAGCCCGCCATTCGTCCCACTTCTCGCGGTAAACCCCTTCTGGGTATATTTCCTTATTCCAAGCCCTTGGAATCCAGGCAATAGAACCAGAGAGGGCCTCCCCTTTTTGGATACGGGGGAAAAAGTAATGGCGGAAGAGGGCAGTATTGGGAACCACTGTGGCAAAATTTTCACAAAGATGAGCAAAGATGGACATACACAGTACATCATTCGGCGTGAAATCAAGAAGATGAAAGCCGTATGTGTACATAATGTCGTTGAAGAAGTCAGAGAATGGAGGACAGAACCCACAATAGAAATAAGCGACGAAGAAGGGGTATCTGTCTGGTCCGCTTTGGGAACAAGAACCTGGAATCACGCGAGTGGCGGGGTGAGCCTGCGTTTCCCTCGCCCACATACACTGGTACCGGCTCTTCAGAGCTCTCGTGTCAAGCGACGGGGCGAAGACGACGAACTTCTTCCGCATCTTCACCAACTTGCTCTCCGGGACATCGGCTTTCGTCTCCTTGCCCTTGCCTTTGCTGGTCTTGGACGGCATGGCGACTGCAGGGGCGGAAGCCGAGGATGGAGCGGGCGTGGAAGCGACGAGCGGATGAGGGAAAACTTTGCTCTGAGCTCGAGAGAAGGAAGGCAATGGCGGATTTCAGGTTGAGAAGAAGAAAGAGGGTGTAAATAGGCAGCGCCTCTGCAGTTTCCTTTTTATGGGGAAGGAGCGAGGCCGCCTCTTTTACTGCCCAATGAGAATACGCTTCTACATGCGCGTTGCGGCCGTGGCCGTTCAGCGCACGCGCCCCACGTCGTGCATTCAATGCGCGTAGTGGGAGGATGCAGTAAGCGAAATCATCGCAAGCAGTTAATCCCATGCCACGCGTGCCCGTGCACTGTTTGGGCCTAGCCCAACAACGCTTCGCATTCGTATATGGCCTAGGCCCGGGGGCTCCTGTCGGTGTACTAAGTATTGGGACTTTAGTACCCCATACTTGTGCACGGGCAGTCGTAGCCAAGCCCGCGGCAAGGCTTGCCGGGGGAGTAATTGGAGATTAGTGCAAGATTGTTAAGGGGACACTCAGACTGAGAATCAAAGGATCAGGAGTTAATAAGATCTGAAGACCGAAGGCCAGGCCCCCGGCAAGATCTTGCCGGGGTGGCTCACGAAACCCGGCAAGATTTTGGGCCCGGCAAGATTTGCACCCCGGCAAGATTCTATCACTGTTCCGCCGCTTCAGCACAACAACCAGCCTAGCATCCTGGGCCCATTCCTGGATGCGTGGCAGGAGACCAGTGGGGGAGACCTTAAGCGGTGCTGATGGGATGGCCCCTTTTTCCATCCCCAAGAAAGTGAGGACACCTAAACGGACACCTCACGGTGCATTAAATGCGTTCGTCCTAATCCGTCAGGGGTTAGATATGATGGCCCTGTAGCCACTTTACACCTCAATGTATGTACATTTTGCCACTATGGTGACCCCTTCGAGCGTATAAAAGGAGGCCCAAGGCAACTGCTACAGGGGAGGAGGATCTTCTGGCCCATTCTGCATGCGTAGCTGCTCTTTGAACGTACTGTTCATCGCAAGCGCTCCTGGAGCCTGGGCTCAAGAACACTTAAAATAAAACAAGGCATGAGTAGGGTTTTACGCTGATTAGCGGCCCAAACCTGGGTAAAATCGCCCCGCGTCGATCGTTGGTTCTGCTCTTTGTGCATACTTCTCTCCCCGCCGAACCGTAAAGGGGTCCCTTAGGATCCCATAGGTGTCGTACGCCGACAGCGGTAAACGCGGTAGGCATGTCGCGAGTCGCTGTTGAGTCACTAGGCCACAACCAGTTATGTTGTTGAAGAAGAGATAGACTCTATTTAACTATAGTGTGAGCGTTTGAATTCAAAAATTTCAAAATATTCAAGATTTTTTTGCTCGGTATGAGTGTTTCTCGAGGGGGAGCGGTAAACGCGGTAGGCATGAGTCGAACCCGCGACTCGCTGTTGAGTCACTAGGCCACGACCAGTTCCGTTGTTGAATTAGAGATAGACTCTATTTAACTATAGTGTGAGCATTTGAATTCAAAATTTTCAGAATATTCGAGATGTTTTGCTCGGTATGAGTGTTTCTCGAGGGGGAGCGGTAAATGCGGTAACTGCGCGAAATCCCGAAATTTCGTTTGGTACCCAAAACGCTGATTATTGTTGCTACCTTCCTATGCAGGTTATATAGCAATGTATAAACACATATTACACATTCTTAGTCTCTTATGTTTGAATTCTAGTCAGTGCAATTTCCTTTGCTTTATCTGAAATGTGCTATCTTGATAGCTGTTTTGAGTTTGGAAATCTGCAACCTATATGCTAAATAGTGATTTTCTGTATTGTTTGCAAGATTCTGGAAATGGGGATTGTATCACATTCGGTGATCACCGGGCTCTCTTTGGGCGTTTCGCAGAGCCCATGTAACATTAAACCTCTTGTTGCTGCTCTCTCCTTCCACCAGTTCTTCAAGGGTTTTTCCTTGGGTGGCTACATTTCTGAGGAAATTGTCCACTTCATTTCTGCTTTATGGTTAGCAGTTCCTCACTTGAAGGTGGCACTCATGAGCCCTTGATGTCAATTGCATCAACTCATTACATTTTGCATGGATAAATGCAGGCTCAGTTCAAGAATTTCTCTGCACTCCTGATGGCTTTCTTCTTTGCTATCACAACACCCGTTGGGATCGCCGTGGGGGAGGGCATTCTTGATTCAATGTCGTTCGGAATACTGATCTATATGGCGTTAGTGGATCTCATTGCTGCTGATTTCCTTAGCCGGAGGATGAGTTGCAATCCGAGACTGCAAGTGTGCTCATATGTTGCCTTGTTTGTTGGGGCTATTGCCATGTCAGCACTAGCTATCTGGCCTTAGTGAGTATTCTTGAAGAAAGGTGGCTTGGGACAAGCTGATTGGCGTTCAATGCACTAGGAGTTTTACCTAGCTGCAAGTAATTGAGTAATATATGTGAGGCCTTTTATTTCTCTATCCATTATTCTGTTTGTTCTTCTCATGGTGGTTGTCCCTGTAAGTTCCACTTTTGAGTATATAGCAAAAAACTACCACGTTATGGGCTAGGGTTATAAAAAACTATGACTTTTCTTAATTTTTTTAAAAACCACCACAAATTTGGTTGGTTGTTCCAAAAAACACTAGTTGTTGAACTGTTATGTTTTAATCTGGTTTATGACATGTAGGACCCGCTCGTCAGGTCCACGTGGAACAAAAGTCAATACCGTTATCTGAACCGTTAGGTTTGACCGTTTACTAGCCGGTGGGACCCACATGTCAGCCACACTAAATTCCACAATGAATTTTTCCCAAATAACCTGAAACTCCACGCTGCCCTTCGCCCTCTTCCTTTTCTTCCCGAGAGCACCACCTCATCTCTCGACCTCCACCAGCCGCGGCAGCGCAACACGGCCTACCCAGGAGCTCGGCGGCGATGGAGGCATCACCAGGGCGCAGTGGGGGAGGCATGCAGGAGAGTGTCGGCGGCAAGAAGTAGCTAGTAGCGGCGGCGGCGGCAAGCAGTCGCGGCGGCAAGAAGCAGCAGCAGCAAGCGGCGGCGGCGTGCAGAAGCAGCGGCAAGCAGATGCAACAGTGGCACCCAACCGCACTCTCCCACCACGCTCGCCCCACCCGCACGCTGGACTACGGCGCACCCACCAGGAGCTCGACGGCGGTGCGATCTTCACAAGGGCGCAGCTGGGCAGAGCTCTGACGGCACCGCGACGAGCTCGCCGGCAGCGGGCCAAGCACGGTTATGTTCCCCTATCGGAGGGGGCGCAGGGACTGTGCAACAGGCAGCAGCACCATGACGGGCGACGGTGCAGCCACGGCCGGCCACAGGGACCCGATTGCGTTTCTAAAAAAAGTCAGAGGGACCCGATTGCTTTTTAAAAAGTCACATGGATCTGATTGCTTTTTTTTAAGGGACCGACATGTGGACCCGCATGTCATAATGGTCAACCTAACGGTCAAAACTAACCGTGTTGACTTTTATGCCATGTCAGACCTGACGGGTGGGCCAACATTGTCATAAACGTGGTTAAAGCATAACCGTTCAGCAACTAGTGTTTTTTGGAACAGCCAACCAAATTTGTGGTAGTCTTTTGAAAAATTAAGACAAGTGGTAGTTTTTTGTAACTCTAGCCCGTGGTAGTTTTTTTGCTATATACTCTTCCACTTTTGGTCATAGAAAATGAAGCGCTTATTTGGGGTACCGTACATTGTAGTGGTAGAGAATTGAGGTTGGTCTGTTAGGGAATAAAGAGTCTTTGAGTCTCACCAGTCTCTGCAGATACACTTTTCATCCTTAATGTTAGATAAGAGGACTCGTCTGTCAGAAATCCATTTTGGCTCTAAAGAGCACATGCTCTTGCGTGCCAAAAATAGATTTTACAAATATTAAATTTTTTTCACATGCTCTTGCATGCCAAAAATAGATTTTACAAATATTAAATTTTTTTAAAAAAAATGCGTGTTCATTGTCACACTCAAATGGTACATGCAAATTTTCAAGGGAAAAACTTGAGCATTTTGACTTGTGCAAAAGAAAAAGTCGAACGCCAAATGTTACCTTCAAATGTTACACTTAATTTTGTTTTCTTCACAGACGAAGAATTGCTATCCCATGTGGCATGAAAATTGCCAAGCACACTTGCTACACTAATATGAACATCTACAAAACAATTCAGAATTTTTAAATTTTATTTACTATATTTTGATTTTACTGCTCATTAGGGAGCATATGCTCCCGGAGTAAAAAATCTGCGTCACTTGTCTGTCCCCAAGTATAATCTTGCATATATATCAATGTCGATCTCCCGAAGCCTGCTTCAACTTTTTGAATCAAATGGCAGGTGCTGTTTGAAACGAGGATGGTTATGAACTCACACCCGTGTCTTTTGCCGCACCTTTTAGCGCTCTTTTGGTTGTATATATGGAATGAAGGTTACTGGTCTTGCCCAACTTGAATGCCAATCATATGAACAGTGAATATGATGCAGCAGAAATTATTCAATCTTTCTGGGTATTGTAGTTACCAGAATTGACTTACATGATTGACCACTTTATTTACTGAAGCAGCTCATGATTGACCCCCATATGAAAGTTAGAAGATAACCAAGCTTTCACTTCCATCAATTACTTCATATTGCAAAAAGCAAGAGCAATATTACTAAATCAGCAAATTAGATGGAGTATAATAATAATGCAAAACAGTTTACACTTACCTTTTGTAGATGATCGCCTTTTATACCATTGATGTGAATCTTGTTACAAGACCATAGATTCATTTATTCAAATAGCAAATCTTGTCATTATTTCCTTTCCCTAAATTCCAAGCGAAAGAGTTCCCACAAAGTATAATCCCCTTTGTGTAAAGAATCGGATAACAAGTTCTAAAATTCATTGGAATGAGACCTTGTATACAAAAATCCACTTACAGCCTATGAGCTTCCGGTTGTCCGTAGTTGATATTCATAACTTTAAGCCCTTGTATATGACTTCAATTTTTGTAACACATATAATTCATTCTATAGTTACACCTGAACTTACAATTTGCAAAGTTTGTTATTCAATACCCAATTGGACCAGAGGCACCAGGACGTACAAGGTCAGGGAGCATTGGGGCTAAAAGTCGGAGAGTTCTAATGTAATTATCCCGATAAATTAGCTGAGTATACTGTAGGCGCCTCCAAAGGAGATGGCACCTACCCTGCTGTGTTAAATTAAACTACACTTCAAACTTCAAAGCATCCACCGGTGAAGATCAGACATTGCAACTAAATACAGTAGGAAGTGAATTGGGCAAATTTCTAGTAAAATCAACAAAAGGTTAGTTTCAGACTTAGGATCCGACACTCAAACTGAATCTGACATAGAGTGAATCAAAACAATTTTAATGATGGAATCGATAAAAAATTAGAATCGGTCTTATGATGCTTTAGACTCCTCACAGCATCTAATAGAAAATAATAGCTTTGCTTTACTAGTGCTAATCATTTCAACATTTACAGGAGCAAAGGAACACAAACTTCCCTATGCTCTATTGTTCACTAGTATGTCGATGGTGAGAAAAGATGTCACTACATCGACAAGAGGAAAGAACATATATTCCCTCCCATGTTTTATGGTATATATGATTTCATAGTTTGAATGCACGATAAAGTTCAACATAGAACACAGATACAATAATTGTAAGAGGGCATACGCCAACAGCCCAACACAACAATCTAGACAATCACAAACAGCAATCATGGTATAAATAACTGTAGCTCCATAAAATTAATAGTAAAGGCTGTTGCACCTATGCTGCTACCAACCATAAACACATATATGTTTACATAAGACAAGCAGCTAGCATGACTAAGTTAACTGGAACAGGTATAGCCCCATAAAGTGAGGTTACAGTGTACACTCGGGACCAAAGGAGAAGTAACACAACATGAGAAAAATCCAACCAAATAACTGCCGGTATTACTTGGCACCTATGATTCAACATTATCTGAAAGGTCAACAATGGAGCAGTGATATGCGAGCCAGATTATCAGTGCCAATCTGCCAATTCCTCTGAGTACAAGGGAACATAAGGAAGGTAGGGTAGCACAGAATCATGTCCAAGATCATCGATGAGCTGCACTTTCCCACTATCCATTTCATAAGACATGAGTTCTTTGTAACGCCCATAAACTAAGAAAATCATGTTTCGTTGCGGGTGGAGGGCGACAATATGATAGTCGCTTCCATGATGGGCATACTTCACTCCAAATAGATGCATATACATGACACTGTGCTTCAAGACCCACACTCCACTGTCGTAGTCCTCAAGAACCCAGATCGATAGTTTATACTTATCATGTTGATCAGTATGCGCCAAATACAGACGCCCTTGAGATAGATCAGTGAACTCGCCGCCAAGATCTATCGGGGCATCCGGATTGTATGGGATAGGAATAACCCTCCAAGTAGTTCCCTCCACATCCACTGCCACCACCGCATCCTCAAAGGTAAGCAAATGCAGAAAACCATTGAAAAAGACACTTTTAGAATGATTTACTATCCCAGTTGGGAAGCCCCAACAGCTGTCCTTGTGACTCCAGGCCCCGGTTTTGGACGAGTAGATCTCGACCCCTTCGACGTGTCCATCACTTTCGTAATCATCATCGTTAGGATATCCATCTATTTGGTTCTCCAGGAAGTGAAACACATGGAAGTGCGAGGAGACGGCCGGGTCGAAACCCAGGCGAGCTGTCTGCCAATTGCCGAAGAAGCCGGGCAAGACGACCCACTTCTCGGTGGCAGGATTGCACACGACGTAATCAAATTCCCACGACTCAGGGGTCTCGAAGCGGCGGCAGAGGAGCAGGCCGTTGCAGCTGTCCAGAAGGTGGAACCGATCACAGTCGGGCAGGAAGGGGAGTGCAGGGCGGATACGAGGGCGGCCTCCCGCGAGACATGGGCGAAGTTGCGACCTAAGAAACAGCCCCTGACGGGGTGCTGGCGCTTGTAGAGGAAGCCGGCGAGTTCTTGGAGATGGTACTGCGGCAGCACCTTGCAGTTGTCGGGATGGGAGATGATGCCGCGCCACTGCTTGGAGACGCACTTGAAGCGGCACAGCGATCTGTACGACACGCGCGACAGGATCTCGATGATGAGGTCTTCGGTGAGCTTGTCCGCTGGATTCCGCCGCTTGCTGGTGTCCTTGGAGCCGTCCGCCATCGCCGTGGGGAGAGGAGGCGGTCAACCTGTGAACGAGGGCGGAGGAGGAGAGATTGCATCGCCAACGGTGAGGGAAACAGGGAGGAAGAGATGAATCTACAGCGAACGTAGCGTACGTACTAGGAGCGAAGCGAGTAATCGCGAGGGAGTCCGTCCCCACCGGCGAGGTTTTGGGTGCGCGACGACGGGGCGAGGTGCTGAGTTAGGGGTGGCGTGGAACTCGAAGACGGACGGGGTGAGGGGCGATGTGTTGCGCTTTTATATCGGCTGTGTAAGAGCGTCTCCAACGTGAGTACGGGACTCCCAAATCGGCCTGAAACACCGTTCCAACGGGCCTTCTTAAACAGCCCCCATCCCCCTTTTTTTTTGAGGATCAAGAGTAAAACAAATTACTGTAGGGTAGGGATACATTCAGATTTGAAAAGGAACGTAGACACTCTGGGACGTCTGCAATCATGTATTTACTCTGCCTCAAAATAAGTGACTCAACTTTGTACTGTATAAGTCCCCATTCTTCCCGGCTGACGCAGCCATTCCATGTGCCAGTGCATTGCATTTCCTCCTCAGTGTTGAGATTATGTGGGATGCAAATCCTTTTAAGGCCGTTTTATTGTCACTTAGGGCATCTCCAACGGCAACTCGCAAATTTCCTCCTGCATCTGTCCGCGGACAGGAGGGATCGCTCCGCGGACACGGATGCGGGAGGCCGCCATCCAACGCTGCTCGCATACATTGTAAACACTTTTTCAACAAACGGGATGAAATTTATACAAAGATGGGCGGATTTCATATAAACCGGACGATGTTCATGCAAACACGGTGGATATTCATTAGATTTCGAACATTTAGAACAAAAAAAAACGACCCGACCCTAAACCTAACCTACTGCGGCGGCGCCCGGCATCCAAGCCCGTGTTGCCCTCCATCCACCGTCTTCGTGAGCACCGGCGATAAGACCGATGAAATGAAGCCGCGGTCTCCAGCGAGGAAGAGTAGAACACGGGAGACGGACTGGCCCGCATGGGACACAAGGCCCTGCCGCCTCCCGTGCCCTACTCATCCTCGAAGGAGTTTGTGTCTTGTCTGTCGCCGATGGACGTGAGGTCCACGATGAAAATGGTGCCGCCCGCACTGTCGTCGTCCCACCGAGCAACCGGATAGTTCATCGGTGGCGCGTAGGAGGCGCAGCTGGCGTTGTTCTCCTCCGTGATCGCCTGGAGCTGCGCCTCGTATGCCGCCGCTTCCTGGCGAGCGGCGGCTTGAGCGCGGATGGCATCACAGATGGCACGCTGCTTCGCGACGGAATTTGGGTTCACCGTGGCCATGGCCGACATGGCCTCCTCGCTCGCGCGCTCACCGTAGATCTGGCCCTCTGCCAGCTAGTGCTGCTCCAGGGAGGAATAAGTTGTACCGCTATTCCTCCTGCGCCTGCTGGAACGTCGACAAAGGCGCCGACGCAGGCTGCACCTCCGCCATGGTGGCGTTGTAGTGCACCTACGCCTGCTCCATGGTGAAGCTGGCATGCACAGGCGCGGGAGTTGGGGTGGTGTCGTCAGAGCCCATCTCCATCGTGGGGTTGTCCTCGTCGTCGGAGACCTTGGGCGAGCTGACCGGCAAGCCGGCCTCGATTCGCCTTGCACGGCAGCTCTACCAGGCGGCAGCCAGGGCCAGCCCTGAGATTTTGGGGGCCCGGGGCAAGACAACACAGAGGGGCCCTAAAGCCACATAAATATGTGCATTTTTTCCTTCTATTTCAGCTGCAAATAAATTCTGAGTACCACTACAATTTATGGTGCCTTGTATTCTTTACTAGCAGAAAAACCGGGGTCATAAACATTGTCAATCGACACTTTTAGTAAGATTTTTGTGATTGCCCAAATTTGTATCTTCCTATAATTCTCACAAGGTTGTTCTTCAACAACTAAAGCTAACTCAGAATTTCTAGCAGTAGAAATACTCTTTTTTTTTCAGGGAATCGGCAGAGTATTCGTATCTATCCTAAAAAAATGCCAATACCTCATGAGGGACTCAATCATCTCAAATGCATGATTATACTTCTCATTATCACATGGATACACTCTAGATAGCAATATTGGTTTTCCGCAAAAAAAAAGAGATAGCAATATTTCTAATTAGCACACAAGCATGTGATACAAGAAATTAAGAGCACTGCTAAGTGCATAAAAGTGCTAAGAAAGGCATGGAACAAGGTATGGATGGCTAGAAAATTAGAAATCGCAAGATTATGCTGCTGCATACGATTGACGAACAAAAGTCCGAGTTTGTCTTTTCTAATCCCAGTCAATATACAAGAAATCAGAGTGTGAGAAAGAGACATGTACAAGGATGATCTTCAGGAAACGAATGAAAGAGAAAATTTGCATTAAAGAGGAGATTGATGGGAATCTGGAAACCACATAACCTCCTTCCACTAATCACGCCCAACAGCCAAAAATCATAATTAGACGAATGGACGAGCCCCGTCATCCATGGCATGGTTGATTCGTTGCTAATTTGGGCGGAGAGTATACGAGAAGACTCCATGGCGCGCGATAAGCCGACGATTAATCAATCAGTTATCTTTTCTCCTTTGTGAGAACCAATCGATCAGTTACAAGCTAAACATCAGGCACATTAAGGACAGTAAAACTGCACCTAATCGCTGCTCTCTGACGAATTTGGCATTCCTGGCCGTTCGATTTCATCTGGTAGACATTCCTGAACGTTGGATCTTTGTCTCATGACGTGTTTAGCGGTAAACGGGCCACACGTCGAGAGGGCAGCTACTCCTGTACCTTTTTTGGACCCCTGTGGTTAATTGGGCCCGTTTTCGTGCTCAGCCCAAGGCAGCGAGCGGCCCTCTCAGACACTACACTCCCATCTCCATAAAAGAAAAAAAGATCGCTCAAGAGAGGAATCAATCGGGGCAGTCGATATAGAGAGGAGCGGCGAGCGATCAATGCAAACAACGTGGGCGGCCTGCGAAGGAATCCAGCTGAGGTGCGACTGGATGGGGATCCAGCGGAAGCGCCGGATGCGGGTGAATCGGGGGCCGGTCAATCCAGCCGTTGGGCGATCCGCTGCGAGGTACTCCGTATAAAGGTGGGAAGACATGGGCGATAATGGCGGCTCATCGCATGGAAACTGCTCCACTCAGACTTCAAACACAATCATACCTTAGTTTCTAATCACGCATTCATGGCGGGGGCCGACGTCTCATGTGCAAGCTAAACACCAGGCACATTAAGGACAATATAACCGAGCCTATACGGAGTCCTCTCACGCATTTAGCAATTTTGGCTGTCAAATTTTAGTAACCGGCTGTATCTAGCCGTTCGATTGCGAGTAATCTAAGTGGGCCTGGCTGTCCTATGAGCAGCTACTCCGGTGGCCAAATCGCAACATTCTGGTTTGTTGGGCCAGCACATCCAAAAAGCCCATGTAGTCTTCTACTTCCTCGGTTCCTAAACATTTGTCTTTCTAGAAATTTCAACAAGTGACTACATACGAAGCAAAAAAAGTGAATCTACATTCTAAAATATGTCTATATACATCCGTATGTGATAGTCCATTTGAAATCTCTAAAAAGACAAATATTTAGGAACGGAGGGAGTAGCATATTTCTTGATATCCTACGAACACATCGAGAACCCTAATGGAGGAGACGGCCATGGCTCATGGCGCGGCGGCGACGCCTTCCTCGTGACCTCTACCCCGTGCGGTGATGGCCCCCCTCCGCCCTGAAGCCATCTGGTGGCACCTACAGCAACTCGTCCGCTCGCCTCGTGTAGTACCGTCTCTCCTATGACCCCTACCTCATGCGGCAGCGCCTACTGCGGCTCATCAGCTGGCCGATGGCGACGCTCCCCTCCCTGTCCCCGACCTCTCATCTCTCTCCACAGGGAACCCTGGTATGCCGTCGGCGCTTCCTCCGACTCCCAACTCCCAAGGTTCCTAGCTCTGCCATGACGCTAGGCCGATCCAGTCGAGTCCATGCGGCGGCGCCACTTCCGCCGCCGCGTACTCACGGCGCCCAGTCGATCTAGCTTCTTCCTGATGTAACCTACTAAGGGCCAGCTCTTTTGGGCAATTCTCCCAGAATTGACCCTCTCCCCACCTTCTCCGAGAATTGACACTCCATTTTTTTTTTACAATTCCTAGCTGGGGTCAATTCTGGGAGAATTGCCCAAAAGAACCGACCCTAAAAGGTCCTCTGCTACGTGTGTGCTGGTACTATGTATTCGATCTGCTAATTTGTGCAGCTTCCATTTGTAGATTGCATCAAGGTCACCTCCTTCTCGTCATTTAGTATCTCAGTGGGTTGATACACTACATTGGCCGTTTATGAGCAGACTAATCTACCGATCGTCCCGCGCGCATGCTTAATCCAATCTCTACTCCTAATGGAGCAGTTGGTAGTCTCGCTTCCAGATTTTTTTTCGTCCCACCTCCCATGGTTTTTTTGATACCTCCTCCCACCATCGCTGGTTTTTTTTCGTAGATTTTTTTTCGTCCCCTCCCCTCACTTCATCGGTTTATTTTCGCGTCACCCTCTCACACAACGAAAGAAATCTGAACAGATCAGAACTTTCCATACTGGCGCAAGTTATATTTAGTAATGTAGAATCAATCACGAACAATCTCTAAAGATCAAATCTAAATTAATTGACCTTACCTTAAATCACTCAATCACATTAACCTTACCTTAACTCACGGATGGTAATCAATCTCCAAACAAAAGAAACAATACATCGAGGGAGCAGTAAATAAACTCCCTTTCTTATGACATGTATATGATCTTCCCTTCCCTCTCCGTTGTCGAGCGTTCTTGATTCTCGAGGCCGATGTTTGGGCTGCATCACTGGGTCGCAATGGTGCCGGAGGACGAGGATGGCGAGGCCGGGTGCCGCGGCACCGCGTTGGCCGCGGCCGGTGAAGGGGGCGAAGAAGGGTGGCTTCCCTGGCCCTCGCCGTGGCCGTGGCCCTGGGAGTTGGTGCGGTGGAAGCGGCACTTGAAGGACCCGGCGTGGGTGGCCGGCGCGCAGACGCACTTGGAAGCGGGCCCGTGGCCCGCGCCGGACAGCGCCGACGCCGCCGCCACCCCGGGCCACCTCCTCCCCGTATTCTTGGAGCTGTGGCTGGCTGATTTACATGAAATTAATTCCCTCAGCTGTGGTGGCAAATATAATACACATAAACCATATTGTTATGCACTAGCGTGTGTGTGTGTGTGAAATAGATGGATTATGGTCCCGTACCCAATAAGATGGATATGTGTGTGTGTGTTAGAGAGAGAGAGGGAGAGGGGGAGAGAGAGTGAGGAAGAGGGAGGGAGAGAGTGTGTGTGTGAGGATTTTATGGTAAAAAAGGTCGCCAATGCCACTTGATATGTATGAGAATATTAATATTGAACTCTTAAAGTTAATGTGGCCCCGTTGCAACGCACGGGCGTTCTTCTAGTGTATTTAGTATCTCGCTGGGTTGATACATTATATTGGCCCTTGATGAGCAGACTAATCTATCGACCTTTCCACACGCATGTTTAATCCGGTGTATAAATTGATGTTGCTCCTACCTGTTGAGGACGCCCTTCTCACTACTTGAGTTTTCTTATACACACACGGGTGTCAGGGTCTTCGTCGAGAGCCAAAACACGGGCACTCGGCAAAGTAATGAACGCCGAGAGCTGCAGTCGGCAAAGGGAGTATCTCGGCAAATACATGATAATGCCGAGAGTAGACCTCGGCAAAAAGGCAACACTCGGCAAAGACACTATTTGCCGAGGGCCAGCTGGCCACCACACGGCAAAGTTTTGCCATGTGGCACATCCGGCGGCAACTAACGGCACGGTCACGGTTGCAACTCTTTACCGAGAGTGGCTCTCGGCAAATATTTAGTCCCACCTCGCCTACCGACAAGCAGAAAGAGCTGTTTAAATAGTTCAATAGTCCAATCACATTAAGCTTCGGTCTTCATTATTAAGAATACGTATTGTCACTATGAATCTTCATGTTCCGAATAGAGAAAATTCATATTGATAGTCCATATTCTAAAGAATGGATGCTGAAGTTTTTAATAAATTTATGATCCAACCACACCTTTACCGACTACACCTCCGAGTAGTCCACCTAGATAGTTTGGCATTGATTTAGTGATATAGTCATGTAGGTGCTGATATGGACTACTTAGATTGCCACTTGTGATACTTTTGATTGTATGAGTGATGAACACTTACGTGGATTATGTATGATGTGATATTTTTAACCTTGCATTCCTTCTCTGCCTTTTTTTCTCTATCTTTGTAGATGAAGTGGTATGCGGTGTACAGAGGTAGATGTCCAGGAGGCTACAATTCATGGTCTGAAAGCAATGAACAAGTGCTTCGATACAAAGGCAGCTCCCACGACTCGTTCAATAGCAGAGAGAGGGCAGAGTATCATTACAATCAGTATGTGCTTAAGCAGAAGAGAAAATCTGAATTAGTGGGTTCAGTGGATGTGCTAGGCAGAAACGGCATATCGGGTTCAGTGGATGGAAGAACTTGATAATTCTTCTTCAGTTTGTGATAATTGTTGTGTTGCTTTTATCATGTGGTCGCATGTAGACATGCATTGACCACTTTATTGTTTAGTAAGTAGGCATTCGTACTAAAGAGCTACCTTGTGATTTCAAATGAAGTTCGTGTGAACTATTTTATATAATGGTTATGTGAGTTTGTTGTTAGACATTGAGACTTGAAATGCATGTTTATGTATTGTATATGTATTTTTACGGCAGGGATCCGGGGGGGAAGCAGTAGAAAGTGGTATGAGAACGGATCTTTACCGAGAGCCGCTCTCGGCAAAGTGGCATGCGCTGGCAGTTGGCTGTGGCAGTTTTGCCGAGAGCCACTCTCAGCAAAGAGCTGACTGAATCAGCCGACGTGAAGTCACTTTATATTGCCGAGTGGTACTGTTTGGCTCTCGGCAAACTCTTTGCCGAGTGTCCGTGTCCTGGCTCTCGGCAAATTCCTGTTTGCCTGAGAGGTGTACACCGGGTGGCCTTTGCCGATTGCAACTCTCGGCAAAGGTGTTGCCGGCGGTTATTGGCCCTTTGCCGAGTGTCCGTGGCACTCGGCGTATAGGTCGATTCCAGCAGTGTCTCTTGATTCCACTACTTGCCTGATTTGGTTGGCTTCTGCCTCTTCATTCATGAGAGAGTTCAGAATGCATAGATTTTGGTTCTCCTCATTGTATGTCTTTCAAGCAGGAAAACCGGAAGGAAAATATGCTGTGGAGCTTAGGCTTAGGTGCACCTCTTTATCTAGCCATCCATCTCTGCATTGCGATTCGTGCAAGGACTTTTGTCTTTTTTGTTTCTTTCAAATAAAACAACATATGAACTTCAAACTTTGCAGCACAAAAAAACATTCTAACTAGAATGTGGAAAAAAACTTTCAGATTTTTTCGTGCATCATAAATACTAAAAATAGCATTTTTGAATAAAGAAAATCTTATTTTGTATATTTATCTCGGTCAAAAAAATCTATAAGTTTTTTCTCATATAGTAGTAAGAATGTTTTGCTATCTTGCAAAGTTTGAAGTTCATATGTTGTTCCAAGCAGATTGCAGCATCCCTATGGTAGGTTCACCCATGGCTCCTTGGTAGATTAGCATGTTTCCTCGTGATTAATTGTGCTCCTTCCTTTTATGTATGCATCAGGTACATCTTATGCTCTTCTCTCCATAATTTGTATTTTTCCTACCCGGTATATTTGGCAATTTTGCAGAATCTCTTCGGGGTGAAACAAATCGTGCACTAGAAAGTGTTTGCCAAGCTGCCACAACAATCTTAATACTAAACGAGAAACTCCAGGCTTTGCTTCCACTTCACCAACATATTTAGAGAAGAAAACAAGGTCAGATCTAAATATGCAGCTTCCACAACATATTTAGAGAAGACATCCAAGGTCAGATCTAAATATGCACCTTCCATAAAAGATTTCTAAGAAAATCTGTTATGTGAGGTGTAACAAATTAGCCACATTAATTGTCAGTTTCCTAGCAATGAAATAATCAGAATCAGCTATTTCGTCAAGTAATCAAAAACCATTTCAGTCCCGTACACCTAGCATATTCCAGCAACAAAACCAGGGAAAATACTTGCAGGGCTACAAAGCTTGCTCATGTAGTTTGGTTGGATTCCATTGCTGGCCTTTTTACAATGGATTTAGGGCATGTTAGTGTATATGGAATAAAAATTGGTACCATAATTTATACGTTCAAATCATATATCTCTTTTCAATGTGCTAACAATCTGCTTTGTGATAATTTTTCTAAGAGACGTACGTCACTGAACTCAAACTCTCATTATCTCTGCTGAAATGAAGAGACACCTGTCCAAAACATGGTACATGTGGAAATGTAACAAATTGAAGGAATTATTTCTTGACACAAATTTGTATCAAGGACAACCATAATTTTAATAATATATTCATGTATTAAGCTAAAGAAAAAAATATGTGTCTTGTTTGTTGGATTACCCGTTAATATGATGTATCGCCGGTTACTTTTCGGCATCAGTGCTGGTGCTTTCTTCAGTTGTACAGTTTGGGTATATATGCAGCCACTTCTTTGCTGTACTTGAACATGTATTTTACAGCTTTGAACATGTTTATCCGTTAATTTGATGCCATGCATCAACTCCATTTGCAATGCCTCAGTTAGTAGTACTTTTTTTAGTTTATTAAGTTTCATCATAAAACAACCCCACATATTCACTACAAAAATATACACTTCCGTGATAATACGTGTTTGTCACAGTAGGTCACGTTTTCTGTCATGCATGTACATCCATGATGATTTTATGACAGAATCAAGATAGTCATACCTGTGCTGTCGTAGAAGTGTTCCATGACAATACCAAAATTATCATCACGGAAGTGTCCACTTCCATGACGATAAATGGCATGTCATGGAAGTGTTTTCATCAAGGGTAACCGACACGTGGCATCCACTGTAACGGGTCGCCGTTAAGCTATCGGGTTTCGGTTTGGGTCTGATAACCCGTTAACAGCCCCGACCAATGAGGATTTTCCACATGTAAAATTTTAATTCGCAGAAGGATCCACGTGTCGGCTCAGCGTTGGGATATATGTCATCCACTCATTGTACGAGAGGCGTCTATGATACGTTGGCACGTGGCAAGGCCCAACAGTGGCCCATTTAGGTGAAAGAGGACGGCCCAGTCAAAATTAGCAGGCCGGCCCATATAGGGCCTACTTGTGTCTGGTCCATTTAAGCCCACGGCCCATACGAGATGTGCCAATTCGGCCCGTCAACGGCCCGTTAACTATTTAACACCACTGCAGCTCATCGTCAGTTCGAGCCCGTTAACAGCCCGCTATATATTTGGACTCAATATCGGCCCGATGTGGTTTTGGCCTGTTAACGGCCCATTCAAGGGATGGCCAATTTTCAGGATGTATGTCTTTCGGCCTTTTAGCGACCCATTTAAGAGTTGGGCCAATTTCCAGCCCGGTGTGTCTTTCAGCCTGTTAACGGCCCATAAATGAGTTGGCCCATTTGCAGTCGGACCTAAGTTTTGGCCTCTTAACGGCCCATGCTCTTCATGGTCCAATACCAGCCCGGTTTCTCTTTCGGCCTGCTAAAGGCCCACAACACAGTTGCGCCATATACAGTCTGATCCGACTTTCGGTCTTTTAGCGGCCCATGCTCTTCATGGTCCAGTACGAGCCCGCTATCTCTTTCGGCCTGCTAAAGGCCCATAGTACAGTCGGGCCTTATATAGCACGAACTTAGTATGGGCCTGTTAACGGCCCGTGAAATCTAATGGGCCCACTTATTGCCCGCTTCGATGTCGGCATGTCAACGACCCGGGAGGTAACAGGGCCAAGCATTAACTATTGGCTCGTTTCAATTATAGCGGCCCAATAGAGCTTTCGGCCTGGTTACGGCCCATCAACTTAATGGGCCCGCTAAAGTAAGAACATGTCTGTAGGTCCAATTAGATAACATCGATTACGACCCAGCTATAATTTGAGCCCATTACGAGGAGCAATTATTGACAGGACCAAAACCGATCAATCAAAGCCTATGAGAATTTTGGCCCCTGTGAGCCCATTAGGGAAGCCCATTAAGGGCAGTGGGCCGCTAACCTTCATATAGTGCCCACGACTGTTCGTGCTAACTAATAATTTCACTGCTTTTTTGGTTTCCTAGCGACCAGTTAGCTGGAATGCGAGGCGCGCTAAGCAAACGTACGGCATACAAGGAAAAACGTAGCACATCCAGCATATATTACAGGAAATTACATTCACTGGGCAATCAAAGATTGATGCCAGGGCAAATAAATGAACAGAACTTAATGATCTATAACCTCACAATCTGCAACATGAGCACGGATGACGCCCATAAGCATGTGAGCAAGTTCTTCCTTCTTTGCTACACTGTCTCTGAAAACATTGATCAGTTGTTGTTGCGCAAGAATGTGCATCTCTGATTCCTTCACGATTTCCATCATTGCTTCAGCCAGTAATTGGTTCACAAACATACATTTTTTCTGTTGAATTCGAGACAGAGAAAACTCAATAGATTCAGATGACTATTTTGGCAGGCTTTTATTATTGATAGTGGAGAGTGTCTCGACCACTGCATAGATTTATTGCCAATAGTTAATGCTAATTACAGGAAATTAGGAGGGGAACCGAACAGATTAATCAAGAGTTATTGCCATATTACCTGGCCTAGATTTATTGGAAAGAAACAATGGGTTGCCTTGCTATTTTCAGAGTTTGTCTTCTTATGTTCAGCAGCCCGCACCAAATTAACGCACTAGCATTGCTATCATTTGCCAGGTCAGATAAATAGGAAAGCAACATTGACACAACAAATGTTTGGGCAACCAGACCACACTAGCCTACACCAGATTAACACAATATGGCACAGCTATCATCAGCCAGGTAAGGTAATAGGAAAGCAACATTGACACAATGAATAATTGGGCAACCAGAACAGCACTACAATTTAGTAATGTGCATGATATGAGATAGTACACTCAAGCAGCTCAGTATGCAAAACTACCAGGCAGTTTTCCTTACAAAAATCAACATTGTCGCCTTTAATTATACATTTTGCTACAAGTTTAGATCAGATAAAGGTCGGTTTCATGCCGATTAACAAAATATATGCTGATGTAAAAATATAGTGATATACAACAGGTACTTATATCATCATTGGAGCACAGAGAATTCCCTCAAGATACTTTCCTCGAACACGATCCCAGTTTAGAAAGTCTTATATCCTTTAAGATTATTTTCTAAAAGAGAGATGGGTAAGAAACATGTAGAAAATATGATCTGAATGCTATAAAATTTCATGATGTGAGGATACGCACACGCTTTTTAGAATGGAGTTGACCTATTTTTGTTGGACTGGAGCGGACTAGTTCGTTGGCCACTTGAATCTTCTTATTAGCAGTAGGAGTTGGGTTTCTCTGTGCTGGAGCAGTATCTATAAACACTGGAGTTGGTTTACTATCTCCTGGCATTTGGATCTTTTGCAAAGACCTTGTTTGTAACCCTTCTGATTCTAACATAGCCGTCTCCCCCTTGCATGCCTTATATAGAAGAATGGTGCTTCAGTTATAAAACATGCTACGGCAGAGAGATGGAATAGGTACTGAAGAATAGAAAGGCGTGACATATTGACATGTATTCCCTCCATCTGGAAATAAATGGATGTGTCTAGGCGTATTTCAGTTCTAGATACATCCATTTTTATCCATTTCTGCGACATGTAATCCGGACAGAGCGAGTATGATGTAAGAGCTAAGGATACAACAGGACAACAGACTAAAAAACACTAGTTGAATGTAAAACTATATGATAGCGGAATACATATAGAAAAACACTAAGGCAACAAATGCATGTATGATTGGGAAACTAAGATGGCATTGCAACAGACCACTAGAACAACACTTCAATGTAAAAAAAATATGGTATGGTAGACAGATGGAGTACATACTGATGAATAACAATGCATAAGATATTCAGAAGCATGATGTCCAAACTAAGCAGATGGCATTGCGACAGAGTAGAATGACAGTACTTGAATTTGAAAACATGTTATCATGAATGGAATAGGTACAGAAAAATAGGAAGGCATGACATATTTACATGCATGATCAACAGGCTAAGCACATGGCATTGCAACAGAGTAGATCCACTCCAGGACATTATATGCATATTGTACCCATATCACGGGCCAAGTTAGAGCAAGGACCTTGTGGGGTGAATAGGATTCATCATCTTTCTGCAAGTCTTCTGAAGAACTGCCTTTACAAGTTCCATCATATTGGGTATCATTGACAGCAAGTTTATTGGCCGTTACATTGCTCCGTGAGGTTCTTGTGGATATATCAGTGTGTGCAATTATATCTGACATGCATGGAAGACAACTAGTGGTTAGATTTATGTAATGAGTGCCGGTAGGAGATGACATAAATAGTAGGGCCGAGCTTAACTAGCAGTAACAGGTCTCAAAAACTAAAGGGAGAACACAGATGAAAGCTACAGAATATGTATCGTTTGTACTCTTGATTAACTAGATGGCACAAAAAAGTATTAACGAACAACATAGGTAATACTAGAAGTGGTATATTCACCAGCCTGTGGGATAGCATTGGCTGATGGATGATAACTATGGAACAGCATTACCTAAAGAACAAGTCTCGTATCTGAACTATGGAACAACGTTAACTCCTGAACAAGACTCTTAAGAGATCAGCATGAATATACAGTGAAATGTGATAATCTATTTTCCATGCTTAGATGAATAACAAAGACATAAATATTGCACACAAGTAAGATGAGGGTACAACCTATCTGGCCGCCATCCATAGGAGTGAGCATCATGTGCTGACTTGTCGATGGCCCTGCAGTTGTTGTGGCTGTCCATGTCGGGCACGCACATTCGATGCAGGGAACTGTTGAGTGGGGACTATAGCTCCCTTCTGGTGTAAGCTTCTCTTGTTAGAGCAGCTGCGGTGAGAAGGAAGACGGTGTGGCTGAAGATGCAGAAAACGGATAATGTTAAGAACGACACATATCTCTGATCTGAAGAAATACCCTAAGAGATCAACAGTAAGGTACGAGAGTGGTCACACGTCTGTTGACTGAAAACTAAATTGGGGTCACACGATTTTTTTTTGGTACTGTCCGATCTGCGCCGGATGGCTTGATGGCCGTCTTGTGCCTCCCGGCTGACACTGTTCAGAATCTTCCCCGAAGAGCCAGCGACCACCGGCAGAGGAGCCTGCCTCCGCCGTCCCTGGCCACGAGAGCTCCGACAAAAACCCCGCCCCCTGCCCCACCGCACTGCCGTGGTTGGCCGCCCCCGGCCAATCCGCAAAGATTCGCCGTCATCCAGATCCGGCGGTGGCAGTACCTTCAACCCACGCAACTCTAAGATAGCCACCTAAGCGCTGCTTCCACGGAAAACTTGCGCCCCCGCACCCTTACGATAGACACCAGCCAACCGGCAGCCTAGGAGCTCCGCCGCCTCGAGGGGTGCTACTTCCCATAGGGAATCGACTGGCCCAGACGAAAAATTCAGACGACTGACGCCTAAATAAAGTGATTTAAGATGAGTGCACGACCTATCTTGCGGCCCGGTGAAGTAGGCAGCTCCAGCTGCCGAGTCGGTGAGGCCGGTGCGGTCGCTGTGGCTCCCGGTGGCAAGAAAGCAGATATGTCGCAACAGTCGATGGCTACGGGAAAGTAGCGTCGCGGCCCTGGACACATCCGAAGTTGGAGCCGCTTCGGCGCCGTGCACAACAGCGCGGGTGAATCGGCTCTGGTATGGTTCACGTGGTCGTCGTCGAGGCAGCTCCGGCAGCACGAAGTAAGAGGCACACGGCCCAGTGCACGACGTCAAACGGACAACGGCTCCGGCATTGGGTAGGAGGGCTGTAACACCCCTGTGTAATAGCCACTGTGGTTACTTGCTAATAATGCCAAGTCATATCATTTGCAGTGCCTAGTCATAGTGGTTAACCAAAACAATTCAAACTCTATTCTGCAAAACACCTCAAATTCAAAGGGCAAAATAAATTTGCTCAAACACTGTTGGAAAAATGTTCCTTAAATAGCAAATATTCCAGAAGCACTCATAAAAATATAAACAATGAAGTTGGAGTTAGCTAAATGACTCAAACCACATGAAACAGCACCAAAATAGCATTATTTAATTTATTTATAATTAAATTCAAATCCAAAAGAAATCCAACTTTGCTCAAACCAGTTTTTGATGAAAGCCAACATTGCCCAATAATATTTGGGTCAACTCTCACATTTTATAAAAGTGCACAAGTGGCCTAACTAATTCAAAACAGAAAAGAAATAATAGAAAAATCAAAACAGAAACAGAAAAAGGAAACGAGGCACTTTGCACTGGGCCTAAGTGCACAGTGCCCCGACCACCGGCCCACCTGGCCCAACCCCTCTCTCTCCCTCGCGCTGTCGTTCCCTCCATGGCCGAGCGCGCGCACGCCGCTCGCGCGCCGACACACCGGCGCCTGCCGACACTACAGGGGCAACGCAGGGGATAAGGGAGCCCCGTCCAGCCCCCCTGGTCCTCCTCTACCACTCGCCGCTCCTCCCTCGTCTCGCTCTCGCTCGCGTCCGCCTTTTCCCTCTCTGGTCCGACGCGGTCGCCGCCATGCCTCGTCCGTGCTAGCGGCCACCGAGTTCCTTCGGCCCCATCGATCTGCCCACGCGCTTCGTCTCCGTCGACCGCGTCTCCCCATCAACCCACACGACTCCGGACGTCTCCAGGAGCTGCCCCGACCTCTTCTTCCTTCGCGGATCACCGCAGCTCGCCGGCGTCGATTCGCTCCACTGCGGCTTCTAATCTGTCGCAGGCCTTTCATGAGCCACAAGGTGAGCACGCGCCAGCGTTTTCCCCATCTCCCCGCTCGCTTTGCTACCTCTGGACGCCGTCGCCATTGCCGGAGCTCCCACCGCCGCGGTTTAGCTTGCTCCTGCTACTGCGGTTCCTAACAGGGTCGAACGAGCATGCCAGCGTGCTCAGGGGCGTCCACTGATGCTCCCTAGCGCTTTAGATCGCGAGCAAACGAGCCGGGGCGACGTTTTCTTCGGGCACCAATTCTGGCCGCCGCCTGTTGGCATCGCCGCCGTCGTTTTAGGTCGTCTCCGGCAACGTTTTTGGTATGTATGAATGCGCGACGCAACGGCCGATCAAACGGTATCGACGGCACTCAATTTGGTGCCCCGTAGGTGATTCCTGAGCGTCTCTGGCGAGATAGCCGCCGCGGAGTGCTCGCCGGCGCGTTTTCGGCGACCCCGCCGACGTGGCAAATGGTGGGGCCCGCTCGGTGCCACTGACAGTGGGCCCTGCGCCTCGGTTTGACTAGGTTGACTGCGGTCAATGCAGTTACTGTTCATCCCCTCTCTCTGACGTGTGGGCCCCTCTGCGCTAATTAAAGTTAATTAACCTTTAAAATGAATCTGTTAACTAATCAGACACTGACAACTGGGGCCCACACCCTCTAATTAGCTCTGTTACTTTAATTAATCCACAGTTAGCCCAACAGAGACTGACATGTGGGTCCCACTGGACCCACATGTCAGGTTTGACCCTGGTCAGCGAGGCTGTTGACTGCTGATGTCACAGTGACATCATGCTGACATCATATATCATTTTCTGTAAATAAAAATAATTCCATAAAATGATTAAATCTTTGAAAATTAATAACTTTTAAACCGTAGCTCAGATCGAAAAACTTAAAACATGAAAGTTGCTCAGAACGACAAGACGAATCTGACCGTGTCGTCTGTTTCCATGTCGGAACCCCCTACGTAGGAGAACCCGTAACATTTCGTCCGTATCCGGTAAATGAATAGTGCATAACCACCGGATAATAAATCCAACTCTAATCCTAAGATAACCGAAATGACTGAGACATATCTTTAGGCAACCCTGCACTGCATTGTAGCATAGCATGCCTCGTGTTGCATTTGATTGCATTATGTTTATCTGTTTCCTCCCCCTTTTCTCTCTCGATTAGACCCTGACTTTGACATAGCTCCTGAGGCAGACGCCGCTCCGGAGTACGACTACGTCCCCGACGACCAGCCACTTGCCCCAGAGCTTACAGGCAAGCACCCCCTTTTGAGCATTCCGATATCGCCCATTCTCTTCTCTCCTATGCTTGCATTAGAATCTGCTGATGTTACTGTATCCTATATCTGCTGCATAGCCTGTTTACTTGTAACCTGCTATTGATACTTACCTGTTATCCTAAACTGTTTAGAATAGTTTGGGTAGAGACCATCAGAGACCCCACTATATCCCGACTGCCCCGCTGGATTATCAGAAGACCAGTGCAACGGGATTGAAGACCAGGCCCCGACACCGCACGTCACTTTTCCTTAGTTGCCGACACTACTAGGTAACTATCGAGTGCCGAGGGTGATACCTCGTCAGCACTTCTGATGATAACCTTGTAGGTTAGTTAATCGGTCGTGGTAAGCGAGGGTGATTCCTCCAACACCACCCCCGATAACGACATCGTCGTGCAACTGTTCAAGTGTGGACCTCGAGGGTGATACCTCCTTCGTTCACCTTGACGAGAACATCAGGTGGGACTCCATCGAGGGTGATTCCTCAGGGTTCCCTTGGTGTTAGACACACGGTTACGGTTGTTACTGTGACTTACACTGAAACATGTTACTAAAGATGGGTCGGCCCTGAGGGGTACCCGCGCGAGCTTAATTGCGGATGTCGTGGGCTCGGGTGGACCTGGATGGTGCCCGAGAGTTGAACACGAGGCGTGGCCGGGCATTCCTCGCCCTTGCCGCAAGCCCTTGAGATGGGGCGATGGGGTCACATCGATCGTGAGCCTCTGCTCGTTTCCGCGCGCTCCTAATCCACTAACGGTTTGGATATTTGATCTGAGGGGCCTCTGGCCTGATAGCACTAACCATCACGTGGGCATAGTATGGGCGTTCTGCGTCGTATACTTCAGCCGAATCTTAATAGACGTCAGCGACTAAGCGGCGCGCGCTGGATTGGACTGGTTACGCAACCGCGCTTATATTATGGGGTTGCTAGGTCTTCTTCCGGCCGCCCACGCAACGCGCAGGAGTTCCCGGGGCGAAGGCCCAAGACCCCTGGGGGCATAGGTTAGTCCGGCGTGCTGACCTCTCTATTAAGTATTTGGTCGGGTTGCGGCGTGTTGCTTAGCCGAGGCCGGGCAAGACCCAGAAAAGTGTGTCCGGCCGGAGTTAAGCGAGCGTGGTGGGTAAGTTGGTGCACCCCTGCAGGGAAGAATTAATCTATCGATAGCCTGTCCTATGGTAACGAACACTCGGAGTTGTATCCCGATCGGTACAACTAGAACTGGAGACTTGAGATGAAATGGATAGTATGGCTCTGGGATTGCTTTCTCGCAGGGAGTCGAGGAAGGATCTCTGGCCGAGGTTGATGGTACTACAACTACTTTACATTATGTTACTCTGCACTCTTCTAATGCTGCAAGACTGATGAAGATGCTGAAGATGCTAGTCTTCGACAGGACTAAGCTTTTCTCCTCTATTCTGGCATTTCTGCAGCCCAATCCACATATACAGCCACCTTTGAAAATGTTGCATATGTAGTGTAGATCCTTGCTTGCTGAGTACTTCGGATGAGTACTCACGTTTGCTTTATTTTATTTTTCTCCCCATATCCAATTGACGCCACCAGATGACAGAGCCCCTTAGTTAGCTGCCCCCGTCGACGACTACGGCTACTACTACTACCCTCCCGGCAAGTACTACTACGAGGAGCCGACAGACAACCAGGAGTAGGATTCGGAGGGTCCTAGGCAGGAGGCCTACGCCTTTCGATCATAGTGTTTTATTTTCCCCGCCTTCCTAAAGGCTTATCTCTATTTCTTTAATATATCTGTACCCAGATATCTGATGCTTCCGCTGACACTTGTATGCCATCGAGCTACGTATTCGAGCCCTCGAGGCCCTGGCTTGTAATATAGAGCTTGTATGAAATTATTTATGTTTTATAGTTGTGTTGTGATATCTTCAAGTGAGTCCTTAGGCTTGATCGTGTGCATTTGCGTGTATGGTTAGTGCATGATTAAGACGGGGTCATCACAGGTTGGTATCAGAGCCGACTGCCTCTAGGAATCCCCCTTTCCAACTCATTGGCCAAAGTTGAGTCTAGTGATCGAAAACTGTTTTACTAACTTGGCTATGTGGCTTACGGGCCCACGTCGCCAACTGGGTGGTATTAGGATCTTTTATTCCTCATCTTTACTCTGGGACTCTGATATCTCTTCTATTCAGGTTTAATAAATTTACTAACACCGACACTTAGGATCTTGTAAATTCCATCCATCCGGAGAGCTGGATTCAGTGCGATTTCCCTGTCTTTGATCTGATTAGTCTGATAATCATTTTCCTTTCCATTGTTTTGTTTAACCTTTCAATTCGAGATCATCTATATTTCTCGCCGCCGAATGACAATCCTGAATCTTCTCTGTTTCAGATGGGCCGTCTGTTTCCCCCATGCCCTACGACGCAGCTTGTGCTTCGCACCTGGGCTCGAGACGTCCCTGGGTTTCCAGCTGTTCTGATCGCTCTCTTGACCAGGTTGGGTTACCGCTGGTACCCCGAGTACATGGTCTACGAGGTTTACCGCGAGTTCAACCAGGAGCAGTACTATGCTGATGTTCGCATCTATGATCAGCAGGATAACTCAGACACTGAGCTGTACCTTTTCCACGGTATTGGCGTGACGATTGAGATGGCAGTCCATGATGCCGCGCCTACTCTGCTGTCGCACGTCTCCGAGGAGAGCACAACGCTAGCTTGCATGTATCTGAGTTTCGATACATTCCGTATGCCCCTGTTGGAGATGCTACTGGATACTACATAGCTACCTATGCCCCGTACGAGCCTCGTCGCTACGATCCGCGAGTTCTGATTCAGTGTACTCAGGCTCTGGATTGCACTGTTCGGGCTCTTGCCGTCGAGTTGTTTGCCACTCGAGTACGACTCTACGAGGCTATGACGCAGTTGCTACCAGCTGTTCGTGCAAGGATACATTCGAAGCATATCCTTTACCCGCGCAGGACCGAGATGCCACCAGGTATTGATTGGCCTGCGGTGGGAGGTCACACGCCTACACGTGGACCTCTTCTTTCAGCTCGAGACCGGGTTCTGCATCAGAGTGCACATGAAGCGCAGGATCCTTCTGCGACGAACGTCCGTTGTCCGCACTTGCAACTATCCCATTTCCGTGGTTTTCTCCGACATTGATGTAGCCTTTGCTATGTCTCATTGTGTACTTCCTTACCGCGTGCCTGCGCGCCGCCTAGTATGTCTAGCTTTTAAATTTGCGCCGTTGTGCTGCCCGTTTGTAACCGACTCTGTATGGATCTGTATGAATTAATGACTACTATTAAGCATCTGTTGTACTACTTAAATTCCGTCGTGTTACATCATGTTTGTTCCAAAACACTCGCAACGGCATCTGCTAAACTACCCCCGTTGATTTAGCAGGATGGCTGATAACAATCCACCACCGCCGCCACCGCCTGATTATATGGCAGCTATGATGCAACACTTTGAACTCAACCGTCAGTTCATGACGGGGATTATGGAACAATTCCCCCGTCCCAATGCCAACCATCAGCCAGCCTCAATCACACTGCCAGAGTTTGTCCGACTCAACCCATCGATATTCCACAACACTGTTAATCCACTGGATGCCGATGATTGGCTGCGTGACATCTTTTATGAGATGGAGTCAGCTGATGTTCCCCCTGTCAGCTATGTCACATTCGCGACATACTTTCTGAAGGGACCCGCAGCACAATGGTGGGCCACTCACAGACAGACTCTACCTCCGGGAACTATTGTCACTTGGGTGGAGTTCAAGACTGCTTTTCGCGCCCGCTATATTCCTCAAGCAGTTATAGCGCGCAAGAAGGCCGAGTTTCGCAATCTTGTTCAAGGCAACAAGACTGTGGAGGTCTACCAGCGAGAGTTCCTTGATTTATCTCGCTATGCTAAAGAAGACATCCCCAATGATGCTCGTAGGCAGGAGAAGTTCCGTGAAGGGCTACATCCTGACATTCAGCTAGCCCTGCTCATCCAAGATTATCCCGACTTCGCCACCTTGGTGAATAAGGCTATTATGGTCGAGACTGGTCTGAAGAAACACAAGGAAGCGACCAGACGCACTCGTAAAGCGGGCTCATCTTCGGGCTCATTTTCCAGAAGCACCGCATATGGATTCCACAGAGCATGTATCGTCCAGCAGCTCCAGTGTACAGGCCAGCATATGTTGCACCGCGTCTGCCTCCTCCACCATCGAGGCAGCCTCTTCGTGCTCCACCACCTCGAGCTCCTGCACCACATCCTGACAGTGGACTCTGCTTCAAGTGTGGCCAGCCAGGTCACCGTGCCAGAGATTGTTCTCAGAATCAAAATCAACTAGCTCTTCCTTCTGCTGGCCGTGGTAATGGCCGTGGGAATTCTCAGCCTCGCTACAGCAATGTCAGGCCTTCTTATGGCCGTGGGCAGGTCTTCCATGTCAACATGAATGAAGACCCGGAACAACCAGCAACTGTGATGGGTACACTTCTTGTTAATTCAGTACCTGCAATTGTTTTATTTGATCGCATTCATTCATGTCGGAACATTTTGCACTCTTACATGACGTTAAGTGTGAAACGCTACAACATCCGTTAGTAGTAAACACTCCCGCGGGACGATGCCAAACTTCTATATTCAGCCCCCGAGTCACTGTTGAGATTGAAGGGTTGCACTTTCATGCAAACCCCATTATTCTACAATCTTCAAAAATTGACCTTATTCTGGGAATGGATTGGTTGAAGGCTCACTACGCCTCAATCAATTGTGCTACTAAGGTTGTTCACCTTCTACACCCATCAGATGAGTTAGTGAATTACCGAGCTCATATCACTCAGAACGCCGAGGCTCAGATTTATGCCTTGAATGCGTTGAACGCTTCTCCGCTTGAGGGGATCGAGAACGTTCCAGTGGTCTGCGAATTCCAGGATGTTTTTCCAGAAGAACTTCCAGGAATACCCCCTGCTAGAGCTATCGAGTTTGTCATCGACTTAAAGCCTGGCACCACTCCTATTGCGAAGCGCCCTTACAAGATGCCACCACATCACCTTCTTGAGCTTAAGGAAGAAATCGATAAATCACTTAAGAAGGGCTTCATCCGTCCCAGTTCCTCTGCCTGGGGAGCACCATCTCTCTTTGTCAAGAAGAAAGATGGTACGAATAGGTTGGTCCAAAATTACCGTCCTATCAACCAGGCAACCATTCAGAATAAATATCCGCTTCCCCGGATCAATGACTTATATGATCAACTTGCTGGATCTTCAGTGTTTTCTAAACTCGACTTGAGGTTGGGTTATCACCAGATCCATGTCCGTGAAGAGGATATCCCAAAGACTGCATTCGTTACTCATTATGGCTCCTACGAATACACCGTCATGTCGTTCGGCCTAACGAATGCTCCAGCTACGTTCTCCCGCCCGATGAATTATATATTCATGGATTACCTCGACAAGTTCGTTGTGGTATATCTGGATGATATTCTGGTATATTCAAAGAATAAGGAAGAACATGGCGAACATCTTCGCCTTGTCCTCGAAAGGCTTCGATAACACAAGTTGTATGCCAAGTACTCCAAATGCGAATTCCGGCTTTCTGAAGTGACCTACCTTGGACATGTGATTTCCAAGGACAGTATTGCCGTTAACCCGGAGCGTGTTCAGGCTATTCTTGACTGGACTCCTCCGAAGAATGCCAAGCAAGTCAGAAGTTTCCTCGGCCTCGCTAGTTATTGCCGCCGATTCGTCGAGAACTTTTCCAAGATTGCCAAGCCCCTGACTAATCTGCACCACAAAGGCGTTAAGTTTGAGTGGACAGACAAGTGTCAGGAGAGTTTCCAGACCCTCAAGGACAAGCTTACTTCTGCTCCAGTGCTTGCTCCTCCTGATTCTCGCAAGGACTTTGTGATATATTGCGACGCCTCTCGTCAGGGATTAGGCTGTGTCCTAATGCAAGAACGGAAGGTAATTGCATAGGCCTCGCGACAATTGCGTGCACATGAAGAAAACTATCCAGTGCATGATCTCGAACTCGCTGCTGTGATCTATGCTTTGAAGCAGTGGCGACATTACCTTCTTGGTAATCGGTGTGAGATTTATACCGATCATCAGATTCTGAAGTATTTATTCACTCAACCGGATCTTAATCTCCATCAGTAGCGATGGTTGGAAACAATTACGGACTATGACTGTGGTATTTATTTTACCCCTGGCAAGGCTAATGTGATGGCTGATGCCTTGAGCCGCAAGTCCTATTGCAACAACCTCATGGTTAAGCAAGCTCAACCTCAACTATATGAAGAATTGTGGAAGTTGAACGTCTGTATCGTTCCACAGGGTTCTCTTAATAACCCTGTGGTACAGCCAGACCTTGAGAAAGTTGTTAAAGAAGCGCAAGCCAAAGATGCCGAAATCGATCTGATGAAGAAAGAGCTTCACCTCGAGAAGTACAGGGATTTCTCGGTTGCTGAAGATGGAACCTTGTATTTCAGAGACCGCATCGTGGTACCTCGATTCGAGCTTATGACTGACAAGGTCATGAAGGAGGCTCATGATACACCGCTGTCTATCCATCCGGGTAGTACCAAGATGTATCGTGATCTTCGTCAAAGGTACTGGTGGTCCAGAATGAAGCAAGACATTGCTCGATATATTGCTGAATGTGACGTATGCCGTCGCGTGAAAGCAGAACATCAGAAGCCCGCTGGAATTCTTCAACAACTCCCTATTCCTTTGTGGAAGTGGGATAAAGTGCAAATGGATTTCATTACTGGTCTTCCCAAGTCTTAGAAAGGTCACGATGCTATTCTTGTCGTCGTCGACCAACTCTCCAAAGTTGCTCATTTTCTATCTTTCAAGGAGACTATCACTGCTAGTCAGTTAGCAGAGCTGTATATCTCCAGAATTGTTTCACTCCACGGTATTCCGAAGGAGATCAGTTCGGACCGTGGCGGTCTTTTCACGTCTAAGTTCTGGGAAAGTTTCCAAGAAGCTATGGGGACTCACATTACATGGAGTTCAGCTTATCATCCTCAGTCCCAAGGCCAAGTCGAGCAAGTTAATCAAGTACTTGAAGATATGCTTCGGGCTTGTGTTATATCATTCGGTAAGAAGTGGGAAGAATCTCTCCCATTTGCCGAATTCTCTTATAATAACAGCTATCAAGCCAGTTTGAAAATGGCCCCCTTCGAAGTGCTTTATGGATGTAAGTGTCGAACCCCTCTGAATTGGTCAGAAACTGGGGAACGACCTCTAGTGGGACCGGACATTATTCAACACACCGAAGAACAAGTCAGAATTGTCCGAGAAAATCTCAAGGCGGCTCAGGACCGCCAGAAGAGCAACTATGATCGCAAACGATGGGGTCTGACGCATCAGCTGGGTGATCAAGCTTATCTTTGTGTCACTCCGATGAAATGCACTCGTCGTTTCGGAATCAAGGGCAAGCTAGCTCCTCGCTATATAGGTCCCTTTCATATTGTTGCCAGGCGTGGACAGGTGGCATATAAATTGGAGTTGCCACCACAATTCTCTCATATCCATGACGTCTTCCACGTGTCACAACTCCGTAGATGCTTCAAGGAATCTCCGCACCGAGCAGTGGATCATGAGATGCTTGAATTGCAAGATGACTTAACTTATAAGGAGCATCCGATCCGCATCCTTGATGAAGCATCAGAAGACGACCAAGTTCCTGAAAGTGCAGTGGTCGAATCATACTGAAGATGAAGCCACTTGGGAGCGCGAGGATCATCTTCGGAAAGAATATCCAGACCTCTTTCCTTCTACCTCCTAAATTCTCGAGACGAGAATTTCTTTTAGAGGAGGAGAACTTGTCTCACCCCTGTGTAATAGCCACTGTGGTTACATGCTAATAATGCCAAGTCATATCATTTGTAGTGCCGAGTCATAGTGGTTAACCAAAAAATTCAAACTCTATTATGGAAATCACCTCAAATTCAAAGGGCAAAATAAATTTGCTCAAACACTGTTTGAAAAATGTTCCTTAATTAGCAAATATTCCAGAAGCACTCATAAAAATATAAACAATGAAGTTGGAGTTAGCTAAATGACTCAAACCACATGAAACAGCACCAAAACAGCATTATTTAATTCATTTATAATTAAATTCAAATCCAAAAGAAATCCAACTTTGCCCAAACCAGTTTTTGATGAAAGCCAACATTGCACAATAATATTTGGGTCAACTCTCACATTTTATAAAAGTGCACAAGTGGCCTAACTAATTCAAAACAGAAAAGAAGTAAAAGAAAAATCAAAACAAAAACAGAAAAAGGAAACGAGGCACTGTGCACTGGGCCTAAGTGCACAGTGCCCCGACCACCGGCCCACCTGGCCCAACCCCTCTCTCTCCCTCGTGCTGTCGTTCCCTCCATGGCCGAGCGAGCGCACGCCGCTCGCGCGCCGACACGCCGGCTCCCGCCGACACTACAGGGGCAACGCAGGGGATAAGGGAGCCCCGTCCAGCCCCCCTGGTCCTCCTCAACCACTCGCCGCTCCTCCCTCATCTCGCTCTCGCTCGCGTCCGCCTTTTCCCTCTCTGGTCCGACGCGGTCGCCGCCATGCCTCGCCCGTGCTCGCGGCCACCGAGTTCCTTCGGCCGCGTCTCCCCACAAACCCACGCGACGCCGGACGTCTCCAGGAGCTGCCCTGACCTCTTCTTCCTCCGCGGATCACCGCAGCTCACCGGCGTCGATTCGCTCCACTGCGGCTACTAATCTGTCGCAGGCCTTTCATGAGCCACAAGGTTAGCACGCGCCAGCGTTTTCCTCATCTCCCCACTCGCTTTGCTGCCTCTGGACACCGTCGCCATTGCCGGAGCTCCCACCGCCGTGGTTTAGCTTGCTCCTACTGCTGCGATTCCTAACAGGGTTGAACGAGCACGCCAGCGTGCTCAGGGGCGTCCACTGATGCTCCCTAGCGCTTTAGATCGCGAGCAAACGAGTCGGGGCGATATTTTCTTCGGGCACCGATTCCGGCTGCCGCCTGTTGGCATCGCTGCCGTCATTTTAGGTCGTCTCCGGCCATGTTTTTTGCATGTATGAACGCGCGACGCAACGGCCGATCGAACGGTACCGACGGCGCTCGATTTGGTGCCCCGTAGGTGATTCCCGAGCGTCTCCGGCGAGACAGCCGCCGCGGAGTGCTCACCGGCGCGTTTCCGGCGACCCCGCCGATGTGGCAAATGGTGGGGCCCGCTCCGTGCCACTGACAGTGGGCCCTGCGCCTCGGTTTGACTTGGTTGACTGCAGTCAACGCAGTTACTGTTCATCCCCTCTCTCTGACGTGTGGGCTCCTCTGCGCTAATTAAAGTTAATTAACCTTTAAAATGAATCTGTTAACTAATCAGACACTGACAACTAGGGCCCACACCCCCTAATTAGCTCTGTTAGTTTAATTAATCCACAGTTAGCCCAACAGAGACTGACATGTGGGTCCCACTGGACCCACATGTCAGGTTTGACCCTGGTCAGCGAGGCTGTTGACTGCTGATGTCACAGTGACATC
This sequence comes from Thinopyrum elongatum, assembly GCA_011799875.1. Classification (NCBI taxonomy): domain Eukaryota; kingdom Viridiplantae; phylum Streptophyta; class Magnoliopsida; order Poales; family Poaceae; genus Thinopyrum; species Thinopyrum elongatum. Next base: position 131,939,608 of record CM022303.1, read on the forward strand.
ATGCTGATGTCATATATCATTTTCTGTAAATAAAAATAATTCCAGAAAATGATTAAATCTTTGAAAATTAATAACTTTTAAACCGTAGCTCAGATCAAAAACTTAAAACATGAAAATTGCTCAGAACGACTAGACGAATCTGATCGTGTCGTCTGTTTAGATGTCGGAACCCCCTATGTAGGAGAACCCGTAACATTTCATCTGTATCCGGTAAATGAATAATGCATAATCACCGGATAATAAATCCAACTCTAATCCTAAGATAACCGAAATGACTTAGATATATCTTTAGGCAACCCTGCACTGCATTGTAGCATAGCATGCCCCGTGTTGCATTTGATTGCATTATGTTTACCTATTTCCTCCCCCTTTTCTGTCTCGATTAGACCCTGACATTGACGTAGCTCCTGAGGCAGACGCCGCTTCGGAGTACGACTACGTCCCCGACGACCAGCCACTTGCCCCAGAGCTTACAGGCAAGCACCCCCTTTTGAGCATTCCGATATCGCCCATTCTCTTCTCTCCTATGCTTGCATTAGAATCTGCTAATGTTACTGTATCCTATATCTACTGCATAGCCTGTTTACTTGTAACCTGCTGTTATTACTTACCTGTTATCCTAAACTGTTTAGAATAGGTTGGGTAGAGACCATCAGAGACCCCACTATATCCCGACTGCCCCGCTAGATTATCAGAAGACCCGTGCAACGGGATTGAAGACCAGGCCCCGACACCGCACGTCACTTCCCCTTAGTTGCCGACACTACTAGGTAACTATCGAGTGCCGAGGGTGATACCTCGTCAGCACTTCTGATGATAACCTTGTAGGTTAGTTAATCGGTCGTGGTAAGTGAGGGTGATTCCTCCTACACCACCCTCGATAACGACATCGTCGTGCAACTGTTCAAGTGTGGACCTCGAGGGTGATACCTCCTTCGTTCACCTTGAAGAGAACATCATGTGGGGCTCCATCGAGGGTGATTTCTCAGGGTTCCCTTGGTGTTAGACACACGGTTACGGTTGTTACTGTGACTTACACTGAAACATGTTACTAAAGACGGGTCGGCCCTGAGGGGTACCCGCACGAGCTTAATTGCGAGTGTTGTGGGCTCGGGTGGACCTGGATGGTGCCCGAGAGTTGAACATGAGGCGTGGCCCGACATTCCTCGCCCTTGCCACAAGCCCTCGAGACGGGGCAACGGGGTCACATCGATCGTGAGTCTATGCTCGTTGCCGCGCGCTCCTAATCCACTAACGGTTTGGATATTTGATCTGAGGGGCCTCTGGCCTGATAGCACTAACCATCACGTGGGCATAGTATGGGCGTTCTGCATCGTATACTTCAGCCGAAGCTTAATAGACGTCAGCGACTGAGCGGCGCGCGCTGGATTGGACTGGTTACGCAACCGCGCTTGTATTAAGGGGTTGCTAGGTCTGCTTCCGGCCGCCCACGCAATGCGCAGGAGTTCCCGGGGTGAAGGCCCAAGACCCCTGGGGGCATAGCTTAGTCCGGCGTGCTGACCTCTCTATTAAGTATTTGGTCGGGTTGCGGCGTGTTGCTTAGCCGAGGCCGGGCATGACCCAGAAAAGTGTGTCTAGCCGGAGTTAAGCGAGCGTGGTGGGTAAGTTGGTGCACCCCTGCAGGGAAGAATTAATCTATCGATAGCCTGTCCTACGGTAACGGACACTCGGAGTTGTATCCCAATCGGTACAACTAGAACTGGAGACTTGAGATGAAATGGATAGTATGGCTCTGGGATTGCTTTCTCGCAGGGAGTCGAGGAAGGATCTCTGGCCGAGGTCGTTGATGGTACTACAACTACTTTACATTATGTTACTCTGCACTCTTCTAATGCTGCAAGACTGATGAAGATGCTGAAGATGCTAGTCTTCGACAGGACTAGGCTTTCCTCCTCTATTCTGGCAGTTCTGCAGCCCAGTCCACATATACAGCCACCTTTGAAAATGTTGCATATGTAGTGTAGATCCTTGCTTGCTGAGTACTTCGGATGAGTACTCACGTTTGCTTTATTTTCTTTTTCTCCCCATATCTAATTGACGCCACCAGATGACGGAGCCCCTGAGTTAGCTGCCCCCGTCGACGACTACGGCTACTACTACTACCCTCCCGGCGAGTACTACTACGAGGAGCCGACAGACGACCAGGAGTAGGATTCGGAGGGTCCTAGGCAGGAGGCCTACGCCTTTCGATCATAGTGTTTTATTTTCCCCGCCTTCCTAAAGGCTTATCTCTATTTCTGTAATATATCTGTACCCAGATATCTGATGCTTCCGCTGACACTTGTATGCCATCGAGCTACGTATTCGAGCCCTCGAGGCCCTGGCTTGTAATATAAAGCTTGTATGAAATTATTTATGTTTTAGAGTTGTGTTGTGATATCTTCACGTGAGTCCTTAGGCTTGATCATGTGCATTTGCGTGTATGGTTAGTGCATGATTAAGCCAGGGTCGTCACAAGGGCGACATGCAATTTGGTGCAGTGAGGGGCGCCATGGAGGAGGGGCTGAGGGTTCGCGGCTGGGGAGAAGGGAGCTTCCGGGTAGAAGGTGATTTGGTGCCCACGATGTATGAATGGGGAATTGGGAGGGGGAACCATGTCTTACGGACGCATTTGTCTGAAATGTGGGGGGGGGGGGGGCGTTACAGTTCTACCCCTGCCTTTAGGCTTCTGGGCTTGGGTCTGTGTCTTAAGGGTCGGGGGTAGTAGAGTCACTTTGCTTCTCCCAAATAGTGGGCGCGAGCGATTTCGGGCGAGGAGGGCGTGTTTTCAAATAGTGGGCACGAGCGATTTCGGGCGAGGAGGGTGTGTTTTGAAATAGTGGGCGCGAGCGATTTCGGCCGAGGAGAGGGTGTTTTGCCACCCATGATTTATGAATTATTCGGCACCTGTCATTTTGGCCGAGGAGAAGGCGCGCTTGGATGAAGTTATGAACCTACCCTCGATGTACAACCGGCCAACTGATGTGTTTCGCAAATAGGCCGGTAATTTTGCGTCTCCCATTTATTTGCTCGGGCGAATTCCACTGAGCAGAGGGTGTTTAGCGGTTCGTTCAAATTTTGGGAGAACGAGCATCCACGTCTATCTTACCAAGTCGATTCGAATCAAATTTTGAAATATTAGCTTGCCACTTCTTTTTTAGATGGTGAGATGATGCTCAGGTCTAATGTGTTTTTACATGCTCGTTGCTAATGATTTACTATATGACAAATAGTTGACCCACTCAAAAACGGGAATCAAACCCAAAATGAAATATCTCGATTCAATGAAATAGCTCGTTCAGCAGGTCAAAATAGCGAACTAAATCCAAAATTGAACACCTTAATTGAGTAGCATGTTGTATTATAGTACACCATGAACATGCTGAAAGTCAAATTAATGAACTTGTTTGATACACATATCTCCGTTCATGTGTAGATTGCAGACAACATGTTTTCCAATTCAAATATTTGAATGCAAATTTATATCGAAACATGGTTTATATCAGTCTTTGATGCATAAACGCAACCTCCCCCTCTCCCGGATTCCTGTTCTCTCTCTCGCTGACAATCTTCGTTTCTATCGCAAGCATCCAAACACAAACCTTGTCGGTCCCTCTCCCTCTCTCTCTCTCTCTCTATCTCTCTATCTATCTCTCTCTCTCTCTGTGCGTGTGTGTGTGTCGGTCTTTCTAGTTCGCATGCACACCCCATGTATAGGTCTCTCTAGCGCATAATGTATGATTATCTAGTCCAAGCTAAATATCTAGGGTGCACTAATCGTACGGACACAAATTCCCTAGCTTGTTGTCCGTAACTCTCTCACGCACCACTCTGCCGTCTCGTAGCTCTTCCCACTCTCTCTCGAACTCTCCATCTCCCAGGGTCACACATACACATGCATATCTCCCTCGCACTCGATAGACCCATCTAAAACTCTCTCTCTCTCCCTCATTCTCTCTCCATCTCACACGCACACACACACACACAATCTCACGCCTAGCTAAGTATGACTGTCTCTCACTCAATTGTAGGCACACGCAGTCCCCCTATGTATATGACTATTTCTCAGTCTCCATCACAAACATATGCATTGTCTCTTTCCCTCACTTGGTCTATCTCAATTTATCTCGGGGCTTCTTTCTATCACACACACACCTCGTCCCTCGATCTCCCACCCATATAGTCCTGTCATGATCTTGAGGGGATCTCTCTATCACAAACACACCCTCTCTCCCTCCCCATGCGTCCATCTTCTCCATGCGTCCCTCTCGACCTCTGTCCCTTGTTGGCCAGACCTCTATTGGACATGTGTTATAGGGGTGTCTCTCTCCGTTGCAAACAATCACGCACTAGCTATCTTCGTGTATCTCCTCACCTCGCTTTTCTATCTCGGAGAAGGCGTGATATGTTTGCATAAGTAACGAACACACACTCTCTCTCTATTTTATTGTTTGTTGTCCTTTCTCTTTCACACACTCACTCTTTCTCCTTCACACGCACTTGATCTCTCTTGACTTAGGTACTTTCTTCGGTCCATAGCATATAGATTTATTGAAAAGTCAAACTTCACAAAGTTTGACCAGGTACGTGGAGAAAAACATTTACATCTAGAACGGCAAACATATATCATTAGGTTCATCATGAGATGTAGTTTCGTATGATGTATCTTTGGTATTGTAGATATAAATAATATTTGTGTAAACCTGGTCAAAATTTCCAAAGTTTGAATCCTAAAAAATTTATATGCACTGCATTATCGAACGGATGGAGTATCTCTTTTCCCCCTCTCAGCTATTTGACGCACCACTCAGCCGTATCGGGGCTCCTCTATCTCTCTCAGACTTTATATCTCCCTGGTTCACACATACACATATCTCGCTTGCGCTACGTAGACCCATCTAACACTCTCTGCCCTTGTTCTCTCTCTATGTGACACACACCCCCCCTAAGTACCATAATCTCTCACTCCATCATAGGCACACGCACTCCCCCCCTAAGTATGACTATCTCTCACTATCCATCAGGAACACACGTATTGTCTCCTTCCATCCATACGTCTATCTCGATATCTCTCGGGGTATCTTCTATCGCGCACACACCTTGTCACTCGATCTCCCACCCATGTAGTTCCATCACGATCTCCAGGGGATCTCTCTATCACAAACACACACTCTCTCCTCCCCATGCCTACATTTTCCGCATACGTCTCTCTCGACCTCTCTCCCTTGTTTGTCAGACCTCTCTTGGCCACTTGCTAGGGGTCTTTCTCTCTCGGTTGCAAACAACCACACACTATCTCCTCACCTCGCTTCCGCTGTCGAAGATGCATGTGTGATATATTTGCATAAGACACCCACATTTTTTCTCTACTTTATCGTGTGTTGTCCATGTCTCTTTCACACACGCACACACAGATTTTTCACTCTCTCTCTCTCTCTCGGTAGGTACCTCTCACATCCATAAACATATGGATGTTTTGAAAAGTCAAACCTCAGAAAAGTTTGACCAGGTATATGTGGAGAAAAATATTTACATCTGGAATGATCATTAGATTCATCACAACATGTACTTACTTCATACTATAATTTATCTTTGGTATTGTAGATATAAGTAATTTCTTTATAAACTTGGTCAAAGTTTCAAAAGTTTGACTTTAAAAAAAAATATAGGCACTACATTATCGAACGGAGGGAGTAGCTCTTTCTCTCTCTCTCTCTACTATCTCTCACGGGCCTCCCCTCTCACTCGATCTCTCTTTACTGAGGGATTATACGGTCAATGTGTCAGCGTATGGCTTCGTATATTGTTTAGTTGACCGGTCAACCAGTCCACATGCTGCCTTGTCAGCTCGTGTTCTCTATCTTCGTGTGCTGGCCCATGTGACAGTGGGTGAAAATAAGGAAACTACAGGCCCATCTGACACGCGGTGAAGTAAACAAGTTGAAACCACTCACGGTAGCACCCCGCACGCTAGTAAATCAGCGCTGCTATAGACATGACGCATGCACGTCCGATGCATGCATGATTCAGATGTGGCAGCACCAATAGCTAGCGTGCATGCATGAGCACTGTTGGGGAAGGAGAATCGTGCAGGCGTCGTGCATTTACTGTCGTGCGTGAAGCAATTCCGCTAGTAAATTGAGGGCACACTTCTTCTGCGTGAAGGACGCATGCGCGCACACTTCACCACTGCGCGGGGGCATGCACACAAGGACGCACTCACGCACACCCAGCACACAATACACACCAGCACAAGTGTACACCGGTGTCGCCGCCGGCTGAGATGGACGGCGAGGCAGCCAACAAGCAGAGGCGGCTCGAGCCAAAACCGCATCCGGCGAGCCTGGACTTCATCAGCAGCCTCCCCGACGACATGTTGCTTGTCATCATCAGCCTCCTTCCCACCAAATTTGCCGTGCGGACCACCCTGCTCTCCCGGCGGTGGCGCCCCCTCTGGTGCCGCGTCCCCCTCAACCTCACCGTCGACAGCTGCCTCTGCGACGGGGATTGCAAACGCATGGCCGCAGTCTCCAAGATCCTTTCATCGCACCCTGGGCCAGCCAGACGCCTTGACATCCGCATGTTCAGTACCAACTGCAAGGTCCAAGCCAAGTTCGACGAGTGGTTCTTATACCCCGCCCTAGATCAGCTTGAGGAGCTCAGTTTGAAGCTGGACAATGTCGCTCTCTGCCGCCATCCGCGCTCCACCTCACGCCAACGTTGCGCCGCGCCAGCTTCAGCTCCTGCTATTTTCCCCAGATTAATGCCGCACCCGCCCTTCTTCTCCCTCAACTCAAGGAGCTCGACCTCTTCAACGTTGGCATCTTGAAGAAGGCTATGGAGCACCTGCTCCGCAGCTGTACTGCACTCGAGTACCTTCATCTTTGGCAGATCCACGGGTTCATTAGCATCCACATCGCCTTGACGAATCTCCGATGGATTTATGTGTCTTGCTGGCCCCACAACAAGACATCAACTGGGAAGAGATCACTCCAGCTATTCCATGTTATGGTCATTGAGAATGCGCCTTTCCTTGAGAGATTTCTTGTATCTGATCTAGAAGGTCCACCAAAAATCAGGGTCATTGACGCGCCGAAATTGACAGCGTTGGTGTACTCGGCTGCCAAATTCTCTGAACTCTTTATTGGATCCGTAATCGTTCAGGTACAACACTCATCTTCTTCTCCGTCTTCTTGAAATTCACATTTTTAAATTTATTCTTGATGTATTTACGACTGTCATCGAGAAAATGATTCCCACAAGCTTGACCCAGTCTGTGCGCACAGTGAAGATCTTGGCAATAAAATCTATCGGCCCCAATCTGGATCAAGTTTATTGGATTCCTTACATGCTTTCCGTGCACGGAGAAGCTACTCATTGAGATGAAACTTCTTTCCGATTAGTAAACGGTAATCACAACTGAGCTCAATTTTTTCATAATTTTCCCAAATTACGATGACAAGTGTAGTGTTTAAAACTGCTGTCGCGGGAAACCACGGCCACCTATGGGACCAGGAGGCCCCTTGCTAGTTCGGCAGGGGGCCGTCACGTTGCACAAAGAGCAGACGAGCGTGTGGCAGCACGGCAGAGATCACACAGGCATTTTTACCCAGGTTTGGGCTGCTGTGAGGCGTAAAACCCTACTCCTGCTTTGGTGGATTGATGGTGGAAAGGTGGTGGCGGAGCGTAGTACACTTGCCCGACAAGGGTTGCCTCAGGGTGGCAGTGGCTACGCGCGTATGGGGGTCTGAGTTACCCAACCTTCTAACCCTCTATACGATTGCCATGGGCCTCCTTTTATAGATTAAGGGGTCACCACAATGGCAAAACAGTCATTATGCACTGATAAGATAGCAAACATCGCTATCATACCTAACTCTGCGAGCTGACAGGGCGCATTAAATGCACCTCTCAATGTCACATCGTTGATTGCCCGGCAAGGCTTGCCGGGCTATCTCGCCAGCTCCACGCCTGCTCACTTGACACGTTGCAGGACGGGTGTCATCTGCAGGTGTTTCCTGTAGGGAGAGGCCGCCATGTTGTGAATGGCTACCACTTAGTCACTCCGTGGTTCGACACCGCACTGATTAACGACGTGGATCGTGGTGGAGTAGTTGGTGATTTGGCTTTGCCTCCGTGTGCCTCGGCAGGCCCTGCCGGGACGTCTTGGACGTCGTCTTCCGGGGGTGGCCTCGCCCCTTGCCAAGCTCGCCTGCCCGGCAAAGGAGGCCCTTCTCCTGATGGTACCTTGCTTCTTTGGCTTGATCTTGGTCCCTCTGATCTGCATGTTAGTCCTTTGATGATCTTGGTCTCTTGTATTCTGACTTGGGTTGGTGCTTCAATCTCGTCCCCGTGCCTGTGCACAGTCTGGGCAACAGACACAGGGTTTGTTGCACCGACAGAAGCCCTCGGGCCTGCCCCGAATGCGCTGCCGAGCGTCATCAGGGTAGGGCCTAATAAGTGCACAGGCGGGGTCACTGAAGAGGCTGGTCTCTTGAGGTCTTCTTTGCTTCTTCATTAGCCTTGATTCCGGGCCAGTTTCCAGTTTCTCCACGCGTCATGCGCAATGCTGTGGAAGAACTTTGATCATGGCCTGCGGGTTCTCCTCGCCCCACGATCACGGGGCGGAAACTGCCATCCCACTTGCCTCCCGTTTCGCACGCACCTGCTAAGTGTTTCGCATGCATTGGGTTTGGTAGGCAGTGGATGTGGAGGGCATGGGGAGGAGTACCATGGCTGAAAACCGAGCGCTGATGGTTGGCGCAGAGGGTCGGCCTTGATCCTCAGAGCTCCAGAGGGTGCAGCGAGGCCGCATTGGAGGAGCGGGGCGGCCATTTCCCGTATGAGGAGCCAGCCCCTGCCTTGTCTCCCTATAAAAGGGGGAAGGGGCGGTGCCTCTCTGCACACACTTCTTCTTCTTCTCCGCAACTCTTCCCTTCTAGCCATGGTGAGAGGGCGAGGGCGCGATGGTGCCCCAGCGGCGGCGACGAGGGCTTCTACTCGACAGCGCATCCCTCCTCCTCTGGATCCTATGGTGGCGGAACCCGCCGCGAGGGGAGGAGGGAGGGGACGAGGTCGAGGTCGCCGTGCTGCTCGAGGAGGAGGTGGGCGGGGTGGCGCCTTGGCTACGCCCCCGCCGGCGGCTCCTCCCCCGATGGAAGGCCACGTCGGGGACCAACCTCGAGAGTTCATCATCAGGCTGTACAAGCCCTGTGTGGTCATCTTCGCCTTCCAACTCCCTTTGCGCGGGAAATGGAGCTCGAGCAACATCGCGCTCTGAGATTGCACATGAGGGGCTGTGGGAATGGCAGCATGTGGGTTGATGTCGACTTCCCTGCCCCTGATGTCATGTATCTTCGCCGTGGCTGGAAGACTTTCGCCCATGCCCACGGCTTCTCGGAGGGGCACATTCTCCAGTTCAAATTAATGGAGAGCGGCCTGCTCTCCGTCAAGATCTTCGGGCGCTCGGGAGGTCGCTCAGGGTGCTACGCGGAGAGCTCGACTGACGACGAAAGCTCCTCCTCGAGCGGAAGAGACGAGGAGGAGCGTGACGGTGATGACGACGGTAGCGTGCGTGGGAGCGACGACTCTGACTTTGGCTGATCACCGCCCGCACCATCTTCATTAGGCGGCAGCACCATCATTTGCATCCGCATCTCCTTCCCGGCAGTGCGATTTGCCGGGGAGTTGGATGCAGAGGTGGGGATGGTGCTCCCGGGCTCCTCCAGCAGTCCTCCAGTTGGACCCCGGCAGGCTTCCTCTCGGGCTGCAGCTCCGTTAGCCCTGCCGCGTCCTGCTGGCCCTGGTGGCAGCGGTCGACGGGTCGCCTCCGCCGTGCTCTCCATCGACACGTCCCCCGGTGCTCCCGCTCCCGTCGGGCTACCTCTCCCGGAGCCCAAGGGGAGCGGGCTGGGCTCCCACCCAGGCACTCCTTTTTCCCTCCTCGCCTTCGACGGCCTTGCCTAGGAGGAGAGGGACAAGAAAGGGCATTACGGGGCACTTATCTTTTTTAAATCTTAAACTTGTAGGCAATTGCCAAATTTTAATTCAAATAATGTAATCTCTCGAGTCCATGTTTGTGTTCTGTAATGCTTGTACTTGTATCAACATATTAATGAAAAAGATGAACCTTGCCGGCAACCCGTGCATGTGTATGTCCATGCAGAGGCGAGATGCCTCTTTAGTGTAAATACATGAGTTTTCCCCGGCAGGCTATCCTACCGGCACCTTTTCTGTCTGCCGGAGAGCAGTGTCTACCGGGCAACAGGCAAAGGGGCCAGGCCCTGCCAACTTATTTTTACCAAAGGCCACTACGACCATCATGTACGAAGCAACGTTCGAGTCAGGGATCGGAGCACCTAAGTCTCAAAAGAGTGGCGGGGTTTTCTTATGCACAAGTTATAACTTACAGAACACTAATGGACAGGAGGTATAACTTATCTGTTTGGCTTGCCGGGGATCGCAGTGCCGGGCAATCTTCTCAACTCCTTGTCAAAGCCAAGTTCGCGGTAGGAACCTGCAGCTTCATGCGGATGAGAATGAATGCAGGATGCGATCCTCTCTATATGCATATGCAAATGCTCATGAAATGCTTATGCAGTGATCTTGGAATGCTCATGCATGCATGCAATCTTGGTCGGGGGCCCCCCACAGCGCTTCTTTATTTTCTCTTGCACAGGGTCATCACCCTTACTTTGTACAAGGGGTTACATGCAGCTGAGGCAAGGCCTATACAAAAGGGTGGCTGCCGGGTAGGGCCCGACAGCCGCGCCTTATGGGTAGAACTTGCAGAGTTGCTCAATATTCCATGAGTTTTGCAACTGAATGCCATCTCCGGTCTCCAGACGGACTGCGCCAGGTCTGGTGACTCGTACTACCTGGTAAGGGCCTTCCCAATTCGGTGACAACTTGTTTGTACCCTTGGCGGACTAAACGCGCCTAAGGACAAGGTCACCTTCCTCAAAACACCGGGCGTGAACCCTGCGGCTATGATAGCGACGCAGGGCTTGCTGATAGTGTGCAGCACGCATAGCAGCCCGGAGATGGTTCTCCTCGAGTAGCACAGCGTCGTCACGCCGGTGCTGATCTTGCGCTACTTCATCGTAGGCAAGCACTCGAGGCGACCCGTAAATGAGTTACATGGGGATAACTACTTCTGCCCCGTAGACCAGGGAGAAGGGAGTCTGCCGGTAGCTCGTTTTGGTGTCGTTCTGAGGGACCAGAGAACTACCGACAGCTCCTCGATCCACCGCCTGCCGTGCTTCTGCAGCATATCAGAGGTTCTCGTCTTTAGTCCACGCAGCACTTCAGCGTTCGCCCTCTCAGCTTGCCCATTGCTCCGGGGGTGTTCCACAGAGGCAAATGAGATTTTGCATCCGAGGGCATGAACATATTGCATGAAGGCGCGGCTCGTGAACTGGGTGCCGTTGTCGGTAATGATCCTTGCCGGAACTCCAGAATGACAGACCAATTCTTTCAAGAACTTGATAGCTAACTGAGCAGTCACCTTTCTCATGGCAGTCACTTCTGGCCACTTTGTAAACTTGTCGATAGCAACGAACAAGAATTCAAAGCCCCCGATTGCTCGGGGGAAGGGGCCGAGGATATCGAGCCCCCAGACCAAAAATGGCCATGATAGAGGGATTGTTTGAAGAGCTTGGGCAGGCAAGTGGGTTTTCTTGGAATGGAACTGGCAGGCTTCATATTTGGTGACTAGCTCGACCGCATCTTGCAGGGCTGTGGGCCAATAGAATCCTTGCCGGAATGCTTTCCCAACTAGTGCCCTTGATCTAATTTGGGAGCCGCACATGCCTTTGTGTATCTCAGCCATCAGTTCCTTTCCTTCTTCCCGGCAGACACACTTTAATTTCACACCGTTGGGCCTCCTTCTGTACAGAGTGTCATCGACAAACTGATACATACTGGCCCTCCGGGCTACTTTTTCAGCCTTGTCTTGGTTGCCGGGAAGCTCTCCTGTTTGGAGGAAGTGGCCAATGTGCCTTGCCCAAGTTGGAGCCTGGGGCTCGGCAACGAGGACTAGCGGCACCTCCTCTGTTGCGGGAGCGCAAGCCTCGTTCGCTGGGTCCATGGGCCCGGCTGGAGGGTGTGGTCCAGCAGACTACAAGGAGTTGTTTCCGGCAGGGTCTCTGCCAGGAGCGGACGGCTCTACCGGGAGAGGCTTACTGGAGTCCAACTTTCTCCTTTTCCAGTCCATTGTTGCTGGGGATACGGAGGGCTGAGTGAGATGGAGAACAAAAGTCCCTGGTTCCACAGGGAGCTTCTGCGTAGCACACTTTGACAGATGATCAGCTATGCTGTTTTCCGCACGGGGTACGTGCTCTGTTTGCAATCCGTCAAAGTGCTCCTCCAATCTCCTCACTTCCTCGACGTATGCCTCCATCAATGGACTTTGGTAATCCTTGTTAACTTGTCTCACCACAAGCTGTGAATCTCCTCGAATGATCAGCTTCTTAATTCCTAATTCAGCTGCAATCCTGAGCCCGGCAAGGAGCCCTTCATATTCTGCTGTATTGTTGGTCACTTCTTCCCGGGCAAAATGCATTTGGACGACATACCTCAAGTGCTCCCCGGAGGGGTAACAAGAAGCACGCCAGCTCCTGCACCTTGTAGGGAAAAAGCACCATCAAAATACATAATCCATTCTTGGGGCAATTCCTTGCCGGGGATAGCTGTCTCCGTCACTTCCTCATCAGGGGTTGGCGTCCGTTCTGCAATAAACTCTGCCAATGCCCTACTCTGAATAGTTGACGTGCTTTCAAACTTCAAACCAAAACTGGATAACTCCAAAGCCCACTCCACTATTCTGCCGGTAGCCTCAGGGTTTCGGAGTATCCGTTGCAACGGGAAACGAGTGAAAACCGTGATCTCATGGGCTTGGAAGTAGTGGGGCAGTTTCCTTGAGGCCATGATGAGACCAAAAATCAACTTTTGCACGCCAGAGTACCTTGATCTAGCCCCCTGTCATAAGGACCTGACGAAGTACACTGGGCGCTGCACCACTTTCTTCTTTGCCGCGTCCTTGGGGTTGATCTTGTTGTCGTGCTCATTGCTGTCCTGATCCTTCTCTGACTCTGCCAGTCTCTGCTCACTCTCTGCTTCATCCACTTCTCGCTGCGCTATCAAAGCTGCACTGACTACTTGGTTGGTTGCCGCTAAGTACAGCAGCAACCGCTCCTGGGGTTTGGGAGCGACCAAGGTAGGCATGGAGAACAAGTAGGCTTTCAACTCTTGCAAAGCTGCATCTACTTTTGGGGTCCACTTCATGGGTCCTGCCTTCTTCAAAATTTTGAAGAACGGCAGGGCGCGCTCGGCAGAATTGGAGATGAATCTGCTTAGCGCGGCAACGCATCCTGTCAGACGCCTCACATCCTTAACTGTCCTTGGTGCTTGGATCTGCTCGATAGCCTTGATCTTGTCGGGATTGGCTTCGATCCCGCGATGGGATACAAAGAACCCAAGCAACTTGCCGGAGGGAACACCAAATACACACTTCTCCGGGTTGAGCTTCAAATTGATTTTGCGCAGATTAGCAAACGTCTCCTCCAAATCCTGAATAAGGGTGGCCCTATCCTTTGTCTTGACCACAATATCATCCATATAGGCTTCTACATTTCTGTGCAACTGTGGCTCAAAACCAATCTGGACTGCCCTTGCAAAAGTGGACCCGGCACTCTTTATCCGAATGGCATGCGGACAAAACAGTACGTACCACATGGAGTGATGAACGACGTCTTCTCTTCATCTTCCTTGGACATGAAGATCTGGTGATACCCAGAATACGCATCCAGAAAGGAGAGAAAATCACAACCTGAAGTGGAATCCACAATCTGATTGATACGCGGTAAGGGAAACGGGTCCTTCGGGCAAGCCTTGTTGAGATCTGTGAACTCTATGCAAAGCCTCCACCTCCCGTTAGCCTTCTGGACTACCACTGGGTTTGCCAACCACGTGGGATGCAGTACTCCTCTGACCAATCCAGCTGCCTCTAGTTTCTTGATCTCTTCTGCAATGAACTGCTGCCTCTCCAAGGCCTGCTTCCGGACTTTCTACTTGATAGGTCGGGCATGTGGGAAGACAGCAAGGTGGTGCTCGATTACCTCCCTGGGAACACCGGGGATATCAGATGGTTGACAGGCAAACACATCGATATTCGCCCGCAGGAAGGCAACGAGCGCGCTTTGCTATTTGTCATCGAGCGTGGCGCTGATAGTGAAAGTACCATCAATGCCAGCCAGCCCTGCTGGGACCTTCTTCACTTGGGGTGCAGCGACCTTGGATCTCTTGCCATTGGAACACTCCGGCATGTCGTCAGCGGGTGCCGTGCACTCGGTGGGGGCACGCTTCCCGGACTCTTTACCGGAGTCCCTGCAATCCCTCTTCTTTCCTTTGCTTTCCATAGCGGGAGCTGCTGCTGCCACTGCCTCTGCTGCGACTACATCCCGGTACATCTTGTCCACACAAATGATTGCATCCTTCTCATCTGATGGGATGGTGATGACTCCCAGTGGCCCAGGCATCTTCAAGGTGTTGTAGGCATAGTGAGATGCTGCCATGAACTTAGCCAGGGCCGGGCATCCAAGAATCCCATTGTATGGCAGGGGGAGATCAACCACGTCAAACACAATCCTCTCAGTCCGGTAGTTTAGTTCTCCCCCAAACATTACCGGCAATGTGATCTTTCCCTTAGGACGGCTCCTGCCGGGATTAACTCCTTGAAACATGCCGGTAACCTCCAGCTCTTCCTCTGCTATCTGAAGCTTGCTGATAACTGCCGGGGAAATCAAATTCAACCCGGCCCCGCCGTCCACCAACATCTTCGTGACCTTGAGGTTGCGGATTATTGGGGAGACCAACAATGGCAAACACCCTACCGCAGTGGTACGGCTAGTACGATCCTCTTTGTCAAAGATGATGGGCGTACGGGACCACTTGAGCGGCTTCCGGGCCTCGGGCGCTGGCTCCACGGCATTGACTTCTCGCGCCCACCGCTTGAGTTGGCGGTGAGAGGTGTGCAGAGATGCACCCCCGTCAATGCACAGGGTGTCGGTGGCCTTCTGAAACTCTTGCTCACTGGTTTCCTCATCATCCCCTCCATGACTCTCATAACCACAGGCTTCCTTCTCTCAACCTCTGGCGGGTTTTCCTTGGTTCCGAAAGGGTTTGCCGGGGTGATTTACTTCACCACCTCGGCCCTTGCCGCCAGCAACATTCTGACCCTTTTCCTTGTCACGCTTCTCATACTCTGCTTTCTGTCTTTTGGCAAGCTGCTCTACCTGATAACACTCTTGAAGGTCATGGCCCTTGGTCCGATGAATCTTGCAATACGGCCCATCACCTTTCCCGGATTTTTTGGCAGCAGCGGCTTCCCGGCAGTCAGCGCACACGGCAGCTTCCTTGCCAGGGGCCTCAGCTTTGGCCTTCTTGCCGGTACTAGGCGTACCCGATCCTTCAACAGTCATTACTGCCTTATCCCTTCGCTTCTTACTGCGCTTCTTGCTCTTCTTCTGACTAGTTGATTCATCCTCATCCTCTGAATCAATATTGGTGCAATCTTCCTCTCCAGGCAACTTTCTTCCCTCCTCCATCCGAGCACACTTATCCACCAACGTGTAAAGCTCCTTCACAGTCTTGGGCAACCATACGTTCATCTTGGAACGAATCCGGCGGTTGCGCACATTGGACTGGAAGGCGGCTGTTACGGCTGCCGGATGGATATTTGGGATATTTCTATGAACTTTGCTGAATCTCTGTAAATACTTACGGAGGGTCTCTCCTTCCTTTTGTTGGAGAAGCTGCAAGTCGCTGGGTCGGCCCGGCTCTTGGTGGCCACCGATGAAGGCACCGATGAACTCATGGCATAGGTCTACCCATGACGAAATGGAGTTCTCTAGCAGGTGCATCAGCCAAGACCTCACATTGGACTTGAGGGCCAAAGGAAAGTAGTTGGCGAACACCTTCTCATCTCTTCCCCCGGCAGCCTGAACAACGATGGTGTAGATGCTCAGGAACTCTGCCGGGTTCAGCCTCCCATTGTACTTCTCAGGTATCTCTAGCTTGAACGTGCGAACGGACGGCCAACGGACTTGCCAAACCTCACGGGTAAAGGCAGGGCAGCCAACCTCGAAAGGTAGGCACCCACCAATACCGAGCGCGGGCTTGTCGACGCCGGGGCCATCGCACCCATCGGTCCGGCGGAGGTCGTCGTGGCGTTGCTCGACAACATTGCGCGTGTCTCCTCTCCGCCTATCCTCCGGGCCTCGCCGTTGGCCTGGACACGCTCGAGGGTCAGAAGAGGCCACCGGGACGTCGTCGGGGTCTTGATTCTGTTGCGCTCGCGCTGGCTGCTGTGGGGGGACTGCACCGTGGAGACGGCCCCTTCTGTATGGTCAGCAGCATGAGCCATTGCTGTCGCTTGGGGCGGCCGTGGTGGGCCAGCTCTCCGTGAGCCCCCAGCTTCGCCGAAACCGAGCAGACTTTTAATGGTGGCACACCATTCGTCCATTTGCTCGGCCGCTGGCGGAAACCTCAGCAGCAGCTGAGCCCGTACCATGGCCTCCGAGGCTGTACTTGGCATGGGTGATGATGAGGTCGATCGCACCGTCGCTCGGCTCCTGACGGTGCCAGTGGCGGCAGCACTGCGCCCCTGCTACTGCGGGGAGACCACCTGGTTGGCAGGGTGTTGCGGCGAAGGCGCTCGAGGGCTAGTGGCTCCGTCGGGCGTAGCGGCTTGGTCGACCAGTCCCGGGGGAGGTGCACGCGCTGCGACCACACCCGTGGTGGGAGCGGTCGGAGGGCGGCGATTCACCCTGGCCCGAGTGCCGTTGTTGCGGCTGTGCCCGTCGGCGGGCGGAAGGGGCACAGATGGAGCAACCCCTTCACTCGGACCTTGTGGAGCGTGGCCATCGGGATGTTGCTGATGCTGCTCTCTTCCGATGTCTCCTGCTCTTGTGTCAGCCGCGGGGGAAGTGGTGACGGCGCCGCCTGCTCCGACCACATCGCCAGTAGCGTCCGCGTCCTCGCGTGCCTCTGCACCCCCCACAGCGTTGGAGGCCGCGGGCGGCGGAGCCTTCGAGGTGGAAGGATGAGCCGAAGAACCAGGTTTCTTCTTGGGCACCATGGTCGATGGTGTCGTCGATGATGCTGATGGTGATGAAGGTGACGCGCTACACACGCCTTCAGGTTTGCGCAACCGGTCCCCCTACCTGGCGTGCCAAAGATGTCGCGGGAAACCACGGCCACCTATGGGACCAGGAGGCCCCTTGCTGGTTCGGCAGGGGGGCGTCATGTTGCACAAAGAAAAGACGAGCGTGTGGCAGCACGGCAGAGATCACACAGGCATTTTTACCCTACTCCTGCTTTGGTGGATTGATGGTGGAAAGGTGGTGGCGGAGCGTAGTACACTTGCCCGGCAAGGGTTGCCTTAGGGCGGCAGTGGCTACGCGTGTATGGGGGTCTGAGTTACCCAACCTTCTAACCCTCTCTACGGTTGCCATGGGCCTCCTTTTATAGATTAAGGGGTCACCACAATGGCAAAATAGTCATTATGCACTGATAAGATAGCAAACAGCGCTATCATACCTAACTCTGCGGGCTGACAGGGCGCATTAAATGCACAGCTCAACATCACATCATTGGTTGCCCGGCAAAGCTTGCCGGGCTATCTCGCCAGCTCCACGCCTGCTCGCTTGACACGTTGCAGGACGGGTGTCATCTGCAAGTGTTTCCTGTAGGGAGAGGCCGCCATGTGGTGAATGGCTGCCACTTAGTCACTCCGCGGTTCGACACCGCACTGATTAATGACGTGGGTCGTGGTGGAGTAGTTGGTGAGGTGGCTTTGCCTCCGTGTGCCTCGGCAGGCCCTGCCGGGACGTCTTGGACGTCGTCTTCCGAGGGTGGCCTCGCCCCTTGCCGAGCTCGCCTGCCCGGCAAAGGAGGCCCTTCTCCTGATGGTACCTTGCTTCTTTGGCTTGATCTTGGTCCCTCTGATCTGCATGTTAGTCCTTTGATGATCTTGGTCTCTTGTATTCTGACTTGGGTTGGTGCTTCAATCTCGTCCCCATGCCCGTGCACAGTCTAGGCAATAGATCCAGGGTTTGTTGCACCGACAACTGCATCTACGCACTGCACCGAAAGAAATGTTTTTAGTATTTTTTCTGATGTGATCACCTGCATCGTTTTTTTGTTGTACTAGTAGCCTAGGCTAGTCATAGTGGCAAGTAACTTAGACTAGTAACTATATGGCTAGCCTAAGAGCAAGTACTACCTCCGTCCTGGTTTACTCTTCGTACGTATTTTGTAGTATCAAAATTTGACCATAGATTTAACTGACAAAATGTTAATGCATGTATCTAAAAATTATATCGTTGGATTCGTATTTGAACATAATTTCAAATGGTATAATTTTTGGTGACATGTATTGGCATTTTCTTAGGTAAATGTATGGTCAAAATTTTACACTAAATACGAGGTAGTACAACAGTGGGCTATAACGGCCCTCCACTATGTAGGCCAAAACACGTGCCAAATTCACTTCTGATGCATTTGCCATCGATGCCCTCCATTGCTCACCTGGTGCCCCAATCTAGATCACCTACTTTGCTCCGATGCCAAATTAACTCACGCAATGAAAAAACAGTTGCGTGGGAGAGGGAGAGGACTGAGGCAATAAAAAAACACTTGTTTCGGAGAGGGAGAGGCTGGTGTAGTTGGTTTGATTGATTTGTTTGTACATGTGGGTCTGTGTGCACAGCGGTGCCAACTCTCTCACATTGCTAGAGCGGTGCCAAAATCTTTTGATTTGACATCGATGTGTATTGTATGTGGCATACTTTTGAGAAATATGGCATCGGCCACATAGTGGAAGGCAACAAATTCCCAAGCTCTTCACATGCTCCGATAGAGGTGGGGTGTCCTGATCTTTCGATGAGATGATAAATATCGATTTGGTGGAGCCGACTTTGACGATCCAACTACAAAAATGCACGACGTTGCGCCTTAGCAATCACTAAACCAATCTCCTGAGGTTACTGACGATGCTGGAAGCACGATCAGCCTGACCACGAAGGTCTATTCCTGCACACAATCAAAGAACAAGCAAGAATATGATAATGCAATCTGAATATTGCGAATATAGATGAAGTATTGATAAAGGCGGGGATCCGAAAGCGGTCTTGGTCTAGTCATTGGACACAAACAAAGTACACGAAGTTGCAATGGCTAACTTTTAACTAAACAAATCCCAAGGAAAAAGCTACTAGATGGATCTACTTATATAGGAGCAAGGGGTGGTGGCCAAGGAGGTGGGAGGACGTCCCAAGATAGCCTAAAACTAAACCTAGGTCGTACAAGGCTCATGGGCCCAAGTGGAGGTGATGCAACACCTTTGGACTTGTAGTTTGACTCGGATTCTGCTGCAGCATCAGATTGTTTCGTCGATATCTCAACACCACGGACGAATTTGAAGGTGAATCCAATTGGGTTGGAAAGAGCACAAAATCTACTTTCCAACAAAAAAAGAATCACCGAATTCAAAGTCCGTAAGAGAGAGTTCTTGGTGTTTTGAGTCAGGTATGTCTGTACGGTCCGAATCTGAATCCAGAACGTGAGGGACTTAGACTCTATCTTCTCTTGGCCCAAAAGTGACGTGAGAGGATTTTTTGAACAGCACCTAAACTTCTCTTTTTCCCTTATCTTCATATGTGGATTGTACAAATGTCCCATACACCTGCAATTAGACATGGCACAAAAGTCTGTGAAGTATTTTTTGTCCTGGATGACATAAATAAATTATTGCATAGTTTGCATTAGAAATCACCTCACAAATATACATGTATGCAATATTTTTGGTCGTATCCAAGGTAGTCATGTCCTCATCATCCTCCCCTTCTTGAAAACAAAGCCGACATTGGCGTTGCTTAATCTGAAATGTGGCTAACAAAAGAGACAAGGTGTACATGTTGTATATGTATATGTCATCCATTTTTACTTCCCTTGGTTTTTGCACATATGACACATGTATACATGAGTAACTTTCATAGTTCATAAAATATAAAGCCAAAATATTATCACAAGAAGTAGAAGGCATGCAAATATTGCAACTCAGTTTGCACATATAAGTGAAGCTCTTATTCATTTCAAAAGGTTGACAATGTTCATCATTAAACCATCCCAACATTGGTGAATAAACCTTACTTGCATCAAATTTACATTCGACAACATACTTAAATAAGCAAACATGCAATAAGTCATTGGACACAGAATCATCAATTAGAGGTCATATCAAAATGATTAAACATTGGTTCTTTTGCATCAATAGTTAATTCAATGGGTGCACTCAAAATTGTTGGTATTTCAGTTGTTTGATCACATGACACATTCATGACAGTAAAACGATTCTCTAAAATAGGTGGTGTGCTCAAATCAATAGGTAACTCAACACATGATGTATTCAAGTTAACTAGGCATGCATCATTCTCATGTGAAGTTATATCATCAATACCTTTACTGTTACCTTGTCGCAAAGACGTACCTGATGTAGGAACGGACGATGACAATGTACCATACTCTTGAGATGATGTCGCACTCTCAATCTAAGGTGTGGCTGCTCTAGTAGGTGCAACGGTGTATGAACCAACCAATGGTGGTGAGCATTAACTGGAATAGTAGTTATTATAGTCACCCAATGCATCCTCCTGTATCTGTCTCTCAAAGGTACAAGCGCGAACATACATACCAGTAATGCAACGAGGAATATACTGAAATCTTGCACGAATATCATGGTTCAAACCACCAAAAAATCTATTCATTGTATCATCCTTAGATTCTTCTATGTCACAATGATGCATATAAGATTTGAACTCTTGGTAGTAAGCATGAACAGTGTTACTGCCTTGTTTTGATTGTTCCAATTTGCGAAGCAATTCACGACGATAGTATGGAAGAAAAAATTGTTGTCTCAATACAGCTTTCAAATCTTTTTAAGTTGTGGGTTGGTTATCAATGTTTTTCTTGCAATGTACACTCCACCAAACAGAAGAAAAACTAGTAAATGCTCCAGTGGCAGCTCATACTCTCTCAAATTCAGAAAAGTCATGGTGACTAAAAACTTGTTCTACTTCAAGCTCCCAAGCTAGATAAATAGCAAGATTAAATCTACCCTCAAATGACGGTAAAGAGATAACCTGACCATGTGCTTGTGTGTGTTGTCCCACCTCTCGTGATGGTGAAGATGTATCTGTCGTCCAAGAACTTCTATCTCCGGAACCTGTCATGATTAGTAGAAACAAGAAACAAAATTCAAGAATAATGTTCCTATGAACTACTAGGATGTGGTGGTAAAGCGCTCATAGTAAAGAAAATATCAATATCTTACAAGTTCTTACCAAGCAGTAGGTGGTGACAGGCAACCAGCGGTGTCAGATCATGCCGAAGATTGAGTAAAGCGATTGCCAGGGGAACATACATATACACGGTTTAGAAATATGAGGAGCTTGGAAGGCTTAAATATATGGTAGCAAAAGATTAGCAATAATCAATTCAGAGATGCAATGTTGAATAAACGCACAACGACGGTACTGTGATGGTCCTAGGCTAGACCGGACTAGAGACACGAGCCTAGAACACTAATGAGGTCATGGCATAGCACAACTAGAATCAATAAAGGATATGAAGTAGCTCTGGACAGCAAGATAAAGGTGAAGATCACAATAGCAGTAAAGATACTGATGTGAAACAACTGCCAAGCAGGATATACCAACAATTTTCTCTCCAACTTTCCTCTGGAAAAGTTTGTGCCAATTTTCTGATAATTTTTCTCAAGAATGGCACTGACTGAAGCTTTCAAACGCAAAAAGAATCACTCAATTCCGAGTTGATATGAGGAGTCAAAAAATTCTAAAACTGGAACAAGCTGTGTTCGCGAACTTCGGAGGGAAAAAAGACCTATTTAGAAGCCGATTTTGAGGTGTCAAATATTGAACTAACTTCTGCAACTATTTAGATGCGGCTCGTCGCTGGCTTTAATTTGAGAACTCACGGAGCCAAAACGGACTTCGTATGAGGAAGATATACATGTTTTACTGAACAGTGCACAAAACAGATTCCAGTCCGAATTCAGCTACGAGGTTGACTCCAGATAGATCCGAATTTTGTTTTTTTTTCTTCTCTCTTTTTTTCCTCACTTTTTTTTCTTTTTCTTTCTCTCCTTTTTTTTCTCTGACTTTTTTTTAACTTTTTTTCTCTCTCCCTCTTTCCAAAACAAACTAGATAAGATGCATATTGGATCAAGCGAAGATGAGAACGACCTCAACTATGATTTTGACAATGAACAGTGGGTAGCACGAGGTGGAAATTGATGGATGGGATGGTGGACAGTGGAAGGAATAATGATGCAGCGGCGGCGTGACTAATATGAACAGAACTCGAAACTCTAAACGAACTAGACACTAAGACCAGCAACTCGACACGACGATGCAATCGATAATTCAATAATGCAAACAATGAAAAGAAAATTGCAAAGGCTCAGACTAGCTTGGACAAAGGATAAACAAATCTAACTTTTTTTGGGTGCTTTTTCTTGGACAATTGGTAAGAAAATAGATCTAATCTATGGAAAACTAGAAATTCTCACCGAGCAACCTGAAAACTGATACCACTTGATAGAGGCGGGGTGTCCCGATCTTTCGATGAGATGATAAATATCGATTTGGTGGAGCCGACTTTGACGATCCGACTACAAACATGCACGACTTTGCGCCTTAGCAATCGCTAAACCAATCTCCTGAGGTTACTGACGATGCTGGAAGCACGATCAGCCTGACCATGAAGGTCTATTCCTGCACGCAATCAAAGAACAAGCAAGAATATGATAATGCAATCTGAATATTGCGAATATATATGAAGTATTGACAAAGGTGGGGATCCAAAAGCGGTCTTGGTCTGGTCGTTGGACACAAACGAAGTACATGAAGTTGCAATGGCTAACTTTTAACTAAACCAATCCCAAGGAAAAAGCTACTAGATGGATCTACTTATATAGGAGCAAGGGATGGCGGCCAAGGAGGTGGGAGGACGTCCCAAGACAGCCTAAAACTAACCCTAGGTCATACAAGGCTCATGGGCCCAAGTGGAGGTGTTGCAACACCTTTGGATTTGTAGTTTGACTCGGATTCTGCTGCATCGTCAGATTGTTTCGTCGATATCTCAACGCTCCGGACGAATTTGAAGGTGAATCCAATTGGGTTTGAAAGAGCACGAAATCTACTTTCCCACAAAAAAAAGAATCACCCAATTCGGAGTCTGTATGAAAGAGTTCTTGGCGTTTTGAGTCAGGTATGTCTGTGCAGTCCGAATCTGAATCCAGAACGTGAGAAACTTGGACTCTATCTTCTCTTGGCCCAAAAGTGACATGAGAGGATTTTTTGAACAGCACCTAAACTTCTATTTTTCCCTTATCTTCATATGTGGATTGTACAAATGTCCCATACACCTGCAATTAGACATGGCACAAAAGTCTGTGAAGTATTTTTGTCCTGGATGACATAAATAAATTATTGCATAGTTTGCATTAGAAATCACCTCACAAATATACATGTATGCAATATTTTTGGTCGTATCCAAGGTAGTCATGTCCACATCATGCTCCTAGGTAAATGAGAGGAAAGAGAAAGAGAGATAGAGTGAAAAAATATCACTAGCCTTAGAGCCAACCCTATCGTATGAGCGAATGATATTGGTTCCTCTTGATGACACGGCAATCTTATACAGCCAGCTGCTTTAATATGTTCTCTTCTTTTGCAGATAAAAAAAGACCCAAAAGTGAAAAATGTGCTGCACTATAACAATCTCATCGAATGCCTTGATCTCCATCTTACAGAAATTAATTTGATCGACTACCGAGGCAGCACATCTGAGATTAAATTGGCCAGATTCTTTGTTCTGAAGGCAAGTGTGCTCAATGTAATGAGGTTTGGCGTTCTCTGGTGCAACAATGAATGGCGTGCTAATCATGGCAAGCGTCTAAGCCTAAACGACAAAGGCTTCGCAAAAGCTGAATTTGTTTTTGAAACATCAAGTCACCAAAGACTCAAAATTTTATCTGCCCATTAGTGACTTGCCAGGGCGGTGGATTTTAGTTTGTACGATAATGTTGTATCCACCTAAAGTAACGAAAGTTCTTACGTAAACTTCCTAATAATTCCCTCTTCGTAGGTGCAGCATTACTCCTAGCATTTGTAATATCAGTTTGAAACTTGTAATATTATGACTATCCGGCACGAGGTACTAAGTTACGATAAATGTTCGCGTGCATAGGTGCGGCAACGATATACCCATTACTCGAGTACAATATTTATTATTACTCGTGGCAACGCACGGGAAATTATGTCGAACATGGCAAGGTAAGTAGGCTAGCTCTACAGCCATGATGATAGTGACTGCACACGGTGAGGCTGACTTTGGTATGCCAAACACGGCGCCTACACTCAGGTGTCATCTCCGGCGTAGGGTCTTGTCACTTCACTGTGAGGAGCAGCACGTAATAATTTGACCAACGGGTAGTACAATACTACTACATTGGTAGTACTACTAGTACTAGCACCACCGTCTGGATTTAGTAGTACTACTACCACCTCCGTCTGGATTTAGTATTTGACTAGAAATATCTAGTAATGCATGTCACAAAAATTATACTACTCCCTCTGTAAATAAATACATGGAGTATTTTTTATTCAGTTTTGAAAGTAGTTCCCGATGATATTATACACTCTCCCTACTCCTCTCCCTTTCGGTAGATGGCTCAAATTTGAAATCTCATCAATCAGACTACTATTGTACTCCCTCCGTACTGGTGCATTAGTCACGTTACGAAAACCAAGTAATCCCAAAACTTTTAGGCGCGGTGCATTAACTACCCACCTCGTTCCCTGTTTTTTGCGACGAAAAAAGAAATCAGCCAATAGGATACGTGGGGTTCGTATGCATTCAATGACTTGAGACTACTTAGCACAACATGCAATGCTCAATTCTCTGCATGCAATGACATTAATTACAAAATACTACTCCCTCCGTCTAGGTGAATAAGTCATCTTAGGTTGTGCACCGTGACCAAGGAAGATGGGAAAACGAGAGAACTTAGTGTTTATTTGCTAGTTAATAGCATTGCATGCAATGAACTAACCATTGCATGTCGTGTTTGGTAGTCTCAAGTCATTGAAAGCATGCACACCTCGCATCTCTTATTGGTTGATATGTCAAGAAACAAGAAACGAGGTGGGTGTTAATGCACCGCGCCTAAAGTGTTTTGGGATTGACTTTATACACCTAGATGGAGGGAGTAGTAAACATCAAAGTTCTCTCATTTTGGCCCAACTTGGTCTCGGTGAGATGACTACACTGCACCGGTACGGAGGGAGGCCGGGGAGTAGATGGCCAACACACACGTGAATGTAACGCGGTCTGCACTTCTCATATAAAGGCTCCCCACCAGTCCAATCTACGAAATCCTACACACCTACGCACCCTAACCAAGGGCAAGAGTGATCACTCCAATCGCAAGATCAGTTGACTAGAAGCTAGACCCATGGAGGCGATGAGCACGAGCAAGAGCCGGCTATACCAGATGGTCCATGACGCCGGCTTGCAGCCTGGCACCGAGGAACGTCTCTAGGTCATGCTTGAGGTCGCCAGGGTGAGAGGCCTCTTGGACGACAACTTTGTCTCCTTGTTCGACGAGCTCCTCGTCGGCTTCCTCGACAAGTTCACCGTCGTCAAGAAGCTCGTGGACGACCTTGATGTACGCCTCCAGCCCACGCGCCCAGGATCTACGATGCCCGCCACCCTCAATGGCCTCTATGGTGACAACCTCTTCGATGCACTGGTGGCCCTGTGACTGCCCGCCGTCGCGCCGGAGAATGTCCACCTCGAGGTCGCGCTCGCCACGTAGCGCCTGGCGCAGCAAGACACCATCGACATAATCACCCACGTCTACGAGCAAATCGTCCACAAGGACTACTACGTGCAAGAGGAGGACGATAGGACGCTGGCCTTCTTGGACCGCAGGGCAACCTTGGACGACATTGTTCAGAAGCACGTTGAGCTCGCTGCCGACGCCGCTGCTCCTCACACGTCGGTTGGTGACCCAGCGCACTAGGGCATGAGGATGTCATTGATGGATCTGTATGTATCTTTATCTTTCCGTCAATTCCATGTACTAGTATATTGTACTAGTAATTATCTTACCTTTCGCATCAACTTCATAATTTTCGTACGTACTCCCTCCGTTCCTAAATATTTGTCTTTTTAGAGATTTCAATTGGACTACCACATACGGATGTATATAGACATATTATAGAGTGTAGATTCACTCATTTTGCTCCGTATGTAGTCACTTGTTAAAATCTCTAGAAAGACAAATATTTAGGAACAGAGGGAGTACCATGCATGAACCGTGCCAGAACCAAACTTCTCATTACTCTAGGGAAACCCGTTATTTCTATCTATCTGTCGCGCCAAGGAGCATAGCCAAATTTTACAAGTTACAAGTTCAAAAGGAAAAGCCTGTCGTGTTCGCGTCGCACCCCCACACGGTTGGTCCAGCACGCCGCTCAAGGGGTAATGTGTGTTGTGTTGCATTTTCACTTACAAGTGGGACCACAGTTGAGCAAACCGACTATCGGCAAACCCCCAGCCCGCCCACCGCGTGATGGCTGAGTTAGAGAAAACAGGAGGGAGAAGAGATAGCTATAGCACGAACTCCAAGAAAATTGGTGTCAGATGGGACTCGTGTGGGTGGCGTGTGCCGTACTGCTAGACGTGAATACTAGTTATGGCCCATGCCACCCCACTATATCGAGGTGCTGGTTACGTAGAGCGAACACATTATTTCTCCAGGAATATGGTACACCACTAGTACTACTCACATTGTCGCGAAATTTCCTGGAGTCCGTGCTCAGCCCTCCTCTCTCTCTTCTCGGCCAGCCAGCAGACGCACGGAGTGTGCCCATTGTCTTTTTGCTCACATGCGGTCCCACATGTCAGTGAAAACGCAAGACGACCCACTGAACCTGCACATCTTTCACCTCGACATGCTGGTGATGAAAAACAAATCTAATAAAGATCTTCGGTGGCCGCTTTTGGAGTTACTCAAGAGTAAGATTCTATTTAAAGTTTAACCCAAGATGCACATCATGTGGCTTCAAATAGCAATCCATTTTCTTGCATGACACGACCTGGATGCTGGATGTCCCACGTGTCGGCAAAAGGAGGAAGAACTAGACCAAATCTTCTCCACATTTAGACAGGAGGAGTAGGAAACACGGCAAGCCCTGTGCCTACATCATACGTACACGCCCACCTCATGCTATCACCATATTTCTCGGCCTCCGTGCGACACCTAGCTCTAGTTGATGGTATACTACTAGTAGGACTAACTATTGTACTAGCATACTATTAGGTTGGCTCTATGTGATGTGGCAACTTTGTATAACCGAATGTTGGCTATACTACTACGGTACTCACACTCCAAGAAGTGACTCGAAAACCATTCATAAATTGAGTTTATCACATGCATATGCAAATGTACCATTCATTACATACAACAATTCATCAACACAGAACGACAACAAGGATACATGTTGGATTATAGATTATTTCCAACAAAACATTCTAGTAAATACTAAAGTTTTAATCACACAACAAATAACAAGCAATGAAATGAACTTCAGCTCAACCAATCATGGGCGTTGGAAACGCTTGCTTTGAACCATAAGTAAGCCTCTGGGAAGGGCCAGCTATTGTCAATATCGAGACCAACGCAGGAGTCATCATCCAGGCTGAAGCGGCCTATATCAGGACGCATATTGTGATAGGCAGGGTAGGGAACCATAGCAATGTCCGAGGTATAGATACAGTTGCTTCTCATAAATGGTAGTAACGTTGTTCCAACAGCAGCTCGATCGCCCTTCACCATCATTGGATAGTTTTGTCCAAGGAAGAGCGAGTTTTCTCCAAGACTATCAACACGGAACCAGGCAGAAGGTGCTGGTGCTAGTACACTAGTATCCATCCCGATTACCCTGCAACGGATGTTGGAATAGGTCCGGAGAGTGCAACCATGGGAGACAACACCTGCTTCCTTAGTAACATCAGCAGTGCCCTGTATACAGACAAGAAGAGGTGATCCATCGGAATAAGTTGCCAGGCGCCACTGAGTATGTAGGTCCTGCTCGTCCTCATGCTCGTGATCATCACCATCGTCATCTCCCCCTTGGTTATAAATTTTTTTCAAGTATAGGTGGTGGAATGTTCATAGGACCTTGGAAACACAAGAAGGTCAATTAGTACGGGGATACTAACTCGCATGCATGTGGATGAAACAATTCTAATTACGGTGGAAGACAAACGTACCGAAACAATAAGGATTCCATGCTGAGGGAGTCATGGACTAAGGGGTCCTCGGGCCGACGGCCCATTGTGCATGGGCATGATTGGTGGAGTTGTGTGGTGACAGGAGACCTGTGAAGCTGTGGTGTGCCCTCCAAGTCAAGGGTGGACGAGATCTCTTTCCCTCTTGTTGTAATCTATCTTCGGCAATCCTAACCATATTGGTGTCTATATAAACCGAGGGTTGTAGTCATTAGGGTTAGAGCTATCTTCATCCCCCCATAGCCTAGGATTTAGCTCATACTGATCTCGAGGTAGATCTACTCTATAAACCACGTTATACAATCAACACAATCAAGCAGGACGTAGGGTATTACCTCTTCGAGAGGGCCCGAACCTGGGTAAACACTGTGTTCGTCGTCCCTTGTTACCCATCGACCCTAGATCCACAGCTCGGGACCCCCTACCCCGAGGTCTGCCGGTTTTAACACCGACATTGGTGCTTTCATTGAGAGTTCCGCTGTTGGATCACCGGAAGGATTGATGGCTCGCTTAGTCCTTGGAGAGGACATCAGTTCCATGGATCTCTTCGTCCCTAGACAACCCTTCGCTTTTGGCAGCATTGTACTGCATGCTGATTCGACCGGCCGTCTTGACCAGGTCGACAACTTTGCTCCCGAACACTGGATTCGATTCGGCAATCTGGAGTACGTTACTGACGCATGGGGGGATTTGGTTTTCACTGGATTCACTACCCCCGCAGGCCTTACCACGCCTGCTCCGACGTACACCTCCGATCCTATATGTGAATCGGCCCCAGTCCACCAAACGGCTTTGAGCCAGGAAGGACTCCCTGAGAGAGGGGACCTTACCCCACCACCGACCGAACTCACATCGGCGGAGGATTTATCCCCGGCCCTCGAGGCAGAACCAGAGCTCAGAAGCCAAGATTCGATCTCGGCCGAGCTCCTCCCCCACAACACCTTGCTGGCCTCGAGCATGCACCCTGAGTTGGCAAATAGCGGCCAGGGGTCACCCCCGGCCCAAAATGACCCGACCTCAAACATTGGCGTGGAAAGTGCACGGGAGGTTCAAGGGACACCCTCAGTTTCCGAGGACAGTCCAGTGCCCCTCGAGGTTTCGGTCCCGAATCCCGAAGATAGGTCCGTCCGGGACCAAGGATCGGTTGAGTCACAGACCGACCTCCTCTTCGTCACCACAAAGTCTGGACTAGAGCCCTCAAGTCCGGCAACCCTCGATATGTTGAATGAGGCGTTAGACCGAATTCAGAAAATGACTATCTAGGAGAACCTGCCCTCCGCCTTCAATCACCGACCCTTCGAGGCGTTCGACAGGGTATTTTGTGCCCCACCCACCACCCATTTGGTAACAACTATCAATGATTTAACCGATATGTTAGACTATAATTCGGAGAATGTCGAATACATGGACGAGGAGGACGTAACCGCGGCTAATGCTGAGGTCGGTCCGTCCATCACGGGCTGCTGGTCGGCCACATCCACCTACGACATTTACATGGTGGACACCCCAAAGGACGGCAACGGCACTTTTGAGCAGGACCGAGACAAGCCCAGAGATGAGCCTCCCAAACGCCGAAAACAGCACCGTCGATCAAAACCACGTCAAAGACACGCAAGGAACATAGACTCGGCGGAGAATGGCACCGTAAATAATACGGATGACCTCGCCGGAGACGCAGCCAACAAGCATCATCAGGATGTCCCCGTGGGGCAGGAGGACCCGCTCAATCCGGAAAGCCATGAAGACTCCGAGGATAGCAACTACCTCCCACTCTCTGAAGAGGAGGCCAGTCTCGGGGAGGACGATTTTATCGTCCCCGAAGACCCTCTGGAGCAAGAACTGTTGAAGTGGAGGCTATAGCCACCGCCTGCAGCCTAAAGAAGCAAAAATGCAATATCAAGGCTGAACAGGACACCCTCAACGACCAATGGACTAAAGTCCTAGCTGCCGAAGAGGGGTACGGCCGTGATCAGCCAATCAGGAGTTATCCTAAATGAAGGCTATTGCCCCAGTTCGACGACGAGGCTATAGAGCCAACACGCCTGACGTATACAAACACCGAATAGCCAGACCGACCCCCTAGAGGGCGGGACAGGGAAGCTGATGAGGCCGAACATCCAGCCGTCCCACCTCGCCGTCACGGCAAGGATCAGGTGCGGCCCACTTACGAGTACGACCTCCGCCATGACTTAGATGCTCGTGGAGGCCGTACAAGGTCCATCTACGGACCTAGAGAGAATCTTCCTGCATACCGGGAAGGATACTACGATCAGTTAAACTGAAACGATAGAGTCCAGGAGCAGCAGCAGAGTAGGAGGGCCGAAGACCTCTGTCACGACGTAGCCCGAGTTCGGGGTGCCGCACACCCCCTGTGCTTCACAGAGAGGGTAATGCAGCACCAATTCCCAGAAGGCTTCAAGCCTGTGAACATTGAATCATACGACAAAACCACAAATCCAGCTGTATGGATAAAGGATTTCCTCCTCCACATCCACATGGCGCGAGGAGATGACCTCCACGCCATGAAATATTTACCGCTCAAGCTCAAAGGCCCAGCTCAACACTGGCTGAACAGCCTTCCCGAAGACTCCATAGGTTGCTGGGAAGAGCTTGAGGACGCTTTTCGAGCAAACTTCCAGGGCACCTATGTCCGGCCTCCGGATGCTGACGACTTAAATCGCATCACGCAACAACCCGGAGAATCTGCCCGACAATTTTGGAACCGATTCCTGACTAAGAAAAATCAGATCGTTGACTGTCCAGATGCCGAAGCCTTGGTTGCCTTTAAGCATAGTGTCAAGGACGAATGGCTTGTACGGCAGCTCAGCCAGGACAAACCAAGAACTATGGCAGCCCTTACTTCCCTCATGACCCGCTTTTGCGCAGGCGAAGACAGTTGGCTTGCTCGCAAGAACACCAACCCAGACACACCCGGTACCTCCGAGGTTTGGGACGGAAATGGACAGCCCCGATGCAGCAAGAATAAACGTCGCCACAATGACGGCGAGGGTGAGGATACGGCAGTAAATGCCGGATTCCGAAACCAGAAGTCCGGAACCCGAAAGAAAGCCCCTAAAGGCAATAGTGACGGCCCGTCTAGGCCGGACACAATTCTGGACAGGACTTGCCAGATCCACGGCACATCAGAGAAGCCCGCCAACCACTCCAACCGAAATTGTTGGGTGATCAAATAGGCCGGCAAACTCACAGCTGAAGACTCGAGCAAAGGCCCAAGAAGCAAGGACAATGACAAGCCCTGTAGGATGAATAGTGGAGGCCAGAAACCCTTCCCTTCTGAGGTCAAGATGGTAAACATGATCTACGCAACCCACATACTGAAGAAGGAGAGGAAGAGAGCGCTACGGGACGTATACTCCATCGAGCCAGTAGTGCCAAAGTTCAATCCATGGTCAGCCTGCCCGATCACGTTCGATCGCAGGGATCATCCCACCAGTATACGCCATGGAGGGTCCGCAGCCCTAGTGCTGGACCCCATTATTGATGGATTCCACCTCACTAGAGTCCTAATGGACGGAGGAAGCAGCCTCAATCTGATATACGAGGATCCAGTGAAGAAAATGGGGATCGATCCATCAAGGATTAAACCCAGTAACACCACCTTCAAGGGGGTCATTCCGGGAGTGGAGGCCCGCTGCACGGGCACCGTGACACTTGAAGTAGTGTTCGGATCTCTGGATAATTTCTGAAGCGAGGACTTGATCTTCGATATTGCACCTTTTCGCAGTGGCTATCACGCCCTCCTCGGCCGAACAGCGTTCACTAAATTCAATGTCGTCTCGCACTACATGTACCTCAAGTTGAAAATGCCTGGTCCTTCGGGCATCATAACTATCAACGGCAACACAGAACGCTCACTTCGAACCGAAGAGCACACTGCGGCCCTAGCGGCCGAAGACCACACTGGCCCATATAGGCCCGGATGCCGACCCGCTGTAAGGGCCGGCGACAACAGTAAACGGGTTCGAACCCGTTCCCCATCATGGGAACCCGCATGCGTTCGCCCCAAATAGGGATACGCGCCCCACGGCACGCCCACATTCTTCACGCTCCACGTGCCTCGTCAGCACAACTTCGCACTCAAAATACCATGGGCAGCCGTGAGGCATACATTAATTCGAAGTACATGTTCGGTTAAACCGAACTTCGAAATTACCTCGTCTTCGGACGACCCGGGGACCAATTCCGGATACCCCCAAGTTTAAAGCTTCATCGGCAGGGTCCTCATCCATCAAGGTCTCATCGAAGGTCCCAACCCCCACCTATCAGAAGCAAAGGCGCAGACGTGCAGCAGGGCACAGTGAAAGCTTCAACTCACGCATCAAGGCCCTGCGTCAACCTTTACTCTGTAATTTTTTTTCTTTCTCTCTGGCAAGTACTGCCTTCGCAGTTCGAATTGTACGGTTAGACGCCCCGAGCTTACGAGAAATAATAAAAATACCCTTTATGGTGTTCGGATATCCACATCTTGTAATTTTTCTGTCCCTTTCCGATTCTCTCCTCGCTCTTCGAACAGCCCGGCATGAAAATATATTAATCACTTACGAGTTCGATTTATACATCAGCTCAATATCTTTAAGTCCGGCACCGCTTCCCGCTAGGTGTCCGGCGTGTCGCATATTGCACTATATGCATCTGTTCCGAACTATGTCTTGGGTCAATAGTTGGGTTGCCCGGCTCCTGTGTTTGCCCCTTATGTTCCGCTCGTTCGTCTAAGAGGGCAAAGGGAGAACCCCTGTGATTGTACTACTGGTTCGCCCGGTCAAGTACCTCAGGAGGAAAAAGCTGAAAACTGATCGTCATAGTAAGCGCGAATGGGTCTACGATCCGATGACGAGGTTGGACTCTAAAAATCGTTAGCGATTTCGCCGTGTCACACGAAGGGTTCTTAAAACAAACCATGTGATCGGGAAGGGCAGGCTTCGACCCCCAAGTACATCACAAATACACTAGGGGCTAGTCCCTAGTCCCCACCGTCAAGCTCCTAAGGCTAAATGAAAGCAGTAAAACCGAATAGTCTGATTGCCTGGTTTCGTTCCCGCACTACCGCCTCCGGGCACCAAGACGTTGGCTAAGGGTAACAGTGCGGAAACAAAACACCCTTCATGATATTCACTTGGGGGCTGAAGCCGATGACTGGTAGCTTTCAGAACTAAACATACGTCCACACAGGAGTCAAAATTTAATCACTACAATATCAAATAAGTTTACCGGGCGCATAATAAAGCATAAATCTCACTTGATACAAACTAGCTACATCTACTCAAGCATTGCTCTTTTCGAACACTGGTCCTCTATCGCCCGCGCTCCGGTCATCACCTGCGCGAAGTACTGCTCGGGGCGGCGACGCTCCTTCCCCTGGGGCGGAGGACCAGTGGCCATCTCCATTGGATTAATCCTTGGCCAATGAACCATGGTCTTCACAAACGCAAGCCTCGCCCCCTCAAGGCACGTCGACCGCTTCACGGCGTCAATCCGGAGCGGCCGGCCACAGGCTGACACAGAGGTCCTTCAAGGCCAGCTCAGACATCCGATGCATCTCCATCAACTGCTTCATTTGATTGCTAAGGAGGGGAGGACGCTCGGAGTCCTGAAACTGTGACCAAAAGAGCCACTTCGTGGAATCCTCCTCGCGGGTGGCATAGTGCCTCGCCGCGGCCACCACATTCTTCGGGAGTTCAGCGAAGACGCCTGCAGAGTGCTAGACCCTCGTCAGCAAGGTGAACCTCTTGCCTCCAAACACATTCTGCAGTAAATATTTCTTACCATTGGCAATTTGCGCGGCTTGCCAAATGTCCTCCCGGACACCTCAGGTGTCACTCCTCGCCTCCTAGAGCTCTTTCTCTGCCTTGGACAGACGGCAGGATTGCTCCTCCCGCCCCTTCTCAAGGGCCTCAAGCTTCTCAGCGGCATCCTGGAGCTCCCCTTGGACCTCGGTTACCCGAGATTCATGCTGCTTAGCAGCACGCTTGGCCTGCTCAAGCTCGGACACCGCCCTCTCAGCGGCTGTCCTCTTCTCGGCTGCATCGGCCTCAGCTTTCTTAAGGGCCTCCCTTAAGCCCTCGGCCTCATCGGCAGTAGCTGCAAGATCATCAAGATAAAGGATCAGTCAATGGTCCGGCCAGTCCCTATCTGGCAAATACACATCTCTTTACATAGATTACCTTGCACCTCGTCAAGCCGTTTGTTGACAAGTTCCAGCTCTTGATCGGAAAGCTTGAGCTTCCGATCCATCTCCTTTAACGTTGCAGCATTAGCAGCCGCGGCCACGGAAGATGCCTGCGTTAGCATTAGAAATGTCGACATTGTTAACCGACCTACTGAATTTGATCCTCTGCAGGTCTCTTTGAAGATCCTGGCAGAGTCTCGGGGGCTGCTATGTATGCGGCCTACTTAAACTAAGAATTATAACTGCATACGAGGAAGGATCATTACTTGACTTACCTCAAAGCTTGTTAGAAGGCCTTGGACAGCATCATTCAGTTCGGATTGGACGGACCGAACACTCTGCATAACCGCACCGATAAGGGTGCGGTGCCCTTCAACGATGACGGAGTTGCTCACCAACTCCTCCAACGTGTCCGGCCAGCCCACCACCGCCTGTGCGGAGGTGTTTGGCGCTGGCGTTGGCTCCCCAGCCCCCTCCCCGCTGGGAGGAACCTGTGCCGTCAAAGGCCTCGTAGGCTCAGGAGCGGTCGATGGAGGGGGTCCGAATGGCCCGGACTCTTTTCCCTCATCGGCCAGGAGGGATGCTCCCTCCTGGTCTTCGGTGACCGAGGTGTTGACCTCGGCCATTACGACATCTACCTCCCCCTCCGTGTTCGGAGGAGGAGGAGTTCTTTGGGACCGCACCTTCTCAGCCTCTTCAGGGACCAAAGGAGGCACGGATTGCGCCATAGACCCACTGTCCGCCAGCTCGGCGGGCGGGGACGTCCCTTCTGAGATTTGCTCGGTGGGGCGCTCATGCAGGGGACTGCAATTCGGAGGGGTTAACCTTCAACTAAAACAAACTACTGAAAGCATAATAGCTGAAAATACAGACACCTTACCTGCTGGCAGGGGGCTTGACCCTGGATCCCTTCTTCGGGGGCTCCTCGGACGCCTCGGACTTCTCATCGTCCAAGCTGTCAGGTATAACCAGCTTAGGCCGGTGTCGTCTCTTTAGGGCTGGGGAAAGTTGGACCTCCTCGGCGTCCTCGGAGGACACCGGCCTCTTTTTGGAGTGCGAAGAGGCACTTTCCTCCTCGTCATCCTCCTCCTCGCCCCCATCCTGTATGGATGAGGCCGCAGCATCTCTGGACCGGTTGCCTAGACAGATCCTGCGGCGGAGGCCCTCCCTGGCCTCCGGTGCCTCTTGCTTCTTGCCCTTCTTAGCGGGCGCCTTGTAGGGCACCACGACCAGCATCTTCTCCAGCTGCTCTGATCGGGGCCCCTCCGGTAGCGGCGCCAGGCCGCTGATCTTCTTGGCCTTGGCGAGCCAGCCCTGCAGAATCCACATAACCAGATTAGATCGAATCTCACGTAATGTGAATATCCGAATACTCTTCGAAGAGACATGCCACTCACCTCCCTTGGGCGATTCGCGGCATCAAGACCGATGTCCTTCCCCTTGGCCGTCCACTCCTCCTTCTAGGGCTGGAATAGTTGGCCCCATATCTTGTCAGGAGTCATGCCGAAGATGTGCCGCACAGTGGCAGGATCCTCGGCTCATGCTCCCACATGGGTTTGGCCCTCTCCTGGCAAGGGAGGAGTCCATGGTGGAGCATGATCTGGAACATGTCGAACAGCTTCGCGCCAGTCTCTATTACGTTGTTGACACGCTTCTAAAGCGCTTTGGTGTCGGCAACACATCCCCAGTCCGAACTCTTGGTGGTCTAGGAGGCCAATCTGGTTGGGGGTCCGGATCAAAATACGGGGGCCGCTACCCATGCGGCCCCCCTCGGCTCGGTGATATAGAACCACTCCTTCTGCCACATCCGGACGGTGTCGACAAAGTGGCCGTCCGGCCACTGGACCCATGTCAGCTTGCTGATCATGGCCCCTCCACAGTCCACGTGCTCGCCGCCGACCACCTTGGGCCTCACGTTGAACACCTTCAGCCATAAGCCCAAATGCGGCTGGACTCGGAGGAGCGCTTCACAGATGATGATGAAGGTTGAAATGTGGAGGAGGGAGTTGGGGCCTAGATCGTGGAAATCCAGCCCATAGTAAAACATTAGCGCCCGCATAAAGGGGTGCAGTGGAAATCCAAGCCCCCTAAGGAAATGGGGGAGAAAAACTACCCTTTCGCCCGGCTCGGGCGTAGGGATGATCTGGCCCTCTTCGGGGGCTCGATGGGCAACATTGGCCGGCAAGTAACCGGCCTCCTCCAGCTTCAGTATATCCTCGTTGGTGACGGAGGAGGCCTCCCACTTCCCATTGGCGCCGGATCCGGCCATGGTCGAAAGAGGTGAAGTGGGATTGGCTATGGAAGCAGGGGGAAAGGGCGCTGGAGCTCTGAAGGATTGCGAGTGCGGAAGGTAGGAGAAGGCATGGGATGCAGACTGTAGTGCCCCCCCCCCCTTTTATAGACTGTGAGCAGGTCAGAGATCCCTTTTTTCACGCCGTTGGCCTCTCCACTTCCTGATATCTCCGCAATGTTATGAGCGGGGAGGGGAATCGAAATCATTAACCATATCCCCCGAAAAGCGGGACATGATCTCCACCTTGAGGGGACGTGTCAAGCGTGGCGTTAGCCTCAAGCCGCGCTTTGAGAAATAGTAATTGCTTGGCGCTATGGCTGGAAGCGACTCTTCGTTGAAGGAGAAAAAGTTGTTAGATATAAGGCACTATTTGCGCTTGAGCGATATTTTTATTACTACCTTCAGAGTTAAGTAAAATAGCCGTTTCAGACTCCGGACATCACTTGGTACTGAACAGGGGGGAGACTTGCTGAGGAACTACCCCCGCAAACTGAATACTGGTCGGATGAATGGATACCAGATACAAGTCTCGGCGTTGGAGGCAAGTTCGAGGGCTACTGAGGGAGTCATGGACTAAGGGGTCCTCGGGGCGACAGCCCATTGTGCATGGGCCGGATTGGTGGAGCCGTGTGGTGACCGGAGACCTGTGAAGCAGTGGTGTGCCCTCCAAGTCAAGGGTGGACGAGATCTCTTTCCCTCTTGTTGTAATCTATCTTCGGTAACCCTAACCCTATCGGTGTCTATATAAACCGAGGGTTGTAGTCATTAGGGTTAGAGCTATCTTCATCCCCCCATAGCCTAGGGTTTAGCTCATACTAATCTCGAGGTAGATTTACTCTGTAAACCACGTTATACAATCAATACAATCAAGCAGGACGTAGGGTATTACCTCTTCGAGAGGGCTCGAACTTGGGTAAACACTGTGTTCGTCGTCCCTTGTTACCCATCGACCCTTGATCCATATCTCGGGACCCCCTACCCTGAGGTCTGCCTGTTTTGACACAGACACATGCAAAAATAGTGCCACGAGTGGTGGCAGCAAACACAAGACGCTCGTATTGAATTGTATCACAGTACTCATCCATGTACAGAAATTGATTTTTGAGCAATATCCATCGAGGCGTAGAAGTAAGGACGGCAACAAGCTTGTCGAAGATAGCAACAACATGATAGTTTGTGTAATCCCAAGAGTGGTTGGGAACTCGACAAATTGCTATCTTCCGTAGATGACAGTCACCATGATCGTATTTGAACGTACGTAGATCATCTGTGTGCTCAACCTCAGGGCACTCTGAGATTTTTGGAAGTGGAACCCGGTGACGAGTGGACACATTCACAAGTTCCCACTCGCAGTTGTACCCAATATAAACAACCCAATCTCCATTTGCGCCTCCCTATGCCTTACCCTTAAGCGATGGCATCTTAACATCACACGTATCATTATCAAGCGGCATCAACTTGCACAAGGCAAGGCTTTCGTCATCCCCGCGCCAGCGAGCAGGGTCATGGCGAAGAAGATAGGGGAGATCAAACCGCTCCTGAACCCTTGGGTTCTTTGTAATAATGTTATTTGTTGAGTCGAGAATGGTCTTGAACGAACCTGCCATGCTAGCCGAGGTGATGACATCGCACCGATCAATGAGTTCCTCCACCATGTCATCTTTCAGATCGGGGCAAGAATAATGGGGTCATTTCCGGCATGTCCCTCCATGGAGAAGATGATCGAAGAATGGCAGAAGGAAGGGTCAAGGCAAATTGAGGGAGGAAGAGCGTGCGACAGCAGTTCCAAATCGAGAGGGACAGGCGAAGAGGCGGTGGACGGTTACCACGGTACAGGAAGAGGTGCCCCGGCCTACATAGACTTTCGTTTGGAAATTGTACAAAAGGACTCGCCGTTGTCTCACTGACATGTTGGAACGGGACCACATGTCAACGAAACGTGGTGTGTCATTTCTCGTGCAAAATGCGATCTGGCCGCGTTGGCCCGAGGTGCCGCATTATTTCTCGACTTTATTTTTTTAATGGCGTGCCGTTCAGTTTTGAAGCACAAATAATTGGTACTGTATGCAGAGAAAATATAAACTATTCTACCACTACTCCACCTCTAGTACTAGTATCAAAAAAGATACTATATAGGTTGGAGCTTCAGCGCTTGCTTGCTAAGGGCTGCCCACTTGCTTCCCACACTATCACCCTCTCTCCAGATCTAAAAAAGATGGCGGTGGCCCCTCTCTCTCTACCTCCTCACCGGTGGGCACAGATCCGCCAGGATCCCATCCGTCGGGGAACAAAAGGACATGCAGCATTGACACACTCATCGTCGGCGAGCGAGGTCACACACTGACGACAAGGTTGTCCTCTCAGACCTAGCGCCCACGCGGGATGGCCTCTGTCCCCAAGCTCGCTATCGTAGCGTGTGCGGAGGATGACGACCAAGAGCAAAGCCACTTCCCGCCGACCCTCAGGTATGCTACCTCTTTTCGAACCATACCCTTGTTCTATTGCCCCATCTGCCACGTCACTTCATGTGGATGTTTTTCCACTCCACCATCTCCCCAATTTGCTATCCTCTGCTCTGCTAGTCACGCAGACGAAAACCTTAATTTGCACTATTAAAGGAAACCCTACTTGATGCAGACTAATCCAAGTCTGGGTTGCATAAGGAAAGGAAGGGAGAAAGTACTGTCGAAGAGACTAGGTATCGAACCCGCATCTAGGTTGAAAATGGGAAAATCAGTAGCTAAGGAATGAGTCTCATGTCTCTTGGTTGAAAAAGGGTAGAAAGGCATGACAACGCAATAGAGAATGACCAGGTCGATCGGTTTGTTGTCCTCACATAGGAAAAAGGTGGCTAATGAGAACGAAAATGGGACGTAATCCACATATGCTGCCTGGATATTTGTTGCTCTGGGAAACCATACCTCCCTCACCACTCTATGTGTCCGTGGAGGTACATCGTACTGGTGCGCCCACTATCCGAATGGGCCTCCCATGCTCTTATTGCCACTTTTTTGTTGTTAGTATAACACCATCGGTAAAGTCAAGCAATGCTACTGCTAAAGTGATGCCACATTTAACTAATGTCGCACTCTGTCTAATGCCACCGATAAATTTAAGCAATGCCATTTAATGTCACTGGATTATTTCAGGGTTAGCTGTTGACTGTGGATGTATTAAAGATTTTTCAGCTAAGGCATTCTAATGATGTTGCACAGCCAGTATACCAACGATGAAACTTGTTACTACCTTCAGATTTTTGCACTATTAATGCTTATAGATTACATACCTCACTTTCATGAGATAAGTGAATTTTTTTTGTACAGTGTCACCAAAATGCCAAGGCACTGATGTCATTTTATTTTGGTTAAACTGCACAAAAAATTATGAAGAGAAAAGAAAAGGTCAAGAGTGGGCACCTCCTCCTCCGGCTGTTTTCTTGATTCGTTTGATCAAGTTTTTATGTTTGATCGATTATCAAGATTGGGATAGCAATTTTTAGGTCCCCTCGAGTCAAAATGATATTTACCTTGAAGGTACATGGTTTGTAAAAAATTTATACTGTCATTAGTTAATAATGCTAGTTACCTTCAGACTTTTGTATTTGGTTTAATGTTGTTGCACAGCTAGTATACCAATGCTGAAACTTATTACCTTTACATTTTGTATAGTTAATGCTTATAGAAATCTTCCAGTGCTAGCTTATGGAAATCTGTTCAATAAAACCATTGTACCGTACCCCATAGTAAAAAAATTACTCTACTGTTGCACTACCCACTGGATTAGTGTATATTTGTACTATTCGAATGGTGTTGCATTAGCGTATGGACATATATAAGGTGTGGCAAGCTTACCCAGATATGTGCTCAAGAAAACTACTGCCTGTTTTTCTAAATACTAGACGTTTGGGTACTTTAAATTGAACTGCAAAAACGTCTTATATTAAGGAACATAGGGTGTGGAGTTCACTCAAATTATGCCGGTAAAGCTAGCCACACCTTTGTTAAAATTAATGTTCATTATGTTATCGGAGGAGGTCTACATGTTTGTATCTAACGCATGTCGATTACATACCTGACATCATGATGTAATGGTAAGTCATTTCTTTTTGTACAGTGTCACAGAATTGTCAAGGCGGTGATGGCATTTTATTTTAGTTGAACTGCACAAAATATGCTTAAAAGAAGAGGAAAGGTCAGGAATGGTTCAATGTTTCAGAAAATACTATGAATGCCTACCTGACATCAGCCATTGTTGCCTTATTTATTCCTTCAAACAAGTGGTTACAAACAGTCTTGCTACCTTTTCCCATTAAGAAATTGTAATGCTTATATTTGTGAGTCTATGCTTCAACTAGTGCCACTTTTATAGTAATCACACTTTCAATATCTGTGTAAATAGGGATGCTCGATTTTAGTGGAACTGCACAAAAAGTCCAAATGGTTCAACATTATGAGCATGTTTTCTTCCAAACCGTTATATCCAATTGGTGGCACTATGAGCTGTTCATTACGAAGGTACATGGTTTGCTACTATCTTGCTACTCTTTTTGTACTGTCATTAGATAGTAATATTAGTGGTTTGCATGTGAATTTATTGGCAGGGTGGACCTACATTGGAGGTGCATGACATGATTCAATGATTGGATGTTCAATTTCGGTTGTATCGATTTCACCTCTTCCATCACTATGAACATGGATATCCTTGGTCTGATGAAGAATAGGCGCTATATTTCTGCTCTATACCAGTAAATCAATTCAGTACGAAATTGTCCAGAGCAAAACATGACAATATCAAATTGTCCAGTGCAAAACATGATAGATGCTAAGCGAAAACGACTAGCAAAGACGTGTTTAAACCGAAAATACAAGGTGGGGTATATGTTTACTAACTGCTTAATATTTGTGCAAACAGATGTCTGCCCGTTGCTATTTGGCAAACAAACAAAGTGACCTCAATT
Organism: Thinopyrum elongatum; assembly: GCA_011799875.1. Taxonomy (NCBI): domain Eukaryota; kingdom Viridiplantae; phylum Streptophyta; class Magnoliopsida; order Poales; family Poaceae; genus Thinopyrum; species Thinopyrum elongatum. Next base: position 131,981,485 of record CM022303.1, read on the forward strand.
TTGGTGGAACTGCACAAGAGAATAGTATAGTCACTGCATGCAGTGCCATTTGAAAATAGACACAGAAAGATTGGATAGTCACTTCATGGACTGCACAAAAGTAGTACTGTACTATTTATTGGCCAACACTAGGTGCTTCATTGCTTTGGCCTGATTATACAATGGCCATCATTTTGCCTAAGTTAAAGTTTGTATTCCAAAAATAGTCTCGCCGTGTGATTGAGAGAAGACCAAATCATATTGCAGTGGATGTTCCTCCATCATGTGTGGTTCATTCTCATGGTTCCAGCTGTTGGTGAAACCACTTACGTTTGCAAGAGGAAATATAGACTTCACAAACAAATTTGTCTTTCACTCTGTACTGAATGTTGGCCCAGAGAAGCATCCATGTTAGTAGCAAGAACAGATGTTTTTTCTAGATCTTTGCTTTTGGAGCTACATATTTGTATATGATCTGTGAATCATTGAGATGCATTAACATGTTGATCTTATGTATGGGAATCGTACTAGTTGGTTGTGAATTTGGGATACTAATGTGAACATATTACAATGCCAGGCATGTGAGTCTCGTGTGAACATTTCGAACGGATCGGCTCTTACTACTGTATACAGCATGATCCTTATTTCTGTGTGCTCAGTGTTTAAAAGTTACTAGCAGTTCGTTATTTCTGTTCGCTCAGTGTTTACAAGTTACTGATCGATCACTAGCTAGCCTACTAATACGCTCCTGGCAGTTTTAGTTGCAATGCAAGATTCGAAGGTGGCAGTTTTTTGAATAAAAATGCCTACCTCTAAAGAAACTGACATGCTGTTCTGAAGAAAATGCCATGCGAATCTGAAGAAAATGTAAGCAAAAATGTTCGCAAATGCCTTATCTCCCAGCGTTCATCAGCTATTGCGATCCTACACCTAAACTATCCGACCGACTCGATCCTACGCGAATAAACAGCGGATTATGCATGTACCTCATCTGGATGAATCGAGCGCACTCGTTTGACCATCATGCCGATGTGTGACCCAGCACGGACGGGATGCACCACTGACGGGACAGGACGGCACGGCACAGTCATAATTTCAGTTTTTCTAGTTTTCCACGGCAAGCTGGCGCGCTAAGTCATGCCTGCTTATGCATTGAATTCCGATGACCGCGATGACCGTCATGTTTCCCGTGACATGCTGGTTCACCTACCTTCCGCCTATAATTACTGGTTCTTGGCGTTCTCCGGTGGCACCATCACCCAACTTGCCCTATCCTCATAAGCCCCCACCGGCCTGACATCGCTCGCCACTTGCCCTCACTCTCGCCACGTCCGTCATGCCCCCGCCCGTCCGCAATAGGCGACGCCAGAGGCGGTCACCGCCGGAACTAGTGTTCGGTTTTTCACCGGAAGGCAGACGGAGGCAGGAGGCATTCTATCTGTCTTTAGATGGCAATGCGGAGTATGATGACTTGTTGGAGCGCGACCGCCTGGCGGAGGAGCAGCGTATCGCCGATTTGCGCCGCCAGCGGGACATGGAGCAGCAGCGCACCGGCGCACTGAGTCGCGAGCAGAGCGCCCGCAACTGGGCCAACTACATGGAGGTCGGCGCCCGGCAAATAGCTCTGGAGGCTGTCGGGCACGCACGCGTTCGCAACGCCGAATTTTACTACCAGCTCGTCAAGTGGGTTTCCCGCTTAGAAGCCGAAGCTTCGGTGGACCACGCCGGCATGGAAAGGGCCAACGCGCGCGAGCAACGAGCCCTATCGCACCTCTGGCAAGTCCGAGGCGAGGAGAAGGACATCGGTGCCGGCGTTTAGCGTGTACCACAGATGGCGGCCGGCATCGTCTAGTTAGTTAAGAGTAAGTTAGTACTTGTACACTACTAGAGTATTAGTGGGAGTAGATAGTTAACTTGGCTACGATGGTTGTCAACGTGGAAGTTTAGTACTCTATATCTGGACCAGACCTGTTACTTTGCTCTGAATGTTGAACTTTCCATTTGAATGTATGGAATGGGCTGTTATTTTTTTAAATGGGTTGTATTTGTCCGCCACGGGTTTAGAGGCTGACTTGTGGGCCTACTAGGTTGACGCGTACACAACCAGGAGATGATTGTACGTGGAGAGGATGATAGTAAGGACCCACCAGGGTCATGGCAATACGCAAGCAAGTACCTGCTTATTTCAAGCCAAAAAAATGGTTCCTCCTAATGGATTTCTGACATCTGGGTCCCATGCCATTGTTAAGGTAGTCAATAAACGAGAGAATTGCACAACGAGCAGCTGACACCAGGAACCCAGCAGCTCGCCCAGTTCTTTTTGTTTTTGAGACGGAAGCAGGGTGTCAACTGGGTTGTGCGGGGCACTCTGTCCTGTCTAGTCAGCCTTTTATTTTATGTTTACCACAAGACCAGCCCAGTAGTTTTTTTTTCTTTATGAAAATGGCTAGCCCAGTTTTTTTGTTCTTTTGCAGAATACCCAACCGAGGCCTACTTGCTTTTGTCAGCCCCGCTGTGCTGCAAATCTTTCAAGATGAGTAGAGTTTCATTCGGCTTGCCCAGAAAATGGGCTCTCAGTAATGAGAAATGGGTTGTACATTTTTAAAACACATCAAACCAGCAATTAGTTTCAAATTTCTTTTTTTTTCATTTCGAGATTTTAAATTTCATTGATTTTAATTCGTGGACAATTATTTGGATTTTATATTGATATAACTTTATTTTCAAATTAGTTTGAATGTGACTTAAAATTTCAAGATTAAAAACAGTTCGGACAGCACCAAAATATGCAAAATTTCATAAAAAAATTTAACCGTGGCCACAGTATGGGATGTAATGCTAACAAAAAGAATATGGGCTCCAAAAAAACCTTAAGAATTAGCAAATGGGATGTAAATTATTAGAAATAATGGCAGATGGGCTGTATGCTGTTTTCCACAGATTTGAGGTTGCCTTGTGCGCCTATTATAGGTTGACGCATATGCTTTACTAAAAAAAAAAGTTGACGCGTACGCTTTCTTAAAAAAAAGGTTGACGCGCACGCAAGGCCGTGTCAACTTAGTCAACACACGAGAGCAGTGACTGTTGGATGTCCATCCAGCGGCCGTCGTGCTTCTTTAATCTCTGCTCTTCCTGCTCCGGCCACTCAAACCAGCGCCGGCGGGACTGCCTGCTCCCTCCTTCTATGGCCGGCTTTGCTGCCGCGCAGGCCTCACCGGCCCACCCTACTCTCACCGCTGGCCAGGCCATCCCTCTACTCACCCGCATCTCCTGTTATGTTCCGGCGACGGCAGCCTCACCCCGCAACCGACCAGTCAGCCCTCGTACTCCCCTCAGCGTGGGCATCCACTGTTGTGGCTTCGCCGGCTCACTAGTAGAAAACATGGCTTTCGTCACAGCCGGATCGGAGCATTAGTCCCGGTTGCATTATGAACCGGGACTAATGTGAGCATTAGTCCCGGTTCGAGTGGCTAGGGCGCTGGGCAGGCATTAGTCCCGGTTCAAATGAGACATTTAGTCCCGGTTCGAGCATGCCCTTTAGTCCCGGTTCGTGGCTCAAACCGGGACTAAAGGTCAGACCTTTAGTCCCGGTTCGAGACACGAACCGGGACTAAAGGGGTTGAGGCTTCAGTCCCGGTTGGTGGCTCCAACCGGGACTAAATGTTACACCTTTAGTCCCGGTTGGAGCCACGAACCTAGACTAAAGGGGTTTTGAAATTTGTTTTTTGTTTTTCCATTTGTTCTTTGTGTTTAGTTTCCGTTTTAAATTGCTTATATCTTTTAGGATATTTGATGTTTTTGAGCGATTCTTTTTGCATTAGATTCAAAATTTTGTCTAGTTTCTGTTTGTGCCATTAGTTTTCATATTTGAATGATTTAAATATGAACTTGTTCAAATTTGCTTCAAATCCTAGATTGTGAATAATTTGAGTTTAAAAATAGTTTTTAATTTAATTCTTTTTGCTCCTTTGAGATGTAGTTATGTTACTACATCTACTAGTTAGGAAAATTAAAAAACTTAAATTTGGACATGTTTTACAAAAAAAGTGTTATGAAAAAGTAAAACGGACATATCTTTTGCATACAATGTCGAAAAAAACCGTATAATATATCAAAAAAATCAGCACGAAATTCCGGATCCGATTCCGACAGCCAAAGGCGGTTTTGCAAATTTTAGAATCCTCAAATTCTTAAAGGAAAAAAGTTATGCTCAAATTTCAGTTTTTTTTAATTTTGGTTAAATCTGGTCAAACTGTGGTCAAACTATGGTCAAACTACATATTCAAGAAATATTAGTGTTACTAAATAATTATTTTAGTTTTTTTGAATTTTGGTCAAACTGTGGTCAAACTATGGTCAAATCTGGTCAAACTATGGTCAAACTGTGGTCAAACTATGGTCAAACTACTTATTCAAGAAATATTAGTGTTACTAAATAATTATTGTTTTTTAGAATAATAGTTTCAAACTCAAACGGTGCTTAATGCTCAAGTTCAACTCCTAAGGGTTAATAGGATTGACAGCTTAGTATTGTCAGGAAAACAACAAGTGCAGACTCGGAAACTAGGGGGAATAGAACTCGAAAGTTAAGCGTGCTCAGGCTGGAGTAGTGAGAGGATGGGTGACCGGCTGGAAAGTTAGACGATTTGGAATGAGTGCTGATTAGATATTAGAGATTAAATTCTGAAGCAGGAGGGAGGGGTGATTAGAGATTAAATTATCAAATAATTCAAAGATTTGAAAATCAAAAAAAATTCAAAATTTTTTTTTTCAAAAAAATTCCTTTAGACCAACCGGGACTAAAGGTCCTCCAGCCCGAGCTCCGGCAGGCGGCCACGTGGAGCCCCTTTAGTCCCGGTTCGTAAGCGAACCGGGACTAAAGGTCCGAGGCTTTAGTCTCGACCCTTTTGTCCCGGTTCCAGAACCGGGACTAAAGGCCCTCTGGAACCGGGACAAAAGCCCTGTTTTCTACTAGTGGCTCCGGGTCATTACCTTCATGGGCCTCGCCATCGTCCACCGCGTTGGTGCTCTCGGCGCTGCATGGTCAACATGGTTAACAAACGACAGCCATCGAAAGAGGGATGTAAGTGGAGAGGCTGACAGTAGGGACCCACACAAGCAAGTGCCTCCTTATTACGCTGACTTGTGGGCCTACTAAGATGACGCGTACACAGAGCTTTGTCAACTTAGTCAACAAATGATTCTAGCAGCTGGACCGTTGGATGTTAATCCAACAGCCGTGTTGCTTCTTCAACCTCTGATTTTCTTGGTCCAGCCGCCCAAACCAGCGCCGGCGGGACCGCCTGCTCCTGCCTCCCGTGGGCGGCAATGCTGCCGCGCAGGCCTCACCGCCCCACCTTAATCCCACTGCCGGCCAGGCCTTACCTCTACTCACCCACACCCCGTGTTATTCTCCGATGATGGCAGCCTCACACCGCAGCCGAACCAACCAACCCTCGTACTCCTGTCCGCGTGGGCATCCACTACCGCGTCTTCCCCGGCTCCGCGTCGTCCCCTTCCTAGGCCTTGCCGTCGTCCACCGCCTTGGTGCTCTCGGCGCGGCGTGGTCAATGTGGTCAAGGAACGACTTCCATCGGAAGAAGACTATACGTGGAGAGGCTGATAGCTGGGTCCACGGCCGCAGCAAGGAATAATTATTCCTCCACCTAACAGCAGGGACCCATCGAAAGGGACTCTGTATTTTGTGGAAAAAAATGTTTCCCCCTGATAGCTGGGACCCACCAGCTACATCTTCGCACGCAAGGAAGTGCGTCCATATTACGGGCAAAAAAAGATTCTCCCCCTTGACAGCTGGGACCCACCAGTTATATCTTCGTACGCAAAGAAGTGCCTCCTTATCCTCCCTGACAGCTGGGACCCACCCGGTCGAACGGTACGTAGGGTTGTCTGTCTGGTCGCGAACATGTACGTACATACTGGTCGATTGGTCTCTCTGCAACGATGAACCATGGCCGAGCAAGCAGCGGCACGTGTAGTAGTCGAGCCATCGACGTAGTAGTTCAGGCAGTCCAGTCAAAACTATGTACACGTATGTACAGCCAGATGCCAAAAAATATGGCCACGTACGTACATACGGGCGGGGTCTCGAACGAGTACTCGCGCATACATACGGGCTAGGGCTCGTGTACATGGAGAGGCAATGGACGGCAGCAACGGCGTCCTATTCATCGGAAGCCAACCAGCTGAGTCGGAATGGAGAAACTGCGTCGTGTTCATCCAGAGGCAACGGAATGCGTCGTGTTCATCGGGAGCCAACCGGCTTGGACGGAATAGCCGAAACGGGGTCTGGTGTACCGCAGAACGGAGCAAACGGCCTTCTGTTCAAGTGCCTACGGTAGAAACGGGATGCTGTTGATCGGGAGGGGTGTGGCGTACCACAAAACGGAGGAAACAGACTTGTGTTGGAGCGCCTACGGTCAAAACGGGGTCCTGTTCATCGGGAGGGGTGTGGCGTACCGCAAAACGGGAATCCACGGGGTATTGTTCATCCACTGTCTACTGCCTTGCTCCGGCCTCCACAGGCTACCGTTCATCCCCCGTCGACTTCCTCCAGCCTCCACCTGGTACAGTTCATCCACCGCGTCTTCCTCCTGCCTCCACCAGCTATTGTTCATCCACGGGCTACTGTTCATCCGGCCTCCACCGGCTACTGTTCAACCAGCCCTCCACGGGGTTTTGTTCATCCACCCAACCGGCTCCGGTTTAGCGGCCTCCTCTCGATCGGGGTCCTGTTCATCCAGCGGCAACGGCCTCTACTACCATGGGGTCCTGTTCATTCAACCCCCATCGAGAACTGTTCATCCAACCCCCAACTATGGTCACTGTTCATCAAGAGGCAGCAGGTTCGATCGGCTTCAGTTAGCAGCAAAGGTATCGCTCGGGTTCAGTTAACAGCCAAGGGATCGATCGCTCGGGTTGAGTAACGTAGCTAGTGCAATCGCTCGGGTTCAGTAAGCGAACGCCTCGCTCGGGTTCAGTTAGAGCCCAACGCCTCACACACACGCGCGTACGTGTATGAGAGAAACGCGCAAACCTCCGTGCATCGCTCAACCCCGACCACACACCGTAACCGGGAACTCCCCGAAATTTTCCTCGCCCTCGCTTCTACCACAATTTTTTTCGTCATGGACGGCCCAAAGAATGTCATGCAGGTGCGTGCCCGGCCCGCCCAGGACGAAAAACCCATTTTTTGTCATGATTTTTTGTCATAGAAGTAGGAGCCCACCACATCTATGATGATACGTGGTTTTATCACAATTATCATCATAGAAGTGTCATAAGCATGACAGGAAAAAAATTCGTTCAGCCCATAATGTCACGGATGTGTCTTTTTTTTGTAGTGATTATTTATCAAGGTTAACCGATCAAGAGTTGCACATCTATATGCCATAATTATTTCTTTGTTGCTCATTCTACATCAACCTGCTATGAAGAAACTGTCCCAATCTTGATATTTTTTTTCAAGTTCACGGTTTTGGAATGATGCTACATAGCCATGTCAAGTTTCAAAATTGGCTAACTATTTTTGTAGACTATCCAAGATTATATAAAGAAGTAACGCATAAATATGTGTGTTCTTTGTACCCTAATTTCATTCTCTTGAACTATCACCCTCCCCTTCCCCACCCACACCTGCTGCTGCGTGCAAAAAGGAACATTCCCTTAGAGCATCTACATTTTACCTTGAAAATGTATGGTCGGATTTTTTAAAAATAACAATTTCACGTTGTAGATTCATATAACTCTACTGCCAAAGTTGACGGGCGCGGCAACACGCGCCATCAACGATCTAGTATATAGGGAAACCAATCCATCGGGGGCCCCTTCTAGCTCGGGGGCCCGGGGCGGCCGCCCCTCTGCCCCCCCCCCCCCTCCCCAGGGCCGGCCCTGGCGGCAGCAAGGGTGGCCACCTCGTGCTTTATTTGTGTGGAAAGCCTCTCCCACAGAGTTTCGCCGCCTGCAGTCATGGCGGATGCAGTGCAAGGGAGGAGGATGGGGAGCGCCTTGTGTTGTGGCGTGGAGTTAGCAGAGTGTGGCCGCTTTTAAATAGCGGATTACGGTGAGGCCAAGCGTCTGGGTGCGTCAATGCGCGATGCCTAAGTGGGTTTCTCGGCCGACGAGCCTACTTAATGGCGGCATACAGATGGACAAGGCATTCAACGGACATGGTAGATATCTGTCTCGTCCCATCCTGTAAAGTGTCTCCGGTATTGAATAGGCGCGGACACCGGAGACGCATCGCGGGCGACGCCCTTGGCCAGTGCGTCGCTTTAGTGGCGGAGGCAGCGAGAGGTCACGTCCGCCCTGAGCCGTCTTCGATGTGTAGTGGCGCGCTCTTCAGCGGCATGAATGCGGGCAGCTGGCGCCAAGCGGGAACATGTGCGGGAGAGGGAGTGGGGTTTTGGGTGGGCCAGGATGGTCAGAAGCGGACAGGTTTGTTCGGACGCCCGCAAAGCCCCCACATTTTTCTCTGGATTGCAGGAGAAAGTCCATCTGGACCACTCTGCGAACTGATACAGGCTCTCGTTGGATGGCTTCCGCGGTCCGGACAGCACGGTCCTGACGTATGCGAGCGGTTTGAGGGTCGGCATTGAAGATGCCCTTATCAGGCCAAATAGGGGAGATCTTGCTGGTGCATCAGGTTGTAACTCCCGACGGCAGTCCAATTCAAGTATTTTTGAATGTTGGTAGTGGTCTACCAAACCCATTGATCGGGAGGGGAAACAAAGTAGTACAGGGGAGACCTAGAGAGCAGGTCGGCGCCAAATGAAGGAAAAGGCTCAAAGAGGAAAGAAAGGAAAAAAAACTAACATACATACAGAAACGCAGCCCGGGTTGAAAGGGATCCCAGCACTCGCCAAGTTCCAGAGTTTGACCTCATCCCTTAGCCTTTGTTTGGTAGAAGTGGATTGGGGAAATTTGGGGAGGTGGGGATTTCAGTGGATTTGGTGAATCCCTTCCTTCCACCCAATCCTCTCAATTCCCCTCACATCTCCAAGTCTCCAATCCCCTTCCATAAAAATTTGTTTGATAGACATGGTTTGCTATAACAAATTGAGATGGTAAAAATCCAATCTTTGCAACTTTTACAACTCATCTATCTATCTATCTATATCTATCTATCTATCTATCTATACCTCTATATCTATCTATCTATACCTCTACTAATTAGGCACTCCCAAAAAATTCCCATGTTAATCAGAAATTAGGAGCCGTTAATCTGGTGAGGCCGAGTTATTACAGTGTAGATTAGCCCATATAATTTCCACATTAATCGTAAAATATGAGCCGTTCATCTGATAGGATCGTGTTATTACGGTTTAGATTGGCCCATACATCTATGTTTCAAAACTTCCATAAATGCCGAAGAGATTGGCTCCTCAAGAGAGATCCCGTCAAAAAAGATGAAGAGAGATTAGATCTTGGTTTAAAAAAAAAGAGAGATTAGATCTTTGTTTAGGGAAAAAAAGAGATTGGATCCTAATATTATTCGTCCCTATTCTCTCCGTTTCTCTCTTTCCCACCTCCACAAAGCAGTATTCCTCTCCTTCCCTTCAGCCAACTTCCTTGGGAAGAAAATTGTGGCGTCCTCCATCTGGTGAAAATCGCAGACTCCAGCATCTGGTGGTTCGATCAAAATAGATCCCTGCAAGAAAATCATTGCCTCCTTCTCCATCTGGTGCCCCGATCTGTAATCAATTCCTACTCCTGATTTGCTTCCCAGCTTTTGAGTAATATGGAGCAGCATCGTTGTGGCCTGTCCGCATCCTGTTGATTGTGCACCAGTGATGAGGGCCTGAGGCGACCACAAAATCCAGCTGACAAGTACGCTCAGCTCTCCTGCTGAAGTCAGGCGCCCTCCACTCGGATCTGCATGTCTAGGTGATCTGAGGTAAGCCAATCAATCTTTTATTTAAAACAAGATCTGGTGCCCTTTGATCCGGAAAACTAAAGCCTTGATTACCCAGACATACCCAGTGATCGAATTCAACATGTATGTAGGCTTTGATTTGTTGTAAGAACGATCTAATATTTCTTGCATCTTACGTTTGATTTCATCATGCCTTGACCGCTTGACTCCCTCAGTTAATTGCTAATGTGACACTTCAATTGCTGCGTGTGGCTGCTGAATCTTTCTCCTGTAGGTCTGTCTTTCACATGTCCGCTCAGATGCTTGAAAACATAAAAAGAACTTGAAATCTGCCATTATGCAATTGCATCAACAAGGCTGGATGACCATCTTCACATGTTCAGCCCTGTACTCCAATTTCCACTGAGTTATGTGTAGTAATAATGCCATATTTCTTAACAGTCTGCTAGCTGTTTCCAGAATTTGTGGGCACTTTTAACTGATTATTTGTACAATAGATAGAGCCGACATAAGCATCAACATGTATATGGTCTTTCTATTGTAATGTTTTCCATCTTCTTCTTTTGGAATCCTTTTTTTTTAATTATGCCGTCATCTTACTTTCCAGGTTCAAGACAAGACCAACTGAATTTACTCTGTCTCTGGTTATTTATATTCTTAGTAGTAAGTAACACAAGTCTATCATACATTTGCACCACTCTGCATGCTTTACATTGTTGTCACCCAGATGCCTAGATCATAGTTTCTAGCCAAGACATTAATACATGCTTCTGATATTGTGATATTGCACATTATGATGGTTACATAGAGGATTGCCTAAAATTAGTTTTCATTCATCGTTTTCCATGACGAAAGCTTGATATTACTTCGTTTTTCTCTTCTATAATCCCAGAGGTTACGTCTCATATCTGAAGTAATAAAAGTAGTCCAACTGAAAAGAGTAAGGACGTTTTTGCATTTCTCTTTTTCTATTAGGAGATCATACTGAATATGAATAACAAATAAACGCCTTCCTTATGCAGGTGAGATATCTCTACACACCACACCTGAACTTGATACATGAGATATCTCTACATACCACACCCGAAAATAAAATACTGAACAATATAGTACATTACTTATCTCTTGATCAGGAAGTACCAGCTCCTCATAAGTGAGACAACAGAAGTAGAAGCTACCGGATTCACGCCCGCTAGGAAAACCTCTTCTTCTTTAGATCCTGAAAAAACGAAAATAACTAAGAAGGAGCAGTAGTAGTAGGAAGACTTAATTGACTTCGTTAATTTACGTTGAGATAGACGAGTTGATCTGGGAAAAAAGCAAGGCTGAGAAGAACATGAAGAACTGCACTGATTGATTTCCATTGGGCATGGATCGCCGATCTTGAAAAAAATCAAGGCTGAGAAGAACATGAAGAACTCCACTGATTTATTTCGATTGGGGCTGGATCGCCGCTTCCTCTCGATCCGATCTGCCATGGACGAGTTTGACTGCGCCGCCATCTGACCTTCTGAACCGCCTTCAAGGCAGTTGTTCCATGTTACGTCGCCTTACCATGTTGTCTCTGCAAGTCTACATCATGCAGGTGATTCAGAGCCCAAAATGTTTGCTATCTGTAACACCGAGGTAGCCAATCCATCTAGCACAACATTGGCATGTCTCCTTCTACTCTCGGTTCGCCCAATACTGCACCTGTCTCATGTGCTGCTTGAGCAATACATGTTGCTGATGTCACCGGGTGACTACACGAATGTCACAAGCTCACAAGGTAAAACTGCAGTGAACATTCCTTTGGTCATTGATTTTCCGCATTACTTCTAATTCAAAATTTTATGCTGCCATGGTGACGTCACTTTTTTAAGGTCTGTGTTTGTTTAAATTTAACCTTAATTGTTCAGTAACTTGAGATACGCAGGTAATCTTATTTGTACATCTCACAACGTACATCTTTCATGATAAAATTATACCAGTATGTAGTATTGATGTTTTAGTCTAAATATTCATATATGTGGTTATATATAGGACAAGCAAAAAAGTAGTGCACGAGCTTAAACACTATTATCTAGGACCATGACGATGTTGGGATGTTCATAAAGTATCAATTCATGGTCCTTGGGCTTGGCCTGAATCATCTTGTTTTTTTGGAATGCCTTTTTAATTGTGCCACCATCATACCTTCCAGGTTAAAGACAAGGTCAACTGAATTTACTCTATGTCTCTGGTTATTTTGATTCTTAGTAGTAAACAACACAAGTCTGTCATACATTTGCACCACTTGCATGCTTTACATTGTTGTCACCCATATGCTTAGATAATAGTTTGTATCCGAGGCATCAGTACATGCAACTGCTATTGCATATTATGATGGTTCCATAGCAGATTGCCTAAAATTAGTTTTGAGTCATCCTTTTCCATGGCGAAAGCATGATATTACTTCATTTTCCTCTTCTTCAATCCCAGAGGTTATGTCTCATTTCTGAAGTAGCAAGACAAGTCCAACTGAAAACAATAAGGACAATTTTGCATTTCTGTTCTTCTATTGTGTTCCATAAGGTACGAGCCTTGGTATCCATCTCCTCTTCTCTTCCCTTAATGTAGTTTGCTTTGATGAGCAGAAACATTTTTTAGCTGAAAATTAGCAGACACATTCACTGTGCAGTGCACCTCAACAGATATTCGTTCCAGAAAAGATAATGATTGGTGTCCTCTATCTATATCGCTTGCTCCCATTTCTATGTAAATAATGCTTCAACTGGGGTTTTTCTTACAGTTGTAGTGCCGCGTCCCTATTGAGAAAAGCAATTGAAATCATGACGTGCTTAATGCACTGCTACATGAGCAATTGGACTTCAAAAAGGGATCGTAATATATCTGCTTCCAAATTAAAGTTAACTTTCTGATTGTTTTTGGTTCTATTTTCTGATAATACATTGTTTTCATTTTCTTTTCTTTTGTGTGAATGATACACCGTCTTATGCTGCTACAGACATGCATGCCAGTAAGATTTCGAAAAACCAGCTGGTGAAGTGCTGAACATGGGAAGGTGTTTTAAGTCAGGTGTTACTAGAATGTACATTACTACAAAATTTTCTTATAATTATAAGAATAGATAGTAATGTATCATGTCCACTATCATAATATGTTTAATGGTCATATTTCTTAGTCTTGATGACAACAAAAGATCAATTAGCATCTGAGGCTTCCGCCGACTCTTTGTCTTCTAAAACAAATATCTTACTGCACATTGTTTTTGAGGAATGTAACATTAGTAAAATCTGATGTAAAAATGATAATTGAAAAAAAAGGAAATATTACTACCTTTCTTTAAATGCAGTTTTATAAGGTCTAAATTATAACTGAATTAACTCTGAAAAGGAAAAACATTACAATTCTTCTTTTCAATTTCAATCTGGAACTATCATGTTAGATCTCAGAGGAATATACGAGCATGTACTAATGATTTCAGTCAAGCATGTCACGTATGTATCCATCAAAAAATATCTAAAGAAACACATAAGCTCTCTTATTTTATGGATAGTACAGATCTGGATAAACTTCAACTAAGTTTATAATTTTTTGGCAACCATATATGTACATTTATAGATTCTAATTATTCCTAATTTTAGCCGAACATAAATCCCATCCTCCGTGTAATTTAGCGGGTAACCATGAGAAACCATTACAAACAATATCTCCAGGAGCAAATAACTTTCTAATAATTTTTATGTTGTTTGCTATCTGAGATTGAGCTTCAATGAATTTAGCTCCCATTTTGCATGTAGGTTTGTGGGTAACGATGAAAAACCATTACAAATAATGTCTCCAAGAAGAAACAACTTTGTAATAATTTTATGTGTCATTTGCTATTTGACATTAAGCTAGCCCGTGCGCATGCACGGGTTGACGACTAGTATAAAAAAATGCTTAGAGAACTTCACAGGTACTTGCTTCCAGATTATACATAGCAAGACAAACTTGCTAAGTTGAACATTCTGTTAGGTAGACAGTTTGCTACATAACTTGTTTGGTAGGCATCTTTCTACCAAATTAAACTAGAGTAGAATATGAGTATTACATAATTATCAGGAATCAAACATAGGGTAATTATTTTCGATAACACATCATGACAAGAATAATGGGTCATGAACACATCCATAACAGCCATAACAGCCACAACACAACGCCATAACGGGTACTTGTGCAATAGCTCAATGATCATCCAGCTTTTGAGTGGTCAAAGTTTATCCATCCAGCTTGTTTAGTCTTGCTTCTTTGGGTGCCTAAGAAGTAAGAACCCGATGAAACAAAAAGATATGAACATGCTTGTTTATAGTTGAAACAATAACCAGGAAAGCATGTACATGAAGATACATTTTACCTCGCAATTTATCCCACCGATTTGGGCTCACAAGCATGTTCATCTAAAGCTAGATGTGCAAAAAATTCTAGTACTACATGGATACTAGTAAATTTTGCACATGAAAGCTGAAACGGATGGGCAACAATACTATTTATTTATTAGCATGGAGCTGGCGAGGAGCTATTTATCTTACTACTAGTAAGTACCGTGATGCTGACTGCATGGTACTTTTGCACATAAAAAATCATCACTGTTTCTAAAATGTCCGTGCATATCTTGCTACCCATACTAAAAAGAGATCATGGAATGTGATATTTTAGCACAATTATCATTAAAAAAAACATGTTCAATTTCTTCTGGCACAGAGTTGGCTATAAAATTTGCCACAGTTAACAGGAGTGCTAGTACTTCTGAAGTGATCATGGCTTAGGTACACAGATTCAGTTTGGTACTGCTATCCCAAAACTACACATAATACTGCCATGGCAATTCGCAAAAGTTTCAACATGTGACAGTATTAGATATGGTATAGATGGTGAGAATTGTACAAGAGAACCCCTTGAGTCTTGAGCAGCAATATAACACTAGAGAAGTGCTGAAAACCAAGTGTCTTGAGCTATATTGCAGTGCAAAATTGCTGATAATCGTGTCTGCCTAGCCCTGTACTATGGTCACTTGCGATGATAAAAACACTTGCCTAAATAGCAGATGGATAGACACTTGTGCCGCAACAACAGTAAAATGATACTGCAAACGTAGCCAAGGCCTGATTGGAACGACGACATTTTTCCCGTCCTAATTCGTGTGGACTATTAAACTGTTTCGTTTTGGATTTTCTGAACATGAATGTGTCACCACAGTAGCTACAGTGGTATGCATATTTACTTAAGAATCACTTGTTATATACAGACATAAATCATGAGATTTACAGAAATAAACAGAGATAATCAACAAAAATAAGCAGGGATGATCATGGTAAGAATTGAGCATGATATATACATGCATGAAGCAGATCAAGCAACCATTACTATTTCCTCCATACCAACCATAGCTACAAGGAGCACTCCATGGCCGAGCTCCCAGACTCGACGCGCGGATGGGGACGTGAGGGGGTGACGCGGAGGGGAACGGGGAGCGCGGCGCAGAGGTACCTACCGGGGTTAAATGCAGCTTTCCAGCCGGCCGGAGGGAAAATTTGTTGTTGTCCTACAAAACTCTGCGCATGAAGGCCCAACATAATCTACCAAAAAAAAGTTACGTAGTAGACATCAATGTCCAAAGACTAAAACACCACCCCGTGGGCACAAGTGTCTAGGACCCCGTGCACATGGGGTACCCAAAGGGTTGCGTGGTATCCCGTGTGCACCGGGTGACCAACAACTTTTGGGCACACACCCCTTAGACACACACAAAGAACATGAAGTGCAATGGATGCAAGGTATTTTCTCGGTGGTAGGTGTAGTAAGGCTCGTATATGAGTTTTACGTGTTCCCACACCGTCTTTCTACCACCTTTCCCCCTTTTGATAATGCGGTTGTCATACGTTTCAAAGAAAACCGAAATAAAACCTTCGAGTCACCGTAAAACCAAGCCTTTGATGGTTTTTTTGGAGGGGAGGGCAATCATCTCCACAATAATTATCCAAGGAACCAACAACCTGATATAAATCTTAGCAATCGTCATTAGTTCTACTAACCACATCATCATCACGCCAAAAATCCATTTAGAAAAAAATGCACTTTCACTCGCTGAGGTACACTAGTACAAAACAGGGCATCAGTCCCGGTTCTGCAACCGGGACTAAACGATCGGGACTAATGCCCACAACTTTTAGTCCCGGTTGTGTTATGAACCGGGACTAAAGGAGCTCCACGTGGCCGCTGTGGGGCGCCCAGGCAGGAGGACCTTTAGTCCCGGTTTGTAACACCGACCGGGACTAAAAAGGCAGCCACGCGTCAGCAGCTGCAGGCCCTGGGCTTTTTTTTGGAGGGGTTTAGGGGTTTTCATATTGTGTTTCCCCCTTTCATTTTTGTGTTTACCCTTCAATTCTTTTACATTTAGGGTTTCATTTTTATTTAATGTGTTTCGTTCAACTCGACGCTAGCTACCACATATAGCAATGAAGGAACCATTACACCAGATCGTCATGAACATATATAGAGAGAAGTGACCTCTCTTTCTCCGTGCTTGGTCGAACAACAAGTTTTCGTATATCTATCCGACGCTACTACATATATACAATATAACATCTCTTAGGATCCCTAACATCATCTACCAAAATCGTTTTGCAATTCCCGATGGTATTCTCCGTCTTCACGTATGACGTGGTCAAGAAAGAATCCCGCCAATTCCTCTTGAATTGCTCGTATGTGATCATGTGGTCGGAGTTGATCCCGCTTGTCCCAGATCTAATTTAAAGAAGGGGGTCAATATATATATATATATGAATGAAACTCAACCCAATTGATGGTAATAAAATAAAATTATGAATATTGTTTACGTACTTCTAATTGTTTCGAAGTTATGCCCCGCTGGGTTGAGTTGCGAATGAACTCGCAAACGTAGTATCCACATAAATTATTCTCGGGTGCCTGCCACAAGCACTTTATGAGAATAGAGTTCAATCAAAATGATAATCAAGCATGATAATGATATTGAAACTAGAATCAGTGAGAGATGCACGGAACTAGCTAGTACTACTTACTTTGGGGTATGAAAATTGCAACTCATTTTTCTCTAGACCTGGTACCTTGCTGGTGAACTTTTTCCAAATCCTGCCCGGCAAAGAAAATGATTACTTGATATCAGGAAATAAATGAAAGTTGCCGATATGGTGCGATAATTATTGAACTTACTTCTAGAGCATTTCACTCATGTCCGCCCACTCCTTAGGCTCTTTACGTCTCGAGTCTAAGACAGTTACTAGTCCCGCGTCAAGCTAAATGGATAGCAGAATAAAGTGACACCTGCACATGCATAACTCATCGATTACACTTAACCTCGAGTAAGCGAAACGGAATATGCACAAGACAGTAACACTCACTTGAAGTTGTAAGGAAAGAGTATTTCCCTTCTGTTTTGTTGTCGAAGTAACGCGTTTAGCAAGTTTTCCTCAGTAATGCCAGGGTTCTTTTGTACCGTATATTCATTTATGGTATTTGGGTTAATGGACCCAATGTCATAGACTTGTCCTCTTTTGCATTCGACGATCTTCAATCTACATAATATAGTGAGGATAATTATACATGCAGTGAAGGAGCTGAGCTAGAGACTTAATTACAGAAATAATACTTACAGACAATAGCAAGTCATGAGAGTTTTGTCGATGGCATCTTGATTGTATAACTGAAATAATTCTTCAGATTCAACGTACAACAAGTCAAATCCAATGAAGTCGTGCTCATCTTTAATTCCCAGCAACATACTGTCGGTCCCATTGTTGGGGATATAACCCCACGGTGTAACCCGCCCAGGAGGGGCCGGGTTACACTGTTGGCGACTCAGCAATGAATCATAAGTGGGCCCAAGAAGCCAAGACATGAAGCCTGGAGGCGGCTTACGAGGCGGGCCAACCGAAGGCCCAAGACCCGGAGACGGTGTGTGACCCGGAGGTGTAAGCCGCCCAACGGCGACTTGCCCAAGAAGGCAAGATGATGTAGAGCCGGTGTCGGTTACGAAGTATAAGCCGGTCCAGACTCTTGTAAGCCCAGGGCCTTGACCTGTGTATATAAAGGCGAGTCCCTACGGCGGGTTAAACTCAAGCTACAATCAATCGATAGCTAGGTTAAGCGATTCTGCTCCCTTGTAATCGATACTCAAGCAATACAACTCAAAGCAGGATGTAGGCTTTTACCTCGATCGTGAGGGGCCGAATCTGGGTAAACTCGTGTCTCTCATCCTGCTCAACCCCTTTAAGCTAATCACCATAGCCATGGCCTCGCACCTAAGTCCTTTCACGAGGGCATCTGCCGTGACAAAACCATGACAATTGGCGCCCACCGTGGGGCCAGCGCACGGTGGTTTCGAGTTCTTGATGGGCTCTTTCCCAGGGATCGAGGGGTACGCCATTGGTAGGATGACCAAGAGTCGCCGCGGCAAGCTCTACATTGACGATGCTGGCTGGGGTCCCGAGGCCGACTCAATAGATTATGGGTACCGGGTCCCCTTCGGCGGTATTCACGTCTTGATCGGCAAGATCGGCGGATCAGAGCCTGAGCCGGACATCTGCACCGACATCGTCAAGCCGGCTCGGCACGCGCAACCCGCCCGGGTTAACCCGGCCGGAAGCGCATTTTCGTTGGTTTCGCGCAAGGCAAGGAGCTTGCGGAAGATTCTACATCTGGGGGAGAGACTCTCATCTACTCAGGTGATGAGTCCTCGACCGGAGAGACGGAGTCGATCTATCAGCTTCAAGACGGCGGGCTTGGGGGCTATTCCGATGGTGAAAGTATTCCAGACCCCTATGAGCCGTCGTGCAGGGCTGCTATCTTTATGGCTAGCACAGGGCCGGCTCTCAATTCTTCAACGGCGGCTGCAACAGCCTCTGACCCGGCTGCGGCAAGGGTTAGTGGGTCCGGGTCAGGCAGGCCGCCGGCTCAAGTGCTGCTGGATCTCATGGGCACCTTGACAACTTTGTTGGCAACGAAGGTCACTGTGGCTAATTAGGTGGAGCGTAATGCAGAGATCACGAAGATTCGTGAGGAGATCACCAAGGTCCAAGAGGATCATGGCTGAGAACAATCAAACAGCTGCGCTGAAGGCTGAGATTGATACGGAAGCAGAGCGCGTGAGGGCAGAAGCGTGGCATTTAAGTCTGGATTAGAGCGCTTCTAACGCAGTTCTTCGTAGGAGGCACGAGACCTGCCCACCTTTGCATTATGAGCCCATGAACCTATTTAACACACCAGGGGCAGGTCCAAGCACTCCAGATTCAAGGGGGAATCCTCAGTTAAACCTAGATGGGCCAGGAAATTAGGCGGTGGCTCAACCTCGCCAGCCTGAGCTCGCACGGAGGGAGGAGCGGGCGCCTAACCTGCCCCACAATCAAACACCGCCTCAACATGTTCTAACGCCACCTGGGCACTTTTCTAACCCGGTGGATAATATGTTAGCAGCAGCAACCCGGCTGGCGGCGATTCTGATCACCGGCGAGTCACCAGTCGCGGTTGAGACTCGGAATGCAGTTGAGCTCTTACAGACGGCCGTTGCACAGCAAGCGGCTTATTCCTACAGCCGTGATCGGGTGCAGTCGACTCCCCGCCTGAGTCATAGTTACAGCCAGCGCATTGAGTCGTCCGCAGTCTCTAGCAGTGAACGGCGACATAACCCGCCCCGTGATGGTAACCTGCCCTGTAACCCAATGGGTAATGCTCAGGCAATCGTAGATGAAGCCAGAGCTTGCCGTGAGGCAGAAGCGGCGGCTCAGCAGGGGGCTTATCAGCAGCCTCTGATGACCCATTCAGCCTCAGTAGGGGCTGGGATGATTTCCAGGATGGTTGGAGTGCCGTGTTTAGTACTGGCTTTGCGTAATGAACGCCTGCCTAAAGACTTTAAAGGTCCTCGCAAGGTGCCCAATTATATAGCTGATCTCCCGCCTGAAAGGTTGGATTGAGAGTTATGAATTAGCCATGGAGATGTTGGATGTCAATGATGATGTATGTGCCAAATACTTTACTATGATATTGGATGGGCTAGCTCGTACATGGTTAAAAGATTTACCTCCTAATTCTATTAGCTCATGGGCAGAGTTGAAGGCACGTTTCATCAAAAACATTCAAGGGACATGCAAGCAGCCTCTGACGATTATCGATCTGGATAACTGCGTGCAGCGTGAGGATGAGTCGACCCACCATTGGGTCCGGCGGGTCTCCGCTATTATTCACTCGCCGGATAGTATTGCGGCGGGTCAGGCGGTTCTGGTCTTAGAGAAGAACTGTCACTTCATCCCCCTTAAGCAAAAGCTCGAGCGGCTTAAGCGTTATTGCACTGACATGGGTGAGCTCATGGTGGCTCTCATTAAGTATGCAGACTCTAACAACACAAAGGACCCTGGATCTGATGATGAGAAATCCAATAAGGGTAAGAAGAATGGCAATGGTAAGGGTCAGCAGCAGAATGTAGCAGGGCATAATGGTAACAACCAGGGTAACGGTGGTAAGCGAAGACACCTCGTTGGCGGGTCAGATCTGGTAGCTAACACCAACACTGGGTACAAAAACCAGCGCCGCAATGGTAATGGTAAGCCGCCTTTGGGCGGATCAAAGCCTTTTAATCTTGAGGCAGCGATTAATGACCCGTGCCCGAAGCATAGTCTTCCCAACAGGCCATCTACTCATGCCTGGAAGGATTGTTTCATCATGCGGGAGTTCAAAAATCACAGCCTTAACCAGCATCATGGTAATGGCAATGGGCCGCCAGGCGGGTCAGGATCCGGCTCTCAAGGGTCCGGCTTCGGAGGTGGCAGCTCAAACTCTGGTTATCAGGGTCAAGGTGGTTATAATCAGCAATCTGGTCAGGTCAACCAGCAGCAAAATAATCAGTCAGGATATCAGAGTAATCTAAAGCAGCTTAATGGCGGTCAATACCACGTTTTCACTACAAGTCTCTGCAAGCGAGATTAGAAGGTTCACAAGCGCGCAGTCAATGCTATTGAGCCGGCAGTACCCCAATACCTACGATGGTCAGAGCATCCGATCACATGGAGTCGGGAGGATCACCCGCCCCGGGTTGAGAATCCGGGTCATCTGGCATTAGTGGTAGCCCCTCAAGTGGGCGGTTATAAGTTCACAAAAGTGCTCATGGATGGTGGTAGCAGCATCAACATATTGTACTACGATACCTTTCGCCGAATGAATCTGACTGACAAACATCTCAAGCCATCCTCTACAGTCTTTCATGGCGTGGTGCCTGTTAAGTCGGCTTATCCTGTCGGGAAGATATCGTTGGAAGTGGCTTTTGGTGATGACCGTAATTATAGAGCAGAGACCTTGTGGTTTGACGTGGTCAAGATTAAGAGTCCATATCACGCTCTATTTGGACAGCCGGTTTATGCCCGGTTAATGGCTCGCCCTTGTTATATTTACTTGCAGCTTAAGATGCCAGGGCCAAATGGGATAATTACGGTTCATGGTGATCGAAAAGTCGCCCTGGAATGTGAGGAAGGAGATGCAGCCTATGCAGAATCAGCTTGTGCTACTAAGGAGCTCAAGTTTTATAAGGACAATGTTGACCCAGCTGATATGACCCCTTTGAAGAAGCCCAGTACTGAACAGGACCCTCTGTTGAAGTTTAAGTCGGCTGATGATACCAAGCAGGTGGATTTTGTCCCTGGCGACTCATCTCAGCAGTCACTGTGGGGGCTAATATGGATCCCAAATAGGAAAGCGTGCTCATCGAGTTCATCCGTGAGAATCGGGACATCTTTGCATGGAAACCTTCTGACATGCTGGGTGTACCGAGAGAATTCGTTGAGCACACTCTGAATGTGGATACTAAGTTTAAGCCGGTCAAACAGTTCCTCCGTCATTTCAATGAAGAGTGATGTAAGGCTATTGGAGAAGAGGTAGCCCGGCTCTTAGCGGCTGGGTTTACCATGGAAGTTTTTCAGCCTGAGTGGTTGGCTAACCCCATGCTGGTACTTAAGAAAAATGGCACGTGGCGTATGTTTGTTGATTACACAAATCTCGACAAGGCTTGTTCGGCTGATCCATTTGCTCTCCCCTGTATTGACCAAATCATTGATGCAATGGCGGGTTGTGAGAGCTTATGCTTCCTGGATGCTTATTCTGGTTATCATCAGATCAAGATGGCAATTAAAGACCAAGAGAAGACGGCTTTCACCACACCTTTTAAAGCTTTCTGCTATGTTTCCATGCCTTTTGGGCTCAAGAGTGCCCAGGAGACTTATCAACGTTGCGTTCAGAATTGTTTTCATAACCAAATTGGGTGTAATGTTCATGCTTATGTGGATGATATTGTGGTCAAGTCTTGGAAGAAGGAGACTCTCCTGGATGATTTGAAAGAAACTTTTGACAATCTCCGGGTCTGCAAAATGATGCTTAACCCGGCCAAGTGTATCTTTGGTGTACCTGCAGGTAAATTGCTAGGTTTCGTGGTCTCAGAACGGGGCACTGAAGCTAACCCGGAGAAGATTAAGGCCATCACTTCACTTTCTAAGCCGGCGTGTGTTAATGACGTTTAGCGTCTGGCGGGTCGTATAGCGGCTTTGAGCCAGTTCATAAGTCGCCTGGGAGAGAAGGCAATTCCTTTATACCAGATGATGAAGAAAACAGACCACTTTGTCTGGAGTGATGTTGCTGATCAAGTATTTGAGGCCCTTAAGAAACAGCTAGCTGAGCCGCCCATCTTGGCTGCTCCTATAGACAAAGAGCCTTTGCTCCTGTACGTGGCTGCTAATAATAAGGCAGTCAGCATGGCAGTTGTTGTGGAGCGCAAGGAGGCAGGGAAAGAGTACCCAGTCCAGCGGCCGGCTTACTATGTCAGTGAGGTCTTGACGGAATCCAAGCAAAGATACCCACATTGGCAGAAGCTGGTATTTGGAGTGTTCATGGCGAGTCACAAGTTGAAACATTACTTCCTTGGGCATCCTACTACTGTGGTCAGCTCTGCTCCTTTGGGGGATATTATTCAAAACAGAGAAGCCACTGGCCGGGTTGCTAAGTGGGCAATCGAGCTTGGACCTCATAATATGAAATATGTGCCAAGGATAGCCATTAAGTCTCAAGCTTTGGTGGACTTTATCAATGACTGGACAGAGTTGCAAACACCTGAGGAGAAGCCTGACAACACATACTTGATAATCCACTTTGATGGTTCCAGGCAATTGGAAGGCTCGGGGCTGGAGTTATTTTGACTTCCCCACAAGGTGATAAGTTTTGTTATGTTTTAAGGCTAATGTTTCCTTGTAATAACAATGCAGCTGATTATGAAGCTTTGCTCCATGGGCTTCGTATGGCCAAGGAGATGAATTTAAGCCGGGTCAGATGTCTGGGCAACTCAGACCTTGTGGCTCAGCAAGTCTCAGGCAAGTGGGACTCTAAAGACCAGCTCATGGCGGCTTATCGTCAGGTGGTTGATAATTTCGCTGGTCACATTAAGGGTTACCAGGTGGATCACATTGATCGACGGAAGAATGAGGCAGCTGATGCACTATCCCGGCTTGGGTCTCAACGTAAGCCGGTGCCCCCTAATGTATTCCTCGATGTCTTACAAAATCCTTCGGTCAAGTTACCATCTGAGGAGGATCTTGCTATACCTAACCTGGAGGGACAATTGGTGGCGGCTCTTCATGCTATTCCTGATTGGATGCTGCCTTATTTGGCTTATCTTACTCGTGGCGAGTTACCCGAGGATGAAAACTTGGCGCGACAGATCACACGACGTTCTAAGTCTATGACTATTATCAACGGCGAGTTACATCGATGCAGCGTAACTGGTGTCTTCCAACGTTGTGTTTCTCCTGAGGAGGGCCGTGAGATTTTGCAAGACATACATGCAGGCAACTATGGTCATCATGCCGGCTCACGATCGTTGGTAGCTAAAGCATTTTGTCATGGATTTTTCTGGTTGATGGCTCATGCAGACGCGGAGGATATTGTTAGTAAGTGTGATGGGTGTTAGAAATTTGCAAGGCAAGCTCATTTGCCGGCTCAGGAATTGCGGATGATCCCAATCACTTGGCCGTTTATGGTCTAGGGGCTTGATATGGTTGGACCTTTCAAGATGTCTAAGGATAAGAAGACCCACCTTCTGGTGGCGGTTGACAAGTTTACCAAGTTGGTTGAGGCAGAGCCGTTCAGCAATTGTGAGGCGGCTACTGCAGTTCAGTTTGTCAAGAAGCTGATTTTTCGCTTTGGTTATCCTCATAGTATCATCACTCATAATGGCACAAATTTGTCTAAAGGTGCTATGAAAGAGTTTTGTCAAAGGGAGCACATCCGGCTTGATGTTTCATCAGTTGCACATCCTCAGTCCAATGATCAGGTAGAATGTGCTAACCAGGAGATCCTGAGAGGCATCAAGCCCCGACTCATGGTTCCGTTAAAAAGGACTCCGGGTTGTTGGGTGGAAGAGCTTCCTTCGGTTCTTTGGAGCATCAGGACCACCCCCAACAGATCAACGGGTTATACACCCTTCTTCATGGTTTATGGAGCTGAAGCAGTTCTCCCAAGTGATATTCATCATGACTCGCCCAGAGTGGTGGCTTATGTAGAGGCTGACAATGAGACAGCACGTCAAAATGCTTTGGATGCTCTCGAGGAGGAGCGTGACCTTGCAGCGGCTCGTTCAGCAATATATTAGCAAGACCTATTTCGCTATCACAGCTGTAGGGTTCGAAGCTGGACCTTTCAGGAGGGCGACTTAGTGCTCCGTTTGATTCAAGAACAGACAGGGATGCATAAGCTTTCACCTCCTTGGGAAGGACCTTTTGTGGTCAGCAAAAACCTCAACAATGGGTCTTACTACCTCATCGACATACGAGAGAACAAAGATTCTTGCACATCTGAGGAGGAGACTTGCAGGCCATGGAACATTGCTCATCTTCGGCCTTACTACACTTGAGTCATTGGCTCTCATCATTGTATATACCTTCATTGATGTACATATCTTTTTATGATCAACATAATAAAGCCGGCATCGCCAAATTTCGGGGCCTCTGTCGTTTTCCTCTCATATTTTCTGTGCAAGAGTCTTTATTGATTGATCATAAGGTCATTTGGGGGCTTCCTGCTCAATGAGCATAGCTATCTTACCCTCTTGATCGGCTTCCATGCCATATTATAGGTCACTTGGGGGCTTCCTGCTCAATGAGCATAGCTATTCTTACCCTCTTGACCGGCTTCCATGCCATATTATAGGTCACTTGGGGCTTCCTGCTCAATGAGCATAGCTATTCTTACCCTCTTGATCGGCTTCCATGCCATAGGTCGCTTGGGGGCTTCCTACTCAATGAGTATAGCTTTCATACCCACTTGATCGGCTTCCATGCTAAAACTGAGTTAAACCTGCCTGTTTGCAACTTGCTACTCCGCCAGGTGACCCGCCGTACTCTTGACAGTCAATCTTTTAAATAAGACCCTGAACTCGTCAAGGTTAAAACGGCGGCTTATGTCACGTGAGAGCCGGCTTACAGAGAGCTAGGATAAACTCACCTGTTTGCTGTAGTCTCTCCGCTATGTGGCCCGTTCATACTCTTAACAGTCAATCTTTTCAATAAGACCCTGAACTCGTTAAGGTTAAAAGAACGAATTTATGTCACATGAGAGCCGGCTTACGGGATGACAGGCTTTCATGCCAAGCTTCTTTGAAGCAAAAATTGAGTTTTTTCAAAACCAATATTTTGGGTCGTGCCTCTACAAGCTGGCTTAATGCATATTTGAGATATATATTTTCTATTTCTGTTTTGCAGCAACTATTTATGTAAAATTGAGGAATTGTCGGGTCATACAGATCCGGGTTATATTGGTCTCTATTGAGCTTGTTATGGCTTTAAGCCGCCAAGGAAATCTTGTCAATACCTGGACCTGATTATGAAGCATTGATCTGATTATGGCTATAAGCCACCAAAGTGATATTTTCAGAGACTGGGTATGATTATAAGTCGCCTTGGATTATTGGGTTGTTTAACTCGCCCTGGATTGTGACTATAAGTCGCCAAATACAAGGCAACGATGGATCTTTTACAGATTATATATCAAGACCTTAAGAAAGTTCAGCAATGTTGAAAGGACAGATGTGCATATATATGACAAGATCAAAGAGATTAAGTTGCTACAGCACAGTTGGTATAACATGCTCGACGGCATGATAGAGGTGATAAAAGTTTTAATTAGCGATTACAAGGCTACAGTTGAGCCTGAAGGTTTTTCAACCAAAGTTTTTTCAGGAGTTAAAAATTATTCCTTTGAGCCGGCCTCTGTGCCGCCTGGGTTAGACCCCGCTAGATTAGCATCATCTTGGCGCCTTGTGCTGGAAGTTCCTGGGTCATCCTGTGTCGGGTCTTCGCGGGAAATCTGAAGATTGCCCGACGACCAGTCGATACCTGTTAAAGCTTCGAAGACGGCTTCATCAGTCATAACAGGAGTGGGGTCAATATCAGGAGCAAAAGTATGCTTACACCTTGGCGGAGTCAAGTCAACAATGTCGTGGGACGGCACCTTAATGCGCGTGTTGTTGCTGTCATAAGCCGCCTGGTACTTTGACAGGTCCAACTCATTCACAAGTTTACACGCCAATGACCGCATCTCTTTGATGCATCTGGTGAAACCAGCCTCTTCAAAGATAGACTCGTCATCATTGAACTCCAGACACCCGCCAGCCAGCTCATCCGGGTCTAGCTCTGATTGCCAAGCTTTTGCCCAGCTTAGGGCAGTAATAGCTCCTGAGCGGGCAGCTGATAATTTGAGCTCCTTAATTTTCCCTGGCACTGTTGAAAGATGATCCAGCATAGTCTTGATGAGGGTTGGAGGTTTTTTGCCATTTGACACATCCACAAGGGTTCGCAGAGTGCCAGCGTATAGCTGCTCAGTCAAAGAGTAAACTGCCTTCAACTTCAATAGCATGTTTTGACCAAGGCTTGCACTTCTCCTACCTGTTCAGTATTTTGCACATGAGTCGCCAGGCGGGTTAGAAATCATATATTCTGAGTCGCCGGGCGGGTTAAAGAACTTTAAAGCAGATGATGAGTTGCAAGTCAAACTTACCAAAGATGGCGGCTGCCATTTGAGATATGTGTTGTTTTAAACCGGCAAGTTCCTCAGTAACTCATTTTAGCTCTTTTTCAGCATCTTCTGCTCTCTTCAACAGCGCAGCTTTTTCAGTGTCCCAGGCAGCTCTTCCGGCATCAAAGCCTACCTTGATCTTCTCAATTTGCTCCAATGAACCTTTCAATTTTGACTCGGCCTTGATGGTTTCAACTTGCTGAAGTTCTACAATTTTTCTTTAAGTCGCCAAGTTGCGACTCCTGCAGGCTTAATGACTCCTAAAAACAAGAAATTGAAACAATGGGTACAAAATCAGTATTGAGCAGCTTTGTTATAATAAGACTATTCAAAGTCCCAAGCACATTGCAAGCAATATACTTGGCACTTGGGGGCTAATGTACGATGAAGTTTTTTCAACTCGGCGATACAGAAGACCCGGCTCATCTTTGAAAGATAAGCCGGACCTTGGGGGCTACAAGTGTTTTCTCCAGTTTATCATGTTAGAAGATCTGGCTCGTCTTTGAAAGATAAAGCCGGCCCTTTGAGGGTGCAATTGATCTATCAAGTTTAAACTTTCTAAAAAGACCCGGCTCATCTTTGAAAGATAAGCCGGCCCTTGGGGGCTACACTTTGGAAATTGTTATCTTTCCCTAATAATAAAGCACGGCTTGAGTCTGTCGAGTTCACCGTCACGGTGTTTTTTTCAAAATAGTCCCTGTACTTTTTGGTAATTCGGCCCGTAGTCTTCATATTAACTGAACTTGAAGCGGTATGAACGAGAGAAAAGAAAAACAAACGCAGCCACCAGCACGACCCTTCCTCTCGATCTCATCTGGACGTCCCGCCCCGCCCCTCACCACCGTCCGCCGCCGCGCGCCGCGACCGCCTACCTCGCCGCCACACCTAGCCCTACCCCAAGTGCCAACACACCCACGCCCATCCACTACTGGCGACCCACGGCCTTCCACCACCGATGATAGTCGACGCCGTGGCCATTCGCGGCTCCCCGTCCCTGCTACCATGGCGCCTCCGGGACTCCTCCCCGCTGCTTCCACCTCGACATTGGTTTCCCCAACCTCGCCGGCTTCGCCACCAGCCACTCCTTCCAGGCGCACTCTATCCGCCGTCGGACCCATCAGCCTGGTTCCAATGGCGAACATCACAGCCACCCTATTGTGACGCGAGGTGGTGTTCTTCTAACTGCCGGCTTGATTCTGCCTAGGTAATTTCTTCTTTCTACTGTAGCTCTTCATAGCAAAATTTGACAGCCTAAAAATTCCCCAATTTGGTACAGTTTTTTGGTGGAAGATCAGAGTGAGCTTTTCATAGGAAATTATACTTTGATCCTATCCAATCTTACTGTGATAGTAATATATTCCCCTTTCCTTTATATGAATGGAAAATTGCGGCTCTTTATCAGATCGTCATTATATTGTAACCGTGTGCAAGTGTGTTCAATTCAACTAGATGTAACTCATTGACATATGAGATTCCATTGGGCCTGATAATCTTGAATTTTGCTTCAGAATTTAAAATGCAGTATTAGACCAAGAGTTTTTTTATGTATTACAGAACCTGTCCTATAAATATGCCAGTTACAAATAAAAGTGGTATTGATGTGGAAACGCAACACACATGTAGTAGATGAATTGTATGAAGTAAATTTCCTTGGAATGATGGTTGCTGAATGCTACAATTATAGGCATCTACCTGGACGACCTTCAAGCACCAATA
Source organism: Thinopyrum elongatum (assembly GCA_011799875.1). Lineage (NCBI taxonomy): Eukaryota > Viridiplantae > Streptophyta > Magnoliopsida > Poales > Poaceae > Thinopyrum > Thinopyrum elongatum. Next base: position 132,010,172 of record CM022303.1, read on the forward strand.
ACTTAATCCTTTTAGGTTTTGTACTTCTTTCTTTAGTACAAACATAATATTGTTTGGTGCTTCCCAATATTTGGATGTGAAAAACAAAGATCTTTTACATTTTAAGAAATAATAGATTTTTAACAAGAAAATATGGACTACTACTTCTAAATATTTTGTCTTTCACAGAACGGTATATCATACTTCTCCTAATCACCATTGTTGTGTAACCGAATGATGGTAGGATGGTAAGTAACTACATCCTTTTGTGGTATGGCAAAAAAAAAATCTTACCCATTTGATGATTTGCATCTGCAGCTGAACAATAATGGAAGAAAAAGGAGTACAGGCTTTACATAATGTACCTATAGCAACAATGGGTTGCCCCACCAAACATCACTAGAGGACTGGGAAGGAAAACGATGATTTCTCAATCAGGTTCTATTGGCCGTTGTAGCATTAGCATGATGAAGATTCTGGAACGCACGACATGCCCAATCCCAAGGTCTTCCCTTAGCTGGTGAAGCACCTGAGCTGGTGTCAAGCAATATCCCCTGTATACTCTTTCCTTGTGTTCTTTCCAAGTATGCATCCATATCAGCGGCACCAGGGAGCTCCATGCACGGTGGTACTACTTTTGTACGTGTAGTACATGCAATTGTATGTAAATCTCCTTGAAATGATGGTTGCTGAATACTACATTATGCTTGATAGTCATCTATCTGGATGACTTCAAGTGCTAATAGGTGAATCCTTTTAGATTTTGTAGTTCTTTTCAGTACAGAGATAATACTGTTTCTTGCTTCCCAATATTTGGACGAGAAAACAGAGAGGCTTTACATTATAAGTGTTACAGTAATATATTATAAATAAGAAGATAAGGTCCAAGCTAGACTCCTACTTATAAAGGTTTTGTCTTTCACGTAAGGGGATATCATACTTCATCTAATCACGGTTGTCGTGTAACCTAATGATGATTAGTTACTACATCCATAGAGAAAATGAACATGGAGATATTCTCATGTCATAGTTTCCAGCGATGAGAATGGGCTACTTGACATTGCTCGGCTGCTGAAATTGAGCAAACTTGGTGTAGTTATTCATGGTAGAAATTCCTACTTAAATTATCTATTTCGCCAGATTGAGAAACTGCATACATGCATTCGTCAATGCGCAATCGAACAACCGCCGGTCAGTGATGGGAGGAGTACTAAAAGCAAGGGAAACACAATTAAGCTTGCTATCCATAGTTTCTTCAGAAGCTAAATATCAATGGCATCACAAGTGGGCTTCTCAATTAATCCAAAAGATCCATCAGGTAGCAAAGATAATAACAATGAACATGACATACACTACAAAAAATACACTTCCATGATGATACGTGTTTGTCACAGTAGGTCACGTTTTCCGTCATGCATGTACATCCATGACAATTTTATGACAGAATCAAGATAGTCATACCTGTGCTGTCGTAGATGTGTTCCATGACACTACCAAAATTATCATCACGGAAGTGTCCACTTCCATGACGATAAATCGCGCATCATAGAAGTGCTTTCGTCAAGGGTAACTGACACGTGGCATCCACCGTAACAGGTCGCCGTTAAGCTATAGGGTTCTGGTTTGGATCCGATAACCCGTTAACAGCCCTAACCATTGGGGATTTTCCACGTGTAAAATTCTCATTTGCCGGAGTATCCACGTGTCAGCTTAGTGTGGGACAGATGTCATCGAGCGAATGGACGGGATGCACCTATGATACGTCGACATGTGGCATGGCTTAACAGTGGCCCATTCAGGTCAAAAGGCTGGCCCGTTTGACTTAGTCAAAAGGTAGCGGCCCGGCCCACCGAAGGCCTGTTAACGGCCTGTTCGCATGTAGCCCATTTACAGCCCGCTAACTCATGGCCCGTTATAGCCTATCCGAATTAGGCCCAGTAGCGCCATATGGGCTGTCCAATATGATTCCAGCCCGTTGTAACTTCCAGCCCATGTATGGCCCATGACGTCTTTCGGCCCATATGAGGCCCTTTCTAAATTTTGGCCCATAAACGGCCCGTGGTGAAACTGGCCCATAATAAACAGTATATAGCTTTATACCCATTAACGGCCCATTGTTCCATTGGGCCGTTTCAGCCCATGTTATCTTTCGGCCTTCTAAGGGCCCATTTATTATTGGGCTCATTTCCGGCATTCGATTACTTAAGGTCCGTTACTCGCCTGTTCTGCTTATGGGCCAAATTTAGCCCGTGGTTAAAGTCAGCCCGTCTGTGGCCCTTTAATCCGTTGGGCCATTTTCATGGCGTCATCACATATGGCCCATTAATGACCCGTTATGCCTGCCGTTCGCATTAAGCCCGTTGTACACATGTTCCTGTTAACGGCCCATAAACAGATGATTCCCATTATAGCCCGTTTATGGCCCATATTGTGGTCCATTAATTGTCCACGAAAGTATGGCCCATGTTTGGCCAATCGATCATACGGCCCGTAGAAGTCCCATTAAATCTATGGCCCATAGAAGGCCCATGGATCATACGGACCTTCGGAGGCCCACTACAGCAGGCAGCAGGACTACTTCTAAATAAAAAGGTTACCGCGAAAAAAGAACTGCAGCGACTACCAGCAAAAAAATAAACAAGACAATAAGGAAATAAATAAGCAAGCAACTTACGCTAGGCTATTATGGCTATTACAAATATTACATCCACTGGGCATCAAAGTTCGCCACCAGTGCAAATATAGTGAACAAAGCAGCATATTACATACACTGGGCATCTAAATTGGCCACCAGTGAAAATAAACGCGGCAGCAAAACAAGTCCAGAACTAAAACCACTTCAGAAGAGCTCAAGAAACGATATCCTGGATACCCACCATGCTGGCAAGAAGCTTAGCAAGCTTATTAGTTTTCTCTTGTTTGGAGCTAAAATCGTCCAGCGCTTGCTATTGCACCAGAAAGTATGCATCTGAATTCTGCAGGGACTTCCTCAGTCCTTTGGCTTCTTGCCACATCACAGCTGAATGATGCCTTTCAGCTTGTAGGTGAGACTAAAGAAGCCGAAGTGATGCAGGCAGCGAGTTTGAAGAGCTTGTGCCAGCAGTAGTGGCCAGTAACTCGAACACTACATCAACGCAGGACTTTGGGGTTGTCTCACTGTCTACAAGATCGTTTTTATCACCTTTCTTGGAGACCAACAGGGTTGTATCACTATCTTGAACCTTATCTGTATTACTTTCTCTACCATTGCATAATGGGGTGCTCTTCTCCAATATTCTGTTCGCATTCTACAAGAGAAACAAGCAGACACATCACAGGTTTAGCATGTAGTATATGAAACTCATTTTGGTAAACCGGTTCAGTAGTAAGGTGGACAAGATAATAGCATGAAACAAACATATATCTATGTACTATGGTCACTGTATTGTCCATATCATTCTAGTTTATGTTGCCAAATCAAGATAGAGACACAGTTCAAATCATATATTTTTAAGACACATCAGCATACACAGAATATAAGTGTGAGAAACTACACAGCACTGGCAACACTTGTAATATGCATGACATGAGAACATAACTATTTATACAACTGAAACTGAAATCAACATAGAGCAAGAAGGTAGAACAGCAATCCAGTTAAAGAAATAGGTTTAAAACATACATGTTGCGCCATTGGAGTTTCAATTGGATCCTTCAAATTCGAAAGTAGTTGGTATGAGTAAATACAGTGATGCAAGAGCAAAGGAATATGGACCATAGCTACGGAATCTAACCTGAGAACAGTTGCTCTTCTGCTTTAAACGTGGAGTTTGGGTTCGTTGTGGTGGTCTTCGTGCTTTGGGCACTGCAGTTGCTTTACAAACTGCTCGTGTGGGGGTACTCTGTGGTGGACATGGTGCTGTGTAAACTAGAAGTGGGTTACTATCCGCTGGGGTTGGGTTTAGATGGGGTGAAGCTGGTTCTCTATCCAACGGTGTAAGTGTACAATCTGGAAGAGTCTCGATTATGTGTGGTGGGGCTAGTTCGTGGGCCAATACAACCATGGTTCTATCTGCATTGATGGGTAGCACCGTCTTTTGTGAAGAACGGGTTTTTACTCCCTTAGATACTGCCATCACCCCCTCCAATTCAAATGGCTGATAAACAAGAAAAGAAATTGAACGTACAGACATTGTATGTTAGACAGATGTGGTAATTCACATATATGTTGTCTAACCAAACAGGACAGCATGACACAATTTCACTTATATGATGGCTAACTAAACAGGATAGCATGACACAGTTTCAGATATATGATGGATAACTTAACAGGATATAATGGCATAATTCAACATATGATGAGTATCTAAACAGGATGACATGACAAAACAATATGATGTCTTTCAAAAAATAGGTTGGGATGAAATAATTCACATACATGTTGTCTAAGTATACATGATGGCATGATATAATTGACATAATTGATTCATATACTAAGCAGCTTGTACTCGCATGTATGATCTCTAAACTAAGCAGATGGAATTGAATATTGTGCATATGATGTCTAAACTAAGCAATGCAAGACACCATATGCATGATATGAGAAATATAAACATTGCAAGTTAGAGCATACACCTCAGGTGTGATATAGGACTGGTCATCTGTCTCTGAATCCTCCTCTGAGGAGCTACCTGTAACCATCGAGTTATATGCATCAACAGGTACCATTGCCTGCTCTGAAGACCTTGTTTTCACTCCTGATTTTTCCATAACCGGCTCAAATGGCTGATACACATGAAGAGTAGTTCAATATACACAGATTGTCGACAAATGGAATACGTAATGAAAAAAAGGATGGCATGAGATAATTCACATATATGATGCCTGGCTACATGGCGGTGCATAATTCACATATATGATAACTGGCTGAAAAACATGTCATTGCATAATTCGCATATCTGATATAGAAAGCAAACATGAGGCATTCACACAAAGCATGTCTAATCTAAGCAAATGGCATGGCAATGCAAGACACCATATGCATGATATGAGCAATATAACCCTGCCAAGTTAGAGCATACACCTCGGGGGGGGGAGGGAATACGACTGGTCATCTATCTCTGAATCCTCCTCTGAGGAGCTATCTGTAACCAGCAACAAATCTGCATCGACAAGTAGCACTGACTGCTCAGAAGACCTTGTTTTCACTCCAGATTTTCCCATGACCGACTCAAATGGCTGATGCATAGGAAGAGTAGATGAATGTATAAACATTGTTGACAAATGGAATACATTATGAAAAAAAATATGGCACGATACAATTCACATATACGATGACTTGCTAAACAGGATGGCGTTGCATGATTCACGTATATGATGCCTAGCTAAAGAAGATGGCATTGCATAATTTCCATATACTCCCTCCGTTCCTAAATATTTGTCTTTTTAGAGATTTCAAATGGACTACCACATACGGATGTATATAGACATATTTTAGAGTGTAGATTCACTCATTTTTCTCCATATGTAGTCACTTGTTGAAATCTCTAAAAAGACAAATATTTAGGAATGGTGGGAGTATGATATAGAAACCAAACAGGTGGCATTCACACAAAGCAAATCTAAACTAATCTGATGACATATAAGATGTATAATGTAAGCAATGCGAGGCGCCATATGCATGATATGACCAACATCAACATGCCAGGTTAGAGAAAACACCTCAGGGGGTAAATAGGAGTGGTCGGCTCCCTCTGAATCCCCCTCTGAGCAGTTATCTTCCTCTGGAATACAATCTGGAATGGCGGGAGGGGGGCCCACTTCGCCCACCATGGAGCGGCATCTGCATGACATTATATTCCCACGCAACAGTCTTCTCTTTTTCTCTACATGTTCAGTACGATTGTGTACAATAACTGACATGCATAATAAAAAAACATAGTTAGATTATGTAAGGCCTAAGGGGTGCATGCAGAAATCAAGACTGATGGTAGCAAACGAGTGGATAGATCCAAAACTAATGATAGCAGGTAGATTATAGCTTCAGTTTAAAAAGATAGACGATGGATCATCTACTGTTTGTTGCCCACCCAACATGAACCACATAGAAGACCCCAGATGAACCAGATACTAGACAGATACTATTCATTGCTGCCTCGATATGTGCCCCACAGGCATTTTAAAACTGAAGTTTGAACATTAGTTTGGACCTGACTCGGAGTCTAAGAGGTGAACAGGACGATAAAGTAGCAGGTAATAATAACCGATGTATAACGTAAGCAGACACGAAAGATTGCGACCTCTCTTCCAGAACTGTGTAGTCCTCAGGTTCATCTGCTCAGTCGATGATGGTAATGTAGTTGGCGTGGCTGCCGGCAATGGGGAAGAAGATTTGAGGCGGTGAAAGAAAGTTTGCAGGGGGAATCTCTGCTACAGTGAATGCTTCCGTGGATGGTGCACCTCAGGTGGGGTGGATGACGGCACGGCAGGAGCAGGGCATAACACACAGAGTTTTCTTTGACACCTATCTAAAAAAATGAAGTAAATCTGTAAGGGCTCCTTAGAATTGGAGGATTCTATAAACGCACGGATAGGAAAAACACAGGAATAGGATAGGAATGCACGTGCAAAACAGAGGATTTGCAAACATAGGATTTCTGTCAACCTGGGTGTTTGGTTCACTTGAATTGGAAGAACACAGGAATGGAGAAACATGGTCAAATTAAAGTCAAACCACATGAAAATGAAAAAAATAAGAATCTTATTATGCCAGTAATGCAATTAGTCCTATTCTTCATGCATATTAATTTGAAAAGGACGTCCAAGTGGATATTAAAATTCCTATGTTTTTTCTTTGAAAGAGACACCAAAGGAAAAAAAATCCTCCAGTTTTGCTTTGCTCCATTCCTTCTAACCAAATGCACGAATAGTAGTACCATAGTAAAGTTTCCAATTTGTATGTTTTCCTTCACTTTTTATTTGAACTAGTGGCAATTCTAGTAGGTAGTCTTCAACAGGCTGAAGCCTGCCCTCGAAATATTTTGTGAGCTTAGATTTGGTCCACATGAGTATCATATAATGGCTATCTTGCTAAACCGATTCAAATTGTGGTTCAAAAGAGCATTTAGTTTTCTCCCTGTTAACTTTGTGACCACGATTCATTTATTTCTAGATTTGCAACTGCTTTGAACCAAAGGATCCCTGAGGGATCGACATGAATGCAGAGTAACAAAGTGATGCGATGAGTGTACAACCTCTTTGGCATAGCCTTGTCGACCTCAGCATCACTGGGTTTGACATGGAGGATGGTGATGCTGGTGTGACTGTCGGAGGGGGGGAAGAAGATCTGAGGCCTCTGGAGACGGCGCCGAGGGTACTGCTCCGCTGTGATGGACGGTTCCGTCGTTGGAGCAGCTCCGGTGAGGTGTACGACAGCGAGGCTGAAGCAGGACAAGACAGACAACATTAATCTGAAGTGGGACTCTAATAGCATCTGCAATAGATGATGTAAAATACATCACCAAAAAGTGCTAGATGTAAAATGAATCAGCCGCGCCACGACCGCTCTGCCAGATGCTGTAAATACTGTTCACTCTGAACTTAACTGAAGAAACTGAACTTTACAGTCAAAACTGAAATTTACTGTCGAAACTGATTGAACTAGTAGCAGAGCATTGCAATAGAAGTTTAGGGCATTTGAGCACTAGTAGCAGAGAAGCAATGATCTAAATCAGTAGCTGCTCGAGCAGGGAACGAACTAGCAGAGAGCAACTCGTGCAGCAGCATCGCGAGCGAGTGCTAAAGTAGCAACTCCTGTAGCTGCCGCAGGTCGTGTAGCAGCAGCAGCAGCAGCGCAAGCGAGAGCAAGAGCAGAGCAGAGTAGCAGCACGAACAAGAGCAAGAGCAAAGCAGCAGCGCGACCGACAGCAATAGTAGAGCAGAGCAGCAGCACGAACAAAAGCAAGAGCAGTGCAGCAGTGCGACCGACAGCAAGAACAGAGCCGCAGCGCAAGCGAGAGCCGGAGCAGCAGCAGCTAGTGCTGGTGTGGAAGTCGCCGCCGAGGAAGCAATGACATGGGGGAGAGACACCATGGAGGAAGTGGCCGGCGATGGCGCCGTCGATGGAGACCCGCCATGGCTGCTCGGTATCGAGCACCGGCAGCCCCGTGAGATCGAATAAAAGATAAAAAGCAGCATTGAGTGCAGAACCTCCTTGGTGGCGCCGAGTAGGCCTCAGCTTCATCAGAGGAATTGGTGAGGGTGCTACGGTTCCGATGGGGCAGGTCAAGACGGCGCTGTGGGGATGGAGGTGGCGCGATAGACGAGGTGAACATTGGGGCAGCTCCTTGGAAGTGGAGGACGGGGTGGCTGATCCGGTGGGACGACGAGATCGATAACGGATCCTCATCCGGTGCGGTGGATGAGGGAGGGCGAGCTGTTGCTGTGGACGACATCGTCGGGGAAGAGTCTCCGGCTGGGCGGCGATCGGGAGGCCGACGGAGGAGCATGGGGTTTCGTGGGTTTTGGCGGCCTCGGTGTACGAATGGGGGGGCGAAGGGGAAGGTAGGGGGAGCCATGGCTTAGGGATGCGCTTATCCGAAATGTAGGGTAAGTTACGAATGTACCCCCACCGGTTTTGACCACGCGACGTCGAGGCGGCATTTCCGGCTGAGGGGTAGAAGGGGGATTTCACCTATCTGGGCTGCGGGACCGATTTCGGATGAGGAGGGAGTTTTCGCGACCGTCAAAATTTTGGGATAACAAGGCGCGGCACAGGTTGAAGAGGCAGGAGTTTCACAGCAGAAGAGACAAAAGATACTAGAGCTTGAAAATTTCGGGATAACAAGGCGCGGATTCCATGTTCGGCAGAACAAACTTAACGTGTACAAAAAAAACAATTCATACAAGACACAAGAGAGTCATGTCCCCTTTTACTATATTGCTATAAATGCCATTAAAAAACTACAAGAAAAATGTAAAAAAAATCGGGAGAACAAGATTAGCCTGTACAGTACCAAATCAATTCGCACTTCCCTCAACAACAAAAAAAAATCAATTCCCACCACAAGAAAGAGTCATGTCCCTTTTTATATGATTACAAATGCCAGGATCTCGAATTTCAATTTTTGAATCCACGTTATGTTGAATTCGAATATATCGTTAGGTGATCTTGCAGTTTATAATGGATGTAGTCCTACATTTTGATCTTCCATCTTATATGAACATTTTACTCCACCCTATGAACATATATATTGTCGTCTACCATATGGACTAAATTTGAATCAATTTTCCTTCTTTGAATACGATTGTTGTCAAGTTATACCATCATTTAAATATTATCTTGATAACAGAAAACATGCATATAGTAGTAATCATATTTCACTATGAACTACATGTACCATACGATCTCCAATTCAAATATTTGTATCCATTTTATGTTGAATTCAAATCACAGTACATTGGTCTAGGTAGCAAGATGTTTGGGATAATCTAAACCCTGTTTTCATATGTATAATTTTTGGTCGAATTGGGAACAGTTTTGGTATAAGCTTCTTGCAAACCGGAGATTCTCTCAACAAGCCTCGTGGTTCCGAGAGGGAACGTGTCACCTTTGTGTGCGAAATGATATACACTGCCTCCCCCCTGATTTTCTTTACAGAGGCAACAAAGAACTATATGAGTGCCCTGTTAAATTTTGGAATTATTCCGGGTTCGTTTGGCCTTTTTTATACATTAATTGAGTTTCTGGACATTTAATGTGCATAATTCAAATTTGAACTGCAAGCACATGCTTCGGTGCACCAAAGTTGATTGAAAAATCACATGTGTGTCCTTGGGTGAATTTCTAGGTCCCACGCAAGAAATGGGAATGAAATTCAAACATCTGGGCATCGTGACTCGGCCGAGAACATTGAGAAACATGGTTTTTAAATTCCTGTAAATCCAAAACTCGCCTGGAAATCATGAAACTTGGCATGGTGTCATGTCATGGCACTAACATGTTGTGGTAAAAAATTTGGCCGAATTGGAACAAGTTTTGGTATAAGCTTCTTGCAAACCGGAGCTTCTCTCAAGAAGGCTCGTGGTTCTGAGAGGGAACGTGTCACCTTTGTGTGCGAAACGATGTACGCTGCCCCCCCCCCTTGATTTTCTGTACAGAGGCAACATAGAACTATATGAGTGTCGTGTTAAATTTTGGAATTATTCCGGGTTCGTTTTGCATTTTTTATACATTAATTGAGTTTCTGGTCATTTAATGTGTATAATTCAAATTTGAACAACAAGCACATGCTCTAGTGCACCAAAGTTGGTTGAAAAATCACATGTGTGTCCTCGGGTGAATTTCTAGGTCCTGTGCAAGAAATGGGAATGAAATTCTAACATCTGGGCGTCGTGGCTCGGCCGAGAACATTGAGAAACTTGGTTTTAAAATTCTTGTAAATCCAAAACACGCCTGAATATCATGAAACTTGGCATGGTTTCATGTCATGGTACTAACATGTTGTGGTAAAAACTTTGGCCGAATTGGAACAAGTTTTGGTATAAGCTTCTTGCAAACTGGAGCTTCTCTCAAGAAGGCTTGTGGTTCTAAGAGGGAACGTGTCACCTTTGTGTGCGAAACGATATATGCTGCCCCCCTTGATTTTCTTTACAGAGGCAACATAGAACTATATGAGTGTCGTGTTAAATTTTGGAATTATTCCGGGTTCGTTTGGCCTTTTTTATACATTAATTGAGTTTCTGGTCATTTAATGTGCATAATTCAAATTTGAACTACAAGCACATGCTCCAGTGCACCAAATTGGTTGAAAAATCACATGTGTGTCCTCGGGTAAACTTCTAGGTCCCATGCAAGAAATGGGAATGAAATTCAAACATCTGGGCGTCGTGGCTCGGCCGAAAAGATTGAGAAACTTGGTTTTTTAATTCCTGTAAATCCAAAACACGCATGAAAATCATGAAACTTGGATTGGTGTCATGACATGGCACCAACATGTTGTGGTAATTTTGCTGTCCGATTTGCGAAGGCGCACACATTAACAATCAACAAAGTCATTTTGGAACAAGTGTTGTCACGTTACAATTGGAAACACAAGTATTATTGAAACCATGGGCGTTCTACTTACCATTTACGTGCCGCCACGCGTCCCCTTTTTTTATTGGCTAGGAGGCACCGTGCGGGCTAGCTATTTGAGTACGGGAGGCGTGCGATCAGACCCCTGCGCGTGCTTATCGCGAGGAGAGCCCTTTGACCTCCATCTACCACCCACCTCTCTCCCAAGGTCTCCATTAATGGCGCCTGAGCCCCTGTTTAATGGCGTGGCTATGTCTCACTCGACTGAGATTTAAGAGAGAAAAAGAAAATCTGAAAAGAAAATTTTGCACGGATCTTGATGTAAGATCCGACGGACCTATATAGCATCTACTGCGACTTATAGCAAGACTGATGAATATATAAGGACGACGATAGTGGATAATAATTGTCTTACATATTTAGGAAGATAATTAAAAAAGCCACATGCGGCGACGCCCGAAATACACAAGGGCAAAAAAAGAAGGAAGACGCATACAACGATCTGGCTTGCTGATCTCTACTTTCTTGATGCGCTGCAGGTCGCGGAGACTAGTTCTCGCGGCGAGCAGCGATGATCTCTTTCATCAGTTTCATGTCCTTAATACGCTGCTTGGCAGCATCCACGGATTCCTCCAGCAGCCTTTCGTGCTTGATGTGGAGCATGGCATTCTCCTCCATAAGTTTCTTGACGATGATGCTCGTCCTCTTCAACAAGGTAGAGGTCTCCTCCGCTTGCTTCGCCCTTCCAGCGATCTTCGCCCTCAGCAGGTCGCGATCGGCCTGGAGCTTCGCATTGCCCTCCCCTAGTTGCCGGATGATGCCAGTAGCCTGTTCAAACGAGGCTTTCATGTCGTCCTACAACCTCGCCCAGCCGGAGATCTGATCCATCTGGCTATGGACGATCGCATGCATGCGCCTGTAAGAGTCCTCGCCTGCCCGCGAGACATTTTCCCAGGCCGCCGTGGCGCGGGAGGACATCTCTGCTGCATTCACGGCGTGGCAGAACATCTCTGCTACTTCTGCGGCACAGCCGGACCAGTCTGCTGCATCGACGGTGCAGCGGGACCTCCGTGCTGCTTCGGCGGCGCGGCGGGACCTCTGTGCTGCTACGGCCGCGCGGCGGGACATGTCGGCTGCTTTCGCGGTGAGGCGGGACATCTCTCGTGCTTCTGCTTCCATGCTCGCCTCTCCCTGGTGGTAATCTCTCGACCCAGAACTCACACTGGCATGGCAGACGCAAGGGAACGATGATGAATGACTTGTTTGTTTTTGTGGATGAGGAGTTGAGGAGGAATGTGCAGTCATCTTGGCATAGTAGTATTTATAACCGAGTACTAATACGCTCCTAAGTGGGAAACCATTTAGGTTGTGATCAGTGTGAACAGGTTTGCAATTAAATATAGCGTGGTAGTAATTTGGAATGTGACGAGACGCAAGCTCAAAATTTATTGACGGTTCTAGTTTCGAAGTGCGGCACTATTCTCGGATGGCGTAACGTGGGCACGCGTTCTCGGCCGTGGTGTAGCAGTTTTGTAATATGCCATGGTACTTCTTTTTCTACTGCTGTGTACGTGCAATAACTTGCACCGTCGGATACATATCTTACGGTTATTGGGGCGTTCAACAGGAATAGCCTCGTGGCGAGCTATAGACTAGTGTTTTTTTCACACGCATTAGATCGACACATATCATCTCTCTCCCTCTTTCCCACGCACACACCTTAGTCTCTCGGGACTTCTCGCACACACCATCTCTAGCTCCCTATGTCGATGCCACCCACATGCACTTGTACTCTGAGTTTAGTATGTTATACACGAAGAGAAGAGGTGCACGCACGCACTCGTCCTCTCTCACACACGTATCTGTAGCTACGAAATGTAGTGTTCTCAACCATCCGATTGACTCTATCATAGGTTCCCATTGCTCCTTGGCCTTGAGATTGAGAAGTTTAAAACGTGGAGGCTAAGCTGGAGTCGCGAGGTTTTGGTTAATGTGCAGGCCGCACACGGCACCAACACGACACAAGCTTCGTCTGCCTGGTGCGCAGTCGGGTGAGTACTACTAGTAGTAGTACTACTTTGATGTGTCGCGTCAACTCACAGAAGTATGCAACACTTCCTCAACAAACAAGCATATAAGCTCCTTATACTTCTTACCCAAAGGATCTTTATATCCAACAGACACAAAATATCCGTTCGACTGTTGGAAATTACTTTAACTGCTGATCTGATGTCGAAGTAATTGATGCATCGCCACCAAAACGCACCATCTCTTAAGCTAAAGTAGACCAAGCTAACCCCTATATTAGCATATTACTAAGATAAACAGAAGGCACTGTAGAATCATTTAGGAGGTGAGCTTGTCAATCTGAATGTGGAGGGACACCGTCCTCGACAACCCAGCCCCGGCCAGCAGCTTGGGCGGAACAGTGAAGAAGGTCAGCTCCTGCACGGCGACGTCGCCATGATCCTTGCTGCTTGTCACCTCGATTTCCACCTTGACGGCGTCGGTCCTGCCTTTAGGCTCCCTCGGCGGACTGTTCGCCCACAGCTTGGCCATGTAGTGCGGCGGTGGGGATGCCCCCGCTCTGATGCAGATGACCGACATGGCGATAGGCACGCCGATGTCGAGCACGCCGCCGACCAAGAAAAACACGCGGCTGTCCTCCTCCGTGAACAGCAAGAGCCGCGGCTCCGACACTGGCACTTGCAGCTGGAGCACCTTGCCGTACTGGATCCTATGCACACGCATGGGATGCACGGTGCTGATGTGGTGGGGGAGCGCCGGCGGCGGGCCTTCGTAGCCGCAGACGGGCACAGGGCATTTGCAGGGCACGGGCGGACACATGCTCTGGTGATCGGCGAGCTTGTGGTAAGTGACGTAGAGCCCACAGCCTTCGTGCGGGCACTCCACCCTCACCGAGGAGAGGACGGCATCCATCACCGTGTTCCACACGTCGAAGCCGCCGCCGCACTCGCACTTCTGGCACTGCCGCTGGTTCCCGGGGCGCTCGTCGCGGCAGTCCGCGCAGGCCAGGTGCCCTCCCTTGTACTGCACAAATCAATCAAACAGCACATCAATCAAGAAACCTGCACCTTGCTTGATCAGCCGAATGGACGAGGTGTATTCGAACCTCATACACTGGAGGCTTCAAGGGGCCGAGGCACATGGGGCAGTGGAGCAAGGTGAGGTCCATAGAGACCACAGAGAGCTCCATCGTCGGGTCTTGTTCCGTCAGACTGATGTCGCCCTCCTCATGCACAACCATCTCTCGCTTTAGGGCCAGGGCATTAGAAAGTTTTACCATCACATATTCATACTACTTCAAGGTGCATTAAATCAACACATGCAAGTATCAAAAGGAAAGTCACGGCATGCATGCATGCATGCGTTGTAATTAATGCATCAGTAAACGCAAATTATTGAAATATATCGAGTGCACTGCTTTGATGTGTCGCGTCAACTCATACAACAAGGAGAAGTTTGATTACAATGCCCTCTCCCTCGCCCATGAGCTTGGTGGCTCGCAGGACTAGGAGAAGCTTTCGCTACACGCTCTCCCTCCCGCACGCGGTGGACATGCAGCAGTTCATTCGTTGTCAGATGGCCAGAAGCATACTAGTAGTACTCCACTGTAGTAGTACCATCATTTTTCGACTTCCCGAAGAGGTGAAGAGCCAAGCGCAACCCGAACGCTCGTGTGGCAGTTTCATGTGTAGGGGAGGTAGTATAGTGACATAGTCAAGGATAGCGTGTACCGTGCCTCTAAGCTTAAAATCATTGGAGTCGGCTCCATGCTATGAGGCCGGCTTGAAGCATTTTTTTGATTAAAATAATCTTCTGGCCCTACCTGTCATCCTGGTGATTGTAGTTTGCACGCTGATCTGGTCAAGACAAGAATATATATTTTTAATTTGTGGTGGGGTAAATGTTAGAGGTTGCAGCAAATATATTGTACACTGCGTGTCTTTTAGCCAAGTTTAGAGGCAAGCATGTGGGGCCAGTGCTATGATGTGTCGCGTTAACTCGTATAACGAGGAGAAGCTTGATTTTACTACTAGTACGCCCTCTCCCTTGCCCATGCGCGCAGTGGCTCACAGACGAGGACAAGCTTTTGCTTACTACAACAAGCTATCCCTCCCGCATGCGGTGGACGGACATGCAACAGTTGATTCGATACTGTAGAAGTAGTAACATCATTGTTCGTCTTCTCGAAGAGGCGAAGAGCCAAGTGCAACTCGAACGTGGCAGTTGCGAACGCTTGCATGGCAGTCTTTGTGTAGGGGTGGGGCGTGGTGCGGCAGTTTTGTGGCAATTCTTTTCTACTGCTGTTTGCGTCCAATAGGTGCCACCGTCGGATGCAAATCTTATGGTTATTGTGGCGATTGCTAGTAATAGTCATCTGACGAAAATCAAATAATCCCAAAACAAACCTGACCACGTTTCTTGTTTCTAGACATGAATAGGAATCAACCAATGAGAGACGTGGGACGTAGTACCTAGCACGGCATGCAGCGGTCAGTTCAGAGCAAGTACAATAGTGGGCTTATAGCCTGCTTACATGGCAACTTTGCCTATGTGGATGAGAGAGACATAAAAAAGTTAATAATACAGCCAACTGCTGACTATAAGATGTTGCCATATCATTTATAGCCAACACATATACAACAAGCTTAGCTATAAGGTTGGCTATAAGATTAGTACTCCATCTCTTTCCTCACATTTATTGCATTTGCCTCTCATCTTCTCTCTATCTCTTTCCTCACATTTATTGCATGTGCCTTGGAGCACGCATATAGCCAGGCTCTTGCATGAAATTAGACTAGCCACAATGGAGAGTAACATACACTGGTAACATAGACATATCCCTAGACTATGTTACTATCTTCATAGTGGGTAGTAACATAAGGCCCTTCCCAGTGCTCCACGGTGGACAGGTGTCAAGCATGCCACATAAGCAAAAAAATGACATGGCACAACATTTAATGAGGGGAGAGAGCATTTTGGTGACCCTAGGAAGAACCAATGCCAAGCGTGACAACCTAGACAAACCACTTAAATGAAACAACTTGACCAATGCATGAAAGACTTTAGGTGCTAACTCATTAAATAAAGTGTGCTTAGCAACAACAAGTAAGCAACTATGCATTGGGGAGATGAGTTGTTAGGGTATTTAATGCACTTAGCACCTCATCTAAGCACCTTTGCATTGGAAGAGGTCTAAGTGTGGTGTCGTGCAAAGCTTCATTTATTAGGTTATAGACTCATATTGCATTGGGACATGTGATGTTACAGTAACTAGCTAAGTTACTCAAACTACCTCTCTCCTCATTAAGGCTGGTCGTAATGGGACTATCATAAGTGGTATCATGCATGCCAACTAGACTTTTTTTATGATGTGGCACACAATTAAATGAGGAAAGAGAGGATGTGGTATCATATCATGATACCGTATCATATTAAATGTTGTACTACTTTGTGTCATGCATGGCAATTAATAAGGCAAGCTAAGATACTAACTTATGATACTATGCATTACGGAAGTAGTATCATACACTAGTATCATATGCATGATACGAGTAAATGATACTCCCCATTACGACCAGCCTAACTCATTGCCACATAAGCAAATTTGCTGAGTTGGACTTGATGTTACTGCTGAAGTTACTCCCACTGTGGCTAGTCTTACTTTTTTATGTCTCTCTCCTCCACATAGACAAAAATGCCATGTAAGCAGGCTATAAGGCCACTATTGTACTTGCTCTTAATAGTATAGCCCTGTAAACCGGAAAGGAGGGACTACTCCCTCCGTTCCTAAATATTTGTCTTTCTAGAGATTTCAACAAGTGACTACACCATAAATGAGTACATACGGAGCAAAATAAGTGAATCTACACCGTAAATAAATACGTAGTTCTCTTGTTTTCCTCTCCGCCTTGGTCGCGGTGCACAATATTGACACGCATTTACGTTGATACGGCTTGAATGCCAACGAGGCAGAGGGTAGCGGTTCCCGAAACGTTGAACGGTCAATGATGCCTCAGCATTCAATTAGCATGCAGAGGTAAGTAATTAGAGAAGCAGAATGGAGCCAGCACGATGTGAATGCAACGCAGTTTGGACTCTCATATAAAGGCGCCCCACCACTCCAATCCATCTACTCCTAGTCTCTGCGTAACACTGCTCACTCCAATCCAAGACCAAGTGACCAAAACTACAAGCACCTATGGAGGCGATGGATGCGAGCGGCAGTCGGCTGCGCCAGATCATCCAAGACGCCGGCTTGCGGCCCCGCGCCGTGTAGCATTTCCAGACGGTGCTGGCGACCGCCGGCGTCATAGCCCTCGCCGACGCCGGCTTTGCCTCTCGCATGGACGACATGATGGCCCGCTCCATCCGCAAGTTCACCACCGTCAAGAAGCGCACGGACGACCTTGCCGTACTGCTCCAGCCCACACGCCCAAGCTCCTCGTTGCTTGCCACCCTCATCAGCCTCCATGGTGGCGAACTCTTTCAAGCCCTGGTGGCCCTGCAGCTGCTGGAGGTCGGGACGAAGAATGTGCACCTCGACCATGCAAGAAATGGTCGACCTACACGTCCACGTCTACGAGGAAATCATCTACATAGGCCACTACAAGGCCAGGGAGGATAGAACGACGTTGGCCTTCTTCCACCGGCTGGAATCTTTGGACGCCATTATCGAGAAGCACGTTGACCTGGCCACGAAAGCCGCAGCTACTTAGCCGTCGTTCGGTGGGCTGTCGCCCTGAGTCGAGGAGGAGGAGGTCATCGATGGATGCATCTTTCTTCTCGCCTCCTGTAACCAGCACTGCATCGCCTCGTGGCCTTAATGTTTTATTAGTGTATGGCATTTTTATTCCAGTCGTAAATGACATGTGTGATCCCTTGCTCTTATTTGGCGTTAATTATATGTAGTATCACTGTCTTCGTCCGGGTGTACTACCTAGGTCCTGGTTTATTAGTCCCTTTTGTAATTTGTGCAAAATTTTGACCAAAGATTTAATTGACAAAATGTTAGTGCATGTCAATAAAAATTATATCGTTTGATTTGTATTTGAACATAGTTTTCAATGATATAGTTTTGGTGACATGCATGAACCTTTTGTTAGTCAAATTTATGGTCAAAATTTGGCACAGATTACGATGGGGAGCAATAAACCAGGAGGGAGGTAGATTGGTCCGTCACCATCGTGTTTTGTATCTAATTTTGACTTCAGCGACCCAACCTACATGGAGGGAGTACTGTATATATTGGCGTGACAACCAAACTTATATATTCAAAACTGAGCGTTACTGCATGTCACGAGTTCAAAACGAGAAAGTGGAACAAGTATAGCATGCCTGTGCCGTTCGCGTCACACCCCCACACGGTTTGTCCGGCACGCCGCTCAAGCTTGGGAACGCTTGTTGTCTTAGCATTTTCACTGTCAGGTGGGGCCGCAGTTGAGCAAACCGACTATCGGCAAATCCCCACCCCGCCCACCGCGCGTCGGCTGAGTTAGAATTAGAAGAGAGAAACAAGGGAGAAGAGCTAGCTGTAGCACGGACGCTATTGTCAGATGCGACTCGTGTTGATAGAATAGGAGTACTGAGTACTCGTACCTCTTTTTTTTTAGGGGAAAAGTAGTCGTACATCTAGTACCACTAGTTGGGTGCGTGCAACCTATACTTGTCATCACTTTAGGTCTCCTTTTTGAACCGTAGCTACGCTTCATAGTACATTTTTTTCACGCATTTATCCTCCTATATGTACTCCTAGGCTATTTCCACGTGCTCCCTTTCACCGACATATGGGACATAGAGCATCTGGCGTAGTGCATGCATGACTCGGAGCATATGCGACCAAGCCGGTGTACTTTACATTTCAGACCTCATGAATTACATGCAAACCCCCCGCAGAAGAATAAATAAATAAATGAATTACTACATGCAAACCGGATTATTTTCATAGAAACCAGAGCACGTTCATTAAATTTTGGACATAACACATTTATAAAAAATGACCGGGCCTAAACCAGTCTAAGGGCCTCTTTGATTCATAGGATACTAAAAACACAGGAATGGGGAAAGTATGATGGCGATGAACCGAGAGGAGGAGGAAGAGGAGGAGTACTGTACATGCTAGAGACTGGATTGTAGCACATTGTTTTTTATGGCCATATCACCACATTGTTTTCTATGGCCTATCGCCTGCTGGTTCACTGGGCTGCCGTGGTTCGCACTCCTCCGACGTGAGTAGTAGTACTAGTATATACACTATATATACCACATGATTCTTTGCTCCTTCTTACGTACTTCGCCGACATGTGGGAGAGCCAGCATCCGGGTCGACGTGTCATGCACCAGATTAGAGTGGGGAACGGAAAGGGGGCATCACCCCGATCGTAGCGCCAGTAATTAATGACTATAGTGTGTAGTCATATCACAAGACCACGTCTTTCCAGCAGTAACATGCCATCAAATCGCACAGCCCTACCTTTCCAGTAGTAAGTTGAATCCGCTACTCCCTCATCCTCCTCGCCTCTCTGTCAAACCGCCTACGCGAAATCTGCCGCTCGTACTGCCCGAGAAAAGCCCCGCCCTCAACTTTTAACTACTCATAGTATAATTTTATATCGATGAATTGCGCCATGGAGTAGAATACCAAAAGAAAAAGGTGGTACATGTAAACAAATACTCCCTCCGTCCTTGAAAAAGTGTACTTCCAACTTTGTTGGAGGGTCAAACTATCTCAAAGTTTGACCTAGTTTATGCAAAAATATGTCAATGCTTGTGAAACCAAATAGGTATATAACGAAAATATATTTTATCATGAATCTAATTCTACTAATTTGATGGCATGAATGTTGGCCTGTTATTGTATAAATACGGTCAAACATAAAAAAATTGACTTTCCAACAAAGTTGGAAGTACACTCTTTCAAGGACGGAGGGAGTATAGTTCAAGCTCTAGCTAGCGATTCGGAATGTAAACCGTGCATGTGTTTATACATATAGGTTACTTCAAAGTACTGAGTCCATTGATGCAATGTGGTCAAACTGCACCATCGATATCTCAAAGCCAAAATAGTTCAAGCTTGTTCGTTCTATATAAAAAGTATTGTATGTTTATTCACCCGTGGGGTTGTTTAATGAATGGAGGGCCGGGGAGCACAAGTGAACAATACTAGTACTAGTAATTAGGAGTAGTACAGTTAGTCACGTTAAATAGAGAGTTTCTTTTCTTTAATGCCACGTACACAAATTGAAACGCTTGTTGTGGAGAGAAAAAGATAATCACTCCACTATATATGTAGGCAGGGTCCTGAGTGCTTGCTTTACTAGGGTTGCTCTCTTCATTCTCTCATCCTCTCCAGATCTAAACAAGACAGCAGTAGCGACATTTTCTCTCTGCTCACCGCTAGTCACAGATCCGGCCGGATCCCTTCGACCGGTGTGTGTAGGGGACTAGGTGCATCGTTCACGCGGTCATCGGCGGCGAGGGAGGAAACCCACAGCTGCCGGCGGGTCCCGATCCTCTGCTCGTGCCGTTCTCTCCGACATAGCGCCGGCTCCAGAGGTCCTCCGACCCTTCTTCCTCCCTGCCGTATTGTGGGCAGATCCGACCTGCCGCCGGCCTCCTAGCCACATCCCGACGACCCTCAAGTATAAGTTCCTTCAAAAGCGGCCTTGCTCTACTGCCCCAGATCCCCACATGTCTGCATGTGGATCTTTTTCTACTTCCATCAGCTCTTCCAAAGCCACCTAAATTTTTAGTATTATTAGAGGTAAAGCTACTTCATGCAGTCGAATCTAGGACTTGGTTCAAACAGCGAAGAAAGGGGGTAAAGTTGTACTAGCATGAATCTAGGACTTGATTCAAAGAGGAAATAACAGGGGGGGAAGTAGTAGAGACTAGATACCCAACCGGTCTCTTGGTTGAAAAGGGAAATAAAGGGCAAAGGCAGTACAAACTGGATAAGGAACAGATCTATTATTGGTTGAAAAAAGGATAGAAAGTGGCGGCTGGTGGAAAAGTCAACAGAGTATGTCACTATGTCCAGGATTAGATTTGCTGCCCTCACATAGTAAAAGGTCTCCAGGATTAGATTTGTTGCCCTCACATAGTACGAAGAAACTCGACATCACCACTTTATGCCTCCTTGTGGGTACATTGTGTTGATGTGTCCACTGTCACATGTCCTTATACCAACGCTTTGCTGTTGTTAATGTAAGGGCGCATGTAAAATGAAGCAATCACACTGTTACCGTAAGGACATGTCTAACCAATGTTATTATTAATCTAATGCCTTCAGTAATATGATGCAATTAAACTGTGTTACAAATGGTACTCCTGCTATTTTTCCCAGTATCGTAAGTAAGTTGCTTCTTTGCGCTGCTGATTGTCCTGGTGTCCCCACTGTCCCATGCCCTTAAACCAACTCTTTAGTTGCTATTGATCTACTGTATCTGGTAAACAAGCAATGCCACCATTAAAGTAATCCCATATTGGCTGGAGGTAATCCTCCTTTTCAAAAAAAAAGTAATCACATATTTGACAAGTGTCATTGTTGATCGTAATGCTTTCGGTAACATGAAGCAATGCTGCCATTTTAAAATTTCTAATGTCCTTGCATGATTTCCATGAACATAATGAAGATGCTTCATTTCATTTCGTGTATGTTTCATATCTTGTCATTGACCAGTACCTGTTTTCTTTCTATCTTTTTGTGCGGATAGGGATATCCATTTCACCTCGTTGCTATTGTGACCTTTTGGTGAACTGCACAAAACACTTTTTTTGGAATGAGTGACTTGTGCAGTTCAACTAAAATGTCACGTGGGCAATGTCACTCAATTTTGGTGGAACTGCACAAAGGGCGACTAGAGTTTCCAACATCTCCGTGAAACTCTGCCGGTAATCTCATGCAACATTTTATTAGCCTTTGCAAGATGAGCCATTACTATCACCACAAAGGCACTTTATTTTAGTGGAACTACACAAAAGGATAAGCAAATTATAGTTGCACCTTGCATGAGCAGGACAGCCAACCTTAATGTTGCTCAATTTTAGTGCAACTACTTAATGCTAGCTGCATGATGCAATCTTTGCTTCATTTCAGCTGGACTGTGCGAAAAGCTCGCATGAATTGAATCATCCGAGTGGATCTGCAGGTTCACCACATCGAGTCGTGGTGGCGTAGGGCTCCTCTCTCAGTAATGGTTCCCATGATCGGGTATGTTCCTTTTTGGTTGATTTTGAGTCTGCATCCAGCTAGTGATCTTGTGCTACTGTTTTGGCACTGCTACTGCCACTGATAAAATGAAGTAATAATAAATTTAAAATAGAGCTACTGTCTTAGCTACCATTTCATTTCCAATGTAGATAACTTGTAGAAGACCTATCCGGCAGAATCAAGTCCATGTGCACTGCATCAATCACATAGCTGCACTAAGCTAGTTGAGTCCATCACGCCTACCGTTGAGGTGGCACGGGCCACCTCTCTATGTGGTGGGCGCCATAATTTTAGTTGAAATGCACAAAAAAAGTGATTGAAATGAGTCGACGCTCCTCCTTCTACTGCTACACTGAGGTGTTAATGGAAATAAAGTTGATTTAACTAGTGCCAATATTATAGTAATCATGCTCTTTCTTATCTATGCAAACAGGAATACTCAACTACAGATGTTATGATGGTCAAAAGCATTCGCCCAGGGTTGTATGACACGGCTAGCCAAGATGGATTTAATCACGAGATTCACTTTATCCAAAGGCTCTAAATTGCCATGCGTGTGTGCAAGGTGGAAAGAGATATTTCAGGACGTTGACTGATGATTCCACTAGATTCTGCTATGTGTATTTGTTAAATACTAAGGATGAGGCTCTATACACACTACTTCAAAATCTAGAAGGCCCTCTTGTGCATATATTGGAAGTGGTAGTGCCACCAGCGATGCAGAATATTTCAGGTGCCAATGTTTGACCTGCGTGGCCTTAAAAGGACTGGTTTCAATGTTTAAGCAAATCCTTGGATCAAATTGCTTACATGAAGCATCAATCAATTTGTATTTATTTGTTCTCATTCTCACAACGTTTGAGTTGTATAGTTACGATTGGCTCTGAGCTGTGAATCATTGAGATGTGTAGGCATCTTTGTTGTACTTATTATTATTTGAATCTAATGGGTTAGTTCTGAATCTTGCAAGCTGGGAATCATTGTGATGTGTAGGCATCTTTGTTTTACTTATTATTTGAATCATATTGGTTGGTTCTGAATCTTGCAAGCTGGGAAACACGGCATGATGATGCAGAGGACAGCAACCATAACTAGTTGTTCAAACTTGGTAGTATTGTCTGTGTGAAAGTGCGGTAATTCAGCTGATCGTTTGCGTCCTGAGAACAATAATTCTAATTGTTGTGCATGTTTCTCCTGTGGCACTGATAGAATGAGCTAATGCTTTGGTTGTTTTAAGAATAAATTTTTATTAAAGCTAATAAAATTTATGTAAAGTGACCACTAACACTTGCTATAACAGTACCAATACAGACCCGCTCATGAACCCGAGGGGGCATGTTCTGCTGGGCGTGCAGCGGGTGATGGAGGTGTAGTAACTGCTGTCGCCTGTACACACTCAATTTACTGTTGGATGCAGTTCCCCAAGAGCTGAAAAACTAACTGCTGCCGCCGCCTACCCACTCGTTCATCGTTGATTGCAGTTCCCCAAGATTGAAAAATGAACTGCTGCTGCGGCGGTGCCGCCCCCAGTACCCCAGTACACACCAATCGTCTTCATCCCCTGCCCCCAATCCCCACAAACGAGAACCGCCACATCAACTCTGTGTGAGAAGAGACTCCAATGGCGATCCGAGGGGTGAGCCTGCTGGATATGGACTTCACCTTTGAGTTCACCGTTCAGACCCATGGCAGCACCAAGTTGAATGTGATGCGCACCAATGATCCGGACTCGGTGAAGCTCTGCCTCGCCAAGTTCAAGCAGTACCCACAGGAGGAGAAAGCACAAGGTCATGGAACTAGGCCTTGTGCCCATCCATTCGTCTCCTGACAGGGACCAGCGGATCGCCGTCGCCCAGGTATGCGTGCGGGACGAGGTTCTCGTCCACCACTGCTGTAGGGCCACCAGAGGTTCTGGAGCATCTGGTGCAACAAGCTTGTCGACATCCAGAAGCAATACAAGATCATCGGCAACGGGCAGGAGGACTCCGTGGTTGACCTTGCCACGACCATCATCGACCCCTGCTATGCCAACATGAAAGAAGACGTCGATACCAAGAACCTGAACACGTGGGAGGTACCTCTGAATCTAGCCTACATAACCTACGCGGCCAAGGACGCGTACACATGCTACGACATGTACAGGCAGATCTTGGACATGAGGGCGTGTCTGCTTCCCGTAACCGATGAGTACACGGACAGCCGCAGTGTCATGATCAAGCGTGCCAGGAAGGTCTAGATGATGTAATTTATCTATTTAAGCACCTTTATCATCTGAGTGTTTCATGCATTAGCCTATGTGTTGTAATTATCTGTTTTGACTGAAATATTTCGTCTAAGAACCCATTAACCTGTTTGCTTTTTTTAGTGGCTATTTGCTTATGTATGTAAGTAGTTCACTGTGCTGCCGTGCTTTGAATCTCCTTCCTCCCAACATATTCCCCTTCTCAGGTGGACCCAACAGGTCTCGTACACAGACATCTGGGACCAACCACCTATCCATTTGTATTTCTTTATTTTGGTCAATCTTTCGTCCTCTTCCTACAGTGGCTGGCGGCGCTCCCGCGCATGCCTCGGTGACCCATCCTAGCCTATGGCGCTGGCCAGGCCATCCCTCTAATCCCACACATCGGCGGTGGCAGCTCCATCGGCCCACCCTGCACCCGAACAAGTCAACCCTCATACTCCCCTCTGCCTGTGTCTTCCCCAGCTCCGGTTTGTTCGGTCCGAGGTCTCGACGTCGTCCTCCACCTTGGTTCTCTCGCCACGGCGCCGCCGTCTGTCGTTCCCAACATGGTCAACAAAATGAGAGGAATCGGGAGACGACTGTTCGTCGAGAGGCTGACAGTCCCGGGCCCACCAGGTCCATGGCCTAGGTTTTGTTGTTTAACACGCGCAACCCACGACATGCAGACACAGTTGATCCAGCTGGTTTCAACTTTTTTTTGGGGTCCAGCAGGTATCAAGCGGCCTCTGGGCCTCCCAGCCTAGCTTGTCTATAACATCAGCAGCCCAAGTTATGTTTGCTTTTTCAAGACGACGCACAACTCAGTTCTATTTTTCTATAAGAATGCAAAACTGAACCTATGTTTTCCCTTCTATAATAGTATATATATTATTTATATTTATATTTATTTCTTATTTTATTCCATATATATAATAGAAACAACATAAGGTTCCGTTAAACCTGTCGTTCGTCCAACCATTGTATAGACCTTCCCACTTCCTTTATTTTTCGTTTTTATTAATCCTATATCTGAATTTTCTCCCACTTTCTTTTTTGATGTAATCTGAGTTTTCTCCCAGTACTTTTCCGTACAACCAACTCAACTGTCCCACGTCTAGCCTAAAAAATAATAATAGCCTACGTCCTATTAACTCATCAAATTAAAATGATATTTTATTTCGTAAATCGAAAGTTCTTACAAAATAATAATAATAATTGTTTATATATAACTTGGCAAGTTAACTCCTGGTGATTGCGTACATAAGCTGGCAAAGATTTTATAGAGCAATGCAGTAATAGACGTGCAATCATGTGTTTATGTTTTTATAACATTTCTCCGTCCAGCCCAACATGATATTTTCACCCAGCCCAGCAAGTCTGCGGATTTCGAGAAAAGTGCAAATGGGCTTTAAATTCTAACATAATATATAAACGGGCTGCATAGATGCTACATCATTGTTTCACCCAGCCCACCAAATGGACGGGCTGACATGTGGGCCAGTAGGTCGAAGCCTAATCACTTTCGCAAAAAATAAAAATACAAAGGTCGAAGCCTAAGCAAGGCGTTGGATTTACATCCAACGGCCGGCATTCTTCTTCAATCTCTCGTCTTCTTCCCCCAGTGCTGCCGGGACCGCCTGCTCCAGCCTCTGGCATCCAGCGGTACTGTTTTGCGCGCCTCGCAGTGAAATGCTACCCCACCAATGGCCAGGCCATCCCTCCACTCCTCCACACCTCCTGCTATTCTCTGCCAAGTGTAGGCCCACCCCGCACCCGAACCAGTCAAGTTTCCCACTCCTCTCCGTCTGCAACTCCACTGCCGTGTCTTCCCCATCTCCAGGGCGTTCTAGTCTGGGCCTCACCATTGTCCACCGGCCTTGGTGCGCTCTGCACGGTGTGGTCAACATGATCAACAAACAAGAGTCATCGGAAGATGACTGTACGTGGAGAGGCTGACAGTGGGGATGCACCATGCCCATGGACGCATGCATGCAACTGCATCCTTTTTACCCTGAAAAATAATGTTTTCTCCCCCTGACAGCTGGGACCCACCAGCTACATCTTCGCATGCAAGGAAGTGCGTCCTTATTACGGGCAGAAAAATGATCCTTCCCCCTGACAGCTGGGACCCATCAGAAGGTCCTCTGTATTTCGCGAAAAAAGCATTCCCCCGGCTGACAGCTCGGACCCACCAGCTATATCTTCGCATGCAAGGAAGTGCCTCCTTATTACGCACAAAAAAATGAATACCCCCGCTGCTAGGTGGGACCCACCATATTTGAAGGCTGACTTGTGGGCCTACTAAGTTGACGCGGACGGAGGGCTTTGTCAACTTAGTGAATATAACCGATTCTAGCTCCAGTGACCGGACGATGTCCATCCAACGGCCGTAGTGCTTCTTCAACCTCTGGACTTCTTGCTCCAGCTGACCAAACCAGCGCCTGTCGTGCCGCCTGCTCCTGCCTCCCGTGGCCGGCTCTGCTGCCGCGCAGGCCTCAACGCCCCACCCTACTCCCATCGCTGGCCTGGCCATCCCTGTACTCACCCAGACCTGCTGTTATTCTCCGGCGATGGTAGCCTCACACTGCAGCCCAACTAGTAAACCCTCGTATGCCCCTCCGCGTGGGAAACAACTACCGAGTCTTCCCCGGCTTCGGGTCATTCCCTTCCTAGGCCTCGCCGTTGTCCACTGCCTTGGTGCCGGCATGGTCAACGTGGTCAAGGAATGACTTACATCGGAAGAGGACTGTACGTGGAGAGGCTGACAGCTGGGTCCACGGCCGCAGCAAGGAAGTGCCTCCTTATTACACGCAAAGTAATGATTCCTCCACCTGACAGCAGGGACCTACCGGAAGGGCCTCTGTATTTTGGCTTAGCTGTATTTTGCGAAAAAATGTTTTCCCCCCTGACAACTAGGACCCACCAGCTATATCTTCGGATGCAAGGAAAGTGCCTCCATATTAGGGGCGAAAAAAATGAATCCTCCCCCTGACAGCTCGAACCCACCATCAATAACTTCGCACGCAAGGAAGTGCCTCCTTATCCTCCCTGACAGCCGGGACCCACCTGGTCGAAGCGTACGTAGTGTTGTCACGAACATGTACGTACATACTGGTCGATCGGTCTCTCTGCAACGATGAACCGTGGCCGAGCAAGCAGCGGCACGTGTAGTAGTAGAGCCCCCGACGTAGCAGTTCAGGCAGTCCCTTCTAAAGCGTGTACATGTACGCACAACCACATGCCAAAAAATACGGCCACATACGTACATACGGGCGGGGTCTCGAACGCGTACTCACGCATATGTACGGCCAGGGCTCGTGTACATGGAGAGGTAACGGAAGGCAGCAACGGCGTCCTGTTCATAGGGCAGCCAACCAGCTGGGTCAGAACGGAGAAACAGCATCCTGTTCATCAGGAGGCAACAGACTGGGTTGGAATGCATCCTGTTCAACGGGAGGCAACCGGCTTGGACGGAACAGCTGAAACGGGGTCTGGCGTACCGCAGTACGGAGGAAACGGCCTTCTGTTCGACCGGCTATGGTCGAAACGGCATCCTGTTGATCGGGAGGGGTTTGGCGTACCGCAAAACGGAGGAAACGGACTTGTGTTGGAGCGCTACGGTCGAAACGGGGGTCCTATTCATCGAGAGGGGTGTGGCGTACCGCAAAACGGAGGAAATGGACTTGTGTTGGAGCGCTACGGTCGAAACGAGGGTCCTATTCATCAGAGGGGTGTGGCGTACCACAAAACAGGACTCCACGGGCTACTATTCACCCACCGTCGACTTGCTTCAGCCTCCACCTGCACTGTTCATCCACCGCGTCTTCCTCCTGCCTCCACCAGACACTGTTCATCCACGGGCTACTGTTCATCCAGCCCTCCACTGGCTACTGTTCAACCAGTCCTCCACGGGGTCCTGTTCATCCACCCCGAACCAGCTTGGCTGTGGCGGCCTCCTCTCGGGGTCCTGTTCATCCAGCGGCAACGGCCTACTACTACTACCACGGGGTCCTGTTCATCCAACCCCCACCGAAAACTGTTCATCCAACCCCAACCACATATGTCTCGACTCGTTCAACCAACCCCCACATTCACTGTTCATCAACAGGCAGCAGGTTCGATTGGCTTCAGTAAGCAGCAGCAGCGATCGATCGCTCGGGTTCAGTTAGCAGCAATAGCGAAGGAATCGCTTGGTTTCAGTTAATAGCCAAAGGATCGATCGCTTGGGTTCAGTAACGTAGCTAGTGCAATCGCTCAGGTTCAGTAAGCGAATGCCTCGCTCGGGTTCAGTTAGAGCCCAACGCCTCGCACACACGCGTGTATGTGTACGAGAGAAACGCGCAATCCCTCCTTGCATCGCTCGGCCCCGACCACCCACCGTAACCGGGAACTCCCTGAAATTTTCCTCGCCCTCGCTTCTACCTTGATTTTTTCCGTCATGGACGGCCCAAAGAATGTCATGCAGGTGCGTCTCCGGCCCGTCCATGACGAAAAGCCCATTTTCTGTCATGATTTTTTTTCATAGAAGTAGGATCCCACCATATCTATGATGATACGTGCTTTTGTCACAATTATCGTCATAGAAGTGTCATAAGCATGACAGAAAAAGGTTTCGTTCGGCCCAAAATGTCACGGATGTGTCTTTTTTTTGTAGTGATATCTGAAAGTAGCCCAAGCATCCTCTACTACTTTGGTTTAGGTGCTATTTATCTTGCTCTGTGTTGACATATTTTCTTCTTCCGTAGATGCAAAGCATCCAGAATGTGATCAATCATATGCTCGAGAATGGCATTGAGACCTTTCATCACTGGATAATGGCATTTATATGCGGTTCTAGTCCTTTCACGGTGCAGGTGAACTGGAAATTCTATCAAAGACAACTGTCCTTTCTTTAGTGTACATGCATATGCATGATATTACATGATTAAACATACCATTTTTAACTTCATTTAGTTGTCTATATTATGCTATATGTGCTATTACCAACAAAAATAGTGTTACCTCTGTACCAGGCCTGCCAAACATCTTATATTTTGGTACAGAGGTAGTATTTTTAGCCTGCAAAGCGACTCATATGCCCAATATGCCAATAATGTGTTTGCACCAGTGAGGAGATAACTTATTTTTTACATTGTAAGAAACATATCATGTTTCTTCCCCAACATTTAAGTGTGTGCCATGTTATCTTTGTTCATGTTGCTGGCTGTACATTTTCAGTATTCTCAGGATATATCTTATTATGATGATCTTCCGTACTGCTCCGGAGCCGACAACTTTTTGGACTGCTCAATGTTTAAAACCAATGAGACTACTTTTTTGGTTGTTGGCTGGAGCTATCACTATGACTGAAATTTTCTTTTCACCCAGGTAAATTTATATGGTCATCAAAAACCAATGACGGGTCAACACTTGTCAGCAGTTTGCAATTTGTATTACAGTATACCTAAGCCAATGGTCTGACAATGTTGTTTTAGTTAGGAAATGTAGAAAACATGGTCATAATTTATGTAGATTTGACAGTCCCTTCAAACTGCAGTCTTCGATCTTGAGTGGACAATCTAACTATATGTTTCCTTATAGAAAAATTGACTATATGTTCCATGAATTGACGCCTTATTTTGGCCTGATCAGATTAAACTAGGTCTTGATTTGAAGGTCCAGTTAAGGCAGCTGGTACTGGTTTGTTTGTTGTAATACTAATTGTGCTATTTAGACAGAGACATGTGGTCTTTCTCATTCCTCGACGTTTTCCTTTGCTACCAAGATTTTTCCTTCTAGGTTGTCAAAAAACCTTCTACAAGTCATCATGATCTGGGACATAGAAGAAGAGAGCCGACGAGAAGTCGCACAGCGGTTCGCTCCGGTGTTGCTGCCAATGGCGCTGCGCAAAGTGCAGATTGCAGGCTAGATACGTACGAGTCCATCCCTACTTCACGGTGTGGAAGCAAAGGAAATTGAGTCAATTAGATAGTATATTTGGTTATGAAAGTTGTCTTTTGCGTATGCAGTTTTGCCATTATTTTGTAAAAGCTTTGAGTTTTTGATAATGTAATTGTCTTACTAATCACACTTTTAATCTATTCGTGACAAGGCTAAGAGCCAGGTTATGCACAAACTGTTCATGTTTCCTTGATGACTGCTATTGTCATAAGATTCTTTTCAGCATTTAAGTAACACCGATCCCACTTTCAGTTATGTGTGCAAAGGCCAGTTGCAAAATAATGACTGCTCCTTGCGGGTTGTATATTTCCTACTTCCAGGATTATCTCATTATGCTTTTCGCACCATGCTGATTTGTGAACGAGAACCTACATGATCACCCACCCTGATTTTTGAATTCGTAGTCACATCCAGACACTCAGGTATGCAATATGGTTTTGCTCTTTTTGTGTGATTGTCAGCATTCCCCACTATTTTTTATGATCAGAGAAAAGCAAAAGGAGATTTCACTCTACAATGGATGTCTTTCTCCTAGGCATATGTAATTTCACCGCTCTGGTTACCATCTATCCTTGATGGTGACGATGCTCTACCTTAACGCGGTCCAAGTCTACCTCCGCCAAGTACGGTGCCACGAGGAAACACCCAAGGTAAATGTTTGTGTGGATGCTAATATAGATTAACTACAGATATGTACATCGATCCCATCAGTGATCACCTTGTAAATCAGCAGCAGCCAGCAGTACACGAATTCACTTATAAATACTAAAAAAATCCTACTTATTTTAACTCAAAATTAAGCTACTATTGTTCTAAAAATGTTAGGATTACTTGACTTCGAAAACATTATTCTGGTTAAATTTAAGGTGACCTGCATATACTTATGCTTTAGTTTAATCTTTCAAAGTGGAAGTTTAAAATACTTATTTTAGATTTTATATGGTAGAGAAATTATTTGATTAGAAATTATTATGGATTTTTAAATAACTTTAACATTAGTTTTAAATCCATATTGATAAAAGTCACTCACAATTAAAAAAATGCAGCAAAATTTAGATTATAATTATGTATTATTTGGAACAACCATCAGGAGCCGCCAAAACTAGCCGAGGAGGTTTGAGAAAGAGCTCGCGGGGTTAATACGCCGGCAGGGTCGGCCGACGGACGACGTGGGATGCTCCGACAAGGTCGAGCGACAGGCTAAGCTTAGCCGTGCGGAACGCTTCAAAGGCAATGGACGGCAAGGGCAATAATAAGTGGCAATACAAATGGACGTGTGTTGAAATAGAGGGTATGGGCTTGTCAAGGTCTTGAGTCATGCTTACCTTGGAAGGAAACATATGATATTATTATTTTCACACATTGCAACACACAGTTTTACAATTTTTTTGCCCGTTGCAACGCACGGGCATTTGTACTAGTAAAGTCTCAAGCATACTCATATCATTCCTATCCTTAAGATTGGGCGACTATATGGATATATATATATGTGTGTGTATGTATATATGCAAGATTCAAAGGGGTTAAGTGTATACATACCTCATACTTCTGTTTCATCAAGTTCACTAAGCCGGCCTCCATGTCATGGCTTGTATAAAGGCGGCTTAAATAGCATGCATGCAACTCGCTTGCGCTGAATGAGGAATAGTTTTCCAAATCCAGTTTAGCCTTGCCCTTCTCCAATGAAGGTGTTTCCTCCTTAGCTGAGTGCTTGGCTAGCACTCTGGAGACTTCGGGTGCCTTAAAAGCGGGCCCAGTGATAGCAATATCATCAACATTATCATCAGTCGGGCTCTTGTCAGTAGATTTGGCAGGAGAGATAGGCTTAGGACTTGGCGGGTCATGGCTGGCCACCGGGTTAACATCAGTATCCATGGGCTCAAAAGCTGCAGCGTCAGTCTATGGAGGCGGGTCATTTTGCTGGTTAATAGGATCTTCAGGATTCTGGATTGGGGCCTCAGGGGTCTCCAGCACCTGCTTCTCCGGCTCGGAAGCCTCGAGGGCCTAGGAAGAGCCGCCCACCTTTTGCTTTTTACCAGTTTTCGCCTTGCCGCTGTGACAGCAATACAAGAGTTTATGAGTATATGACAACAAGTTTTTTATCAACAAATAAAAGCACTTACCCCTGGGCAACAACGAACACAGGCAGCTGTGTTTGAGATGAGTTGCCAGACGAAGGTGGCGACTCCTGGTAATCAGAGTCAGAAGGGTTAAGAGGATGTCTAATAAGACCGGCTTTGGGTAAGGAAAAGGTTGGGCTGTGTGGCACCTCAGCTGGCCGCTTACGGGCGGAAGGTTCGTGATCTAACCCGGCCATTAAGTCACCAGAGCCGCCACTCCATGTTTGGCATCTTGCGTCATATTGATCCTTCTTCAAAACAAAGTTTGGGTCTAAATAAGAATTTGGGTGAGAAAACGGTACTTTCCGGACAACCCGCCTCATTCCCCTTGGAGGTGGCGAGTCTGAGCCGGAAGAGATAGAAATTACCTCTTGATTATCAGCCCGGCTCTCAGCACCATAATCCTGTGAGTAAGAAGCATCAGCTAAATCCTTAAAGAGACGGCCAAGAGAGTCAAATTTTACCTCAGATTGATCATCAACTTCCAAAGACTCGCTCGCAGCGGCCGGCTTAGTCTTCTTTGGCTTCGGGCCACTCTTCTTTTAGGGTGCAGCAGATTTTATTTTCCTCTTCCAAAAGGCTGAGTCAGGCTACATGATGAGAACAGATTGATAATAAGCCACAAAACAGAGTCAAAAATATTTTTAAACCAGACATAAGGTAATACTTACAGCTGTGGGCGGGTTAGCATTGGAAAACGGAGGTAATCCAACTTTGTTGCAATTCTCTTGTGACTCTCCAAGTAAGGAGTTAACAGCTTCAAAGATTTCTTCAGCAGTAAAATTGTCAGACCCATACCGTTGAGGGTCATCTGACTCGCCAGAATACTCGCACATTAAGCTAGGCCGACGACTTAGAGGAAGAATTCTCCATGAAACCCGGCAGCGGGCCAAGTCGACCCCTATCAAGCCATTGGCTAGCAAAGCTTTTACTTTGGGGTAATATTGGAGAGCCTCAGTATGTTCAGTGGGAAGAAGCTTGCTGGGTGGGTCAAAATCGATGGGGAGACGGTTAGCCCAGTAACCTAGCAGAGGGTTTTCATTTGCTGGGGCAATATTTTTGCAATAGAACCAGGTTTTAACCCAGCCCTTGGGGTGGCTCAACAAAACAGCGGCAGGAAAGCAGTCGTCTCGGCGTCTCTGAATTGAGATTCCGCATAGTTCTTGAAATGGACCACTAGCACATTCAGTCTGGCGGTTCGAATAAAAGAACTCCATGAAGAGAGCGACGGTGGGTTGTACTTGCAAATAGACTTCACAAAATATTTGAAAGTGGCAGTGGTTTGTTATGGAGTTTCGGCCTAGGTCTTGAGGATGGAGGTTGAAGTAATGCAAAACATCTCGAAAGAATTTTGACCCGGGCGGTGTGAAGCCCCTAAGAATGTGGTCAGTAAAAACAATCACTTCTCCCTCGCCAGGATTAGGGACATTTTCCCCCTGGATGAGCCGCCAACCAATTTCTTCCTGAGCCGCTAACAGACCTTGATCTACATAATCTTTGAGCATCTGCTCGGTAACCAGAGAAGGACCCCAGTTGCAAAGGGTGGTTTTTGCCATGTTGAGCCGCCTAAAGATATGAAGGCGAGTTAAAAGCAAAGTACAAAGGTAAGCCGTCTTAAGCTAATGGCTGGTTAACTAAAAGAAGCAGTATCTGGAATTATTGGCGAGTTACAAGTTCATTGTTAAGCCGCACAAAAGAGGGGCGGGATAATTAACTATGGACACAAAATGGCTGAATTTTGCCAAGTATGGGGCAAACAGGTTTCGTAGTTCACAGCTATATTTACGGATCTATGAACAGTGCAAAAAGGAGAATAATTGCTGACCTAAAAAAGCCAGTGACGGAAAAACTAGCAGGTTGTGTACTGATTCTAAAGAGGAAGCAATCTGCTCAAGATATAAGATGAAGGCTAAACTGCTACCGCACTACTCTTGCCTCGTTTTTGGATTGAAATATGGGTTCTACTCAAAAAGTAAGATGAACTTAGATGAACACGGATGAACTCTATGAACTTGGATGACTAATGCAGATCTGAGTGAGGAGAAGAATGAAACCTGATGGTGCTGAAGGAGAAAGGATGTGAGCCACAGAACTCTGGTCACAACCGGTTGACGCAGCGGCCTCGACGGAGCAGCTGGCATGGTTCGGCTATTGCGGCGGAGCTCTGGACGCGGCGGAGGTTGCGAGGAGGAAGAAGAAGTGGGGGCGATGGGCTAAAGATAAATGAGATGGACCCCCTCGCTCATTTATAAGGGGAAAATGGAGCAATGAAACGGCAGGCCCGAAGATTGATACGTCTCCAATGTATCTATAATTTTTGCTTGTTCCATGTTGTTATATTATCATTCTTGCATGTTTTACAATTATTTTATAGCAACTTTATATCATTTTTTTACTAACCTATTGACATAGTGCCTAGTGCCAATTCCTATTTTTTGCTTGTTTTTTACTTCGCAGGAAATCAGTACCAAATGGAGTCCAAATGCAGCAAAACTTTTTGGAGAATTTTTCTGGACCAGAAGACACCTGTTGGGCCAAAGAAGTATCAGAGCGGGGCTCCGAGGGGAGCACAACCTACCTGGGCGCGCCTGGGGGCCCAGGCGCGCCCTGGTGGGTTGTGCCCACCTCGGTCGCCTCCCGCACCGCCTCTTCGCTCTATAAATACCCCGAAAATCCAAAAACCCTTGGGGAGTCGACGAAACACAATTCCATCCGCCGCAAGTTCCAGAACCATCAGATCCAATCTAGACACCATCACGGAGGGGTTCATCATCCTCATTGGTGCCTCTTCGATGATGCATGAATAGTTCATTGTAGACCTTCGGGTCCGTAGTTAGTAGCTGGATGGCTTCCTCTCTCTCTTTTGATTCTCAATACAATGGTCTCTTAGAGATCTATTTGATGTAACTCTTTTTGTGGTGTGTTTGTTAGGATCTGATGAACTTTGAGTTTATGATCAGATCTATTTTATCCATGAAAGTTATTTGAGTCTTCTTTTGATCTCTTATATGCATCATTATTTATAGCCACGTATTTCTTATTGAATCTTTGGTTTAGTTAGGCCAACTAGATCGATTTTTCTTGCCATGGGAAGAGGTGCTTTGTGATGGGTTCGGTCATGCGGTGTTCTTTCCCAGTGATAGAAGGGGCAGCAAGACACGTATTGATTGTTGCTATTAAGGATAAGATGATGGGGTCTATTCCTACATGAATAGATCTAGTCTACATCATGTTATCGTTCTTATTGCATTACTCCGTTTCTCCATGAACTTAATACACTAGATGCATGTTGGATAGCGGTCGATGTGTGGAGTAATAGTAGTAGATGCAGGCAGGAGTCGGTCTACTAATCTTGGACATGATGCCTATATATTGATCATTGCCTAGATATCATCATGATTATTTGAAGTTCTATCAATTGCCCAACAGTAATTTGTTTACCCGTCGTATTGCTATTTTTCTCGAGAGAAGCCACTAGTGAAATCTACGGCCGCCGGGTCTGTTCTTTATCATATTTGCTTTCCGATCTACTATTTGCCACTTTTATTTTCAGATCTATTATTCTAAAACCCAAAAATACCTTGCTGCATTTTTTTGTTATTTTTTTTATTTTGTGTTTTACAGAGATCTATTTATCCAATCTACTAGAAACCAATCAATCTTTTACACGAGAGGGATTGACAACCCCTCTTACGCGTTGAGTTGCAAGTATTTGTTCTTTGTGTGCAAGTACCGTTTACATAGTGTTGCTTGGTTCTCCTACTGGTTCGATAACCTTGGTCTCATAACTGAGGGAAATACCTACCGTAGCTATGCTG
This sequence comes from Thinopyrum elongatum, assembly GCA_011799875.1. NCBI lineage: Eukaryota > Viridiplantae > Streptophyta > Magnoliopsida > Poales > Poaceae > Thinopyrum > Thinopyrum elongatum. The sequence continues at coordinate 132,046,542 of CM022303.1, forward strand.
CATCATCCCTTCCTGTTCGGGGAAAAACTGATGCGGACATCAGCCATCAAGAAAGGATTTCTGGCGCCATTGCCGGGGAGACATCATCAACATCTATCAGGTTCCTAATCACAAGTCTCATCTCCTTACAATTTACATTATTTGCCATTTGCTTCTCGTTTTCATCTCCCCCACTTCACAAAAAAAATTGTCATTTTCTTTGCCCTCTTTTTCGTTCGCCGTTTTCTCGTCAGATCTATTTTTGTTTGTGTTCTTGTTTGTGTAGTCACGATGTCTCAAGATAATTCCAAGTTGTGTGATTTTTTCAATACCAATAATAATGGTTTTATTAGCACTCCGATTGCTCCTCCCGCCACTAGTGTGGAGTCTTGTGATATTAATACCGCTTTGTTGAATCTTGTTATGAAAGATCAATTTTCCGGTACTCCTAATGAGGATGCCTCGTCCCATCTTAACACATTCGTAGAATTGTGCGATATGGAAAATAAAAAAGATGTGGACAATGATATTGTGAATTTGAAATTATTTCCGTTCTCTTTGTGTGATCGTGCAAAATTTTGGTTTTCTTCTTTGCCTCATAATAGTATCGATTCTTGGAATAAGTGCAAAGATGCTTTTATTACTAAGTATTTTCCGCCCGCGAAAATTATTTCCCTTAGAACTCAGATCATGAATTTTAAGCAACTTGAGCATGAACATGTTGCACAATCTAGGGAAAGAATGAAATTAATGCTAAGAAATTGTCCTACTCATGGTTTAAATCTTTGGATGATTATACAAAAAAATATGCTGGATTGAATTTTGTTTCTAGAAATTTTTTAGATTCCGCCGCGGGAGGTACTTTTATGGAGATTACTTTGGATGAAGCTACTAAATTGCTAAATAATATTATGGCAAATTGTTCACAATGGCATACCGAAAGAGCACCTACTAGTAAAAGAGTTAATTCGGTTGAAGAAATTTCTACTTTGAGTGAAAAAGTTGATGCTCTTATGAAATTGGTTTCCAATAAAAGTGCTCCTATTGATCTTAATGATGTGCCTTTGTCTACTTTGATTGAGCAAAATAGTGATGCCGTAGATGTGAATTTTATTTCGCGAATCAATTTTAATAACAATGCTTATAGAGGTAATTTTAATCCTAGGCCATTTCCGGGAAATTCCTCTAATAATTATGGTAATTCCTATGGTAATCCTTCTTAAAATAATAATTGGAACACCTCTGATCTTGAGAATAATATTAAAGAATTTATCAATGCTCAAAAAGTTTTCAACAATACGATAGAAGAAAAGTTCAATAAGATTGATGATATGTCTAGAAGCATTGATAGAATTTCTCACGACGTAGAAAATCTCAAGTTGAAAAATTTTGTGCCTAAGGTTGAAGAATCAATTAAAGCTTTATATGTTTCTATGGATGAAAGTAAGAAAAGAACCGTTATGCTTAGAGCTAAAAGAGAATTTTTAGAAAGAGCATTTTCTACCGATTGCTTTCATAAAACTGATGAAGATATTAAAGTGATTGGTGTTTCTTCTATTGATTCTTTGTTTAGTAAGATTCAAATTGATGATAAAGGGACTGAATAAGAGTCAACTTTAGTTAGAAGGCGTCCCGATAATTTGAAGGGTGAAAATCTTGTTGAGAAAATTGATTAAAGTGGGTTTGGAGAGGTCAAAACTTTAACTGGTGATGTGCCCACTCTTTTGGATTACAAAGACTTTAATTATGATAATTGCTCTTTGATTGATTGTATTTCTTTGTTGCAATCCATGATAAATTCACCCCATGCTTATGAACAAAATAAAGCTTTTACTAAACATATCGTAGATGCCATGATGAAAGCTTTGGAAGAAAAGTTGGAATTAGAGAAATCAATTCCTAGAAAATTACATGATGAATGGGAACCCACCATTAAAGTCAAGATTAAAAATTATGAGTGTTTTGCTTTGTGTGATTTGGGTGCTAGTGTTTCCACAATTCCGAAATCTCTATGTGATGTGCTTGGTCTTACCGATATGGAAGAGTGTTCTTTAAATTTGCACTCGGTGGATTCTACTATTAAAAACCCTATGGGAAGAATTAATGATGTTCATATTCTTGCAAATAGGAATTATGTGCCTAGAGATTTTTATTGTTCTTGATATTGATTGCAATCCATCTTGTCCAATTATACTTGGTAGACCGTTTTTACGCACTATAGGTGCCGTGATTGATATGAAAGAAGGCAATATTAAATTTCAATTTCCACTAAGGAAGGGTATGGAACACTTACCTAGAACAAGAATAAAGACACCAAATGAATCAATCATGAGGGCATCCTATGGATCTAGAAATGAAGTTGATAATACTTGAAGCTATGCTTTATGCCCAGCTAGGGGCGTAAAACGATAGCGCTTGTTGGGAGGCAACCCAATGAATAAATTTTATTTTTGCCATTTTCTTTCTGTTATTGAGTGTTTGCACAATTATGCCTCTGTTATGATTGTGACACCCCCGGCTCAATCGTGCACTAATCATACACGCAAATGCACATGATCAAGCCTAAGGACTCACGGGAAGATATCACAACACAACTCTAAAACATAAACAAAGTCATACAAGCTTTATATTACAAGCCAGGGGCCTCGAGGGCTCGAATACATAAGATCGCATACAAGCGTCAGCAGAAGCATCAGATATCTGAGTACAGATATAAAAGAAAACACAGATAAGCCCTTGGAAGGCGGGCCAAAGGAAACACTACAATCGAAAGGCGCAGGCCTCCTGCCTGGGACCCTCCGATCCTACTCCTGGTCGTCGGCCAGCTCGTAGAAGTAACCACTCTCGAGGTGGTAGTGGTAGCGATCGTCGACGGGGGTAGCTGTCTCAGGGGCTCCGTCATCTGGTTGCATCAAAAGGATAAGGGAAAAAAAGAAAGCAAAGCAACCGTGAGTACTCATCCGAAGTACTCAGCAAGCAAGGATCTACACTACATATGCAATCATTATCAAAGGAAGGCTGTATATGTGGACTGGGCTGCAGAAATGCCAGAATAGATAGAAGGCCTACTCCTATCGAAGACTAGCATCTTCAGAGGTCTTGCAGCATTAGAAGAGTGTAGATTAGTACCGTATAAGGTAGTAGTATCATTAAGTCTCATCCTCACCCAGAGATCCTTTCTCGACTCCCTGCGAGAAAGCAATCCCACAGCCATACAGTCATCAACCTCGTCCTGAGATCCCCTCTCGACTCCCTGCGAGAAGCAATCCCAGAGCCATATATCCAGGTATCATCTCACGGTCTAGTTGTGTCGATCGGGATACAACTCCGAGTGTCCTTTACCATAGGACCGGCTATCGATAGATGTGTTCTTCCCTGCAGGGGTGCAGCAACTTACCCAACACGCTCGATTAACTCCGGCCAGACACACTTTCCTGGGTCATGCCCGGCCTCGGCCAAACGATACACCGCAGCCCTACCTACAGCTCAGCAGAGAGGTCCCCGCCGGTCTACATCCTAAGCGCTCAGGGGTCATGGGCCGTCGCCCTGTGCACTCCGGGTCATTGCGAGCAGGGTGGATACCAGCGCCAACGGCACGATCCGACCCGGCCTCAATGCTGAACTTGACATCTGACAGAACTGTCGGCTGATGCTATGATGCAGAACGCCCATACTATGCCCACGTGATGGTTAGTGCTATCAGGCCAGAGGCCTGCTCGGATCAAATATCCAAATCATTAGTGGACTAGGGCTTGCGGTAACGAGCAGAGACTCATGAAAGATGTGACCCCGTCGCCCCGTCTCGAGGACTTGCGGCAAGGGCCAAGAATGCCTGGCCACGCCTCGTATTCATCACTCGGGCACCATCCAGGCAACCCGTCTTCACATCACACGCGGGTACCCCTCAGGGTCGACCCGCCTTTCCAAGTAACAGTGTAAAGCCCAAGTATCCGTGTATCCATAACATCAAGGGAATCCGTGGTACCACCCTCGATGGATACCCACTCGATGTAACTGTCAAGGTGAATGTAGGAGGAATCACCCTCGATGGGTTCACACTTGATGTGTTGCACGACTGGGTCGTATCGGAAGTGGAGAGGGAGGAATCACCCTCGATGACCACGACCGAATAGCTACTCTAAAGAGTTAACATGTGAAGTGCTACAAGAGGTTTCACCCTCGGCACTCGAAAGTTAATCTGCAGTGTCGATACAACTAAAGGGGGGTGATGTGCGGTGCCGGGACCTAGTCTTCGATCCCGTTGCTCGGGTTTTCTGATAATCCAGCGGGGCAGTCGGGACTAGTGGGGTCACTGATAGGTCTCTACCCAGCCTATACTATACAGTTTAGGGTAAGCAGGTAACGTTTCAATTGCAAGTTACAATAAACAGGTTATGCAACAGAATAGGTAAAGCAGTAGCAGCAGCATTTCTAATGCAAGCATGAGAGAGAAAGAATAGGCGATATCGGTATGCTCAAAGAGGGGGTGCTTGCCTGGTTGCTCGGCAGCAAGGGCAAGGTCGTCAATGGTGTCGTCGGTCTCCGGAGCTACGTTGGTACTGGGAACTGCGTCGGGGTCTAACGAGAGAGAAGAGGGGGAGGAAACAGTAAATATAAAGCAAACAAGAGCAACACAAAGCACGACATGACAATATGCAGTGCCGGGTGTGTCCTAACGTAAGGTTGCACGTTACCGAGGAAGGGGGAATCCATCCGGGAATGTTTTCCCGGTTCCGGACATTTGTCAGACAGATGACCGGAGGGGAACGGTTCCATGTTCGGATAGTTAGGGACGTTTGACGGATGAACGGACCACGAATTCGGATTTGTCTCGTCGTTCTGAGCAACTTTCATGTATAAAGTTTTTCGATCTGAGCTACGGATTAATTTATATGAATTTCTAAAGTTTTATTGATTTACTGGAACTATTTAAATTATTAAATCCAACATTATCCGAAACAGTAACTGTGACATCAGCATGACATCATAGTGACATCAGCGGTCAACAGGACCAGTGGGTCCCACCTGTCAGCGTCTGATTAGGCTAATTCGTGACTAACTAAACTAATTACAGATTAATTAGGCTAACTAATTAATTAGTATAATTAAACAGAGTTAATTAGGTTAATTATTTAATTAATTAGTTAATTATCTATTTCTTTTAATTATTTTTTTGTTAAACCAGGGCTGGGCCCCACGTGTCTGTGGCCAGGGGCCAAACGGGTGCGGCGACGGACGTCGTGTGCGGGGTGAACCCGCCTGGGCACCCGCCCAACTCAGCCGTGGTTGGGCGCGGCGCGCGTAGGTCGGAGGAGGCGAGGCCCGGCGAGGCAGGGACCGCGGCGGCTCTAGGCAGCGGGAGCGGGGAGGGGTGCGAGTCGGCGTCGCGGAGGACTTGCGGCGGCGGCGAGGCAGTGGGAAGCAGCAGCGGCGGCGGCTGTGTGCGCGCACGTGCGAGCACGCAGGGGCGAGGCAAGGCGCGGTGCAGGGCTTGCGAGCGTGCGCGCGGGCGGCGATGGTGAGCGTGAGCGAACGAGGGGTGACCGCGGCGAGCAGCGGCAGCCCGGACCGGGGGCGAGCACGGCGGTGAAAGGAGCAAGCGGGAGACAGGAGGGGTTCTCACCCCCATGGTAGATGAACATGGGGCCGGCGAGGCTCAACGGAGCCGACGAGGGAGAGGTAAGGATGCGAGGCGACGGCGGCGGGGCGGCGAGTGGCGGCTCCAGGCGACAAGGCGATGGCGTCGAGCGGCGAGGCAGCGACGTCGGGCCCTTCCCGATCCAGACCGGGTCGGGGAAGGGGAGGAAGAGCGAGAGGGAGCGGGTGACGGAGGTGCTGCAGGGCGGAGGCGGCGATCCTCGGGTGCGGGCACGCTGAGCGGCGAGCGACGGCGGCGGTGTCGGGGCACCCTCGGGTGCGGGAGAGGGGAATGGGATCGGGGAGAGATGGGGCTAGGTTAGGGTTTGGTGCGGGCGAGGCCATATAGGCCAGGGGGTCGGGGTGGGCCGGCCTGGCAGGCTGGGCCGTTTGGCCCAGTTGGCTGGGGGGGTTCTTTTTTTATTATTATTTTGTATTTGCTTTTCTGTTTTCTCCTTTTCTTTTTATTTATTCTTACTTTCTGTTTTGCAAATAGTTAGGCCAAAAATGACTTTTGCAAAATTTTGTGACCTAGCTCATAATTAGCAGTGTATTATACCCTATCTCCAAAAACCACCTTGGGCAAAACATAATTTCATATTTAATTTAGATTAAATAAAAGGTTAATAAATATTGCTTTTAGCCACTGCTTGACGATGTTTGAGTCACTTACCCAATTCCAATGATGTTGGTTTAAATTTAAGAATTGTCTCTGATTTATTTGCTATTTAATGAACATTTTAGTTTCTATTTTGAACAACTTTAATTATCACTTTTAATTTGAATTTCCATTTGAATTTGAATTTGAATTTGAAAAGAGATATGATACTAATGATGATTAAGCACTGTTGATCATGATGACCTGGCATAATCAAAAGGGGATTACTGTAGTTAACCACTGGGGGTGTTACAAGTCTCCTCCACTAACAAGAATTCTTGTCCCGAGAATTAAGAGGTAGAAGGAAAAGTTCGAGGTATTCCGCACGAAGATTATCCTCACGTTCCCAAGTGGCTTCATCTTCAGTATGATTTGACCACTGCACTTTGAGGAACTTGGTAACCTTTTGACGGGTCCGACGTTCAGCTTCATCGAGAATGCGGATCGGATGCTCCTTACAAGAAAGATCATCTTGCATTTTGAGCATCTCGTGATCCACTGCGTGGTGCGGAGATTCCTTGAAACAACGACGAAGTTGCGACACACGGAAGACGTTCTGGATATGAGAGAATTGCGGCGGCAACTGCAATTTATATGCCACCTGACCACGTCTAGCAACAATGCAGAAAGGACCAATGTAGCGTGGAGCTAACTTGCCCTTGATTCCAAAACGGTGAGAGCCCTTCATAGGGGTGTCACATAGATAAGCTTGATCACCAGGTTGATAAGTCAAACCCCATCGTTTGCGATCATAGTTGCTCTTCTGGCGGTCCAGAGCCGCCTTGAGATTTTCTCGGATAATACGGACTTGCCCTTCGGCGTGTTGGATAATATCTGGACACACGAGCGGTCGTTCCCCAGTTTTTGACCAATTCAGAGGGGTTCGACACTTACGTCCATATAGAACTTCGAAGGGGGCCATTTTCAAGCTGGCTTGATAGCTGTTGTTATAAGAGAACTCGGCATATGGAAGAGATTCTTCCCACTTCTTGCCGAAAGAAATAACACAAGCCCGAAGCATGTCTTCAAGCACCTGATTGACTCGCTCGACTTGGCCTTGGGACTGAGGGTGATAAGCTGAACTCCAGGTAATATGAGTACCCATAGCTTCTTGGAAACTTTCCCAGAACTTTGAGGTGAAAAGACCGCCACTGTCCGAACTGGTCTCCTTCGGAATACTGTGGAGTGAAACAATTCTGGAGATATATAATTCTGCTAACTGACTAGCAGTGATCGTCTCCTTGACAGGCAGAAAGTGTGCAACTTTAGAAAGTTGGTCGACGATGACAAGAATAGCATCGTGACCCTTCTGTGCCTTGGGAAGGCCAGAAATGAAATCCATCTGAACATTATCCCATTTCCATAGTGGAATGAGAAGTGGTTGCAGAATTCCAGCAGGCTTTTGATGTTCTGCTTTAACGCGACGACACACATCACATTCAGCAACGTACCGAGCAATATCCTGCTTCATTCTAGACCACCAGTACCTTTGATGGAGATCACGATACATCTTGGTGCTACCCGGATGAATAGACAACGGGGTATCATGTGCCTCCTTCATGACCTTGTCGGTCATAAGCTCGAAGCGACGTACGATAATGCGGTTTCTGAAATACAAGGTTCCATCTTCATACAGTGAGAAATCCCTATACTTTTCTAGGTGAAGATTTTTCTTCATCAGATCAATTTCCGCATCTTTAGCTTGCGCATTCTTAATAGCTTTCTCGACATCTGGTTGTATCACAAGGTTATTAAGAGAGCCCTGTGGAACAATACGCAGATTCAGCTTGCACAGTTCTTCAAAAAGACGAGGTTGAGCTCGCCTAACCATGAGGTTGTCGCAATAGGACTTGCGGCTTAAGGCATCAGCCATCACGTTAGCCTTGCCAGGGGTATAGGAAATACCCAAATCATAGTCCGCAATGGCCTCCATCCATCTTTGCTGACGGAGGTTTAGAGATGGCTAAGTGAACAAGTACATTAGACTTTTAAGATCCATGTATATCTCGCAACGATTACCGAGAAGGTAATGTCGCCACAACTGCAGTGCATAGATGACAGCAGCTAGTTCTAGATCATGTACCGGATAATTCGTTTCATGTGGGCGCAACTAACGAGAGCCATAAGCAATCACTTTACGCTCTTGCATTAGGACACAGCCTAATCCTTCACGGGATGCGTCACAATAAATCACGAAGTCTTTGCGAGAATCTGGAGGAGCAAGTACTGGGGCAGATGTCAGCTTGTCTTTGAGTGTTTGAAAACTTTCCTGACATTTTTCTGTCCAGTCAAACTTAACGCCCTTGTGAAGCAGATCAGTCAAAGGCTTAGCAATCTTAGAAAAGTTCTCGACAAATCGACGGCAATAGCTTGCAAGGCCGAGAAAACTTCTCACTTGCTTGATGTTCTTCGGAGGAGTCCAGTCAAGAATAGCCTGAACTCGTTCCGGGTTAACAGCAATTCCATCCTTGGAAATCATATGACCAAGGTAAGTTACTTCAGATGGTGTTGTCGGATCCTTTCCAGTACAAGACGGAGGTGTTCAGCATGTTCTTCTTTATTCTTAGAATAGACCAGAATATCATCTAGATATACCATGACGAACTTGTCGAGGTAATCCATGAAGATGTAATTCATCAGACGGGAGAATGTGGCTAGAGCATTTGTTAAGCCAAATGACATTATAGTGTACTCATAAGAGCCATAGCGAGTAACAAATGCAGTCTTGGGAATATCCTCTTCACGAACACGGATCTGATGGTAACCCAACCTCAAATCAAGTTTAGAGAATACCGATGATCCAGCAAGTTGATCATACAAATAATTGATCCGAGCAAGCGGATATTTGTTCTGAATTGTGGCTTGGTTAATGGGCCGATAATCCTGAACCAATCGGTTAGTTCCATCCTTCTTCTTAACAAAGAGTGAAGGTGCTCCCCAAGAAGAGGAACTGGGGCGGATGAAACCCTTCTTAAGTGACGTGTCGATTTCCTCCTTAAGTTCAAGAAGGTGGTGCGGAGGCATCTTATAAGGATGCTTCGCAATAGGAGTTGTGCCAGGTTTCAAGTCGATGACAAACTCGACAGCTCTAGCAGGGGGTATTCCTGGAAGTTCTTCTGGAAAGACATCTTGAAATTCCCGAACAACTGGAACGTTCTCGATGCCTTCAAGCGGTGAAGCATTCAATGCATTCAGAACATATATTTGAGTCTCGGCATTCTGAACTGTTCGGGCTGAGTATTTGACTGTCTGGCTAGTAGGATGGGTAAGTTGGACTTTCTTAGCGGCACAGTCAATCAAAGCATTGTGGGCGGTCAACCAGTCCATACCGAGAATGATGTCTATGTCGGAAGGTCCAAGAGCAATAAGGGAAGAAGAGAACATCAACCATTCAATTCTGATTTGATTGTTGTGACTTATCATTTTGGTTTGCCACCTGGAACGGGGAGTGATGATTTCTAAGGGAGTGGGTAATGAGCTCATAGCTAACCCATGCAATAGTGCAAATTGCTGGGACACGAAGGAATGTGATGCACCTGAATAAAAAAGAAGAGAAGCTGGCACTGAATTCACAGAGAGTGTTCCCAGCACAATAGTCGGTTCCTTCTGAGCCTTTTCAGCATTGACATGATTGGCATGGCCAAGTACAACAGTAGATGGTATGACATTTCGGTTCCTGAGTCGACTGTTTCGACAATTCTTCTTACGACCAACAGGAGGACATGGTACAATCTGAGGAGAAGCCTTAGCATTAGGCGGTCCATCATGAACCGTTAGCTGTCTCGGCGGTGAAGACAGACGGGGTGCAACATATGACGGCCTTGGTGTTGGAGCAGGTCGGTGGTAAACATTGTGCGGAATCCACACTCGACGTTTCTGAATAGGCTGACCCGAGGATGAGCCAACATCATGAGTGCGCTTGAGTGACTCTTGGTACTTCGTCAGAGCAGTTTCAACTTGGAAAGATTGCCTGACAAGCGTTGCGAAGTACGTGCAATCATGGACAGCAAGTGCAAGGTTTATATCAGTACGCAGTCCTTCACGGAATTTCTCCTGTTTGCGGGCGTCAGTGCAGACGTCATCTTCAGCATAGCGGGACAATTCAAGGAATTTCCTCTGAGATTCATCCACAGTCATTGCGCCCTGTGTAAGTTTGCGGAACTCCTGCTTCTTCTGGTTGATCAGACCTTGTGGAATGTATCGTGCATGAAAAGCTGACTGAAATTCCTGCCAAGTGGTTACTGTTTCAGCAGGCAACATACCCTTGTGGCTTTCCCACCATTGAGCAGCTGGACCCTTTAAGTGGAATGTCGCAAAGGCGACGTAACTGTCAGGAGCAACATTAGCTGACTCCATCTCAAACAGGATGTCACGAAGCCAATCATCAGCATCCATAGGGTTGGTGGAGTTGCGGAAGACGGATGGATTGAGGCGCACAAATTCTGGCAGAGTTATTGGAGCAGTCTGTTGCTGGGCATTCTGATTAGGGAACTGGTCCAATATTCCGGTCATAACCTGACGGTTCAATTCAAACTACTGCATCATTTCGGCAATATAAGGTGGAGGTGGGGGATCGTCGGCCATCCTGCCAAATTCAATAGGGGCAGTTTAGCAAGAAAAAACTGCCTGTGTATGGAATGATTCATGAAGTAACACACACAACAAAGGAAGTGCAATAGATACTTCATCATAGTCGCACCAGACATTCAAAACCACACATAGCCTCGGTTACAATCCGGCATTACGATAGTTGAAAGGGGAGGGCTAGACATCTAGGCGGCGCGCAGGCACGCGGTAGGGAAGTACACAATGAGACATTGCAAAAGCTACATCAACGTCGGAGAAAACTGTTGGAGCGAGGAATCTGCAAGTGACAACACAGGGTGCCCTCGATAAAAGGATCCTGCAAGCAGAACCTGGCCCGCAATCTTGAAGGAAGGGGGGGGGAATTTCAGAACACCGGGTGGATGTGATCGCGAGAACCTAATGTTGGAGGTTAGTAAAAAATTTACCCGAATAGGAGAGAGATCAGAGTTCCAGAGTAAAGGTCGAGGACTAAAAGATCCTAATACCACCCAATTGGTCACGTGGGCCGATAAGCCACACAGCCAAATTAGTAAATTAGTTTTTGGTCCACTAGACTCAACTTCGGCCAAGGAGTTGGCAAGGGGGATTCCTACAGTCAGTCGGCTCTGATACCAACTTGTGACACCCCCGGCTCAATCGTGCACTAATCATACACGCAAATGCACAAGATCAAGCCTAAGGACTCACGGGAAGATATCTCAACACAACTCTAAAACATAAACAAAGTCATACAAGCTTTATATTACAAACCAGGGGCCTCGAGGGCGCGAATACATAAGCTCGCATACAAGCGTCAGCGGAAGCATCAGATATCTGAGTACAGATATAAAAGAAAACACAGATAAGCCCTTGGAAGGCGGGCCAAAGGAAACACTACGATCGAAAGGCGCAGGCCTCCTGCCTGGGACCCTCCGATCCTACTCCTGGTCGTCGGCCAGCTCATAGAAGTAACCACTCTCGAGGTGGTAGTGGTAGCGATCGTCGACGGGGGTAGCTGTCTCAGGGGCTCCGTCATCTGGTTGCATCAAAAGGATAAGGGGGAAAAAGAAATCAAAGCAACCGTGAGTACTCATCCGAAGTACTCAGCAAGCAAGGATCTACACTACATATGCAATCATTATCAAAGGAAGGCTGTATATGTGGACTGGGCTGCAGAAATGCCAGAATAGATAGAAGGCCTAGTCCTATCGAAGACTAGCATCTTCAGAGGTCTTGCAGCATTAGAAGTGTGTAGGTTAGTACCATATAAGGTAGTAGTATCATACAGTCTCATCCTCACCCAGAGATCCTTTCTCGACTCCCTGCGAGAAAGCAATCCCACAGCCATACAGTCATCAACCTCGTCCTGAGATCCCCTCTCGACTCCCTGCGAGAAGCAATCCCAGAGCCATATATCCAGGTATCATCTCACGGTCTAGTTGTGTCGATCGGGATACAACTCCGAGTGTCCATTACCGTAGGACCTGCTATCGATAGATGTGTTCTTCCCTGCAGGGGTGCACCAACTTACCCAACACGCTCGATTAACTCCGGCCGGACACACTTTCCTAGGTCATGCCCGGCCTCGGCCAAATGATACACCGCAGCCCTACCTACAGCTCAGCAGAGAGGTCCCCGCTGGTCTACATCCTAAGCGCTCAGGGGTCTTGGGCCGTCGCCCTGTGCACTCCGGGTCGTTGCGAGCAGGGTGGATACCTGCGCCAACGGCACGATCCGACCCGGCCTCGATGCTGAACTGGACGTCTGACAGAACTGTCGGCTGATGCTACGATGAAGAACGCCCATACTATGCCCACGTGATGGTTAGTGTTATCAGGCCAGAGGCCTGCTCGGATCAAATATCCAAATCGTTAGTGGACTAGGGCTTGCGGTAACGAGCAGAGACTCATGAAAGATGTGACCCCGTCGCCCCGTCTCGAGGACTTGCGGCAAGGGCCAAGAATGCCCGGCCACGCCTCGTATTCATCACTCGGGCACCATCCAGGCAACCCGTCTTCACATCACACGCGGGTACCCCTCAGGGTCGACCCGCCTTTCCAAGTAATAGTGTAAAGCCCAAGTATCCGTGTGTCCATAACATCAAGGGAATCCGAGTTATCACCCTCGATGGATACCCACTCGATGTAACTGTCAAGGTGAACGTAGGAGGAATCACCCTCGATGGGTTCACACTTGATGTGTTGCACGACAGGGTCATATCGGAAGTGGAGAGGGAGGAATCACCCTCGATGACCACGACCGAATAGCTACTCTACAGAGTTAACATCTGAAGTGCTACAAGAGGTTTCACCCTCAGCACTCGATAGTAACGCTGCAGTGTCGATACAACTAAAGGGGGGTGATGTGCGGTGCCGGGGCCTAGTCTTCGATCTTGTTGCTCGGGTCTTCTGATAATCCAGCGGGGCAGTCGGGACTAGTGGGGTCACTGATAGGTCTCTACCCAGCCTATACTATAAAGTTTAGGGTAAGCAGGTAAGGTTTCAATTGCAAGTTACAATAAACAGGTTATGCATCAGAATAGGTAAAGCAGTAGCAGCAGCATTTCTAATGCAAGCATGAGAGAGAAAGAATAGGCGATATCGGTATGCTCAAAGAGGGGGTGCTAGCCTGGTTGCTCGGCGGCAAGGGCAAGGTCGTCAATGGTGTCATCGGTCTCCGGAGCTGCGTCGGTACCGGGAACTGCGTCGGGGTCTTACAAGAGAGAAGAGGGGGAGGAAACAGTAAATATAAAGCAAACGAGAGCAACACAAAGCACGACATGACAATATGCAGTGCCGGGTGTGTCCTAACGTAAGGTTGCACGTTACCGAGGAAGGGGGAATCCATCCGGGAATGTTTTCTCGGTTCCGGACATTTGTCAAACAGATGACCAGAGGGGAACGGTTCCATGTTCGGATAGTTAGGGACATTTGACGGACGAACGAACCACGTATTCGGATTTGTCTCATCGTTCTGGGCAACTTTCATGTATAAAGTTTTTCGACCTGAGCTACGGATTAATTTATATGATTTTCTAAAGTTTTATTGATTTACTGGAACTATTTAAATTATTAAATCCAACATTATCCGAAACAGTAACTGTGACGTCAGCATTACATCACAGTGACGTCAGCGGTCAACAGGACCAGTGGGTCCCACCTGTCAGTGTCTGATTAGGCTAATTCATGACTAACTAAACTAATTACAGATTAATTAGGCTAACTAATTAATTAGTTTAATTAAATAGAGTTAATTAGGTTAATTATATAATTAATTAATTAATTATTTAATTATCTATTTCTTTTAATTATTATTTTTGTTAAACCAGGGCTGGGCCCCACGTGTCCGTGGCCAGGGGCCCAAACGGGTGCGGCGACGGGCGCCGTGTGCGGGGCGAACCCGCCTGGGCACCCGCCCAACTCAGCCGCGGTCGGGCGCGGCGCCAAGCGGCGCGGCGCGCGTAGGTCGGAGGAGGCGAGGCCCGGCGAGGCAAGGACCGCGGCGGCTCTAGGCAGCGGGAGCGGGGAGGGGTGCGAGTCGGCGTCGCGGAGGACTTGCGGCGGCGGCGAGGCAGTGGGAAGCAGCAGCAGCAGCGGCTGTGTGCGCGCACGCGCGAGCACACAGGGGCGAGGCAAGGCGCGGTGCAGGGCTTGCGAGCGCGTGGGCGGGTGGCGACGGTGAGCGTGAGCGAACGAGGGGTGACCGCGGCGAGCAGCGGCAGCCGGGATCGGGGGCGAGCACGGCGGTGAAAGGAGCAAGGGGGAGACAGGAGGGGATCTCACCCCCGTGGTAGATGAACAGGGGGCCGGCGAGGATCGACGGAGCCGACGAGGGAGAGGTGAGGACGCGAGGCGACGGCGGCGGGGCGGCGAGTGGCGGCTCCAGGTGACGAGGCGATGGCGTCGAGCGGCAAGGCAGCGACATCGGGCCCTTCCCGATCCAGACCGGGTCGGGGAAGGGGAGGGAGAGTGAGAGGGAGCGGGTGACGGAGGTGCTGCAGGGCGGAGGCGGAGATCCTCGGGCGCGGGCACGCCGAGCGGCGAGCGACGGCGGCGGTGTCGGGGCACCCTCGGGTGCGGGAGAGGGGAATGGGATCGGGGAGAGATGGGGCTAGGTTAGGGTTAGGGTTTGGTGCGGTCGAGGCCATATAGGCCAGGGGGTCGGGGTGGGCCGGCCTGGCAGGCTGGGCCGTTTGGCCCAGTTGGCCGGGCGGGTTCTGTTTTTATTATTTTTTTTGTATTAGCTTTTCTGTTTTCTCCTTTTCTTTTTATTTATTCTTACTTTCTGTTTTGCAAATAGTTAGGCCAAAAATGACTTTTGCAAAATTTAGTGACCTAGCTCATAATTAGCAGTGCATTATACCCTATCTCCAAAAACTAGCTTGGGCAAAACATAATTTCATATTTAATTTAGATTAAATAAAAGGTTAATGAATGTTGCTTTTAGCCACTGCTTGAGGATGTTTGAGTCACTTACCCAATTCCAATGATGTTGCTTTAAATTTTAGAATTGTCTCTGATTTATTTGCTATTTAATGAACATTTTAGTTTCTGTTTTGAACAACTTTAATTATCACTTTTAATTTGAATTTGAAAAGAGATATGATACTAATGATGATTAAGCACTGTTGATCATGATGACCTGGCATAATCAAAAGGGGATTACTGTAGTTAACCACTGGGGGTGTTACAAGTCTCCTCCACTAACAAGAATTCTCGTCCCGAGAATTAAGAGGTAGAAGGAAAAGTTCGGGGTATTCCGCACGAAGATTATCCTCGCGTTCCCAAGTGGCTTCATCTTCAGTATGATTTGACCACTGCACTTTGAGGAACTTGGTAACCTTTTGACGGGTCCGATGTTCATCTTCATCGAGAATGCGTATCGGATGCTCCTTATAAGAAAGATCATCTTGCATTTCGAGCATCTCGTGATCCACTGCGCGGTGCGGAGATTCCTTGAAACAACGAGGAAGTTGCGACACATGGAAGACATCGTGAATATGAGAGAATTGCGGCGTCAACTGCAATTTATATGCCACCTGACCATGTCTAGCAACAATGCGGAAAGGACCAACGTAGCGCGGAGCTAACTTGCCCTTGATTCCAAAACGGTGAGTGCCCTTCATAGGGGTGACATGTAGATAAGCTTGATCACTAGGTTGATAAGTCAAACCCCATCGTTTGCGATCATAGTTGCTCTTCTGGCGGTCTTTAGTCGCCTTGAGATTTTCTCAGACAATAAGGACTTGCTCTTCGGCGTGTTGGATAATATCCGGACCCACGAGCGGTCGTTCCCCAGTTTCTGACCAATTCAGAGGGGTTCAACACTTACGTCCATATAGAACTTCGAAGGGGGCCATTTTCAAGCTGGCTTGATAGCTGTTATTATTAGAGAACTCGGCATATGGAAGAGATTCTTCCCACTTCTTGCTGAAAGAAATAACACAAGCCCGAAGCATGTCTTCAAGCACCTGATTGACTCTCTCGACATGGCCTTGGGACTGAGGGTGATAAGCTGAACTCCAGGTAATATGAGTACCCATAGCTTCTTGGAAACTTTCCCAGAACTTTGAGGTGAAAAGACCGCCACGGTCCGAACTGATCTCCTTCAGAATACCGTGGAGTGAAACAATTCTGAAGATATATAATTCTGCTAACTTACTAGCAGTGATCGTATCCTTGACAGGCAGAAAGTGTGCAACTTTAGAAAGTTGGTCGACGACGACAAGAATAGCATCGTGACCCTTCTGTGCCTTGGGAAGGCCAGTAATGAAATCCATCTGAACCTTATCCCATTTCCATAGTGGAATGGGAAGTGGTTGCAGAATTCCAGCAGGCTTTTGATGTTCTGCTTTAACGCGACGACACACATCACATTCACCAATGTACCGAGCAATATCCTGCTTCATTCTAGACCAGCAGTACCTTTGATGGAGATCATGATACATCTTGGTGCTACCCGGATGAATAGACAACGGGGTATCATGTGCCTCCTTCATGACCTTGTCGGTCATAAGCTCGAAGCGAGGTACGACAATGCGGTTTCTAAAATACAAGGTTCCATCTTCATACAGTGAGAAATCCCTATACTTTTCTAGGTGAAGATTTTTCTTCATCAGATCAATTTCCGCATCTTTAGCTTGCGCATTCTTAACAGCTTTCTCGACATCTGGTTGGATCACAAGGTTATTAAGAGAGCCCTGTGGAACAATACACAGATTCAGCTTGCACAGTCTTCAAAAAGACGAGGTTGAGCTCGCCTAACCATGAGGTTGTCGCAATAGGACTTGCGGCTTAAGGCATCAGCCATCACGTTAGCCTTGCCAGGGGTATAGGAAATACCCAAATCATAGTCCGCAATGGCCTCCATCCATCTTTGCTGACGGAGGTTTAGAGATGGCTGAGTGATCAAGTACTTTAGACTTTTATGATCCGTGTATATCTCGCAACGATTACCGAGAAGGTAATGTCGTAACAACTGTAGTGCATAGATGACAGCAGCTAGTTCTAGATCATGTACCGGATAATTCATTTCATGTGGGCGCAACTAACGAGAGCCATAAGCAATCACTTTACGCTCTTGCATTAGGACACAGCCTAATCCTTCACGGGATGCGTCACAATAAATCACGAAGTCTTTGCGAGAATCTGGAGGAGCAAGTACTGGGGCAGATGTCAGCTTGTCTTTGAGTGTTTGAAAACTTTCCTGACATTTTTCTGTCCAGTCAAACTTAATGCCCTTGTGAAGCAGATTAATCAAAGGCTTAGCAATCTTAGAAAAGTTCTCGACAAATCGACGGCAATAGCTTGCAAGGCCGAGAAAACTTCTCACTTGCTTGATGTTCTTCGGAGGAGTCCAGTCAAGAATAGCCTGAACTCGTTCCGGGTTAACATCAATTCCATCCTTGGAAATCATATGACCAAGGTAAGTTACTTCAGAAAGCCAGAATTCACATTTGGAGTATTTGGCATACAACTGGTGTTGTCGGAGCCTTTCCAGTAAAAGACGGAGGTGTTCAGCATGTTCTTCTTTATTCTTAGAATAGACCAGAATATCATCTAGATATACCACGACGAACTTGTCGAGGTAATCCATGAAGATGTAATTCATCAGACGGGAGAATGTGGCTGGAGCATTTGTTAAGCCAAATGACATTACAGTGTACTCATAAGAGCCATAGCGAGTAACAAATGCAGTCTTGGGAATATCCTCTTCACGAACACGGATCTGATGGTAACCCAACCTCAAATCAAGTTTAGAGAATACCGATGATCTAGCAAGTTGATCATACAAATCATTGATCCGAGGAAGCGGATCTTTGTTCTGAATTGTGGCTTGGTTAATGGGCCGATAATCCTGAACCAATCGGTTAGTTCCATCCTTCTTCTTATCGAAGAGTGAAGGTGCTCGCCAAGCAGAGGAACTGGGGCGGATGAAACCCTTCTTAAGTGACGTGTCGATTTCCTCCTTAAGTTCAAGAAGGTGGTGTGGAGGCATCTTATAAGGACGCTTCACAATAGGAGTTGTGCCAGGTTTCAAGTCGATGACAAACTCGACAGCTCTAGCAGGGGGTATTCCTGGAAGTTCTTCTGGAAAGACATCTTGAAATTCACGAACAACTAGAATGTTCTCGATGCCTTCAAGCGGTGAAGCATTCAATGCATTCAGAACATATATTTGAGTCTCGGCATTCTGAACTGTTTGGGCTGAGAATTTGACTGTCTGGCCAGCAGGATGGGTAAGTTGGACTTTCTTAGCGGCACAGTCAATCAAAGCATTGTGGGCGGTCAACCAGTCCATACCGAGAATGATGTCTATGTCGGAAGGTCCAAGAGCAATAAGGGAAGCAGAGAACATCAACCCTTCAATTCTGATTTGATTGTTGTGACTTATCATTTTGGTTTGCCACCTGGAACGGGGAGTGATGATTTCTAAGGGAGTGGGTAATGAGCTCATAGCTAACCCATGCAATTGTGCAAATTGCTGGGACACGAAGGAATGTGATGCACCTGAATCAAAAAGAAGAGAAGCTGGCACTGAATTCATAGAGAGTGTTCCCAGCACAATAGTCGGTTCCTTCTGAGCCTTTTCAGCAATGACATGATTGGCATGGCCAAGTACAACAGTAGATGGTATGACATTTCGGTTCCTGAGTCGACGGTTTCGACAATTCTTCTTACGACCAACAGGAGGACATTGTACAATCTGAGGAGAAGCCTTAGCATTAGGCGGTCCATCATGAACCGTTAGCTGTCTCGGCGGTGAAGACAGACGAGGTGCAACATATGACGGCCTTGGTGTTGGAGCAGGTCGGTGGTAAACATTGTGCGGAATCCACACTCGACGTTTTTGAATAGGCTGACCCGAGGATGAGCCAACATCACGAGTGCGCTTGAGCGACTCTTGGTACTTCGTTAGAGCAGTTTCAACTTGGAAAGATTGGCTGACAAGCGTTGCGAAGTCTGTGCAATCATGGACAGCAAGTGCAAGGTTTATATCAGTACGCAGTCCTTCACGGAATTTCACCTGCTTGCGGGCGTCAGTGCAGACGTCATCTTCAGGATAGCGGGACAATTCAAGGAATTTCCTCTGATATTCATCCACAGTCATTGTGCCCTGTGTAAGTTTGCGGAACTCCTGCTTCTTCTGGTCGATCACACCTTGAGGAATGTATCGTGCACGAAAAGCTGACTGAAATTCCTGCCAAGTGGTTACTGTTTCAGCAGGCAACATACCCTTGTGGCTTTCCCACCGTTGAGCAGCTGGACCCTTTAAGTGGAATGTCGCAAAGGTGACGTAACTGTCAGGGGCAACATTAGCTGACTCCATCTCAAACAAGATGTCACGAAGCCAATCATCAGCTTCCATAGGGTTGGTGGAGTTGCGGAAGACGGATGGATTGAGGCGCACAAATTCTGGCAGAGTTATTGGAGCAGTCTGTTGCTGGGCATTCTGATTAGGGAACTGGGTCAATATTCCGGTCATAACCTGACGGTGCAATTCAAACTGTTGCATCATTTCAGCAATATAAGGTGGAGGTGGGGGATCGTCAGCCATCCTGCCAAATTCAACAGGGGCAGTTTAGCAAGAAAAAACTGCCTGTGTATGGAATGATTCATGAAGTAACACGCACAACAGAGGAAGTGCAATAGATACTTCATCATAGTCGCACCAGACATTCAAAACCACACATAGCCTCGGTTACAATCCGGCATTACGACAGTTGAAAGGGGAGGGCTAGACATCTAGGCAGCGGGCAGGCACGCGGTAGGGAAGTACACAGCAAGACATAGCAAAAGCTACATCAACGTCAGAGAGAACTATTGGAGCGAGGAATCTGCAAGTGACAACACAGGGTGCCCTCGATAAAAGGATCCTGCAAGCAGAACCTGGCCCGCAATCATGAAGGAAGGGGGGGGGATTTTAGAACACCGGGTGGATGTGATCGCGAGAACCTAATGTTGGAGTTAGTAAAATTTTAATCCGAATAGGAGAGAGATCAGAGTTCCAGAGTAAAGGTCGAGGAGTAAAAGATCCTAATACCACCCAATTGGTCACGTGGGCCCGTAAGCCACACAACCAAGTTAGAAAATTAGTTTTTGGTCCACTAGACTCAACTTCGGCCAAGGAGTTGGAAAGTAGGGATTCCTACAGTCAGTCGGCTCTGATACCAACTTGTGACGCCACCGGCTCAATCGTGCACTAATCATACACGCAGTGCACATGATCAAGCCTAAGGACTCATGGGAAGATATCACAACACAACTCTATAACATAAACAAAGTCATGCAAGCTTTATATTACAAGCCAGGGGCCTCGAGGGCTCGAATACATAAGCTCGCATACAAGCGTCAGCGGAAGCATCAGATATCTGAGTACAGATATAAAAGAAAACACAGATAAGCCCTTGGAAGGCGGGCCAAAGGAAACACTATGATCGAAAGGCGCAGGCCTCCTGCCTGGGACCCTCCGATCCTACTCCTGGTCGTCGGCTAGCTCGTAGAAGTAACCACTCTCGAGGTGGTAGTGGTAGCGATCATCGACGGGGTTAGCTATCTCAAGGGCTCCGTCATTTGGTTGCATCAAAAGGATAAGGGGGAAAAAAGAAAGCAAAGCAACCATGAGTACTGATCCGAAGTACTCAGCAAGCAAGGATCTACACTACATATGCAATCATTATCAAAGGAAGGCTGTATATGTGGACTGGGCTGCAGAAATGCCAGAATAGATAGAAGGCCTAGTCCTATCGAAGACTAGCATCTTCAGAGGTCTTGCAGCATTAGAAGAGTGTAGATTAGTACCGTATAAGGTAGTAGTATCATTAAGTCTCATCCTCACCCAGAGATCCTTTCTCGACTCCCTGCGAGAAAGCAATCCCAGAGCCATACAGTCATTAACCTCGTCCTGAGATCCGCTCTCGACTCCCTGCGAGAAGCAATCCCAGAGCCATATATCCAGGTATCATCTCACGGTCTAGTTGTGTCGATCGGGATACAACTCCGAGTGTCCTTTACCGTAGGACCGGCTATCAATAGATGTGTTCTTCCCTGCAGGGGTGCACCAACTTACCCAGCACGCTCGATTAACTCCGGCCGGACACACTTTCCTGGGTCATGCCCGACCTCGGCCAAACGATACACCGCAGCCCTACCTACAGCTCAGCAGAGAGGTCCCCGCCGGTCTACATCCTAAGCGCTCAGGGGTCTTGGGCCGTCGCCCTGTGCACTCCGGGTCGTTGCGAGCAGGGTGGATACCAGCGCCAACGGCACGATCCGACCCAGCCTCAATGCTGAACTGGACGTCTGACAGAACTGTCGGCTGATGCTACGATGTAGAACGTCCATACTATGCCCATGCGATGGTTAGTGCTATCAGGCCAGAGGCCTGCTCGGATCAAATATCCAAATCGTTAATGGACTAGGGCTGGACCATTTCTAATGCAAGCATGAGAGAGAAAGAATAGGCAATATCGGTATGCTGAAAGAGGGGGTGCTTGCCTGGTTGCTCGGCGGCAAGGGCAAGGTCGTCAATGGTGTCGTCGGTCTCCGGAGTTGCGTCGGTACCGGGAACTACGTCGGGGTCTAACGAGAGAGAAGAGGGGGAGGAAACAGTAAATATAAAGCAAACAAGAGCAACACAAAGCACGACATGACAATATGCAGTGTCGGGTGTGTCCTAACATAAGGTTGCACGTTACCGAGGAAGGGGGAATCCATCCGGGAATGTTTTCCCGGTTCCGGACATTTGTCAGACAGATGACCGGAGGGGAACGGTTCCATGTTCGGATAGTTAGGGACGTTTTACGGATGAACGGACCGCCTATTCGGATTTGTCTCATCGTTCTGAGCAACTTTCATGTATAAAGTTTTTCGATCTGAGCTACAGATTAATTTATATGATTTTCTAAAGTTTTATTGATTTACTGCAACTATTTAAATTATTAAATCCAACATTATCCGAAACAGTAACTGTGACGTCAGCATGACATCACAGTGACGTCAGCGGCTAACAGGACTAGTGGGTCCCACCTGTCAGCGTCAGATTAGGCTAATTCATGACTAACTAAACTAATTACAGATTAACTAGGCTAACTAATTAATTAGTTTAATTAAATAGAGTTAATTAGGTTAATTATATAATTAATTAATTAGTTAATTATCTATTTCTTTTAATTCTTTTTTTTTGTTAAACCAGGGCTGGACCCCACGTGTCTGTGGCCAAGGGGCCAAACGGGTGCGGCGACGGGCGCCGTGTGCGGGGCGTACCCGCCTGGGCACCCGCCCAACTCAGCCGCGGTCAGGCGCGGCGCCAAGCGGCGCGGCGCGCGTAGGTTAGAGGAGGCGAGGCCCAGCGAGGCAGGGACCGCGGCGGCTCTAGGCAGCGGGAGCGGGGAGGGGTACGAGTCGGCGCCGCGGAGGACTTGCGGCGGCGGCGAGGCAGTGGGAAGCAGCAGCAGCAGCAGCGGCGGCTGTGTGCGCGCACACGCGAGCACGCAGGGGCGAGGCAAGGCGCGGCGCAGGGCTTGCGAGCGCGCGCGCGGGCGACGACGGTGAGCGTGAGTGAACGCGGGGTGACCGCGGCGAGCAGCGGCAGCCGGGACCGGGGGCGAGCACGGCGGTGAAAGGAGCAAGGGGGAGACAGGAGGGGTTCTCACCCCCGTGGTAGATGAACAGGGGGCCGGCGAGGGAGAGGCGAGGACGCGAGGCGACGGCGGCGGGGCGGCGAGTGGCGGCTCCAGGCGACGAGGCGATGGCGTCGAGCGGCGAGGCAGTGACGTTGGGCCCTTCCCGATCTAGACCGGGTCGGGGAAGGGGAGGAAGAGCGAGAGGGAGCGGGTGACAGAGGTGCTACAGGGCGGAGGCGGGGATCCTCGGGCGCGGGCACGCCGAGGGGCGAGCGGCGGCTGCGGTGTCAGGGCACCGTCGGGTGCGGGAGAGGGGAATGGGATCGGGGAGAGATGGGGCTAGGTTAGGGTTAGGGTTTGGTGCGGGCGAGGCCATATAGGCCAGGGGGTCGGGGTGGGCCGGCCTGGCTGGCTGGGCTGTTTGGCCCAGTTGGCCAGGGCGGTTCTGTTTTTATTATTTTTTTGTATTAGCTTTTCTGTTTTCTCTTTTTCTTTTTATTTATTCTTACTTTCTGTTTTGCAAATAGTTAGGCCAAAAATGACTTTTGCAAAATTTAGTGACCTAGCTCATAATTAGCAGTGCATTATACCCTATCTCCAAAAACTAGCTTGGGAAAACATAATTTCATATTTAATTTAGATTAAATAAAAGGTTAATAAATATTGCTTTTAGCCACTGCTTGAGGATGTTTGAGTCACTTACCCAATTCCAATGATGTTGGTTTAAATTTTAGTATTGTCTCTTATTTATTTGCTATTTAATGAACATTTTAGTTTTTGTTTTGAACAACTTTAATTATCACTTTTAATTTGAATTTCCATTTGAATTTGAATTTGAAAAGAGATATGATACTAATGATGATTAAGCATTGTTGATCATGATGACCTGGCATAATCAAAAGTGGATTACTATAGTTAACCACTGGGGGTGTTACAATGATTGTGTTTTTTATGCTTTAATTAGTGTTTGGGCCAAGCAAAGCCTTTGGGATTCTGTTTGGTGATAGTTGATTTGATCTTGTTGGAAAACAGAAACTTTTGCGTCTAGTAAAAAAAATTTAAAAAATCACACAAGCGACGAAAGCTTATGAATTTTTTAAACAAGACTAATATACAAATTGCCTAGATCTTCCTAGTTTTTCAGAATTTTTGGAGTTACCGAAGTATATAAAGTTTTCAGATTGCTAGAGACTGTTCTATTTTTGACAGATTCTGTTTTCTTTGCGTTGGGTGCTTATTTTGATGAATCTATGGGTTGTATCGGGGGTATAAGCCATAGTAAAGTTGGAATACAGTAGATATAATGCAATAATAAAATATGAATGGGTTTGCAATAGTACTTAGAGTAGTGATTTGCTTTCTTATACTAACGGATCTCATGGAGGTTCAGTTGAGTTTTGTGTGATTGAAGTTTTCAAGTTTTGGGTGAGATCACGATGGATAAAGGAATAAGGAGTAAGAAGAGCCTAAGCTTGGGGATTCCCCATGGCACCCCCAAGTTATTATCCAAAGAGAAACAAGCAACTAAGCTTGGGGATGCCCCGAGTGGCATCCCCTCTTTCTTCTAACGACCATCGGTATTTTACTTGGAGCTATATTTTTATTTGTCACATATCATGAGTTTTGCTTGGAGCGTCTTGTATTATATGAGTCTTTGCTTGTTTTGCTTTTAGTTTGTGTCATCTATCCTTGCTGAACACACCTATTTGAGAGAGCCAAAATTATGCTATGATTTGTTAGAATTGCTCTTTATGCTTCACTTAATTTTTTTAGCTATGGAATTGCTCTAAGCGCTTCACTTATATCTTTTTGAGCATGGTGTGCTTTAATATTTTTTGACAAAATTCTCTCATGCTTCACTTATATTATTTTGAGAGATGAAAAGTTTTATGCTCATGTTCTTCACTTAGATCTGTTTGAGCCTATCAAAAATCAACATATGAAACTAGTCCCAAAGTGATAGATATTCAAGAGGGATATAATAAAAACTTTCATGAAGATCATTGGACAAAATAAACTTGATTCTTTGAAATAATTTTGCGATATGATGATAGTGATATGTGAGTCATGTTGATGAGTAATTATGCTTTAGTAAGAATATTGGTGTTAAAGTTTGTGATTCCCTATGCAAGCACGAAAGTCAATAGTTGTGCAATGAAATTACATCCTACTTGTGGTGCATTATTGTGACACCCTGATTTTGACAGCTTTTCTTTTCAAACTTTTCTTGGCTTCATTTGAAATTTGAATGGTTTTTGAACCTTTTCATTTAGTCTTGGAAACTCTTGAATTTTTTCCAAGTGTTCCAAAGCCTCATTAACTTGCCAAAACCCTGTAAGGCACCTCAAGGACCCAAATCCCAATTTAAATCATCTTCAAAAACTCTTTTCTTTTATTTGAGAATTTAGGACATTACTATGGGTTGTGAAGCAACCTATAGTTTGGATGCTCAGAAAATTCTCAAATAATTCTCTAAAATACCTTGGACCATATCTTGCCCCAATCTCCAAAAATATTCCATGGCCTAGTTCAAATATTTTGCAAAACAATTCATTTTTGTTCCAGGTCAGTTTGGACCCTTGTGAAGGAAGTGTATGCTAGGTTTGTCCAATTGCTCTCAATTTTTTGTGGCATGAGGACACCTACAAATGACTTCCCTACACCAAGTTTCAGCATCTGAAGATCTTCCATGTGAACAGTACTTCAACATTCAGATTCTGGACCAGATTTGCAAGTTACACATGAACTACCCTCAAACTTCAACCAAACCACCTCAAACTTGACCAGTTTTGAGGCCTCCAACCTAGATCATCCTGGACATCTCCATTGGCACCATTCGCAGCTCACCACCTCTCCAGATCCTTCTCTTCTTTGCTGTCAGAAACTGTATGTGAGGCTACCCATCATCTCAGACCAAACCAAGCCAAACCAGGGGTGTAGGTGATCTGAGGGATCGAAGGTCGACGTGCTGGACAAGTTTTGCCAGGCGTACGTGGCCCCCTGGTGCCAAGCACCGTGGTGAGCACGGCGATGGCATGCTTGTCGCCGCGCTCTGTGCCGCGCCAGGCTCGGGTCGCGTCGAAGCATGACGCCCGCGTAGCCGTACCGTGTTTGGGCATGCCGACATCGTTCCTTGTTGCCACGCAGCCCCTCCAGAACCCTCGCCCTCGCCGGAGAAGCCCTCCATGGCCGCCACAACCACGAGCACTGTGCCGCCCGTGCGGCCACAGTTGCGGCGCCGCTCGTCCTCTTCTCCCCAAGCCGTCTCTTCGAGCATTGAATGCCTCTGGCCACTCCTGTCCTCTCACCGCAAGCAGCCAGCCAGCGAGGCATACCTCTCGCCGGCGACGTGGCCCGCTTTGAGTCGCATCCAGAGAGCTCGCCGAGCGCCCCCTCCCAGCTATAAATAGCCCTGCCCAGCTCCTCTGCTCATCACCACCTCCCTCATCCACCTCTAGAGCGCCCAAGGAGGGCTGGGAGCTTGTCTCCCTCAACTCCGGCAGAAGCTCTGCCGCTCGATCCCCTTCCATCACTAGCCCTCTCCAAGCCATCCTAGCTCCGCCCTAGCCCATCGTTGAGTATGTAGTGCTCCGCTGGTGCTCTACGACCTCTTCCCTGCTCGAACTGCTGCCGGAATCATCGCCTCCGTCGAACACCGTAGCAGCTGTCCACCGGAGAAGGAGGGCGCGCCGCCATCCAGCCCTCTCTGGCCGAGCTACGGGTACAGGGAGGACCGTCTTCGAGTACCCGATCGATCCCCGTCAACTCCCAGCACCGCCGCCGTCCCTATCGCCGGTGAGCGTCACCGGAGCCCCGCCTCCCTCTGTTCTCTCCCTCCTCCCTCTGTTTTAAACGGGCCCGGTCCCACCCGTCAGTCACTGTGAGCGCGCGCGCAAAGGGGTTAAGTGGAGACGCACTCTCCGTTTACGCCTTCGACGTGGCCCGTTCTATTTTTTAAAATTTTGAATTATTTAACAGAGTTGACCAGTAGCTTTGACCACTAATAATTTTTACAGAAAGGTCCAATTGACCTGATTCTTTTTGCATTGTGTTTGTATCAAAGTCCTTTATTTTCTAACCAAGCTTGGTATTTTTCCAATACCCACAGAATTGTTGGTGAATAAAAAGGCTTTATGTGACATTTTCCTTTGCCATTTAAAAATGTTTTCAGAAGGAGATTCTTGTGGATTTGTAGACCAGGAGTTTCTGAACAACCCAACTGATCAAGGCAAGCTAGGACATCCATATTATGGAGCATTTCATAGCATTGCATAATTCTTATGCATTTCTTTCATTTAATTAACATAGATAATTCAAAGTAAATTATTTAAATGCCTTATGTTGATAACTCAAGTTGAATTGCTGAACACCATGCTTTCTAAGTGAAACTTAGTTGGTTGATCAAGAGTCACTTGTCCGGGCTTACCCGTGCAGCCACATTTGCCGGTATGGGACGGCCTTGACTTGGTCTGGCTCCGTGCTTTTTCACCAGTACCTCCAGACAGGGAGGGTTATGCGTGCGTGCTGCCTTGATCTGGTAGACGGCGATAACCCTGTGAGCCCAGTTGAGTTTTGTGCCGGCGTCCCCGTTTGGGACAGTTTAGTTGGCCACGATGGTGGCAGGTGTCACGAGGTGACACAGGGGGCCACCCAGGGCAGGACTCCGGGGGATAATGAATGCCGGTGGTATGATGGGAGAGTCACGGGTCAGGCAGGTTTCGTTGGAGCAACGCTGGTCCACCCGAATGGGATCACGAGGTCAGGTGCTCCATAGTGTGGGTAAAGTGCGCAACCTCTGCAGAGTGTAAAATCTATTCGAATAGCCGCATCCACGGTATTGGATAGCCCATCCAGACCTCTCTAGGTTATCAACCATATAATGATCATAATGATGGAAGAACTTGTCTAGTTATCAGAAGTACTCATGGCATCGAGTATTCCGAGGGTTGTGAGACAACCCGGATATGAGTAAGTTAATAACAGTAAGTGAAGCAGTTAAGAGTTAACAAGTTGATTGCCATGCTATTATTTGTTGCATATTTGGTTGTCATGTGCTTGCGAGTACATTCAACGTACTCACCTGGCGTATCATGCCAGATGCAAGAGAAGACTAAGACGGAGGTATCGAAGGTCCGTGTTGCGATGCCTAGGATGTGTCCTCAGCAGTGTCCCTGTGGATGGAGTTGCTATCAAGTTCCGCTATGCCGTAGTCTTTCGCTGTAGTATTCCGCAGTAATACCGAGGCCCCGATATGTTAGATAAATAATGTAGATATTGTCATAGCACTAGAAGTGCTTTTGGCCTCGATGATCTTGTAATATATAAGCTTGTACTCGACTATTATCAATAAAAGTTCAGCTATGTTCTGTTCCAAGTTGTTGTGTGTTTCCAGAAGACTTGATCTCTGGCTTGGAAACATTGGTAAATCAGTTCTCTGAGCCGGAGTGCCACAACGCTTGGTATTAGAGCCAGGCTGACTGTAGGACACCCTAGGTAATCCTCGCTAGGATTGCGATTAGCATAGGACTTTGAGTGTGCATCCTGCTTGTTGCATTTGATTGTTGCATGCCATGCCTCATGCATCATAATTGACTATGTTACTAACCCTTGGCATTGTGAGTGTAGATGGCACCAGTTCCATATCACTTCCATCATGAGCCAGAACCCCACACTTTTCCAGCTCTACTTTGTAGCATCTGGCTTCGGTTGTATCCCAACGGTGATGACCCGGTATACCAGGTGTTTCGGGAGCAGTTGGGCGAGTCAGTATATGAGTACCATGCAGTGGCTTACATGACCTCGACTTCAGATATTGGAAGCTCTTCTCACTCTTCCAAGGGCGGAGTGGCTTCTACTCCGGAGCTGGCGATCCAGTTTGCTGCCATGGAGGCTATTACTGACTTGCGCTTCCACGAGGTTGACATGCAGACCCATCCAGGTTTCTTCCACTATCCCACTCTATCACCTAGGACAGGGCGGGTTCTTTTCTCACCTGTTGACCCGGCATGTGATCATGCGGCTGGTGTTTTGTCTCGCTACCTGAACGCCAGTTATCGTATGATAATTTCCTTGGCTGAGGAGCTGTGTCGTGTTCAGGAGGCACTAGCAGCAGTGACTCCACCACCTCCTCCTCCTGTAGTTCCACCTCCGCGTGTGCTTGAAACCCCTTCTAGTTTTTCTGGACCATCAGGCTTATCATCTAGTAGTCGACTCGAGACCCCAGCTGAGTGGGCCTCACTCCTAGCCACTCCTGCTCCACCGATGCTGAGGCGACATGCTCTTTCTTCCGCCGAGGGAGAGCCGTCTCAGCAACGACGTCGCGTCTCTTTTGACCCGGTGACTCACATCATCAGTTCTGATTCTGGCTCAGGATCTGACGATGAGGACTCTTCAGATGGGCAGTGTTCATGTCACCGACGCACTAGACTAGAGCTTGAGTAGTAATGCATGCATCTTTGCATATGTCGACTGCCGTATGAGCAGTCTAACCATGATATTTCCCCTACTAGCTTGCCATGTATGATGTTGGGTTATCTTGTATAATTATGTTGTTTTCTTCATTTGCCTTTTTCATGAATCTTCTTTTGGTGTCATAATACCGTATTTCTCCTTATGGATGTTGCTCATCAATTCGGTATTTGCTATGGGAACAAAAATTAGGATGAAGAAAGGAAGTAGCAGTCAAGGCGGCGATGGAAACCCCGTCCGTCATTCCGCCAGGCAGGCAGGGCAACCGCCCGAAGACTTACCACCACCACCACCTCAAGCACCAACCAAAGATCAGATAATGAGGATGTTTGAGGAAAAGAGAAACCAAGACCTTATGGAATTTCTCAAAAGTATGCAGACAATAGTAGGTCAGAACAATGGCAATGGGGTGCATTCCAAACTGTCTAACTTCCAGCGCACAAAACCACCCAGCTTTGGTCAGGCCGTGGATCCTATTGAGGCTGACGACTGGTTAAGAACCATGGAAAAGAAATTGGACATCGCTCGTTGTGAAGAAGCAGATAAAGTCCCATTTGCCACCCATTATCTCGAAGGCCCAACAGCCATATGGTGGGACAACACCAAGTTAATGTGGCCTGCTGGAGAAGAAATTTCCTGGGAGAAATTCAAAGAGTTGTTCCGCAAGTAACATATCCCCACGGGTATCATGAAGGTGAAGCAGAGAGAATTCTTGGATCTCACACAAGGAAACATGTCGGTGGGAGAATACCTAAACAAGTTCAACAACTTGGCCCGGTACTCTCCTCATGATGTGGCTACCGAAGAGAGGAAAATAGACCGGTTCCTCGGAGGACTTAATCACGCCCTCCGATGTCAGCTATGCATGTTGGACTTCCCCGATTTTCAAACCTTGGTGGATAAGGCCTTCATCGCTGAACAAGAACACAAGTCTAGGAATGATGATCGTAAGAGGAAGTTCAAGCCTAAAAAGGACAACAGGGAACCATATGCGCAAAAGCTGCGCAGTTGGCAGCCAGGGCCATCTGAAAACAAATCTGTGTGGAACAATTGTGGCAACAACAGCAAGCCAGGCAACCAGAGCAAGACCTTCGGCAAGCAGCCAGTCATAGAGGACTGCCGCCGCAACAACACCTGTTTCACTTGTGGCCAGAGTGGACACTATGCCAAGCAGTGTCCTACTAATAACGGAAAGCAGTCAGCTGATCACAAGCCACAAGTCAATCACCTGGGATGCCGCCCCAACCACAACTTCAGCCACGGATGCATCCACCACATCTCTGCCGAAGAAGTCTGCGAAGCTCCGGACATTGTCCTTGGTATGTTTTCTATCAACGACATACCTGCAATAATTTTATTTGATTTTGGGGCTTCCCACTTGTTTATTTATTGAAGGTTTGCCACCTTGCACAAATTTTCTCCTTCACTTTTGGACAAAATCATGGTGGTACAATCCCCTGGCTCTATGCTCAGAACAAATATAATATACAAGGGACTGGAAATCTCAATCCATGGAGTCAAATTCCCAGCTACCCTTGTTGCCATTGAATCCCCAGGACTGGATATAATACTGGGAATGGACTGGTTGGCACCACACCAAGTGTGTATCAACTACACCACCAAAACGGTGACATTGGTGAACCCCGTCGGACAAACCATCCAATTTCTGGCCAGCAGAATGATAACCAGAAAGGGCAAGGCATACCAGACAACTGTTACAGATATGAATCTGATTCCGGTAGTGGGTGAATTTCCGGATGTATTTCCTGAGGAATTACCAGGAATGCCGCCCGACCGAGAATTGGAGTTCGCCATTGAAGTAATTCCTGGTACAGCTCCAATATACAAGAAATATTATTGTATGCCAGGCCCAGAGCTGGCAGAGCTAAAGAAGCAGTTAGACGAGTTGCTACAGAAAGGATACATTCGTACAAGCATTTCGCCATGGGGGTCACCAGTATTATTTGTCAAGAAGAAGGATGGAAGTCTACGAATGTACGTAGACTATCGCCAGCTTAACGAGGTCACTATCAAGAATAAGTACCCGCTCCCTCAAATTGATGACTTATTCGACCAGTTGAATGGAGCACGGGTATTCTCTAAGATTGACCTCAGAACGGGATATCATCAACTAAATATCCGAAAGGAGGATATCCCCAAGACAGCGTTCACCACTCGATATGGGTTATATGAATTTACAGTTATGGCCTTTGGGTTGACCAACGCTCCAGCCTACTTCATGAGCATGATGAACAAAGTCTTCATGGACTTTCTGGACAAGTTTGTAGTGGTGTTCATTGATGATATCCTGATATACTCTAAGGATGAAGAGGAGCATAAGCAACATCTCAGAGCTATTTTGGAAAGATTGAGAAACCATCGCTTATATGCCAAGTTCAGTAAGTGCGAATTTTGGCTGAAAGAGGTGGGATTCCTTGGACATATTCTGTTAGAGAAAGGAATAGCCATTGATCCCAGTAAGGTTATTGCGGTCTTGAACTGGAAGACACCAACCACGGTGACCGAAGTCCATAGTTTCCTGGGCTTGGCAGGCTACTACCGTCGCTTCATTGAAGGTTTTTCTAAGATAGCCAAGCCACTGACGGAATTGTTGAAAAAGAACCAAAGGTTTATCTGGACAGCCGAGTGCGACAGCAGTTTCCAGGAGTTAAAGATGAGGCTAACCACAGCCCCTGTCTTAGTCCTCCCAGACATTCACAAGAGTTTTGACATATACTGCGATGCATCCAGGCGTGGAATCGGATGCGTGCTAATGCAAGAGGGGAAGGTTGTGGCTTATGCATCATGACAGCTACGACCTCATGAGGAGAACTATCCCACACATGACTTGGAGCTAGCTACTGTGGTTCATGCCCTGAAGATTTGGAGGCATTACCTTATTGGACAACGATGTGAAATATACACAGACCATAAGAGTCTCAAGTATATTTTCACTCAACCCGATCTGAACCTCAGGCAGCAAAGATGGCTTGAGCTAGTCAAGGAATATGATGTTGGAATAAACTATCATCCAGGGAAAGCGAATGTGGTCGCTGACGCCCTGAGCAGGAAACAAGCTGCTATGAATGCACTAGTTGAGGGTATGCATCCGAGCTTACAAGAAGAGTTTGTCAAGCTCAATATGGTGCTATGTGGCCCAATGCCCCCGGATACGTTGGAAATTACTCCAACACTCATGGAGGAAATCAAGGAAGCACAGAAGTCAGATGAAGAAATTCGGGAGATCAAGGAATTAATCCAGCAAGGGAAGGCCAAGTCCTTCAGTGTAGATGAACAGGGTACCGTGTGGTTCGAGAAACGAATTTGTGTGCCAAATCAGAACAACTTGAGGCAACAAATACTCAAGGAAGCACATGAGTCCGCATATTCGATCCACCCGGGAGGTACCAAGATGTATCAGGACTTGAGAGAAACTTTTTGGTGGTCTGGAATGCGGAAAGATATAGCATACTATGTCGCCTGCTGTGACATTTGCAACAAGGTCAAGGCAGAACATCAGAAACTCGCTGGGCTACTGCAACCATTACCGGTGCCCCAATGGAAGTGGGACGACATATGTATGGATTTTATTGTGGGGCTGCCCAAGTCCACGAGAGGCAATGATGCTATTTGGGTCATTATAGACATCCTCACGAAAGTGGCTCACTTTATCCTAGTAAAGACCACTTTCAACACAAATCAGCTGGCACAACTCTACATGTTCCGGATAGTCAGTCTGCATGGAGTACCCAAGTCCATCACTTCGGATAGGGGTTCCTTATTTACCTCAGCATTCTGGCTACGGCTACATCAAGCTTTGGGAACCATGCTGAAACACAGCACGGCGTACCATCCATAGACAGATGGACAGACCGAGCGTGTGAACCAAATATTAGAGGATATGCTTCGGTCATGTGCTCTCTCCCATGGACCCAAATGGGAGGATAGTTTGCTGTACGCTGAATTCTCCTACAACAACAGCTATCAGGCAAGTCTCAAAATGTCGCCTTTTGAGGCATTGTACGGACGGAAGTGCTGCACACCGCTGAACTGGTCCCAAACAGAAGATAGTTGCATTTTCGGTATGGACTTGATGCTCGAGGCTGAAAGGCAAGTCAAGGATATTCAAGATCAGCTGCGAGCAGCCAAGTCCCGACAGAAGAGCTATTACGACTCAAAGCACCGGGAAGTAACTTTTGAACCCAGAGACTATGCTTACTTGCGAGTAACCCCTATGAAGGGAGTAAAGAGGTTTAGCACCCAAGGAAAGTTGGCCCCAAGATACATCGGTCCCTTTCCAGTGATTGCTAGGAAGGGCAGAGTCGCATATAAGTTAGAATTGCCACCAGCATTGTCAGACATTCATGATGTTTTCACATCTCACAGTTAAGGAAATGCATTGCACCCCCAGCCAAGCAAGCGGATATGAGTGAATTAGAATTGGCTAAGGATTTGACTTCTGAAGAGAAACCTATCAAGATTTTGGATGTAATGGAAAGAACCACTAGGAATAAGGTGATAAGATTTTATAAGGTGTTGTGGGAGCACCACACCGAGGAAGAGGCCACTTGGGAAAGAGATGATTTTCTGAGATCCGCATATCCATATTTGTTCCCTGAGCAACCGAATCTCGAGGACGAGATTCATCCTAAGGGGGGTAGGTTTGTGACACCCTGATTTTGACAGCTTTTCTTTTCAAACTTTTCTTGGCTTCATTTGAAATTTGAATGGTTTTTGAACCTTTTCATTTAGTCTTGGAAACTCTTGAATTTTTTCCAAGTGTTCCAAAGCCTCATTACCTTGCCAAAACCCTGTCAGGCACCTCAAGGACCCAAATCCCAATTTAAATCATCTTCAAAAACTCTTTTCTTTTATTTGAGAATTTAGGACATTACTATGGGTTGTGAAGCAACCTATAGTTTGGATGCTCAGAAAACTCTCAAATAATTCTCTAAAATACATTGGACCATATCTTGCCCCAATCTCCAAAAATATTCCATGGCCTAGTTCAAATATTTTGCAAAACAATTCATTTTTGTTCCTGGTCAGTTTGGACCCTTGTGAAGGAAGTGTATGTTAGGGTTGTCCAATTGCTCTCAAATTTTTGTGGCATGAGGACACCTACAAATGACTTCCCTACACCAAGTTTCAGCATCTGAAGATCTTCCATGTGAACAGTACTTCAACATTTAGATTCTGGACCAGATTTGCAAGTTACACATGAACTACCCTCAAACTTCAACCAAACCACCTCAAACTTGACCAATTTTGAGTCCTTCCAACCTAGATCATCCTGGACATCTCCAATGGCACCATTCGCAGCTCACCACCTCTCCAGATCCCTCTCTTCTTTGCTGTCAGAAACTGTATCTGAGGCTACCCATCATCTCAGACCAAACCAAGCCAAACCAGGGGTGTAGGTGATCTGAGGGATTGAAGGTCGACGTGCTGGACAAGTTTTGCCAGGCGTACCTGGGCCCCTGTTGCCAACCACCGTGGTGAGCACGGCGATGGCATGCTTGTCGCCGCGCTTTGTGCCGCGCCAGGCTCGGGTCGCGTCGAAGCACGACGCCCGCGTAGCCGTACCGTGTCTGGGCATTCCGACATCATTCCTCGTTGCCACGCAGCCCCTCCAGAACCCTCGCCCTCGCCGGAGAAGCCCTCGGTGGCCGCCACGACCACGGGCACTGTGCCGCCCATGCGGCCACAGTTGCGGCGCCGCTCGTCCTCTTCTCCCCGAGCCGTCTCTTCGAGCATTGAATGCCTCTGGCCTCTCCCGTCCTCTCGCCGCAAGCAGCCAGCCAGCGAGGCGTACCTCTCGCCGGTGACGTGGCCCGCATCGAGTCGCATCCAGAGAGCTCGCCGAGCGCCCCCTCCTGGCTATAAATAGCCCTGCCCAGCTCCTCTGCTCATCACCACCTCTCCACCACCTCCCTCATCCACCTCCAGAGCGCCCAAGGAGGGCCGGGAGCTCGTCTCCCTCAACTCCGGCAAATGCTCTGCCGCTCGATCCCCTTCCGTCACCAGCCCTCTCCAAGCCATCCCAGCTCCTCCCTAGCCCATCGTTGAGTTTGTAGTGCTTCGCTGGTGCTCTACGACCTCTTCCCTGCTCGAACTGCTGCCGGAATCATTGCCTCTGTCGACCACCGTAGCAGCTATCCGCCGGAAAAGGAGGGCGCGCCGCCGTCCGGCCATCTCCGGCCGAGCTACGGGTACAGGGAGGACCGTCTTCGAGTACCCGATCGATCCCCGTCAACTCCCAGCTCCGCCGCCGTCCTTATCGCCGGTGAGCGTCGCCGGAGCCCCGCCTCCCTCTGTTCCCTCCCTCCTCCCTCTGTTTTAAATGGGCCCAGTCCCACCTGTTAGCCACTGTGAGAGCGCGCGCGAAGGAGTAAGTGGAGACGCACTCTCCGTTTACGCCTTCAACGTGGCCCGTTCTGTTTTTTTTTTATTTTGAATTATTTAACAGAGTTGACCAGTAGCTTTAACCACTAATAACTTTTTACAGAAAGGTCCAATTGACCTGATTCTTTTTGCATTGTGTTTGTATCAAAGTCCTTTATTTTCTGACCAAGTTTGGTATTTTTCCAATACCCACAGAATTGTTGGTGAATAAAAAGGCTTTATGTGACATTTTCCTTTGCCATTTAAAAATGTTTTCAGAAGGAGATTCTTGTGGATTTGAAGACCAGGAGTTTCTGAACAACCCAACTGATCAAGGCAAGCCAGGACATCCATACTATGAAGCATTTCATAGCATTGCATAATTCTTATGCATTTCTTGCATTTAACTAACATAGATAATTCAAAGTAAATTATTTAAATGCCTTATGTTGATAACTCAAGTTGAATTGCTGAACACCATGCTTGCTAAGTGAAACTTAGTTGGTTGATCAAGAGTCACCTGTCCGGGCTTACCCGTGCAGCCACATTTGCCGGTATGGGACGGCCTTGACTTGGTCTGGCTCTGTGCTTTCTCACCGGTACCTCCAGACAGGGAGGGTTATGCGTGCGTGCTGCCCTGATCAGGTAGACGGCGATAACCCTGTGAGCCCAGTTGAGTTTTGTGCCAGCATCCCCGTTTGGGACAGTTTAGTTGGCCACGACGGTGGCAGGTGTCACGAGGTGACACAAGGGGCCACCCAGGGCAGGACTCCGGGGGAGAATGAATGCCGGTGGTACGATGGGAGAGTCACGGGTCAGGCAGGTTTCATTGGAGCAACGCTGGTCCACCCGAATGGGATCACGAGGTCAGGTGCTCCATAGTGTAGGTAAAGTGTGCAACCTCAGCGGAGTGTAAAATCTATTCGAATAGCCGCTTTCACGGTATTGGACAGCCCATCCAGACCTCTCTAGGTGATCAACCATATAATGATGATAATGATGGAAGAATTTGTCTAGTTATCGAAAGTACTCGTGGCATCGAGTATTCCGAGGGTTGTGAGACAACCCGGATATGAGTAAGTTAATAACAGTAAGTGAATCAGTTAAGAGTTAACAAGTTGATTGCCAGGCTATTATTTGCTGCATATTTGGTTGTCATGTGCTTGCGAGTACATTCAACATACTCACCTGGCGTATCATGCCAGATGCAGGAGAAGACTGAGACGGAGGTCTCGAAGGTCTGTGTTGCGATGCCTAGGATGTGTCGTCAGCAGTGTCCCTGTGGATGGAGTTGCTATCATGTTCCGCTATGCCATAGTCTTTCGCTGTAGTATTCCGCAGTATTACCGAGGCCCTGATATGTTAGATAAATAATGTAGATATTGTCATAGCACTAGAAGTGCTTTTGGCCTCGATGATCATGTAATATATAAGCTTGTACTCGACTATTATCAATAAAAGTTCAGCTATGTTCTGTTCCAAGTTGTTGCGTGTTTCCAGAAGACTTGATCTCTGGCTTGGAAACACTGGTAAATCGGTTCTCTGAGCCGGAGTGCCACAACACTTGGTATCAGAGCCAGGCTGACTGTAGGACACCCTAGGTAATCCTCGCTAGGATTGCGATTAGCATAGGACTTTGAGTGTGCATCCTGCTTGTTGCATGCCATGCCTCACGCATCATAATTCACTATGTTACTAACCCTTGGCATTGTGAGTGTAGATGGCACCAGTTCCATATCACTTCCATCATGAGCCAGAACCCCACACTTTTCCAGCTTTACTTCATAGCGTCTTGCTTCGGCTGTATCCCAACGGTGATGACCCGGTATACCAGGTGTTTTGGGAGCAGTTGGGCGAGTCAGTATATGAGTACCATGCAGTGGCTTACATGACCGCGACTTCGGATCTTGGAAGCTCTTCTCGCTCTTCCAAGGGCGGAGTGGCTTCTACTCCGGAGCTGGCGATCCAGCTTGCTTCCATGGAGGCTATTACTGACTTGCGCTTCCAGGAGGTTGAGATGCAGACCCATCCAGGTTTCTTCCACTATCCCACTCTGTCACCTACGACAGGGCGAGTTCTTTTCTCACCTGTTGACCCGGCGTGTGATCATGCGGCTGGTGTTTTGTCTCGCTACCTGAACGCCAGTTATCGTATGATCATTTCCTTGGCTGAGGAGCTGTGTCGTGTTCAGGAGGCACTGGTAGCAGTGACTCCACCACCTCCTCCTCCTGTAGTTCCACCTCCGCGTGTGCTTGAAACCCCTTCTAGTTTTTCTGGACCATCAGGCTTATCGTCTGGTAGTCGACTCGACACCCAAGCTAAGTGAGCCTCACTCCTAGCCACTCCTGCTCCGCCGATGCTGAGGCAGCGTGCTCTTTCTTCCACCAAGGGAGAGCCGTCTCAGCAACGACGTCGCGTCTCTTTTGACCCGGTGACTCACATCATCAGTTCTGATTCTGACTCAGGATCTGATGACGAGGACTGTTCAGATGGGCAGTGTTCATGTCACCGACGCACTAGACTGGAGCTTGAGTAGTAATGCATGCATCTTTGCATAAGCCGACTGCCGTATGAGCAGTCTAACCATGATATTTCCCCTACTAGCTTGCCATGTATGATGTTGGGTTATCTTGTATAATTATGTTGTTTTCTTCATTTGCCTTTTTCATGAATCTTCTTTTGGTGTCATATTACCATATTTATCCTTATGGATGTTGCTCATCAATTCGGTATTTGCTATGGGAACAAAAATTAGGATGAAGAAAGGAAGTAGCAGTCAACGCGGCGATGGAAACCCCGTCCGTCGTTCTGCCATGCAGGCAGGGCAACCGCCCGAAGACTTACCACCACCACCACCTCAAGCACCAACCACAGATCAGATAATGAGGATGTTTGAGGAAAAGAGAAACCAAGACCTTATGGAATTTCTCAAAAGTATGCAGACAATAGTAGGTCAAAACAATGGCAATGGGGTGCATTCCAAACTGTCTGACTTCCAGCGCACAAAACCACCCAGCTTTGGTCAGGCCGTGGATCCTATTGAGGCTGACGACTGGTAAAGAACCATGGAAAAGAAATTGGACATCGCTCATTGTGAAGAAGCAGATAAAGTCCCATTTGCCACCCATTATCTCGAAGGCCCGGCAGCCATATGGTGGGACAACACCAAGTTAATGTGGCCTGCTGGAGAAGAAATTTCCTGGGAGAAATTCAAAGAGTTGTTCCGCAAGTATCATATCCCCACGGGTATCATGAAGGTGAAATAGAGAGAATTCTTGGCTCTCACACAAGGAAACATGTCGGTTGGAGAATACCTAAACAAGTTCAACAACTTGGTCCGGTACTCTCCTCATGATGTGGCTACCGAAGAGAGAAAAATAGACCGGTTCCTCGGAGGACTTAATCACGCCCTCCGATGTCAGCTATGCATGTTGGACTTCCCCGATTTTCAGACCTTGGTGGATAAGGCCTTCATCGCCGAACGAGAACACAAGTCTGGGAATGATGATCATAAGAGGAAGTTCGAGCCTAAGAAGGACAACAGGGAACCATATGCGCAAAATCTGTGCAGTTGGTAGCCAGGGCCATCTGAAAACAAATTTGTGTGGAACAATGGTGGCAACAACAGCAAGCCAGGCAACCAGAGCAAGACCTTCGCAAGCAGCCAGTCATAGAGGACTGCCGCCGCAACAACACCTGTTTCACTTGTGGCCAGAGTGGACACTACGCCAAGCAGTGTCCTACTAATAACGGAAAGCAGTCAGCTGATCACAAGCCACAAGTCAATCACCTGGGACGCCGCCCCAACCACAACTTCAGCCACGGATGTGTCCACCACATCTCTGCCGAAGAAGTCTGCGAAGCTCCGGACATTGTCCTTGGTATGTTTTCTATCAACGACATACCTGCAATAATTTTATTTGATTCTGGGGCTTCCTACTCGTTTATTTCGTGAAGTTTTGCCACCTTGCACAAATTTTCTCCTTCACTTTTGGACACTCATGGTGGTACAATCCCCTGGCTCTATGCTTAGAACAAATATAATATACAAGGGACTGGAAATCTCAATCCATGGAGTCAAATTCCCAGCTACCCTTGTTGCCATTGAATCCCCAGGACTAGATATAATACTGGGAATGGACTGGTTGGCACCACACCAAGTGTGTATCAACTGCGCCACCAGAACGGTGACATTGGTGAACCCCGTCGGACAAACCATCCAATTTCTGGCCAGCAGAACGATAACCAGAAAGGGCAAGGCATACTAGACCACTGTTACAGATATGAATCTGATTCCGGTAGTGGGTGAATTTCCGGATGTATTTCGTAAGGAATTACCAGGAATGCCACCCGACCGAGAATTGGAGTTCGCCATTGAAGTAATTCCTGGTACAGCTCCAATATACAAGAAATATTATCGTATGCCAGGTCCAGAGCTGGCAGAGCTAAAGAAGCAGTTAGACGAGTTGCTACAAAAAGGATACATTCGTCCAAGCATTTCGCCATGGGGGTCACCAATATTATTTGTCAAGAAGAAGGATGGAAGTCTACGAATGTGCGTAGACTATCGCCAGCTTAACGAGGTCACTATCAAGAACAAGTACCCGCTCCCTCGAATTGATGACTTATTCGACCAGTTGAATGGAGCACGGGTATTCTCTAAGATTGACCTCAGAACGGGATATCATCAACTAAAAATCCGAAAGGAGGATATCCCCAAGACAGCGTTCACCACTCGATATGGGTTATATGAATTTTCTTTATGTTGTCAAATAATAAATTCCTTGGAAAGTGTTGGTATGGATGGTACCCGTGGATACGACTAGCCGTGGAATGTGAAAGAATGGTGGAAAAGGGAATAAACTTTATTTTCTGTTTGGGAACCACCTATGATATATCTAGCGTGGAAAGTGTTGGGAATTACTCGGTCGTTTTCGTTGATGGGAAAAGTATGCCTCTCAAAAAAATATCTCTCAATTTTAGCTTTGAGCTCTGGCACCTCTACAAATCCCTACTTCCCTCTGCGAAGGGCCTTTCTATTTACTTTATGCAATTTTTATTTTTACTTGACTCCCCATCTTCTCTTATAAAGCCCCAACTAAGGGGCACTATGATCGTACTTGAGCATTGGTTGTAGCTAATATGCGAGTGTGTTTCATGAATGGATCAATGATTGAGCATGATGGGCTAGGGATAACTTGCTTTAGTGTTGATATTTTGAAAGACATGGTTGCTTGTTGATATGCTTGAGTATTGAAATCTTCATGTCAAAACTAGACTATTGCTTTGAATCATATAAAAGTCCAAATGTCATGCTACAAAAGAAAAGATTATGTGATGAACATGTTAGGCAGCATTCCACATCAAAAAAATTGTTTTTATCATTTACCTACTCGAGGACAAGTAGGAATTAAGCTTGGGGATGCTGCTACCACTACTGCAGGATGCTTCTAACGAGACACTACAATCAGAGACCCTTCGACGAAACTGTGTGCGATGCATTAATCGCAAACGATGATGTAAAAAAATGTCAAAAAAGATGCAAAACATTTGTGATGGCGGAGACATCAAACATGGTTCAGAGTTTAGTTGTGTGTGCGATGCAGGGCATACAGTTCAGTTCAATGAACTATTTGCGATGAGGTAGAAGAACAGAAACGGGCAGCCAAATGAAGGCGTGTGTGATATACGGCATACAGTTCGCTCAGATGAAATGTTTGCTATTAGGGAATGCAACAGAAACGGTTAGCCAGATCAAGGTGTATGTGATATATGGCATACGGTTCACTCGGACGAAATGTTTTCGATTAGGGAACACAACAGAAACGGTTCAACTTAACAAGATGTGTGTGATATGAGGCATACAGTTCACATAGATGAACTGTTTGCGATGAGCCAAAAAAACACAAACGACTCGTGTAAACAAGATGTGTGTGATACGCGGCAAACAGCCCACTCGGATGAACTGTTTGTGATGAGAAAATATAACACAGACGGTTACTAGAGTTAATTCGTGTGCGATTCTATGTGTACTAAAAACATTGAAAAATGCATACTAGTTGCTTGCGATGGCTAGGAGTATCGCACACGATGCGTGTGCGAGTACTCATGTGCGATGATTAGTAAGTTACACATGCGTTTCCTTATGTTAACACGTGTGTGGTAACACGTGACACCGCATATGGTTGTCTGGTTGTGTGCTCCACTTAGTCTTCCCGCGCTCCAGTGAAGGCTTCCCGCGCTCCACAAGGGTGAATTGTAAAATCCACAATCCCCTAGCCAGCTGCTAGCTATAAATAATCACAGCAATGGCCGCTGGTGGCGACTCGCTACTGATCCATTTGCTAGCTAGTTACCCACACATACCGGCATACCTCCAACGGCCGACGACAGGATGGAGTTGCACGACGGGAACGGGCGCCGGAGATCATAGTTTAGGTTAATTAATTATACCTCCAGAGCCGGATGATTCCGACTCTGGAGGTATAATTAATTAACATAATCTAAGATCAAATAACTAAAGCTTCCCCAACATGATCGTGTGCTGGCCCCAACCGCTAGCAGAGCGCGCGCGGAGGGACGCGACTCGAGCGAGCCTTGGCACCTAAACGGCGAGCAGAGCGCGTAGAGGGACGCGACCCGAGGGCGCCAAAACAGCGAGTAGAGCGCACGGAGGCACGCGAGTAGAGCGCGACGTGACCGCCTAAACGGCGAGCAAGCACATGCATAATTATTGCATATAGCAGATGAATATAGCCGGGAATAGCCATCCAACAATATTATTTTTGATGACATGCATTAATATATTCTTAGTTAAATCTAAGGTCAAAGTTTGATACTACAAAATACGAAGGGGGCCAATAAACCACGACAGAGGTAGTACCTAGACGAACACAGACACCCAGTATGAAAGAAAATATGGGTCAAACTCTAGTTGAAAAGGGCAACAATGTCTAACTCCAGCTTACAAAAAGTACAAAAGCACGAGGATTAATTGTTCATCAGGTTTACACATAACCCGCATTGAACAGGGCAATAACATCTAACTCAATCAAAGTTTTTGGCAGTCACAATCAAATGGATCGGTCCGATCCATAAAATCAAGATCCCAGTACAAAAGATCTACTGGTCCATGGTGACGACAAGTTGTTGTAAATATAAGCCGAGCATGATCAGAAGCCCTTAGGTCCACCTGAAACTTCTTTTTATGTTGTTCAACATACAGTTCTGTGAGAAATTTCTTGTTGAAAAACTTAATCCTCACGGATAATAGTGCCCTCGCATTCCTCATGAAGAATGTGACAAAGCTAGTGTTTACATGGTTGTATGCATATCCTTCCACCGTTATTGTCTTCAAGCGAATGTCATGAGATCTAAGAAAATCCTTGTGCTTCCTCTGCCATCAATTGGTTAGATCTCTTTCTCGAAGTCCTAGTACCTAAATAGACATGAAGATTGAAAACAGTTAATGTCTAAAATAGAGTATGTTGAAGGAGCGACAGCTGAACGGTTAATTCTAGTACATTATATATGGGCTTTCAATGTGTGTGAAATCATCACCTTTATATACAAATTCTCCAAACATGGAAAGCATCGCAGCAAGCCAATAGTGGTGTTCAGATCAAGACACCCTATATAAATATATAAGGTCTTGACAGAATCCAGCACCCCTGATACGCCATCCATGGACAAGCTCTTCATTCAGCATAGAACATAATATTAGCACCGAAAGTGTACTCCAAGATGATATTTAACTTATGCGCACAAATGAAAAATGTAGATTACTAAAGTGTACATGGATAACATACAGTACCTGAATAAGTGTGGAGCCAGCCACCAACTTGTAACCTTCAAACGGATCAGGAAATACACCCAATGTCTCCAGTTTAGGCGCAGAGACCACAGTTATTTGTGAAGGTTTATAACAACAATCAAGGAGCAACCTTTGAAGTGAAGGGGCATCTTCGATGATGAGCTCCTGTCCTTCAAAATGAACTCCAATGCTTACAAGGTGAGGCGACTTTATTTTGAGACAAGGGATATGGATTCCTAGTCCAAAAGCAAGCACCAAACACTCCAGTGAAAGGCAGCTGGAGTGGATGATGCTGTGCAGTGAGGCCACCGACAAATCAACCAACACAAGCGCAAGTTTTTTCAGCAGTGGGAGTTGAAGCATTTGTACCAGATTGTCTGCTAGATGGCACCGGGTCAAGGTGGCGGTGTGGAGAGAGGAGGAAAACCATGAGATGGGCATCGGTGGTGAGGGCACAGATGCAGCTCTTGGTGGTAACCTATCGCTGTAGTAATGGTAGAACTCAAGCTGCTGGAGTTTCTCGAATTGATGGGATGTCAGCCAGGCGGCCACCGTGCAGGGTATGTCTAGCAGGTAGCGTGCCGAGATGCAGATGCGTTGAACGGAGCCCTGGTGGGAGGAGATGATGGCTCCGGGGAGTTCAGAATCATCATCGACAGATAGTTGATGACAGTCGAGATTAAGAGGCGCGGCGCGCCACTGAGTGCGCCACCAAGATGCAAGGACTTGTGTGTGGCAGCCATCCTTGGTGGGGAGAAGGTAAATGATCTCCCCAAGGATGGTGTCCGGGAGATCGCTGATGCAGTCCGCCGGAGATACTACTGGTTCCTCAGGTCCAGGGGGCGTGGCCGCTTCTGGCCGCGCAGCCGGGTCCAAGATCTACATCCGACG
Source organism: Thinopyrum elongatum (assembly GCA_011799875.1). Lineage (NCBI taxonomy): Eukaryota > Viridiplantae > Streptophyta > Magnoliopsida > Poales > Poaceae > Thinopyrum > Thinopyrum elongatum. The sequence continues at coordinate 132,091,062 of CM022303.1, forward strand.
GCGGTGATGGCCGGAGCCTCATCTGTGTACATACTGATCTGAAAGAAAAAAAATGGCGGAAACATACATGTAGGACATTCAAAATCAATTCTCAAGATCTAGAAGAAAAAAAGGCACAAACATATATGTAGGACATTCAAAATCAATTCTCAAGATCTGGCCATGAATTATTAGCACGCACGCTAACCCTAGTCGGATTATTAGCAAAAAACATTTGTACAGAACAAACACTTAATCACTAACCCTATACGGATACCATTCAAACAATCAATACACTACGAGCATCTAATGGATCTTAATTATTCTGATTTCATGGACTGAGAGAACATAACCATAGGATTTGTATTCCAAAAAAATTAGAGAGGGGGTGTAACCAGAGAAAACACATGATATGTTTGCCGCACAAATGGGTACATAGATGACTAACCGGTTTTCCGTCGGAGTCGCAGTCGTTGCCGGAGTTGCTGTTGACCTCCGGATCTGGCTGGGGGGGCACGACGGCGCCGATGAAGTCCAGGTCGTGCTGCTGCCCGCGCGAGACCTCGTCGGCGGCGACGGCAACCTCTGTGCCCAGCTTCATGCATTGCGCGGGTGCTTCACCAGCCCCGGCATCGCCACTCCCTCTGATGGTGCGCTTCGGCGGCATCCTCATACACTCCAGAGTCCAGACGTTGGTGACCACTGTGGACCGTAGGTGCGGCCGGGAAATATAGCCGGCGGCTCGGGCGCGCCATTAATACGGATCAGTGGGAGCGAGGCGGGCGGCGGTCAAAGGCTGTCTCGCCTCCCGGTGAGCCTGCGCGGTGGACTTCTGGCATTCCTACCATCATTTCACACAGCTACCCACACGCCTCCCGGTGACACTGCGCAGCAAAAACGCCTCCCGTCAATTCACACACCTGCATGCACGCCTCCCGGTCTGCCTGCGCGGCGGACTGCTCTCATGCGTCCCGTCAACTCACGCATGCTCGCACGGCACACGGGGCGCGTGGCAGCACGTATATTTTTTTTGTTTTTTGATGATTCACTCTGCCACTTTACTGCTTAACCGAAGCATGGTACGGTCTAACGCACACGGTCCAAATAAATAATCCATATGAGATATTGGTTGCCAGTTATTAACAATCTCCCGTTTGTAAGAAGATTATATCAAAATGTGTCTCAAATTTGACGAAAAAATACAATATGACAGTCTACTGGTGTCCATATATGACACCACGAAAAGTTTCATGAATTTCAACTAAGTTTTGGATTTACTGAATTTAAAAAATCTATATTCTCAATGTTTTCAAATCTCTTGCATGGGGAAACCTGCACCCAGGGACACACATATGATTTTGCAATCCATTTTGGTGCACATGTAGCTCAAATTTGATTTTTGCACATTAAATCCCTAGGAAATCAATCAATGTATAAAAACGGTCAAATGATCTCTGTTTTTTTTTTAATTTTAACACGACACTCCTTTGGTCACATGTTCACTACAGAAAAAAGTTTGACATGCCTCAGAGTGGCTGTGGTGGTGCGGGATGTGTGTGTCTGTGTGAGTGTGGGGTGGGGGGGTCCAGAAGTACACTACGAGTCATGAGCCTCCGTGTGGGATTATTGATCATTTTGTGAGTCATATATGCCACATCAAAGTCGTGAATTGGTTATTTAAAGCATTACACAACCCTTTCATACATACATGTTCGGGCCACATGCATGCATTGGTGGTCCTCACGGACACCCCCTCGTGTGGTTATCAGCGACGTGCCCATTCGTTAGCCCGCAAAGGTTTTCAGTTTCCACCGACATCGAGAGGCATTTGACCAAAAGGTGGATTCATCTTGGCATGTGTGTGGTGTGGATCATGGTGAGGTTCCATATCAAAGTTCGGGCACATGCGTACACATGAGTCCCTCCCACCGGCTTGAAGTGAGGGGGCTACGCATCGTGGTGTAGTGCGTTTCTGGTTTGCGAAGCATGTGCCATGTCAAAGTTGTGCATTGGGTATTCAAACATCACATAACACATGGCACATGCACGCGGTGGTTTTGTCCTATGACACTCACTCGTGTGAGACTCTCTCTGTGGGCCCGCGAGGTCGTCGTCGATCAGTTGAATGTACAACGAGAAAGAGGTTAATTTGACCAACAAGGATGGTTTTTTTTTGGTTTGTGTTACGTATATGCACGGTAGGAGTATGTAGTACATGTCAAAGAGGGGGCAACATGAATACTCTATATATATGCGTACGTCATAACCTCGCTCCATGTGGGGACTTTTCGATTCCTGAGGCAGGTGCCACATCAAAGTTGTACATTGGTATTCAAACATCACGCAATACCATGTAGGCGGTGGTTGCCCTATAGGAAGTCACTCGTGTGTGGCGCTTCCATCTGTGGGCATGCGAGGTTGTCCTCCATCACTTTGACCCATGAGAGAGAGGTTAATTTGACCATCAAGGAATTGTTCTTTTTTGGTTTGTTCTATACAGTAGAAGTACATATATACCACGCGTCGAATGGGGGCGTACATATAGCACATACCATGCATCATGAACCTCACTCTCTGTGGGGACTTTTTGGTTTCCTATATATGTGGTGCCACATCAAAGTTGTGCATTGTGTATTCAAACATCACACGAACACCTCTTTGGGCCACATGCAGACGGTGGTACGTTGTCCTATATAGGATGCTCACTCGCGTGCGACATACGCTTCGCTTTTTGTGGGCCCGCGAGTTCGTCGTCCATCACTTTGACCCAACGAGAGAGAGGTACGTTTGACGAACAAGGAGGATTAATTCTTTTAGGGTTGTGTTACTAGGTGTATAGTACATGTCAAAGGGGGGTGACCAGCATATATATACTAGGTGTCACATGAACCTCACTCTGTGTGGGGACTTTGCGGTTTTTGAGGCAAATGCCACATCAAAGTTGTGCATTACGTATTCAAAACATCACAACCACACACCTCTCCATATATATGTTCTGGCACACATGCAAGCGATGGTTGTTGTCCTATGGCACTCACTCACGCGGTTATCGGCGATGCTTCCATCTGTCGGCCCGCTTGGTCGTCCATCACTTTCACCGACAGCGAGAGAGGTTAATTAATTTGACTTAGGAGGGGATTAAAATTTTGTTTGTCTCATGATGTGAGATTACATATATATAATAGCGCATGTGTACACATGAATCCATCCCGCTGGATCGAAGGGGGGGCGAGCACATGACACGTCATGAACCTCTTGCTTTGTGTGGGGACCTCTGCGATTTTCAACGCATGCACCACATCAATGTTGTGCATTGGGCCGGGTATTCAACACATATGCATGCAGCACACACCTCCATAAATATGTTCGGGACACACGCATGCAATGGTTGTCTTTGGACACACTCTCACTCGCTTGGTTTATGGGCGGCAAGCCTATATATATTCATGGGTCCGCGTGGACGTCCATCATTTCGACCAACGACGAGAAAGGTTACCAGGGTGGATTCTTCTTCTTTGCTTCGAGTTACCGTATAGTAGGTCGATCATTCCAAGCCTAATTAAGTTTCAGCGCATGCTACGCGTCGTGAACCCTCGCTCAGTGTGGGGATTTTACGGTTCCAAAGCATGGTGCCACATCAAATTTGCGCATTGGGTATTCAAACACCCACTGCTGCAGGATGCTACTAACGAGACACTACGATCAGAGACCCTTTGACGAAACTGTGTGTGATGCATTAATCGCAAACGGGGATGTAAAAAAACCTTCAAAAAAGATGCAAAACGTTTGCGATGGCGGAGACATCAAACATGGTTCAGATTTTATTTACGTGTGTGATGCGGGGCAAACGGTTGATCCATACGAACTATTTGCGATTAGACAGAACAACAGAAATAGGCAGCCATATCAATGTGTGTGCGATATACGGCATATAGTTCGCTTTGATGAACTGTTTGCTATTAGCGAACACAACAGAAACGGTCAGCCAGATCAAGGTGTGTGTGATATATGGCATACGGTTCACTCAGACGAACTGTTTTCGATTAGGGAAGAAAATAGAAACGGTTCAACTTAACAAGATGTGTGTGATATGCGGCATACAGTTCACATAGATGAACTATTTGCGATGAGCCAAAAGAACACAAATGATTCGTGTAAACAAGATGTGTGTGATACGTAGCAAACAGCCCACTCGGATGAACTGTTTGCGACGAGAAATTATAACACAGACGGTTACTACAGTTAGTTCATGTGCGATTCCGTGTGTACAAAAAACTTTAAAAAATGCAAACTAGTTGCTTGCAGTGGCTAGGAGTATCGCACAGATGCGTCTGCGAGTACTCGTGTGCGATGATTAGTAAATTACACATACGTTTCCTTATGTTAACACGTGTGTGATAAATAACACGTGGCACCGCATACGGTATTCGGGTTGTGTGCTCCACTTAGTCTTCCCGCACTCCACATGGGTGAATTGTAAAATCCCCACCACTTCCCTCATCGGTTTCCCGCCACCAGCTAATGGCTTGCTGCATATAACCCAGGCGGCAAGGCACCGTCGCGACACTCTGCGCAGATCTAGTCCTCACCCATCTACCATTAGTTATTCCAAGCATGCCAGGCAACGACCAAAGCTTCGACGCCGACCCCTACCTACGTTACATCTTCGGCGAGGAGAACGAGCTGGAGCAGGTCGGGGAGCAAGAGCTTCATCAGCCGGTGCAGGCACCATGGCCCATCGGCAGCGATATCAGCGTGACAGTCCTTGGGCGCACAATTGACATATTGCAGAGGAAGTGTGATGAGCAGTTTGCCATCCATCGTGCAAAAGATCTAGAGCTGCTCGGCGGCATGATCGATGACCCACCCGAAGAGCCGCCGTCACCAGTGCTCATCGAGAGCCTGATGCCCCGCTAGGAATGGGCAAAGGACCTCTGCGATTCAGTCAAGACACAGCCAGCCTGCGGCTTCATCATTGCCCGCGGCGGCCGTGTCAACCTCGATCCCGATGATGTGGTGGCCAGGCTCGAGCGCATCCTTGGCGAAGTTGACATCCCCGACGAAGTAGAACATCGCCAACGTGATATCTTGAGGATGCAGATGATGGACGGAATTTGCTACCAGGCCAGAGACATGGAAATGGAGCGGTTTCGCAGAGATATCATGCGCACGATTGCACGCTATCAAGCTCTTTTGGAAGAGGCCCAGCAGCCCCAAGAGCCTCCCAGCGCCAGCAGCTCCGTAGGCGGAGGCGGGTCGGGACACTTGGAATGAACGGCTGCAAGGGTGCTATGCTGATCATGAAGTCCGAGAAGACTATCGTCGGAAGGCCGCCAGCTCAGCCTTTTAGCCTATATTTTATTATAGTTGTATGCATATGTAGGTCGTGAGTGTTTTGGGCGTTGCCGCATGTGGCATTTTAAATTATCCTGAATATGTAAGACAATTATTAACCATTTCATTGTAAATTTGCCTCAATGGCGAGCAGAGCGCGCGCAGGGACGCCAGAGTGGAACGCGCCATGGCCGCCTCAATGGTGAGCAAAACGCGTGGACGGACGCGAGCAGAGCGCGCTCCGGCCGCCTCAACGATGAGCAGAGCGCGCCACGGCTGCCTCAATGGCGAGAAACCACGTGGTCAACCTTCTGGCACCCCGTGGTAGGCGGGACGGCGCATCCATCAGACACGATGGTGATATCTTTACCGTGTGTGATAGTGGGCAGACACGTACACGTACATCCGAGAACGCGGGCCCACGTTTCGGGCTTCTGATGCGTGGCATATGGTTGATCCATAAGAACTGTTTGCGATGAGCCAGAACAACAGAAACGGGCTTTGTAGGCCCAGAACCATCAATAAATTTTGATCTTGTTTCTCGTCACATTGCAGATTACAACGCAATGAGTAATTGCAAATCTGTTCACAGCGATCAAACTAATATGTGTTCACACTTAGCACCGGGCTATAAAAACTACCCACTCGAAAATTACTTCACAGTTCCTCTCCTCATCACCCACAAAACTGGTCTTTCTTGTCAAGTCATTCCGCCATGACCGGTAGGAGGAGTTTCGGGTGGACATATAACCAGGCAGCAAAGACCAAGGCCACGCAAGCACTAGAGAGGTCCCGCCGCCAAGCGGCAGCCGCAGCAGAGATATCCCGGCGCACCACGGAGCCCTCGAACGAGCTCTCACGGGCACGCGAGGGCTCTCACAAGCGCACTCGCTTCATCGGCGATCATGACGTGCTCGCGTTGCTGAAGTCCTTGGCCGACGATGACGACATTCTCGCTGGCCTCATTAAGCAGCAGGAGCTGGTCGACGAATTGATGAAGCTGCTCAAGATCAGCGATGCCTTGGTTGAGAAGGCGACCGGCCTCATCGAGCAACTCATGGGTGACAATGCGAAGCTCCTCAAGGCGCTCCCCAAGAAGGAGGAGGAGGCCGCCGGCTGGAAGATGCTGCATGAGCAAAGCAGTGCCTCGGGGATGACACTGACAGTGGTCGTCGAGGAACTGATCGGTGACTTGAGGAAGCTCCGGATCGAGCGCGAGCAGGAGGTGGAGGAATCCATGGCTGCTTTCAAGCAAAGTCGTGAGGAATTGAAGAAGGAGCTGGAGGATGTCATCGCCCGGCGATCCATCGAGGAGTAGAGACAGTAGCGACCCAGATCGTTGTCTGCGATTCCTTCTTCTCTTGCCCCCGTGTCTTCCGGGCTTTGCCGCATGTGGCATTTTAAATTATCCGGAATATGTAAGACAATTATTATCCGCGTCATTGTAAATTTGTCGTCGTATTATCCGTTGCCATTTTATTTGTCATCGTATTATCCGTTGCCCTATGGGGCATTTTAAATTAGGCCGGAATATGAGTTGAAAACACGAACAAAGCAAATGCTAACGTTGAGCTGGGCCATGGGATCACAAGCAAACACCCTCCGTCCAGGTGCTTTAATTAACCGCGTGTTAAACAGCAGCTCGGCCACCATTAATCGAGAAGTTTTGAGCGAGGCGGGCGGCTGGTGGATGGAGGTCAAAGAGCTTGCTTCTCGGTGAGCATGGGTAGCCTTGCTGCTTGCACGTGTCCCGTCACTACTAGGGAAAACCCTAGTAGTAGCGCTTGAAATATACATAGCAGTAGCGCTGGGTCCAGCGCTACTGCTACCGCGCTACAGCTAAGTTGTAGCAGTAGCACTGGTATGGGCAGCGCTACTGATAAGTATGGTTAGCAGTAGCGCTGCCCTGACCAGCGCTACTGCTAACTCTATGTAGCGCTTGAACAAACGAAGCGCTGCTGCTAGTAGATGCTTTCCAGCGCTACTGCTAGTATTCCTGCTTTCACAGATTTACACCCCCTCTACGTATTTGTGATGTATTTATATAGGCTCTATATAGTAGTTTCATCATATCATACTAAACATACACTATTCTCATCATATCATAGACATACAGTAGTCTCGTCATACCATCATCATCATCATCATCATTCAACACAAATATCATCACATCTCGAAAATAGCGATACACAAGTCATGTCATGTCTCGAATAAGTGCAACTGCATGGTCATGGCACACACACAAGTTTCATCATCTCTATCTAAACCATGATGTAGAAGAGAAGAGCGATCAGCATGAGCAAGAGCGCGACTATGTAGTACTTGAGGCACCGGCGGTCCCGCCCCTACTCTTGTCGGAGCGTCCACTTCAAGTAACTACTTTCCGCTTCGGCTCTGCTGTCGAACCCTCTGTGGCTAGCACCCGGGTACTTGTCCACCTGGGCCTGAGCGTCTGGCCAGTGGTCGTAGACTCCTGGAACCCTCCCAATGAACACGGCGTAGCAGTCCCTCGCCATCTCTGATCTATGTACCTGCATCGTCAGTTGATGAATTGAATGATAATATGCAACATAATGTACTTAAGAAAACAAAGAGGCATAATTAGCAAAATACAAGCAACCTATATATAATAAACATAAATGACGAAGTTCCTCATACCCAAACTAATTAACTAGAGCGATCTACGCTAGTTCAGGACCACGCGGTTTAATTACATCATATAGTTTCGCTGTGCATAAATTCAAAGTTTTGCGATAGAAAGACAGTAGTGACACATTGTCATCGACAATCAGTCCTCCATGTCGGCGGTCCAATCTTCATAGTCAGGGAGGAAGCACCCGAGCTTCTTGAAAGGCTTCAGGTCCAGACGCTGAGCGAGTAGCAGTGCTCGGACATCAGCCCGCGTGATTGGCCCATGGTAGAACATCCCCGTTGGTTCGAGGACCTGCTTCATGATCACTTGGGCAAGTTCACACTGTATGTGACAAAACTCAGCTCAGATTCGATGATCCGGTGTCTTTCCTATGCTTGTGGCCCAGTTGACAATCTCGGCATCTTCGGTAGTAGCTGACATGCGAAGGCGTTGATTATCCCTTCTGTACTCGATCAGGTGATGCATGAGATAGAATCCATCAGCCTTACTGGTGTGCGGTGCCGCGCTCGTTTGGTCTGCGTGACCTCTTCTGCTTCGGTGCTTTACCGGCTATGACAGCATCGTTGTCGGTCTCGGGGGTGGTGTCGGTGCCGGTGCCGGTGTCGGCGTCGGTGTCGGGGTTGGTGCCACTGCCGCCACCATGCACCCCCGTCTGGTGTTCGTCCAGGTAATTGAAATAGTGATTTGCTGCCTCGATGGGGTCTTCTTCGAGGCGAGCAGAACCAGCGGTTTCGGCGTGGCTAGACATGTTTCCTATTCAACAATTGTAAATGAAAGATATAATGAAGAGAAAAAAGGGGCCTATGTTTGGTCGGAATCTTGATTCATTCCCCCCGGCAAATCCCGGGCACTCCATATGTCCTAGTTTCTAGCACAAGTCATGCAGAAAATCACGGAAATTTTTGGCATGACCTTTGCTAAAAAGTGGACATATGGAGCGCCTGAAATTTGCCGGAACGGAAATGAATCAACATTCCGGCAAAACATAGGCCACTAGGATATTCTTCGACAATTGGCACAAGTTCATATAACAGATTTGATGCTATCATCAAGAGAACATGGCAACATCATATAACAGATTTCCAGGACTTAGCAAATTAACCAAGTGTTGAAAACAGCAACATTGTATAGGCTACTTTGCATGCTTGTGCTAGTCACCACAGGGCATATCATGCTCCTAAAAAATCATCTAGGGTTTTATTTGCTACTGTTTTTTAGTTTTTATTTGCTACTGTTTTTTTCCTAAATGATCTCTCTCTCTCTCTCTCTGCTACTGACCTAAACAAAAATTTGCTACTGTTTTTTAGTGCAATTTGCTACTGTTTTTTATTTATAGCTATTTTATATACCTACAAAAACTGCCTACCTAACTTTTACTTATAGCTATTTTATAAACCTACAAAAAATATTTGTAGCTAGGCAATTTGCTACTGTTTTTTATTTATAGTTAAAAAAGTCCACTGTTTTTGATAAATTGCCTAGCTACAAATAATTTGCTACTGTTTTTTATAGCTAAAAATTTTGCTACTGTTTTTTATTTCCTAGATAAATGCTACTATTTTTTATTTTACTAATTTTGTTTAAAGCAGCAACAACATCACCTAATTTTCCGGTTAAAGAAATGTCTATAACTTTTGACTTATGAACCCTAGAACCCTAGAAATTTTCTTTGCTAATAAATATTTTGTCCTAATAAAAATTACTAAATTGAACCCTAAAATTGATTCCTACTGCCCACCTAATTGAACCCTAAATTGAAAACCTAGTTCATTTCTAAAAAAAGAAAACCTAATAGACAGAGACAGGGGGAGGTGGGGGCAGGTTGTCGGCAGTACCTGAGAAGGAGGAGGAGGCTGGAGCGGTGCGGACGAGGAGGAGGAGGAGGCCGGCGTGGATGAGGAGGAGGTCGGAGCGACGACGGCGCAGATGAGGAGGAGGTCGGAGCGGCGGCGGCGCGGACGAGGAGGAGGTCGGAGCAGCGCGGACGAGGAGGAGGAGGAGGCCGGCGTCGAGGCCGAGGGCGGCAGGGGCTCGGGCCGGCGTCGAGGCCGAGGGCGGGCAGGGGCTCGGGCCGGCGTCGAGGTCCAGGTCGATGGGCGACGGCCGGCGGGCAGGGGCGACGGCGGCGCACGAGAGCAGAGAGGAGGGGGAGAGGTGGGTGAGTGGGGGGAATGGGACTTGGCAAAATTTTGAGCCTGCACGGGCGGTGGTTAACTCAAAATAGCAGTAGCACTGGTTTAGGAACCAGCGCTACTGCTAACTATTCCAATTTTAATTTTTTTTATTTCAAAAATACAAATAGCAGTAGCGCTTGACCTGTATCCAGCGCTATAGCTAACTTAGCTATAGCGCTTGTTCCCAACCCAGCGCTACTGCTATGTTTCTTTTCTTTTTATTATTTTCCTTTTCTAGTTTTTAGTTTTCTTTTCTTTTTATTATTTTCCTTTCTTTTCTTTTTCTTTTGTATTGCTTTCTCCCTTTTGTTTTTGTTTTTTTTTTGTTTTTCTCCCGATGGCGGCGTCTCCCTCCCACACTGCGTGAATATCACCGGAACCATGCATGTAATTGAAGGGGAATACGATGATGTGAAGGAATGTCGGCCCGAGGTCGATGATGTCGTTCACGATGTGGACACACAGATGCACCATGACGTCAAAGAACGCGGTCGGGAAGTACATCTCAAGCTCACATAGTATGACAACGATCTCTTCCTATAGCCTTCGGAGCTGCTTCACACTTATGGACTTTCGAGAGATAACGTCGAAGAAGTTGCAGAGACTAGTAAGCGTGTCATGGACGTGCTTCTCCATTATCCCTCTAATGGCAACCGGGAGTATCTGCATCATCATCACGTGACAGTCATGAGACTTCATCCCGCTGAACCTTTTCTTCTTGGGGTCTAGAAATCTGCTTATCTTCCCACAGTAACCGGAACTGACTTTGATTCTCATAAGGCACTTGATGAATTGATCGATCTCCTTCGCACTTAAGGTGAAGCAAGAAGGGGGCAATAATTCTCCTCCTTCTTGTTGACTTTTCTGCCCCTTTCCCCCTCCTCCGTCTCCATCTCCGTCTCCTTCGTCGACTTTTTACGGTGGAGATCTTTCCTGATCTTCAAATCTTCCAAGTCTTTCCTTGCCTTCGGCCCATCCTTGGTCTTCTCCGGCATGTTCATCAGTGTGCCAAGCAAGCTCTCGAGGACATTCTTCATGATATGCATTTGATCAAGGCAATGAGGCGTGTCGTGATTGGGCCAGTACTCCAAGTCCTAGAAAACAGACCTCGTTTTCCATACCTTCAGCAGCGGCTCCGGCGCCTTTTTCATCGTCTTTCCCGGCGCGGGGCACTGTGCCCAGTTTTTCAACAGCTTGTCGATTTCGGCGCCGCTCCTCTTACGTGGAGGTCCTCGATGCTCAGCCAACCCATTGAATAGATCTCCACGCTTTCTCCACGGGTCATCCTTCTCGAGCCATCTACGATGCCCCATGTACATGATTTTCCCGGACCCGCCATCTTTCATTGACGTAAGCTGCTGAGACATTGTATCATCCATGCACCTCGTGCATCCGCAGTATCCGTGGCACACCTGGCCTGAGGTGTACCCGTAACCGAGATAGTCGTGCACCGTCGTCATCAGCGCGGCTCTCATATAGAAATACTCTCCTTTGCTGGCGTCCCATGTCCATGCCGGTGTTTTCCATAACGTGTCTAGCTCCTCTTTTAGAAGCCCCATATACAGGTTAATATTATTTCCCGGTTGTTTCGGCCCTTGAATCAGCATGCTCATGTGTATGTACTTTGTCTTCATGCACTTCCATGGGGGGAGGTTGTACATCCATACAAAGACGGGCCATGTGCTGTGGTTGGTGTTCTGGTTTCAAATGGATTCATGCCAGCGGTACTCGCACCAAGCACGATGTTCCTTGGATCTTCTGCAGCAAATCCATATACGGCGTTGAATGCTCTCCACTGGCTACCATCTATGAGGTGTCTCAGCTTCGGATCATCTCCATCGTCGGGCTTCTTCCTCTCCGCGTGCCAGTGCATGAGCTTTGCTTCCTTAGGATCTATGAAATACCGCTGCAGACGAGGAGTGATCGGAAAGTACCATACAACTTTCTGAGGAGCTTCCTTTCCTGCCTTCTTGTATCGAAAAGCATTGCACACTGGACAACTGGTTTTTTCCGCGTGCTCCCCCCGATAAATGATGCAATCATTGATGCATGCGTGGTACCTAATGTGCGGCAAATCAAAAAGGCAAACGATTTTCTTGGCCACCTCGACACTAGTAGGACACAGGTTCCCCGCGGGAAGAACTTTATTATGTAGATACTTCAAATGCTCATCGAGGCTTTTGTCTGTCCATTGTTTTTGGCCTTCGTCTTTAGAAGTTCAAGCGTGAAACTCAAGCGGGTCACCTCGGGATCGCAACCGTCATACAATGGAGTCTTCGAGTCTACTTCAAGTTGCGCCAGCTTGGCCTCCTCTCTAGAAGCAGCTCTCTTGCTAGTCGTACTCTTGCGAAGGAGGTCTCAAACATGAGGGTCCTGCACGACTGCACTTAGTAGCGTCAAAGACTGCGGCGTGTCTGCTGCCTCTTCTCCGCCATGTCCGGACTCTTCTTCGCCGTGTCCGGAATCTTCTCCGCTGCTGTCATTTCTAGACTCTTCCCCGCCGCCATGTCCGGCGCCATCGTCTTCGTGTCGATCGGTCATCTCTTCGTCTAGCCCCATGTCATTATTCCCTGCCATGTGGACGTCCTCATCATCATCTTCTTCTTCACTTATCCACCGAGTATAGCCATCCATGAAACCATTCATCAGCAGGTGCGCCTTCAAAGTGCCACGATCAAAAGGGTCCAAAAGGACTCCTTCTTTGCATCTTGCACACGGTCATCTAATCCTAGTCCGATTATTTGCATACATGTCCATCACCGCGGATTGCATGTATCGCTCCACGTTCCATCCACTCACCTTCATGACCGACTGCACGGTATAACAAGCAAAAGGGTTATAAACAAAATGCATGCATGCTTCAACGTCATATAAAATTTTGGCATGACCTTGCCTAAAAATAGGACATATCGAGTTTGCTCGAAATTCACTGAAACGGAAATAAATCGACATTTCGGCAAAACATAAGCAACTCGGGGGCATGTCACTCGCACAAATCTCTCCATATCCCAAACACACATATTCTCATTCACGCACATATTCCCATTCTTGAAATGAACAACTTTTTACTCACCTATATATATATATATATCTCCCGAGAGAGACCGATCGAGAGAGCACGGTTAGATGATGAGGCCTTTCGCTACCTATACGGATTGAAAGTGTGGATGGCTAAATAGCTAGCTAGATCTAGTTGTTGGGGAGGAGAGATGACTCTAGCTAACTAATGGAGAGGGAGTTATGGTGGAGGGGGCATTAATGGGGAGAGAAGACAGGTAGGAGAGGAAGAGAGAGATGAGAGGCCATTTATGGAGGAGAGTTATGGTGGAGGGGACATTAATGAGGAGAGAAGAGAGGTAGGAGGAAGAGAGAAGAAGGGCAACAATGGTGGAGAGGGGAGAGGGGAAAGGAGGGGGGAGAGAGGGCAAAGTGGGGGAGGAGGGGGAGGGGGTGAAAATGTGGCACCAGCCGCAACTAGCAGTAGCGCCGCTTCCAAGAAAGTGCTGCTGCTATGGTACTTAGTAGTAGCGCTGGCCAGAAAAAGTGCTACTATTAAGAGGGGCCCATTAGCAGTAGTGGTGTTGTAAAGTAAAGCGCTACTGCTAAGTTCTTAGTAGTAGCGCTGGATTTTGGACAGCGCTGCTACTAGAGCTACCGTCGGTGGCCTCGTCTGGTCCCACACAGTAGTGGCACGTTTTTGTTTTCCAGCACTACTACTAAAGAGTTACTAGTAGCGCTGCCTTAGAATAGCGCTACTGCTAACTAGCAGCAGCGGTTGCTAATTTCCAGCGCTACTACTGAGGTCCTGCCTATAAGCATTTCCCTAGTAGTGCGTTGAGCCTATGAGGTGGACAGGATGCACGCATCCTGTCGAGCCTGCGCGGCGGACTGCTCACACGCGTCCCGTCGAGCCTGCACGGCAGACTTCTCGCGCTCGTCCCATCTAATCAAACAGCTGCATGCACACCACCGAGTATGGTTAAATTTTGGCAGAAAATACAAATATGACCAATGAACGAGGACGGAGGTAGTACTATCCCATAAGAAAAGAGGGACGCGTGGCCGCACTTAAATGGTTACGGGAACACACGGTTCATATAATACAACCGTTTGCGATATTAACGTGTCAGCTATTTGTTTCAAAAGGACTTCGTTGGCTATTAATGTGTGCGCCTTGTCTCAAACTGGATGATTTTTTTACCACGGCATATATGTGGCATGTCATGAAACCATGCCAAGTTTCATGTTTTTTGGGTGAGTTTTCAATTTACTAGGATTTAAAAAATGAGATTCTCAATGTTTCAGGACGACGAGAAGTTTGTAATTCATTCCCATTCCTTCAATGAGACCTAAACATGCACCCAATGACACATCTACGATTTTCCACCCATTTTGCATCACTGGAGCATGTGCTTGTAGTTCAAATTTGAATTATGGACTACATTAAATGCCTAGAAAACACAATTAATATATAAAATGGCCAAACGAACCCTGAACAGTTTCAAATTTTAGCACGACACTCCTGCTATTCTATGTTGCCTGTAGAAAACAAAGTTCAAGGCGAGAAGAGGCAGCGATTATCGTTTCGCCCACAAGAGGGGCATATTTCCCTACCGAAACCACGAGGGTTGCGAGAAGCTTCGTTTTGTAAGAGGCTTGTAATATAGCTTGGCCCAAATTGGACAATTATTTTACCACGACATATATGTGCCATGTAGTGACACCATGCCAAGTTTCATGATTTTCTAGTGAGTTTTGGATTTACAGAGATTTAAAAACCAAGATTCGAAATGTTTGTGGCTGAGCCAGGACGCCAAGACGGTTGAATTCATTCCCATTCCTTCCATGGGACCTAAACATGCACCCCAAGGACACATGTACGTTTTTTCTAGCCATTTTGGTGCACTGGAGCATGTATTTGTAGTTCGGATTTGAATTATGGACATTAAATGCCTAGAAAACTCAATTAATGAATAAAAAAGGTCAAACGAACCCTGAATAATTTCAAAGTTCAACATGAATCTCCCGTTGTTCCATGTTGCATGTAGAAGAAAATACAAGGCTAGAAGAGGGAGCGATTATCGTTTCGCCCACAAGGGGACACGTTTCCCTATCGAAACCATGAGGGTTCTTGCGACAGGCTCCGGTTTGTAAGAGGTTTGTAATAAAGCTTGGCCCAAATTGGACATTGTTTTTACCACGACATATATGTGCCATGACGTGACACCATGCCAACTTTCATGACTTTCTGGTGAGTTTTGGATTTATGGGGATTTAAAAACCGAGATTCCAAATGTTTGAGGACGAGCCAGGACGCCGGTACGGTTGTAATTCATTCCCATTCCTTGCATGGGACCTAAACATGCACCCAAGGACACATGTATAATTTTTCTAGCCATTTTGGTGAACTGGAGCATGTATTTGTAGTTCAGATTTGAATTATGGACATTAAATGCCTAGGAAACTCAATTAGTGTACAAAAACGCCAAACGAACCCTGAATAAGTTTAAATTTCAGCATGGATATCCTGTCATTCCATGTTTCCCGTAGAAGAAAATACAAGGCAAAAAGAGGCAGTGATTATCGTTTCGCCCACAAGGGGGGCACGTTTCCCTATCGGAACCACGAGGCTTCTTGAGAGAAGCTCCGGTTTGTAAGAGGCTTGTAATAAAACTTGCGCCAAAATGGACAAAAAAATTCCTCGATATATATGTGCCATGTCGTGACACCATGCCAAGTTTCACGATTTTCGGGTGAGTTTTGGATTTATGGGGATTTAAAAACCGAGATTCTTCTCACGAAATGTTTTCAAATAGCACACGGTTCACTCATGAAAGTCGTGTGCCTACCAAACCATGGCCGATGCCCCCCTGCTGTGCGCGCGATCTGAGTCGTGCGTTCTGATTGGCCAGAACCCAAACCCCACGGATCGTACGTCTGCACCGTTGGATGCTCCCAGATCGAACGGCAATCCTCATCCCTTTCGACAGCACATGCAGTTCCGGTTGTGATTTTATTTATATGGGTAAGCACTGTGCGCATGCGTCATGCTAGCTCACGCTTCCTACTCTACTAAGTTTTCTATATTAATGTTATTATATATCCAAACACGCTACCGTTTCCCGCCACTCCTCTCATCGGTTTCCCGCCTCTTCTCCCATCGTTTTCCTGCTACCAGTGTTAGTGCTCATTGAAGGCTAGGCGGCGACACACCGGCCATGTAAATATCGCACACAGTTTCTAAAAGCACAAATGTGTGTGATAGTAGGGAGTAGGTCCCAAACGCCTTAAAGGCAAGGAGGCAATTTCTATCAGCAAGGGGCGGCTTCCCATCCGCTAGCCTAGTCGAATAGAACGTAGAAGTTAAGCGTGCTCGGGCTGGAGTAGTCTAAGGATGGGTGACCCGGTGGGAAGTTGCATATCTCAAGCTTCACTTAAACGCTATGACACCGTCATTATAGAGATAAATGTCTCTATAGTGACCTGTCATGGCGATTATATAAACCTTGGGATCCTTGTTTTGCTAATTTGTAGACTATGTTTTTTATTGGTTATTTTTTGTTCTAAAAAAACAAAGAATGATCAACTCTATAGTGACCTGTCATTGTGATTATATAAACCTTGGGATCCTTGTTTTGCTAATTTGTAGACTATGTTTTTTATTGGTTATTTTTTGTTCTCAAAAATCAAAGAATGATCGACATCTGTAGGCCCACACAAATTATTCCTTTAACTCAATGCATGAGAAGGGTTTACTCTTTGCTCCATGTGCTATGTTAGAGCAAATCAAGTTTCAGCACATGCGTTGGATGGCACCCGGACCGTACCCCCCCCCCCCCCAATCCGCTTCGAAGTTGCGTTCCCGACATCGTACGTCTTTAACATGGCCACGGGCGGTACGATGTTCAGTTTGTAATGTTACTGATGTAGTTGGTGCCCCATCAAACTTGTGCTTTCGGGATTTGAACAAATCACACACCAGACCCATACATTTTTTTCGGGCCGCATGCATGGTATAGGGGGCGGGTGTTCTGATCGAGCATGTCTCCCTTGTGTGGTTTATAGACGCCGCATATGTGTGGGCTCCCCGAGGTATATATATTATCCTTGACCGATAATGAGGGGGGCCACACAATCTATCCCTTTGACCCAACATACGAGAAGGGTTTGGCCATGATGGTTTCCTATTGCTATATGTGCCATGCATGTTAGACCAAATAAAGTTTGAGCGCATGCATTGGACGACACCCCCCCCCCCCCCCCCGCCCGCCTCCTCGAAGTTGGGAAACCGACATCGTACGTATTGAACCAGGCCTGGGGTCGGGTACAGTGTTCAGTTTGTAATGTAGTTGGTGGCCCATCGAAGTTGTGCATTCGGGATTTAAACACATCACACACCACTGTACCCATACATATTTTCGGGCCGCATGCAGTGTATACGGGGTCTTCTAATCGACCACGTCTCCCTTGTGCGGTTTTTTGTGATGACACGCATATCTGTGGGCTCCCCGAGTGTATACATATCATCCCTTTCATCGATAATGAGGGGTATGTGTTGGCGATGAATGGATTCCTCCTAGTTCGTGTTAAGGCCGGTCACCGTCACATGTCGTTCAACCAAAGCTCGAGCTCAAGCATTGTCAGGATTCCCTCCCACATGCTCGGATTGCTAGGTTCGACCGACACCGTACCCTGCGTATCTCGTCCTTAACTACCTGGCTTTCATGGTTGTTATCTGTATCGAGAGGCAGGCACCACATCTAAATTGTACATTATTCTATATTGAAAACACACATCACCCCTTCCAACGTACATCATTTTGGGCCGCATGCAAGAGGTGCTGGTTTTGTGGTCCCTCTCGTGCGATTTTTTATGATGGTTCAATCTATTGGCCCAAGCGGTTTATCGACAACAACAGTTGTCGTTTGACCAAACGATAGATTCACTGGTCCGTCTTATGGTAGGTCATGGCGACATGCATGTATGACCAAAGTATCATTACGTGCATCCGCCCCGCTGACACGAAGTGGGAGGTGGGTCAAGCACCCTAGCTAGCTACGACATTATGTCATTATAGATATATCCAAGGGTGCTTTCGGGTTTGCGAGGCAGGTGCCACCAAAGTTGTGCATTGTGTATTTAAAGTTTTAAACATCACACCCTATATTCCTACATATATTTGGCCACTTCCAGGTGGTTCTTGACTTCTGGCCCCTCTCATCGATCTTCGACGACGCGCCCAACCATGGGCCCGTGCGGTCAAAGTTGTGCATTGGAATTTTGAACATCACAGACCAACCTTTTTCACTCATATATATTTGGGCCACATGCTGGTGTGGTTGTCTTCTGACCCTCTCTAATGTTTTTTTTTTGCTACAAAGACTCTGATGACGCTCAACGGACACGGGTATAATGTCTTAACCGTGTGCGATGCAAGTACGCTGTGAATCACCACGACTGCGCAAGCGCGAGCAAAGGTGGAGGTACTGACTTAACCGTGTGCGATGCAAGTGCGCTGTAAAATCACCACGACTGTGCAAGCATGAGCAAATAAGGTGGAGGTACTGGCTTAACCGTGTGCGATGCAAGTGCGCTGTAAAATCACCACCTACGCAAGCTAAAGGCGGGTAGTTTATTTAGATTAAATTCCACGTTTGCGTCTGAAAATTAGGACGAACCGTGTGCGATAGACCAGCTAGCTAGAAATCTAAAAACAAACTACCCGCCTTGAGCATTGCAAAAATCGGCGGTTCCACCACTTTTCCTGATTATCATACACACATATTCTTATTGGACCGTGTGTGATCTTGGGTACTCCCGCCCCGCATCAATTCCTTTACCCAAATTTTAGTAGCTGCCGTACTTGAACCGTCGCCCACACTCCTCCAGCACCGACCTTATAGTAAAATTGCAGTAGCCGAGGCATTTGAACCATTGCCCTCCCTCATCCACCACCATCTCCACCCACCATTACTAAAATTTTCAGTAGCCGCGGCGTATCCTCAAACACCACCCCCCCTCCACAGTCCCCCCACCCAGCCCCCTCCCCCCCCCCCTCGAACCCTAGCTCGCCGCCGCCAACCCCTGTCGGTCTGCCCGTTCCTCCTAGCTTAGATAATAAAGTTCAGGTTACCCAGCGATTCTCATACCGTCGCCCCACTCCCCTGAGTTTTTAGATGAGGCCTGCGGTGTCCCTCCCCGCCATATCCACATCCCCTGCTCCAGAATATCGTAGCCTAAGCTCGACCACATATCCCGGGGAGCCCGACGAGCGTTCGGCCAAGAAGAGGTTTATCATGGCCTCTCCGGCGGACGTTGGTGAGGTGGCCGCCGTTCGCCCTGACCTGTCGATCCCGGAGCAACACCTCACCGTGGAAGCCGGCGAAGACGTTGACTACGTTGCCATGCCGAAGGCTTCATGTCAGCAGGCTAGTGTATTACTGTATCTCGGGAAAGCTGGCTATGACATCAAGCTCATCGACAGCGATGGCTTCACGCGAGCCATGTCATAGGTAAAGTGGTCCATCCCCAACCCCTCTGGTTCAACCGCCGTCGATCTCTTCGATGGCCCTGCCGCTGATCTCCTCCGCCACGCGGTCAAGGATTTGCGATCCTTGTACGCCATCGAGCCCATTTTGTCATTTCTGAAGGACACGTTCTACGGCGGCGGCTTGGGATCCTCAATTGCCAAGTCAGATCTCATCGACCACGACCACGAGGAGGGCACCCACAAAGGTTCTTCCAAGGTGAAACAGCCCATCTGTGACATCAGAGAGCGCACCATGGGTCTGTGCTCTTCCAACTGGAAGGATCCCGTCCATGACATGTGAGGCAACATCCTATCAGCAAATCTTACCTTTTCTAGCTTGCCAACCCGTACCCTTTGTTGTAGTAGCATTTGTCATGCGGTGTTTTAACTGTGCCGTGTTTAATTATTTCAGTTATGCAAAAATGTATTGTTTAATAGGGCTATGTGATGTTTAAGTATGAATTGTCCACTTCAGTTTCATGAATGGCTATATTTGGTTGTTTATAGTGAGTAGATGCCTTGTTTATCTGTATTTGGTTGTTAGGTTGGTTGCAGTGAGCATTTTTTCAGTTATCGAGGAGATGCCTTGTTTATATGTATTTGGTTATTAGGTTGGTTGCAGTGAGCATTTGTCCAGTTATCAAGCAGATGCCTTGTTTATCAGTATTTGGTTGTTAGGTTGGTTGCAGTGAGCATTTGACCAATTTTCAAGCAGATGCCTTGTTTATCTGTATTTGCTTGTTAGGTTGGTTGCAGTGAGCATTTATCCAGTTTTCAAGCATATGCCCTATTTATCTGTATTTTCTTGTTAGGTTGGTTGCAGTGAGACTCTGTCCAGTTTTCAATGGCTATATTTGGTTGTTATACTGATAATTTATGCCTTGTTTATTTCAGTCATTCACAATGTGATGTTCATTATGTGCAAGTCGGAAATGTGCCGCTCGATTGCATCAATACCAGTTTGAACGGCTATATTTGGTTCCACTTATGCCTGGTGTAGTTAACACATGCCCTTTATTTCAGTTTTACACATTTATCCAGTGTGATGTTTTAGCATTACCTACGTTCTATTCATTTTCAACAATACTAGTTTGAATTGCAATATTTGATGGTTGTTAAGCCTGTTGTAGGTAATATTGCCTTCCATTTTATATCTGCTTTAACAGCATGCTGAAACCAACACATTCAAGCTATCATTTGGAGATGATGTTGTTTACCTTTGCTATATTTGTTTGATGTTAAGGTTGTTGTACTTATCATGCCTTTCCACTACCTATGCAGGACAACAACGGGAGTGGCCACCATTTTCCGCCGAGGTTAGTTTCATCCCTCGGCTTGTACTCCCCCCGTCGTTCCATAATGTAGTGCACATAAATACAGGTCTGGACACTTGTTAGCTTCTAATATTGACTTGTTGCTAGTAGGTACATATGTCCTTGGCAAGGATCCACGCATCGACCCTTTTTGTGTATGGGGCAATGAGATATTCATGAACAAGCATCAAGTGAGGAAACTGATAAGGATTATAAGCAAAAAGATACGAACGGTGGCAAGCAAATTATTTGTTTATGCTCTATCCAACACAACAATGAACTGTAGGATGGTAACTACAAACTCTGCAACCTTCTCTTTTTACTGCCTATAATGAGTTGTTAGACAACAATGTCTGAATCTTTTTCGTTCGTAGTGGTTCCCAAAGCAGTTCACTCAAGATTACCTCACAAAGTACATGATTGGTGGACACGCAATGAAGGTTAAAGTATTTCATCCAGACAACAATGAGCATCGAGAAGTCCTAATGAAGACAGTGAACGATGGACGGGCAACCATCACAAGGGGTTGGCCTAGAGTCGTGCACGCATTACGCATGGAGGAGGGCACAATATGGGCATTCCGCTTCACCTTCTCCAGCAACCAGAATGTCTTTTGCCTCTCTCTTTACAGTCTTTAATACAACTGTGGTTCATCATTCTTTACTTGGTGCTTCTGTAGTTCTTCAGTATATGTACCTGTGCATCGAATTATGCGTTCGTGGTTGAACCTATATTTGTAATAAACATGGTTGGATATGAAATAAGTGATTGCCTACTTTCAAATTCAAAACATGTGAGTTTTAAATTAGGGATTAATTAGGGATTACACTGCACACGGTTTGCGAAAGTGAAACGTCTGCGATAGACGTGGAGAACAGACACGTTTCTAGGATCCACTACATGTGCAATCAATCTCTACTGCACACACGATCAGCCAAGAAAAAATGTGTGCGATTAACAATAGCATCGCACACAGTTCTTTCTTATTAAATGTTTGTGATAGTCACCTTATCACACACGCTTTGCAATTATGGACTGTTTGTGATGTTGTGTGCGTCGCAAATGTTTGGTCATAGAAGAACGCGTGCGATAGGTCTTCATCCGACCCGGGTACGACGGATGAATCATGTGGGATGTATTCAAGCTTCGCATATAGTTTTATAGCGACAACTGTGTGCGCTCTTACATCGAATCGCATACAATCGAGGAAAAGTAAATGTGTGTGATTGTCTGCTTCTATAATCGTGAACTGTTTGTGATGGGTCGCGCATCATAAATGTAGCACCACAGAATACCGACTGCGATGGCAATGCGAGCAAAAACGAGTTGCAAGGATGGAGCATTTTGGATATTCGAGACATCAGAAACAGTTTAGTAGGGACAACTGTATGCATCAAGGCTCCCTATCCCCGATGGTTTCTGGGTCGTGTGGGAAGGACCCCCCCTATCGCAGTCACTCACTTGGCGACGGTTCAAAACACCGTCATGGAAAGGGGTTAAAAACCGTTTGTATAGCACCTCGCTGTACCAGTGACTACACACACCGCTTCCATATACATACTTGGGCCACATGCATAGAGTGGGTTTGTCTTCATACAGTACTCCCCCGCGAGGTTATCGGCGGCAAGCTAGCCCATTTTGTGGGGCCGTGTGGACGTCCATCACTTTGACCAACAGCGAGCGGGAGAGGTTGTACGACCAAGTTGGATTCTACTTGGTCCGTGTTACAGTACATCTTGGTGAGATTCCCTCCCCCCGACGTGTGTGTGGGGGGTGGGGGGCTACTTCGCACTACCTGCAACCTCCGTGGGGTCGGGGAAGTCTGGTTAATTTGCGAGGCACACGTGCCACATCAAAGTTGTGAATGGTAGTTAAATATCACACCACACCCTTTTCATGCATGTAGTAGGGCCACCCGCTGGTGGTTTGTATGTGGTCTCACCCATCTCACACCACAAGCCAACATTTGTGGGTCAGCACACGGTCCACCTTTGTCGGGAAGCGAAAGGGGAAGTTTGACCATATATATGATGGACTCCTATAGGTTTTGTGTTACGGTAGGGTGAGATTTCAGACCTCGCTATTTGGGGGCATGCATTCGTAGCTAGGATTCCCTTACCACCGACACGAAGTGGGTTTTGTAGGGGTGGCTGACTAGCAATACTGTGCTTTTGTGCAACAGGTGCCACATCAAAGTTGTGCATTGGGTATTCGAACATCAAACCACCCTTTTCATACATATATTTGGTCCACATGCAAGTGTGTTCGTGTTCTGACCCTTTCCCGCGTTATTCTTTTTGCCAAATTTATAAACGGCACACGAGTTCAATGCAGAAACCGTCTGCGATTGGGGATGCAACAGACATGGTTCGTCCAGACTACCCGTGTGCCATGCCCATGCCCCTGCAGTCACTCACATCAGCACAGTAGATTGGGCTCCACGAGGCTTACCTCCCGCTCTCGAAAATATCTACTGCCTCGTAATCTCAAAAATATCAACCGCCTGGAAGGTTTTTATGTTTGATAGCACACGATTAGTATGTGTGGACCGTGTGCGAAGTCTGTTACTTCCACTCTGCTTCAATCCCTTGATTCAAATTTTTAGTAGCCCGGCCTTGTTACTCCCGCATCTGCATCCCTCGCAATCTCAAAAATATCTGCCCGCCCTTGATCCAAATTTTCAGTAGCCCCGGCATTTTACTCTCGCCTCTGCATGCCTCGCAATCTCAAAAATATCTGCCCGCCCTTGATCCAAATTTTTAGTAGCCTGGCATTTTACTCCCGCCTAGTAAAATTTTCACTTGCCGTGGTATTTCCTCAAACACCACCTTACCCCCCCCACACACACACCCCAAAACCTCCGCTCACACAGACACACACAACCCCTCCCTTGCTGGAAACCATCACCGCCGCCGCCTCCATCCTCAACCTCTGCCTGTGTGCCGGGGAGCTCGAGGAGCTAATGGCCCAAAAGAGGTTTATCGCGACCTCTTCACCCAACGCCGACGAGGTGGCCGCCGAGGTGTCCCCGTCGTCCTCCACGGGCTCTTTATCGATCCGCCGTCACCGGCCACCCGATCCGCCCGTCGCCGCGCCCCTACGCCGGCTCGAGGACTTCCCCGTCGTCCCTCGGGCCCGGCCACCGACGAGGTCCTACCTCGGGGTCCGGAAACGGCGGTGGGGGACGTGGGTTGCCGAGATTACGGATCGGGAGACCCACACCCGCCGGTGGCTCGGTAGTTTCCACACGACCGAGCTCGCGGCCATGGAGTACGACAGCTGGCAGGTCCACTACCACAGCGCGGCGGCTAGGCTCAATTTCCCTTTCGGCACACGTCCGGTCGACCTTGTCCCGCCGGAGCCAGGGGTGGTGAGCTCGGCTATGGCACGGGAGGACCGCCAGGCGTGGGAGCGCCTCGAGGCCGAGGCCGCCGACGAGGTCTACATGCAAGAGCTCCACCGGCAGCACCCAGAGCTCATGGAGGCAGAGCGGATGATCTTTGCCGGCGCAGAGGGCGGCAAGGTTATCGTGCTCTCCACCAATGACGAGGTCGAAGGCAGCGAGAACGGCGGCGCGGAGGGCGTCGTGGACGAGGAGATCGACGTTGACGAGTGGAGGAGTGTCTTCCCCAACGACCCCGACGACGGCACCGGCCCGGACCCGGCTCACGGCACACCGTACCTGATGAGGATGGATTGGCTCGACCTCCACTTCGACCGAAAGTAGTTTAGTTTAGTTAAAATTTCTGTTTTATGTTCAGTTATGCAAAACTATCTATGTTTATGTTTGAATGCATGCTACTTTTGGTTGAACCTGCTTTGAACTTGATCAAATTGAAGTTTACAACGTTAATTTTAGGGGATCGACTAGAAACGGCCAAAAATTGCCGGAGTATATATATACTCCACTAAGGGTTTTAGTCCGTTAACTTTTAGGGGATCGGCTAGAGATGGCCTTATGCCTTGTTTATTTCAGTTCTTCACAATGTGATGCTCTATATGTGCAACTATTTTTCGTGCAGTTCAATTTCATCAATAACCGTTTCAACAATACCACTATGAATTGAGATATTTGGTTGTTGTTAAGGATGTTGCAGTTAACACGCCTTTTCGTTTTTTAACAATAACTAGTGTACTTTAGACCTGCACAATACCAGTTTGAATGACTATATTTGCTTATTTTTAAATGTTATGCATGTTGTGGTTAAAACACCTTTCCACTTCTTGTTTTGCTTAACTAGCGTGCTTAAACCTGCACACTGAAGCTATCATTTGTAGATTATGTTGTCTACCATGGATATATTTGGTTGATGTTTAGCCTGTTGTGCTTAACATGCCTTTATATGTACTCATACAGGACAATATTGAGAACAGATGTTGTTTTCCATCGAGGTTAGTTTCATCGCATTGCTTATATATACTCACTGTTCAGGATATCGGTAGCTAGTACCATATAGCCTGGGGGCTGATAAGGGATTAATCATCGAATCGGACATTTCACTGAATATATCTTTAACCCATGTATCGGTAGATTAACTAGGGCCATATTTATTATATCTGAGGCTACATAGCAACATACATTGTACTGAATGACTAAATATGCAATCCCAGGCTACATAGCAACAAGGAAGAGTGTTACCTTAATGTTCTGATGATGTCTAGATATATATATATGTAATAAGATCTTATATAATGGGATGGAGGGGGTGTTGTACTACATCATTTTGCAATTGTTGTTTAGCTTCTAATATTAACTTGGTGCTCTTAGGTACTTACTTAATTGCCAAAGATCCACACTTCGACCCTTTCTGTGTATGGGGCAATGAGATATTCATGAACCAGCATCAAGTGACGAAACAGATAAAGATTGTTATTAAAATGGGTCAAATGATGTCAATCGAACTATTTGTTTACACTTTATGCAAGACAACAGTGAACTACAGGATGGTAAGTAAGAACTCTGTAGCCTTCTTTTTACTGCCCGTAATGAGTTGTGTTAGATGACAATGTCTGAATCTTTTTCCTTTGTAGTGGATCCTGAAGCAGTTTACTCAATATTACCTCTCAAACTACATGATTGGTGGCTGGCCATCACAAGGGGTTGGACTAGAGTCGTGCGTGCCTTCTGCATCGAGGAGAGCACAATAGGGCCATTCCGCTTCACCTTGTTCAACAACCAGAATGTCTCTCGCCTCTTTCTTTACCATCTGTAATAGTACAAGTATACAACCCTGGTTCATCATTCTTTATTTGGTGCTTATGTAATTCTTGAACATATGTACCTGTGAATCAAATAATGCATTGGTTGTTTGAACCTGATGGATATGAATAAAGCTATAGCCTACTTTCAAATTCAAATTAGGTACAATTTTAAATAGCAGCAATTAAATTAGGGTGAAATTACGGTCTACAGGTCATTACGGCGCACACGATCTATAAAGCACAGCGTGTGTGATATACATCATAATCCGACATGGTTGATGGAGAGGAAACGTGTGTAACCATGCACATAGTTGCCGTTTGCAAAGCGTGTGTGATGTCAAACAATATCACAAACGGTGCGGGAAAACTAAATATGTGTGATTGTCAACCTATCGTACACGGTTTACAATTATGAACTGTTTGTGATGTGTCAGGCATCGTAAACGTAGAGCCAGTTTGGTACATGCCTGGAATGTGCCTGGACTGCGCCTGGTTTTAGGTAAATGTATAGCAACTTTATATCATTTTTTGGGACTAACCTATTGACATAGTGCCCAGTTCCAGTTCCTGTTTTTTACTTCATAGGAAATCAGTACCAAACAGAGTCCAAACGCAGAGAAACTTTTTGAAGAATTTTTCTAGACCAGAAGACACCTGTTTGGC